>WIQG01000009.1:0-1200000 GCA_014925785.1 Mycena galopus ATCC 62051 | reverse complement strand
ACTCCATTCCGATATTTGTCAAATAAACGGAACCGCAGGGTATCCACCGCCTCCATGGATGCTGTTGATGGAACGGCGGTGAGTATCTGCTTTTTTCTCCTTGTCCCATATCTGAACTTGAGGTCCCAGGCCAATACCGTGATGGGATCACCCACAGCGTCGATGCAGAGTAGTCAGATACCGCCACACTCGCCCCCTCGGCGAGATCCACGAGTGGCAACTCAGGACTGGCGGAATCAAGAGGAGAGTGCCACTCTCGCCCGCGGTCGACGAGGGCGACTGCGTCCCGGCGTTGTTTTCGATGTTGCAGAAAATCCTTTAGAGGAAACGAAACGCTCGAAAGTCACTCGTATCAAGAAACCCAAACCTCAAGCCCAGGCTGAGGAACCTCCCGAGCAACCGACAACAACTGATTCCAGCGATGGTTGATAAATTTCCAAAATTGCTTTCCTATGCTCTCTTACTGCTTTCCGCATTTCCTGTGTATTAGCTCAATAATTAGACTACGTGCTAGTAGAACATGCTGCTGTTCGACTGTCATAACCGTGTTCCTTTCGAGTGTATATTTGTAACAAGCTGGTGGAGGTACTTTAATTGTTCGCCCGTGAAAATGAATCACACATACGCGTACCAATGTCGTCCTGTTGCGTGCAAATCAAGGGCAAATGGAAATCAAGTCAAAACGGTGGCAGTGTGTGTGCAAAATTTGACGCGGTGTGACGCTACGCGTCTGTCACACAAACTCTTTCTCGCTTTCGCCATGTTCAAGATCGAGGAGCGGTCAACCGCTGTAGAAAGCAAGGGGAAGATTCAAGTCGAGCTGCACGGAGCCAAGTACCCACACAGGCTCAACTTGTACGTCGCGGGACGATGTCGCCTCGCAATTGCTCGCTAACGACGCGCCAGTTATGATAAACCACCTCTTTTTGATGTCTCCATCGAGGAATTCGAGACATCCGCACTTGACCGACTGCGAATCCTTGCTGAAATCGAATCGTCTGCTGCTCGCAATCGTACCTGGGAAGAAACCAAGACTGTGACCTCTACCCAATGCGAAAAGTACCTGCCGCTCAAATCCTCGCTTGCAGTGGGTGTAGACAAAGAGGCACAGCGGCGGACAGATCATCTTGGTCATTTTGTTCTTAGATTGGCTTTTTGTCGTTCGTGAGTTGCCCATCTGAGCCGACGCTCTCAGGCTCTCATTATTGACTTGTTCAGCGAGGAACTGCGGCGGCGGTTCGTTAAGGCGGAAACCACCTTGTTCAAGATGCGGTATGAAACTGATGAAAGCAAGGAACGCGAGTCTTTCCTGAATACGCGAGATTTCAACTGGGTCGGAGTGAGTTATCTTCCTTCGTACCACAGTTCAGCCCCACATGTACACAGGTGGACAAAGCCGAAAAGGACAGATTTCGAGAACAACTGATTTCATACCAAGGCCGAGCGGAAACGTTTGAGGCCGACAAATATTATAAAGTAAGTCAAGCCATTGTTCATGCTCGTTTCGAAGTTGAGGCTTACGATGTACAGGTGCGATGGACGCGTGTTCCCGATCTTGTTGACAGACGCAAAGTCTTCCTCAAAGCCGGGTGGGCCTACGTGCCGAGCCGTGAACAATCGAGTATTGTCTACCAGGAGTTCGAAACTCATCTGGAACGAGATCTGCTCGTAGGTGCTTTTAAGATTTGTAATAACGATGCTGAACATCGAGGATTCAGGCAACATCAAGATATATGCCACGTCTTGACGAAGACACACGTCTCGGCGGGATTCTCGATAATTTGTCGCAAGGATTCCTTGCAGGTGTTTCCTCAGAATGGAGTGCCGCTCCCGTGGCGAATGGTGAAGCCATTAGGGCCGAAATGGTGGACGACCTTGCAGCTAAACACTTCCCGATGTGTATGCGGAATTCGCATCAGAGGCTGAGGGCGGACCACCGTCTGAACCACTTCGGAAGACTCCAATATGGTCTGTTCTTGAAGGTACCGACCACTCCCAAAATCCACATTGCTATCGCTTATTGCGACCTAACCAGGTGTTGGGTCTGTCGGTGGAGGAAGCTATTATATTCTGGAGAAAGTCGTTCGACAGGATCAACGACGACACATTCAACAAAATGTACAAGTATAATATTCGCCATTCTTATGGTTTGGAAGGGAAAAGGGCAAACTACCCTGCCAAAAGGCGCGTCCGTGAAGTGGAATCTTCGTCTTTACTGACCAATATATGTAGTTGCCAACAAATCCTGACGTCTGGAGGGGATCCTGGCTGCCCATACAGACACTTCTCAGCAGAGAACCTTCAGTCGGCGCTGCTATCAACATACGGACCGCAGGGTCTAACGTCAACTGACTTGTACGAGGTGATGAATACAGTCAAAGGAGGCCATTTCCATGTGGCGTGCACACGAGTGTTCGAAATAACGCACTCGTCGAGCGGGGTGAAGAAAGGGGAAGGAATAGGCGGAGGCGAGAGCGTCACTCATCCAAATCAATACGCAGCAAAGAGTATGGAGCTCGCAAAGGCGCAGGAGGAAAAGGCCATGATGGTGCTTGGATAGATTTTGTGTACCGTTCTAGTTGTCATGTGATGTGTCTATGCGACGTTTGCTCCTCTTCCTCTACCATCAATGAGCACTCGAAAGCGTTCCCAGAACAGCGTATCGGAGCAGAAGGCTGAAGCTCTCCAGCAATACCAGGACACTGATGGACATTTCACACTCGTTAGGTCCATGATATTCAGGCACTGCGGTTCTTGGCTAACACGCTGCGGCCACTGACACAGGAACTTTCGGCTGGCAGATCTTGTCACCATTATGAACGGTGTCTGCGGTTCTTTGTCGATATTCTCCTCAGCACATTATCTGGTGAATAACGACATCGACTACCTATGGTCTGCCCTTGGCTTTCCCCTAGCCGGACTCATGTTCGACTTTTTCGATGGCAAAGTGGCCAGGTGGAGAAAGTCGAGTAGCATGCTCGGCCAGGAGCTCGATAGTCTGGCGGATCTGGTCAGCTTTCTTTCAATTGTACTGTGGAACCCTTTTTACTTTATCTTAGATTTCATTCGGTGTTGCTCCTGCCCTGCTGGCTTTCGTCGTGGGTTTACGGACGTATCTTGACACGGTCGCCCTGACCGCATTCATTTGTTGTGGCCTTGCCCGCCTCGCTCGCTTTAATGCGACAGTCGCCCTGGTCCCTAAGGATGAAGCTGGAAAGGCCAAATATTTCGAAGGCCTCCCGATCCCATCTTCCCTGACCCTCGTAGCTGTACTCGCATATTGGACAAAGCAAGGATGGATCGAGGGGCAAGAAGGCGTTCCTTGGGGAACTTTGACATTGTGGGGAAAGGCCGGCGGGCGGGGAGAGGTCCATGTTGTCAGCTTTGTGTTTGCTTTATGGGCGGCTGCCATGGTCAGCAAGACGCTGCGGGTTCCCAAAATCTGAGCAGCTATATTTTGAAGCGTTTATATACGTACTGCGACGCGTTAGCTTTACAATAAATTCCTCGTTTGATGAACTGTTTGAAATTGCACGCGTTGGTGTGACGCGACGCGATATCAAATTGCCTTCGTGCTTTTCGTCCATCACCACTCCTGAAAAATGGCCACTGGTCCCACGAAAGTGAACGCTAAAGATGTCCAGCGCCTCTTCCTGCAAGCTGTCGTCTCTCGTGGTGTTCTCTCGGGAAAACTCGCCCAAACTCTGTGGGCAAAATCGAAAGACGCGGTGATGGGTGCGAATTGACGCGCCTCTTACGCGACATTCCTTGACATCTGTGCAGCCGCGGATAATAGCCTGGATATTCCTCATTCTGGTACTCGCGAAGAATGGGACGCGTTTGTCGCAAAAGTTAACCAGACCCTCGATCCACTTGATCTCGAGTTTCGGCCTATGCAGGAAGAAACGAGTGGCCGTGAAATGTACGCGATTGTGAGCTCTTACCAGTTATTTTTCTCGCATTCCATACTAAACTCTCCGAGGTAAATCGCAAGGGCGATGAAATTGCTCAAATGGCCACCGACTACACGCCGGGCGAAATCGCGTTTTTCAAGGCTATGGTCGAACAAATCATGCTGGCTCCTCGAGAGTCGTTCTCCATATCTTCTTTGGCCGCTCTGCGCGAAGTTAGCGCCTTGAAACCAAAGTCGAATATGAGCAAAACGCAAGCCGAAATCGTGCTAGGGAGCTTTGTGGCCAAGGGATGGTTACTCAAAAGCAAGCAAGTCGTTTACCCAATCCGTCTGATATAACAATGTTAATCCCTGCTCCAGGCGCGGGCGATACTCCCTTTCTGCGCGCGCGCTGCTGGAACTCGAACCCTATCTCAAATCAACATATCCAGATGAACTTCTCGAGTGTGTGATCTGCTCTGACGTTGGTCCCATTCCTATTTCGAGATCAGGCTCCTAACGCATACGATAAAGATTATGACCAAAGGTGTAGCCTGCCCAACCGCGAATTGCCAGGTCCGAATGCATTACCACTGCTACACTAAATACGCGAATCGTAACCGCAAGTGCCCAACCTGCAACTCGGATTGGCCAACAGCTGATCCGGCCAATATGCCTCCAGTTGGAGAAGGCGCAGTTCGAGATGGCGATGATGGGAAAAGGCGCGTTCGGAAGAGTGTGGAAAACAGCGACGACGAGGAAGAGGACAATGAAGATATGGATGATGAGCCTTCGCAGCCAAGAACCCAACAAAGCCGCAAAGCCAAGGGCAAGCCAGCAGCAGATGAGAGCATGGAAGTTGACGAAGAGGACGATGAGGCAGAGCACTCCGATACACCACCGGTCAAGACGCAGGGCAAGCGCCGAGTCTCGCGCCGTAGTTGATTGCCACTTGAAAACCACCACTATCTTATATTGAACTCAATCCATGGTTTGCGTGTTGTCGAATATGCAAACGTCATCTATGTAACAATTATCCAGTGTTGTGTTTGGTTACTACTGATTCTACCGCTGACTGTCTGCGGGGGCCACCCGCCCATTTTCCTTGGTGTTCACCTGCTCCGTGAAACCAAATAGCCCTTTACCCCATACTTGTTGGCGTTTCTTGTTAATTTTCCCCTCGCCGAATTCCTCGTTCCATTTTTTAAGATCCGCAAGAGTGCCCAGAACTTCAGAAGAAGAGGGAGAAATCTCCTTCAAAGCCTTCGTGAAGTGGCGAAGGTGAAGTATCCGCGGGGCTACTGCAGGAGGCGGAACAACATCGTCCTTGCCATTGGACAATGTTGCTCCCTCGGCGGCCACAGAAGTTGATGATGCAGTCTCTATCAAGTCTATGGGCGGAGATATTCCTGCATCGGAGACAAGGGCACCACCGGACGGGGCATCGGGAGATATGGGCTTGGAGGTCGAAGACCACGGAACCACAACATGCTCCTTGACCGCATCAAGGGCAGCAGAAACACAAAGATCTGGGAAAGAACAAATTAGCGGACTTGAGAGCGCAGCGGTGGACAGAACGAACGCTTGAGGTCAGATCCAGAGAAACTCTCTGTCTTCTTCGCGATACTTTCAGTGTCGACGTCGGCACCCAAGGTCTCATCGCGTAGTAAAATCTTGAGGATTTCTACGGTAATCGTTGAGTAAACACAAGCCACAACGGTCCGTGTACAAACCTTGTCGTTCTCGTTCGCCCGGCAAATCAACCAGTAAACGCCGCGGAAGCCGCCGCAAAACTGCATCATCCAGGTCGAAGGGTCGATTAGTTGCACCAATAACGATAACATTATCGTCCTTGGAAGATCTCAATCCATCCATCTCTTGCATGAACTCGGTTAATACACCCCGGTGCGAAAATGCGCTTGCCCGATCACGGGAGGATACCCGAGCACCAAAGAGGGCATCGATTTCATCCAAAAACACCACACAAGGGGCTATCCTGCGCGCCAGAGTGAAGACTGCCTTGACAAGTTTTTCACCCTCCCCGACGTACTATGGGTGTAATCAGTTACCATCGAACAAGGATGCAAATGGCACACCATATCCATGACATCGGAAGGAGAGACGGCCATCATGCGACAGCCTGCCTCCTTGGCGAGAGCGCGGACAACGAGCGTTTTACCTGTGCCAGGAGGGCCGAAAAGAAGACAGCCAGTCATGCCATGTTCCTTCAAAATGCCCTGTTGGAATGCTTGCGGGTGTAATAGAGGAAGCGACACAATCGTGCGTATGGAGTCTATTGTGTGAGGGGGCAGATGAACTTGGCTGAATGAAGTGGGCATGGTGGCTGCCACATTTACATTTGTTAGAAGCTAGGAAGCCAGTTCAATGAAACTCTCACCTGGGTTAACAATGCACCCCAAGAGTCGCTGCTCATAAGGATCCAAGTCTTCTTCATCTTTCAGGCGGTCCACCACCTCGTCAACCTCCTCTTCCGACTTGTTTCCCTCATCTTCGTCCTCGTCTTCGTCTTGCTCTCGAGCAGACTTGGAAGTACCTGAAGTTTCTTTCATCCAGGCCCTTCGTAAACTGTGGCTTGCTCGGTGCGCTGCCCGTGCCTTGGCAATACCTTGCCATTCCACAGGGGTTGCAGCTAGTGTCCGCGTTGAGGTCTCTGTGGATACACGAGCGACAGCATGTCCAACAGCGAGGTCGGCAACTGCTCGTACTGCGGGCCAGACCTCGATGTTATTGCCCCAATCTTCCCACATATCGTGTTTTTTGGGTATCGGTTGGCTCACAGGGCTAATTTCTGCTTCAACCTTCGGTGAAATAATCCCAGCAGCGGCCGTTTGCTTGTCAATGACGCCGCCAACCGCGCCCACTGCCATACGCATCGTTAGCTCGTTGATTTCTCGCCGTCGTGCGACTCTGCACGCCCGCTCCTCGACAAGAGATCGCGCAGATGGCACGAGAACAGACGTTCGGAAGAACGTCGAATCCGATTCACCGCTAGAACCGACACGATTACCGGAATCACCGGGTCCAGTAACTTGTCCCAACAGCGTTGTGAGGAGTGCGGGTAGAGATTCGCCTCCGCCTTCTCCTTCTGTGAAAGGAGATAACTTGGGGATTTGGTCCTGGAGGCCGTCTCCTTTTTCCCATCGACGCAGACGTTCACGGAGACGCCTCTCTCTAGCTCTATCGCTCGCCTCATCTTCACTCCACTCTGCTTCACTCTGTCTAGAATTGGCGGCGACGGGCATCATACGTGGCCGGTTAAGGTTATTCGGGAGCGCCGCTCGAATGTTGGGTCCTTTCGGCACAAGGGGCGGGGTCATCCCAAAAATGATTGTCACGGGGTGAGAAATTGGTGATGTTGACCGGGGACTGGATCGTCGACGGCGAGAGCGAACAGCCTGCAAAAGAGGCCCATACCACAGAGGCGAAGAAGGCGCCAGCATCGGAAAGTCTTGGAAGAAACGTTCAAATTAAACCGGCGAAGGAGAGAAATAGACATTACCTCGGATATAAATCAGTCGAGGCCTCAGATTTTGTTCAGATTCATCCGGAGACTGAGTGTTCACAACTGTGTCGAAGAATACTTGGATTTTGCTGGGTGGCCCGGTGCGTCTTGACGGGGACGATACAGTGGATCGGCCAAATGGCGCAGCAGGGTTTAGTACAGTTACGGTCATTTGAGGAGGGTTGTACAAAGAAGACGATTCAGAATCAACGTCCTCTTCCTCAGGAAAAGTTCGCGAAGTTGAGGGCTGGGGAGCCCGAAAATGAAGAGGATTCCGAGGTAATTGAAGTGAATTAGCAGCTAGAGGCAAGGTCATACTTCTTTCGAGATACGTGATTTATGTTTTGGACATACCTTTGCCAAAAGCACCCCACTCGCCTGCGGCCAAATGCGCCGCATCCAGCACAAGCACCTCCGCATTCGTTCGCCGCCCCAATTCTCGAACAGTCGCGTCGATAACATATTCTCCTCCCTCTGTTATCTCAGTGAGCGTAGTCAGGATAATGTGATGGTAAACGCGTACCTATTGGGCAATAGAGAGCTAAGGTTGGCTCGACGAGCGGACCGAGAGGGGGGAGATCTGGATGAGGAGATTTTAAAGAAGAAAACGAGTAAATAAACAAACGACGCACAGGTTGCCCGATGCTGAGTCTGAGGGTGCAGCGTGATATGCAAATTATGAAGGGCCTCGTCAAATATCTCGGGCGGGGGCAAAGCGTCCCGGTTGGATGGCTCTAGATCGAACTCAGGTCGCCACAATATTTCTAATGCGATCCCCTCGGGTAACTCGACCACTGGAGTCTCGATTTCCTTCTTCACCCGCCGTTTAGATTTCTCTGGCTCTTCTGGAGGCTCCGGAGGACTTGCGGAATTGACTGGGTTATCCGGCAGTCCATCGTTAGGTGATTCTGAAGGTGGCGGTTCAGTGGTGGGGACGGCAGAGAGCGGTTTCGCGTCCGCTGGCGGTCCATCGCTATGTGATTCTAGAAGTGCCGGCTCACTGGGCGGGATGGCAGTGGAAGAAGAGAGGCGTTTCGCGTATACCGCCGGTCTTGCAGATGAATTATTTCCCGGGCGCGAGGCAGCCGGAAATATAGACCTAGAAAATGCAGCTCCGGGGCTCTTCAACAGAGACCTTGAGCGTCGAAAAAGCGCCTGAGACCGCATCCAGTAATGAGCTCAAGTCCTGTCGACCGACTTATCCACGCGCCAGAAAACACCCGTTTTCAAGGAATAAGGTGAGGTTCGACGCGTCAGAGTCAAAAAGCGCTGAGAGGCTCGGGCACACGTGACAGCTCATTCTCTAACAGAAAAAAATCTAATGTAAATTCGCGAAACTCGGCAGTAGAATAAAATTATATATAGTAGTGGTCGCAGCGCTCATCTCTTCAGCTTCTTTTTTCTCTCCGCAATATCGACCCCCACGAGGATTTTCGACGCCTTCCACAGCTGCACAACGTTGATGACATTTTTCAGAGCACACACCGGAGCGGTGATCAGCGCGAACGACTCCGCGTAGGTTAGACCGGAAACCCACGGAATACCTTCCAGTAGATCGACAGGACTCTCGGTCCACTTCATGAGATAAAGAGAGACGAAGAACAGCTCGTTCGCTGCGCAAACCACAAACAGTGTTGTCTTCAGTCGCGTTCAGTATGTACCACTCATACAGCGACGAAACATGAACGCACTTTGTCGGTGTAATACCACCGTAAGATTATACTGACATCATTGGTTATATTTTTGTGGCTGCTCGACCCAGTGACTAGCGAGCTGGGCAAGAGAATAAATGGCTTGGCTTCACGAGTATGCGCGAAAACTGACCTGTACATGTGCATGTAATGGCTGCTGAAATCGAGGGCGATGAGGAACTGGAAGCCCAGTGCATATTCCGGATAGGCCGCGGACAGGTAGCACAAAAGACAAGACGTCGTGCATCTGGGACGCGGTTAGATTCCTAGTCGCGCGGACACGAAGGAACACACCTGTCTGTAACCATGTCGAGGACAGCGCCAAACTTGGATTCTTGGCGATAGTAGCGAGCGGCCCACCCGTCGAAAGCATCGAGGAGGCACGACACGCAATATGCAAATGTACCTACGCAAGCGTTATCCTCATGTTATCGGCCCACAAGTCGAAATATGTAGTCGTACAATATTTCGGGTGATAGCTCATAAAGTGCAGGGACAACCCAGCGAGAATGATACGAGTGTAGCCTGGTGAGGGACGAGTCGGTGAGCGGGCGGAACCACAGCATACGCGTCGACTTGCCAATGATGTTCGGGATGAATAGAAAGACATTTTCAGACTGGGCCGTGGCGAGTACAAGAGCCTCCTCGGCGTCTACATCTACGGGGGCGTTTCTTCGGCGGGGGGGCATGGAGATGGAAGGAAAGAGCAAATGCCAAAGCCGAGCGGCTGCCTGCGGCTGCGTGCGTGATTCCTATCACGGAATTGCCATCACCAAAAGCGGAAACGCCTGCCAAGGGGCTCGGGAGTGGCATGGAAGCCTCCAAAGTCCTGACTAGTGCTACCCCGCCTGGGGCGCGGCTTCCCGGTACTAGGAAGTGACTGTGGGGGATACCAATCCTGGCCATCCGTCTCCAGCCTGGCCAGGCTCTCCAACCAGCGCCAGCCTAGTCAGCCTTGCCAATCGAAGCCGGGCTGACCAGACTTGGCAACTCATGCCAGCCCGGGGAGGCTTTCCAACCCATGCCAGGGTATCGGACACTTGCAATGGGCTTCGGAGCACGCTCAGGCACTTGGTAGTTGTTCAAATACAATTCTTTTCATTTCCATTACAAACGACAAAATACCAACTACAGCACGATACAGCGAACAGCATGATACAGCGAGATTCTGGGTAGCCAACCGTGAGTCAAGGTTGAGGCAAGGAGCAAGTGACTTACGAGGATACACGAATGTCGAGAACAAGCACACAATACAGCGATCTAGTGACACATCAGCAACCGAATGAACTAGAATGAGCGGCCATCTTACCAGACATGGTGGAGACGAGTACAACAGAAGCACAGCTGGGGAGATAATGAGAAAATGGATGCTTTAGAACCATAAGGGACTCACCGATGATTATCAGACCGAATTCGCGAGGATCTACCATCCGTTGTCAGGGAATGAATGGCTGTAAAAAGTACGACTCACTATTAAAAAAGAAACGACCGTCTAAGGCAAACTGGCGGAGTTTGTTAGTAATCGAACGGCGTCGAAACAAGATTAGACTCACGATTACAGAAGGGAAAAAAAATTCTATGGCGCCGAAGTCCGAAGCGTCCGTCACGATCTACTGAGTTGTTAGAAAATTTGAGGGAGGAAACTGCAGAAGGAGTTCACCGTGAAGAGGGTGCAGGCTTTCTGCGTGAGTCGTCAATGGGCTTTCCGCTCGGAGTGCAAAGAAACTTACGATTAAATTTAGGAGCGCAGCAGCAATTTCCTGGGCAAGTGGTCAATGCGCTTCGCTCTCCGCGTGCAAAGAAACCCACCGAGTACAAGAGAACAACAAGCGAAACCAACTGACAGTCGTCAGTATTGAGCGATCAAATGTATAGGATGCACGTACATGAATTACGGTGCCGCCGTCGCCGCCACGCGAGTTTTGCGTTTTGCCAAGATTTTTTCGGCGGCACTGCCTTTCTTGCGACCCGATGAAGATTGCGTCTCGGACGCAGAACCGAATATCTCGCTGAACGTCGTGAGGCTACGCAATGATGAAGTGCGACACAACGTACTTTTGAAACCACGCTAAAGTCTCGACCGCCCACGGATCCGTCGGATCGTCTTCAAATAGCTGGACGATGGAATCAAAAAATATGCAGTAGTCGAATTGTTCATCGTCCGCAGTCCAGTCGGTCGTCGACAACATAGTACGAGCCTCCAATATGACGGCATTAGATAGCTGCAAGACTCGACATTGAAAATTACCTGTACGCATATATACGCGATCATCGCCGGGTTGACCTTCGAGACTCCGTGTGAACGGGCATTGCAACGCGCCGGAAGCGTGGATTTGGGTCGAGACATCGCGGAAGACGCAGCAGTCCAGATGGTGCGCCCGACCTATATCCAAATAAGTAAAAATAATTTGAGACAAATTTGACTTACCCTCGCAAGGAAAGGCGAACGAAATAAGCCTTTCTCTTCGTCTTCGGGATCGTACGCACCATCCGCGTAGAAGCAGGACGGCCACGCCGACTGGTCGACTTCGATTTTTCCATTGAGCAACAAAGAGAGGCACCTGTGGTCAACTTGTGAGCGAAAATATGTGGATGGAACTTGATCGTACTCCTCTGCAGTTTTGCCAAAGCTATCGTCCTCGTCGACGCTCTCGTCGGCTGCAAGGTTCAACCGATTGCGTATGGTCCAAGACACGATATAATTCCGAAGCATAGGGTGGTTGATCCCTCGATCCGACTTGGATGAACCGTTTCCGAGTGGGGGGGAGATGGCAACGTTGGGATCAGAGGGGACGAACTGCAAACAGTGCTTCAGGTCGTGGGTATCTTGTTGCCGAGCTTCCTTGGCAGAGGTACGAATCTAGCATGACAAGAAGTAATGAGCTTGAATCAGTAAAGGAAAGGAAGTCGCACCATGTTAGACAGCATTGGCCAGTGTGTCAAATCTTTGTCGACATAGATTTCCTTTACAAGCGAGAGGCAGTCCTTGGGCAGCAAGCCCATCATCGCGTTAAATGCCTTTGAATGCTTGACTTGGACCGCTTGTTCACTGCGGTGTGACTCGGGTTAGAAAGATCAAGGCTTGAATAAAATGCACGTACTCTTCGTCCATCTCTCCCGGCGGATTCCAGAGAGCGGCGGCTCCGTAATCCATAACCATACCCGTATCACGAAAAGGATGAACCGCGCGCATGAGGTATTTGGCGGCAGTCTCTAGCTTCTCCTTGTCATTCTTGGCCGGCCTACACACATTGTGAGTACCAATACATCATTAGTCATAGGCCAGTACTCACAGGGTGAGCTTTCTTCTGTGCTTGGGGCGGTCGTCGTTGCCCACACGCGCGCAGTCTTCCAGGAGGTCGGTTTTGCGCTTCCGGTTCTCGAATTGGAGATGGGAGTCGACTTGTTCACCTGGCGGCGGGTCTTCAGGAATATCGGAGCTTGGAGGCGTTGGAGGCATGATGAGGAGGAGAAGAGGAGAGAAAAGGAATCAGGATGATGGTAGCAGAAAGAAAGACGCGATTTAGAGGGGCAGATTTTAAAAGTCCGCGGCACGGTCACGTGAAAGGCACGTGCGCACGACACATTTGCAGGAAATCGTTTTTCCTGGCAGCACGGTCATGGCAGAAAATATGGATACAACATAGATAAATCTGTTGATGCGTGAGCTTTCCTATTGCGGTCTTTTGGCGTTTCGCTACCTAATCTGGACGGTCTCTCTTTCTATATATTTATTCTACTTTTGACGTCGATCGTATCCGCACCATATAAATGGTGCGGACCTGTACGACGCCCCTCAGTCTCTTACCACTCTCTGGTGTGACTGAGGGTGCGTATCTTCATTCTACTTTACAGCATGCATATTTACTTACCTACCTGTAGTGTTTTACTCATCGTACTTCTACAGGTAATATATCGAGTCTCTTACCACTCTCTGGTGTGACTGAGGTGTTTTACTCATCGTACTTCTACAAAATCAAGAAGATGTTCATAAACCCATAAAGTACAGCTGTGGAACCAAAATACATGGACACGAAGAAAGAAAAAGAAAGTTGTCCAGAGACAGCCTAGTGCGTCCTCAAATACCAGAATAAAAAAACCAGTCCTCATAGGCCAGAGGATGAGGTGGTGCACACAGTTAAGTGCAGACTAAATCACCACCGTCGTCGTCCGCCGCCGCGGCGAGGGCAGCAGTAGCCACGCACCAGAGAACACCAACAGCTACACGCGCGAAAGCACAAACTCCACCTCCACCAATCATACTGACTGCACGGCACACGAGCGCCGCGATGCGCACGCGCGCAGCTGCATGCCGCGTAGGCACAAGGGCCCCCTCCCTCGCCCTCGACGAGCACTATAGGCAGCCCGGGCAGGACGACGAGCACCGGGCGTCGCACGTCGCCTGCTGCGAGCTGCGTGAGCAGCAGCCACGCGAGCGCAAGCCCGTCAGCGTGTATGGACACGGATATCGATGGGGGCGGGGACGTAGAGATGGTCGCGGCGGGCGTGGCGGCCATGGGCGTTGGCGTGGGGGCGGTGGTCGAGACACCCGCACATGCGCAGTGTAGCCACTCGAGCGCGATGCCGAGGCGCGCGCAGACACGGATGCAGATGCGGAGGAGAGCGATGCAGGCGCGTGCACGAATAACACACTTGCGCCAAGGTGAAGGGAGGACGATGTGCAAACGCAGCAAACGCTGCGCGCAGGCGTCGTGAGGCTCCAGTCGCCTGTCTCGTCCTCTCCTGAAGCGGGTCCGTTGTCCGCTTCGTCTTCTTCGGCAGTATACAACGAAGAAGGTGAGCCGGACAAGGAGGTGGGCGAGGTCGTTGTTGCGGTCCGCAGTAGTAGCAGCAGGAGCAGCTCCAGGACGATGCGCCGCGCAAGCATTGTGCGCGCCACACACGCACGTCAACCAGCACATTGCGACCGTGCGGACACCGCACGCCAGTCCACGGCGTCGTCTTCTTCATCCATCTCTGCCCCGCGCCCCGCATGAGCCTGCATCACACCCCTCACCCCGGCGCCCCACGTGTCCCTCCCGCGCTGACACCGGTGCGCGCGCGCCGCGCCATCGCCACGGAGGCCCCCGACCCCGTCCTCCCTACTCCCGCCGTGCACACCACCACCGCGCCGATGCCTCCTCCGACCCGTGTGCGCGAGCGCGAGGATCAGCATCACTACGCGCATTCACACGCGCACCCGACGGGGCCGTACCGCGATGAGGACGTGCTCCTCTCTTTGCAGCTGCTCGCGTACCTCAGCAAGTACCCGCACGTGCAGCAGGCGTTTTACAAGCAGCGCAGCAGGTTCCGGCGAGTGCGCTGCGAAATTTATAGAGAAAACCTAAATACATGAGCTGTAAAAATATGATCAGAACTACTCCGACCCGATGAGATGGAAACGCACCCCAAGAAGCCAAATCTACAAGTCAGCGTATCCCACAGCTTCAAGAATTTCTGCATCAGTAAGAGGTCCACCTCCTGTATCTCCATCTACGTCGTCCTCATCCTCATCCTCATCCTCATCCTCATCTTTGCGTGGCTCGTCTTCGTCTTCCTCCGAGCTTGAAGATTCCGAGGCTGAATCGGGGTCGTCTTCGTCGCTGCCTTCTGGATCTGGCACCTCCAGAGCGGGACCTTGTTGGGATTGGAGTGGAGCAACATCGACATCCATTGCATTCTCATCGTGTTGGTCCTCGTCATCTTTGGGCGCAACCTTCGAAGCATGGCGTCTCGCAACCCGATGGCCAATGGCATCTGGGAGAAACCTCATGAACATGTCGCGATCTGCAAATCTTCGGATACGCACACGGTAGAGTCAGATGTAAGTATAGACGGGAATTTCGGGACTCACAGATTAACGTAATAGTACACATAGTCTTCGTTCTTTGCTGCATCAAAATGACGGGCAATGGATGGACCTAGCAGCTCCTTTGTGCGACCGTATTTGAAAGCCGGTATGAGATGGGCTGCACGAACCACTTGAGCAGGGTCGAGGAACCCAAAGGCAGCGGCAGCATCTGGGCCCGGAGTGGCATCCAGAAAGCCAACACGGTGCAAGCGCTTTGCCTTCCAGCCCGAGACGTGGTCGGGGTCGGAACCGAACCAGCGAACCCACAGGAACTCCATCCGTTGTACTCCTTTTGACCTGGCGACACCGGTGTGGCGAACCTCGGCGTGGAAAATCGAAATGATTCTGCCGTACCAATACGGGTGTGGGTCTTTGTCTTCCTCTTGGGAATGCACCATGAAGTCCGGGTGCGTCCGAGGATTCAGGATATCCTGGTCGCGTTGAAGGTCGTACGTGGTATAATTGACCCGCAGAAAACGGTGGGTAAAGAGTCGGTTTTTTTCGATGATGACTTCAGCGAGCTCTTGAGGAGAATATTTCCGCTCGTCGCCATCATACGGAAGATCGAGAAGACGCCCCAATAAATGGGTCTTGAGATCATCAAGGAAGTTCTAGACAGGGGTGAGGAAACTTCATGCATACAGGAGCGACGACGTACTTGCGCAGCGGGGTCATTGCGCTGTTTGGTGATCTGTGGTATGGTGACCCAAGTTCGCCGTGATTCCGAGATGTGGTGGTGTTGACGCGGAGGGGTATTCGGGAGGATTTCATTTTCATCCTCGGGCGAAAGGACCAAATCGTCGGGGGTGGGCTCGGCGGAGACGGTGTCGGGTTCTGAAACCGTGTCTTTCGCTACCGCCTCGGCGTCATCCAACCTTTTCTTGATGGCTCGTAGCAACCGGTGGCGGCGCTCATTGGCGGCAATTTGGCGCTCGAATGCGCGCTTATTGGTTTTGCGATAGAGTCTTTTCGCGAATGTGTGCAAGTGCTCGCCCTGAATTAAAAACTCAGTTACCAGGAATAAAGTGAGAAAAACACATACAATCTGTGTTGTATACGAGTCTGTAGTGCCAAAATTGATGATGGTATATGGTAGTCGCCAAATGCGTGCCATTTGTATGTATTGAGGTTCCAAGTTTTGCGCTTTTTGGAGGTTGTTTTTGCGGGCTGACCTGGTCGCTGCAAATTTTGTTTTGCTTCACGGCGAGCCCTTCGGTCGTATTCCTGAGGGAGTTCAAAGGCGGGAATTTTGTTGCATGTCTTGTCCTGAAATCGTCGCGCTTGTGTGCCCAGCTCGGTGGTGACAGTGCGGAAAGATTCGACGGTTGAGCTGGGATGCATGCGGAGCTTGGCGTATGCATGCCAGGTGGCGAATGTATACACAAGCGAGAGTACAATGCTGTTGTGTGGCTCATCTAGCAGACCCTCGAGAACAGGATAGGAACACTGAGGAGATTGAGTTATTGCACTGGTGAGGTGAAAGTGGTATCATACCTGGAGTATGTCTTCGAAATCCCGGGCGGCAAGTTTTTTGAGCGCTGAAACATTCACGTGAAACCGTCTGATCGTGCTTCGGCCGAAGGTAGGGATCTTGCGCAATCTAGTAGATATGAGGATGAGCTGCACGGAATCATATCAATAAATGACGCACCTCTCGTCCAATACGGCCACAGAAAGCGGATTGTTGGCATACAGAATGCGAAGCAGATGGATAAATAAAGATTTCCATGCACCGAGTTCTACTTCATGGAGCAGATCTGGAACAAACATGTCAAATAGGTTTAACCCGTGCTCGGCCAGCTTTGAAAACGCATTCTATAGGCAGGATCAGAACAGAACAGACATCAAAAAAGATAACCTACACGCGTTGGGACCCAAGATGTTGGTTTCAAAAGACTATTCACTTTAGCCCCTGAAACCAAGGAGCCCTTCTCATAAATCCACCGTCGCACTTTATCTATCATCAAGCGGAACCATGGGGTGTCTTTCCGAACCTCTTGACGGCGTCGCATATCGGCTTTTGTCCCCATGTCCGCCAGCTGTTCTTTCTTGACAAAACAGCGCGGGCACGGACAGCCACCGAAATTTCTAATGGTGGCGAGTAGGACTCTGAGGAGATATGTTAAGCGCAGACAAAATAAGACATCATTAAAAATGCTTACTTTTCAGGGTAATCCGCGCCATAAGTGAAAAAGCGAGGGAATATCCGCCGGACAACACCATCGTAGCATTTGATCACGATGCCGTGAACCCACGCATGGATGAACTCGGGGGTAAGTAATAAATCCCAAATGCGATGCATTAATTCGCGCTTGAGATGTGTTAGGACAGCGGCTGTTGGGGCGGCGCCAAATTGTGTCCGATAGACGTCCTCGAATGAGTTTGGCAGCTGAAGATTGGTCAGACTACATATCGAAGCTTGGAACGAGCAGCTTACAGTAGGGAAATAAGCTTGATGTTGCGCAGCATTTGCCGTTGGTTTGGCCCGGATGTATTTAGAAAGATTACCCCAGAGCGTGTAGAGTGGCCATAGTGAGGCGTTGCCGAAATTGGCGAGATGTGTCGCATCGCTCCAAAACATGTACGCAGCGATGATATTCTCAAAGTGCGGTTCCGTCGACTTCGGAAGGGAGTTATACTGTCGTAGAAATTTCGGGCTCATGTAAACTTCGCTAGATATAACTTGATGGCCATCTGCTAGCGGGGAAGTCCCGTGTCATCGAGGACAGTGTCAAGATAATCTAGTGTAATACGGGTCAATGTTGTTGAGTTTAGTGGGAAGGGCGCGCACCGTCCATGGTAGCATCCGGATCCTCGGGATTGTAGTTCGGGTCCCACCGATACTCAAACGGGGTCGTATGAAACTCTTTAAATGCAGGACCTTGGAACGCTTCTGTGAGGGTGTCAAGCAGGGGCCGATATACGAGGCCTTCCACCTCGAACTCGAAAGCGTTGTCCTCAGGCACACAGACCTTCGGAGCAGGGACCTTGATTTTGACTGATCCGCGCAGCCATTTATCCCCTGCAGCTGGTGTATCGCCGTCAGGGGCAGCTGCTAAACTGTCGTCTAACCGTTTATTTTCGCGCGCAGCACTGAAATTGGTGAGATCGTCGGTGTTGAAGTCGTCTTTCAAAAGCACATCGTGGACAAGCGAGTCGACCTCGGCCACACTCTTGGTAGTGGATCCAAGGTGAGTCCAGGCCATGAGTCTGGCGATAGTTGGATTCAAAAAAGGGAACCATGGATTCGATGTAGGAAATCGGGGAGATTTGTCGGGGACGAGGATTTCGGGCGCGCGGCAAAGATCTTCGAGGTCGATGGACTCGTCGGGGTCGTGCGAGGGACGATTGGGGAAGACCTTGTACACCCCAAACTCGTTCCGTGGGGTTTTGACCCATTTTGGAGGCTCCCCTTGCGCTGGCGGGTCTTGGGTTGGTTCTGCCTCGATGGGGGGATCAATAGCGTCGGGCAGGGTGGGTGGAAGCGGCGGGGGGTCATCGCGAAAGCGCTGGGGTAGACGACGGTGTCTACGAGGACGGCCATTAGGGCCTGGACTAGGCGGAGGGGGCTCTTGTGGGGGCGAGGGAGCGTCATACTGTTTATGTCGAATCGATGAATAAAATGAATACTACCCAGCTATTTTCACGCACAAGAATATCATCTGGCACTAAGTCCGATTGCAGGGGCTCGGAGGGTCCAGCCTGACCGACAGGTGGTGCAGTGGCGGTTGCGGCGGCATGCTGGACGCCAGCCAAGTGCATAGACCGAACAGCAGTACATTTTACACGGTGGACAGCAAGACCTCTAGAGTCTTTGAACGATTTGTTGCAGCGAAAGCAGTTTACCATGATAAAAATAAATAAAAGCAAATCCGTTACGCCTTTCATAGAGAGGCGTTCGCAAGGCTGGAAATGGGTGGGAAGAACGAGGCCAGGCTGAAGATGGCCTCGCGAGGAGCTGGCCAGCGGCACGCAAGGCTTGGAGTCTCTTGCGAACCCGAGGTCAGGCTGAGATGAGCCTGGGCAGCGCGACCAAGGCTGGCGATATTTTAGCGAGCGGCTGGGAAGACGCTAGGTAGCCGGATCAAAGCCTTGTCTTACTTTGTTAGCATCCCAAGTCCTGGCAAGTTTCTGCCGCTTTTGGTGATGGCGCGGCGCCAATATTCATTCTTCATTTCGCGCCATTTACACCCTTGAAAATTCACCTGGACTTGAAGCTCAGTGTATGTATTCACTCGTGCGCGTCCACAACTCTCAACGGCTCAACAACACGTACGTCTGCAACTGTCCGAAGTCCGACGAAAACGTATTCGGTCCGATGAGCCTATCACCGATCAACCTGTCAATCTCATTTCCTTATCTAGCTTCTAGGAGGCTTTTCTTTTGACTCGACTCATGTGCGGAATTTTTGCAGCCCATGGCCTTGAGAAGGCAGACAACTACAGAGCCCGGTGCATTGCTTGCTCAAAACGTTTGCGGCACCGTGGTCCCGACTGGTCGGGCTGTTTTGTGGGCAAGACCGCTATCCTCGTTCACGAGCGACTCGCCATCGTCGGTGTTGGTCAGTCGATATCTCAACAACGCCAGCCGAGTATCTGATCCATTCGTAAAGACACTGGCGCTCAGCCGCTAGTCAGTCAGGACGGAAAGATCATTCTTACCGTCAACGGCGAAATTTACAACCATATTGCTTTGCGCGAAAGTGTTGGGCCAGACATCAAGTTCAAGACCCATTCGGACTGTGAAGTCATCATCCCCCTGGTGAACGGTGTCTCTGCTAGCTCCTGCACTTTGTTCATTCCGTCCTAGTACAAAAAACACGACAAGAACCTTTGCGGTCTCCTCGACGGCATGTTCTCGTTCGTCCTCCTCGACGAATCTGTGTCTCCATCCCGAATTATCGCCGCCCGGGATCCAATTGGCATCACAACTTTATATCAGGGATGGGATTCCAAGCGTCCTGGCGCTGTATTTTTCGCTTCTGAGCTCAAAGCTCTAGTGGATGAGTGCGACAAGATAATTTCATTTCCCCCTGGACACGTTTATGATAGCAAGGACGGAACCACTACGCGTTACTATAGCCCTTCTTGGTGGAAAGGCGATGCTGAAGGGCCGGAGGCGACCATTCCTTCGTCTCCCGCAGACTTGACCCTTCTTCGCGAAACTCTCGAAGCTGCAGTCCGCAAGAGACTCATGTCCGAGGTTCCCTATGGCGTTCTTCTCAGTGGTGGTCTCGACAGTAGCTTGATTGCTGCCATAGCTTCCCGCGAAACCGAAAAAGCAGCGCAGGCTCAATATGAGATTCGCAAGCGGAAAGCTCAGAATGCTACCAGCGGAAACACCACCCCTACAGGAATGGTGGACGAGCAAGGTAGATTCCATATTGCCCACCTTTAACCGTTTCCAGAAAATATTGACGCTTTCCAAGCGACGCTGGCGGCATGGCCCCAGCTCCACTCCTTCTCCATCGGCCTCGAAAACTCTCCCGATTTGTTGGCCGCCCGGAAAGCAGCTCATTACCTTGGAACAACCCATCACGAATACACCTTCACCGTCCAAGAGGGTTTAGACGCGATACCGGAAGTAATATACCATCTTGAAACCTACGACGTTACCACTGTTCGAGCTAGCACCCCCATGTATCTTCTAAGCCGCAAAATCAAAGCGATGGGAGTCAAGATGGTTCTCAGTGGAGAAGGCAGCGATGAGATTCTCGGAGGTAAATTCTGAGCCTGTCTTCGTGTCTTCGCCTGCTGAATTATCGGCAGGATATTTGTACTTTCATGCCGCTCCTGACCCCACTTCGTTCCACCAAGAGACGGTGAAGCGCGTCAAAAACCTCCACACCGCTGACTGTCTCAGGGCGAACAAGTACGAAGCATTCCGAAAATTAGAAGGCTTATATATATACTGAGTGCGTCCTTTATCAGGTCGACGATGGCCTGGGGGCTCGAAGCGCGTGTTCCCTTTCTCGACAAGGCTTTCCTCGACGCGGCCATGAATGTCGACCCACGCCAAAAAATGTTCAGCAAGGGTGCGAACCAACAAGTTGACGAGGATGGCCGGCCAATGATGGAAAAGGTAATCAAGTTATCGTCGCGTAATGGCTCCTAAAATTCTCCCGCGCTTAGTACATCCTCCGCAAAGCTTTCGATGTGTCGCTGAATGGGAAGGTAATGAATCCCGCAGTTGAACTGCTTGCCTTTTTTGCGACAAGAATTAATGCCCACGCAGCCCTATCTCCCCGCTTCCATTCTTTGGAGGCAAAAGGAGCAGTTTTCGGACGGTGTCGGATACTCGTGGATCGATGGGTACGGAAGCACTCGTTCATCTGCGTCTTGGCTGATCTCAGACCGACAGAATAAAAGACTACGCCGAAGCACTTATTCCCGACGAGATGTTTGCGAAAGGCGGGGAGCGATGGACCGATGCACCCACTACGAAAGAGGCCTATTTCATCCGCCAGACTTTTGACGGTAATGCCATCCCTCGGCCGCAGCTGCTATATTTACATTTACCCACAGAATTCTTCCCATCGGAAACTGCTGCAAGCACTGCAGTTCGGTCGGTGCAGTCTCGCTAGCCAGGTTCTCATGTGCTGACCACATTCACAGCTGGATACCTCGAGGAGACTGGGGCTGTTCTTCAGATCCTTCGGGACGAAGCGTCAGCATCCACAATGCGGCATACGAAACAGATTGATAATAAAAATCCAAAAATGAGCGAGGGGGCAAGTTGATACAGCTATATCTAAGAAGTAAATAGTAGATGGGCTAACGAGTGGTGTGTATTCGTGACAAGTCGTGAACGCTGTAAGTATTATAAAGGAGGGTGGTATGGTGTCTTGACTTGAGAGAGCTATGCAAAGCAGCCAGGAAATGGTGGGAAAGCATGAACGAGATACTGACCAGTAATAAGTAAGTGATATCGTAGAGTTCAAGGATATATAGTTAGAGCAGGGTCAACTCTCCAAAGTCTTCGTTATCTTCATCACTTCATGCACGGTTATTCAGAGACGGGTCCTGCGCAAGCATCTGACGGTATAGGCCTACCCCGGAGTCTTCCGATGGAGCGGGCGATGCGAGCCCCTTCGCGTTGGCGAGTCGAGTCGAGCTCACCGCGGCGCTGGTCTGTGAAGTATTGCGAGCGCGAGGCTTTGCAGGAGTCGCCCCGGGTACGGGTGACCTTGTGTTGTTATTCCACTCAGGGCGAGCCGGGGTAATAGTCGACTTTGCATAATTTACATTGCTGTCGTCGGTGGCAGCGGGGCGGCGGGAGGTGGGCGTGCCAGCCGTTCGTCGGCTTGCGGGCCGAGGAGTGGGAGAAGAATCGCCGGAGACAAGGCGGGTCCCGAATTTGGCGTTGGCAGACGATTCGCGTCCGTACGACGAGCCACTCCCGCCTCTCCGAGGAGCGGGCCCGGTTCGGCCTTTGATAACAGGCTTTTGAACGGTGATCTTGTCAGCGCCCCAGTAGGAAAAGCTCATTTTGCTCTTTCTATCTGAGTCGTCCGAGTCGATTTCGCGATCCTCATCGTCATCAGGCATCGGGACGATTCTAGGCTGATGGACCGCCGTTCGAGAACGTGCGACGCTAAATAAACCCCGATGAGCACACGACTCGAAGAAGAACCGAAAGACGCACTCTTCCATCGAAACCACGCCTTCCCTCGGCTGGACGACATCACCAATTGCCCAAGTTTCAATCTACAAGTGCGTCAGTATAAAAAATTACGACCAGCGATCATCTACAAACCTTGAGAAACTTATATAAATTACGGGGCTTAGTATGTGAGTTCCTCCGGCCAGTGGTGGCGTACTTCGACCGTCCTTGAAGCTCAGGCAAAGAGTTTGTACGAGAATACGTGGCGGCAACCAAAGGCAGCGAAGTGGTGCCAGTGCGTTGACACTGCAGCACAACGTCATTGAAAACCACAAACCACAGGTCCTTCTTGCCTCCAATGCCCGACCCAGTGTGCAGCACATCGCTCAGCCGCTTGAACGAAGACCTGCCTCTGACCCCCTTGTTGGTCATGACAGGAGGGGGAGACGCAGGTTTGGGAGGAGAACCCAGTCCGCTGCCGCCTTGTGTTGTACATTGGCGTTCCTCTATAAGGATCCGAGACGGCTTGGGCAACGCCAGCTGCCTGACTTTGTCAAGCCCTTCGATCCGCGCGAAAACATCTCGGGTCTTGTCGCGCTCCTCCTTCTGGATCTTCTCGTCTTCGATACTCCGCACGATGGTTTCTACCTCCGCGACCATCTGCAGCGTACTCTCGTACTCGAAGGTGCTCGGGTCTGTGTGGAAAAGTAGATTTTGGAAGAGGAGAGGGTACTTCAGGAGACGTTGGAACGGCTTTGAAAGGGTAATGGCTAGACCAGTTTCGCCCTTTTCGGACGCGTTTTCTTCAAGCTTTTGAAGGAACTTGCAAACTTTCTGCCATTCACCGACATCCTGCTTCTTCGGCTTTTTATTAGAAACGTTTGAAAGAGCGTCATCGACCTGCTCTAGTGCACGTTCTAAATGAAGGACGTATGTTGCGTAGCCTTGGAAAATGTCGGACTATTCAAGAACAAAGTCAGCCAGCATTGACGACGGATCAATATGAAATGGTTTACATTGGAGACGAAGACGTCTGCCAACGAGCGAACCAGTGGGAACTGGTCATCGTACCGCTTCTTCAGTGCTTCTGAAAGTCGCTTGTGACCATCGAGCACCCCGCTATCGACTACTTCAAGACATATTCGTAAGTCCTCGGGCAATTGATGAGGAGCAACGGCGACGCCGAATATGCTATCATTCGTCGTCTGGCTCTTTTTCAACTTGCGCAGCATGCCAGTGGATTTCGGGGTGTTCGGGGCGCTACCTTTCCGGTCTGCCATTGAAGACTGGCCCTGGCTATAGTTTCGTTCTCGTTCGACGACAGAAGATTGTCGGCCGAGGGAATGAGTGGACCCGGTGAGTTGATTTGTGCGTGGCGGAGGGGGTAATGAATGGTGAGACCGGCTGGGGAATGGGACAGATTTACCACCCTTGGTCACAGTCGCGCGATATGGTGACCGTGGATGGTTCTGCTTTGCGAGTTGACCCTGCCGGCCAGCTCCATAGCCCTTTCCAATCTGGTCACCTCCCTCGTCTTCCTCGTCCGTGTCGAGCGACTCCCCATCGATATTCGGAGTAGTATCCTTATGAGAGTGGGAGCTCGCAGAATTATCTGGCGCCGGAAGGGTGGGACTAGGGGACATAAATCGAGCCGCGATGGGAGGTAGATGGTCATTAGATTCCACAGGCGAATCTGCGCGATAATAATCGTACTCCAGATTGGGAGTAGATGATAGTTGGGGAGTGGGAGCAGAAAACGGATGCAAGAGTGGGTCTATGAAAGTGTCTTTCATTTTGACCAGCTCTTGAACATATCTGTTCGGAGAAATAAGAATTGCGATAAATGTCCTAAGGCATCACTTGCCTCTCTTCGCTGGATATGATTTCGAACAGGACCTCTTGTCGTGTTCGTTCTCGTGAGCCGAGGTGCGATACGAGGTCCTCCTCTGTGACCTCACTCCATGACTTCGCAGCCAATATACGGCTCCCACTGGTGGTATTGGACATTGAAGAATACGGGGTCCCGGACCGAAGCGACTGACTCGAGCCGGCCTCTCCAACTTTTTGCAGGTACGGTGATGCTGTGCGAGTGGATGTAGACTTCTTACCTGCCGAGGAAGCGACGTCTGTTCTGGAGGAAGACGCGCCCGTTGAAGTAGAGCCACGAGGTTCCTTGCCGTGAGCGGCCTGGAAACGTGACACGGAGGTTTTCAGCGGCACGCCTGCAGTGGTATTTCCAGGCGCCTCAGGCAAGGTGCGATCGAGATTAGACGGCGTTGGCGGAGGAGATCTGAACGCGACCTTCTTCTGCACATCACTAGCAGCCGCGGTCGCGACGCTCGTGTTTGTTTTCCTTGAACTCCGGCCGGCGGAGTCTGGCTCGGCGCGGGGAGAGTTGGAACGAGCAGGCAAAGGGGACGCGGCACCATTACGTGCGGGGGACGGAGACGCGGCGCCGTTACTGCGTGGGGTTGGGGTGGGTGGGGTCGGGGTGGGAGAAGAATAGGGAGGGGTTGGTGTGGATCCCGAAGATGATGAATGATCGTCTTCGACTTTGGAAGAAAAGGTGGGGACAAGCTCAGGGAGAGGCTTGAAGGCTGAGGTGGGAGTGGGGGTCGAGGTTGAGCGCTGAATTTGTTCTGGCGCCGGTGGCGGCCAAGAGCGTAAAGGAGGGAACTTTTCCTTCTGGATAGGGTTGTCTCTATCCTTTTCCTTTGTGCTGCTCCCAATGTGTAAACGGGAGAAAAAGGCCTTCATGGGGGGCGATAGGCGCTCGTTGGGTCAGAACGAGATGGAGTCGGATAAGACGGCGCAGGCGGCAAGCACGGTTGCACGCGAGAAACGGCCGCTGTTGTTTGGCAAGAGCCGTAAAAAGGGATCAAATGGAAATGCGCGCATCTGCTTCCTCTCTATGCGACCGGCTTCTCAAACCAAAGATGCGAAGCTCCTCGCGTGTTCCATTAAATCTACCGTCTTCCAGCTTTCTCAATCCGACGATGGCGTCTCCAATGGTACTTAAATACTGCAGCTGCCATCCTTGACCTCTGTCTTAATTCGTGACGTCAACTTAAGGTACTGCTCTTTGGCTCGGTGCTCAATGTCTTTCTGCCTATTTGACGCACTCGGCTGTCGTCAGCCCAGGTGAACGCCTGTCTTTTCCCTGGTGGACCGCTCGCGAGCCCTTTTTTCAACTTAGGAATGCGGGCCCTTGAATTAGGGAGCGGCATTGGCTTGACCGCTCTGTGTTTGTCGCTACTAGGCTGCAGTTCGGTTATTGCAACCGATTTGCCTTGGGTCATCTCGAGCTGTCTCGCGCAAAATGTCGAGAACAATAGATCGCGGTTACCTCTGGGATCTGGGGAAGTTCTTGTACGCGAACTCGACTGGACGGTGGCTCCGGATCGATGGGTCTGGGATCACGAAACAATAATCGCCTCTCCTTCATTAAACCCCGCAGAAGGCGTTACGGGCGGGCTTACACACGGCCTGGACCTCATTGTAACTGCGGATACAATCTATTTGTCCGATCTCGTCACTCCCTTTCTAAGGTAGTCTCCATATGAAGACTGTTGTCGTTCACACACAAACAACTTACAAGGACGCTGCACGCTCTCTGCACCCAATCACTCGCGGCATCCTCGTCACCCTGCGCACCCGTGGTTTTCATTTGTTTGGAGAGACGTGATCCTGAGGTCACTGATCGGACTCTGGAGGAAGCAAAAAGCACATGGGGATTCGTGGTAAACCGTATAACGCCCCACAAAATTTCGAAGGCGCTGAGGAAAACCGGCTTTAATTGGAGCAAGGATGATTGGGACGGGGTGGAACTGTGGAAACTAACTTTTCGAGGTTAATTGGGTACGATTATAAATGCTACGCCCGCGTCGATATTCTCTGTGCCGTGAGACGCGTCAATGTGCGGCGTATATCGTCGCATTTGAGGAAATCCTGACTGGAATCGCGTTATTAGCTATTATTAGAGTTCACATCCCGACCAAACATGAGCATATGAAACGCGTCTCTGCAGCCACACCGCGAGTTGAAATGTCTGCTCTCACCGTACTACGAACTTATGCTCAAACGAACCCCGCCAAAATACCACCGTCCATCCTCTTCTCCCACAGCCCAACCTCACTAACTATCCACGACGCGTTTCCGAAAGGTACTTGATTTCCCCACAAGCCTAAATCACGCAAGCCACAGCGCGTGTATTTACATTCAACCTCCAAGGAATCTTTCATTTCCTTATCCTCCCGCGCGTGCAAGAGCCGTTCACTGTATCTGACCTTACAGACCTGCGCACGCTGCTCAGGGGCGACAAGGCGCGTGCGAAACAGGTTATTAGTGCTCTGAACGAAGACGCAAAGGCGCTGCGTAAAGAAATCGAGGAAGAAATGCTCAGCCGGTATGGTTTCAAGTGGGGTATCTGGACAGGTTTTCACGGCGCGCCGTCGATGGCGTATGTCCACTCCCTTTGCCTCGTAGCGCGTCCGAGCTGACGCGCAGCGACAAGCCACCTCCACCTCCATGTTCTCTCCGACGACCTGCTTTCTGATCGCATGAAGAACAAAAAGCACTATAATTCTTTCCGTCCCAAGCTCGGCTTTTTCTTGGACATCGAAGAGGTATTATCGTGGTTCGATGCCGAGGACTCGTACTATACCTCTGTAAGTCTCCTTGCTCCTTATTTTATTTAAGCAATGAACACATGCACATCCGATTCCAATACTGCAGATGGCTAAACTCGATACAAAACACTACGAATCGATGCTCAAAGAGGACTTATCTTGCTGGCGTTGTAACGCGAGCATGAAAAACCTTCCGACGTTGAAAGCCCACCTGCAAGAAGAATGGGACACTCAGGCCCAACGTGAGAAGGCCAAAATGGAGAGGAGACGACAGATGGAAGAGAAAAGCGAGGACGCGGGTACCACAGAATAAAATGCTAGTTGCCTTTTGCCTTTGTCGATTCTATCTAGTAATACATGCTGAATGGTCACAATGTTCTTCCACAGTGCATCCACACGGACATCTAGGCGGTCGCAGTGGCGTCCCTTTGAGCTTTACCCGCCTCGTTACTGGCCTGGAGCTTGGCGGCACGAGAACGCTCGCTCGCTTCGCGAATGGCCCAGGTAAGCTCGTACGTCCTAACCGCGTCTAGATAAACCACAGATTAACGATGCTCTGCCACCCGGACAATGAACGAACCTTCGTAGCTGCTCAAGATTTGGGCTGCCTCAGGATCCTCTTCGATATCCTCAATGACATCGATCAAGTTGGAAACCTCCGAGAAGAAGGGGTCGTCATCAGGGAACCTAAGCGTCTGCTCGTTGTCATCGCCCGGCTTGCGGATATAAAGCGTGGGTTGAACGTAGGGGTTAACCAGTCTGAATAAAATGAGTTTCAAGAACCACGCTGAGAAAGCTCAAAATTCACTTGAGAGAATAACCATCCGCATAAACTTCTAGTTCGCAGCTGTAGTCGGTTCCTTGCAAAGCTACGACGTGGGTGAAACTGCCAACTGCTCCGCTTTCATATTTCCTAGCAGGACGGATTCAGCATAAATTCAGAGCGGGTTCGGAATTCTGTACCATGTAGCCGCGGTCACTCGAGGGATCCTGTTGTCTGGGGCAATTTTACTTTCGTCGATGGTCATCTTGGAGAGTTGTCCCGCATTCTCGTCCCACTCCAGGGAGTGAGCATTGACAGTGGAGATATCGACTTCACCACCAAAGTAACGAGACAGGTCGCAGAAATGAGTTCCTTGCTCAATAACAGGTCCGGCACTGCGAAACTAGGTTATGGCCTGACGGAGGCAGAAAGAACCGACTGAAAAACCTCCTGGACTTGTCCCACCAGTCAGGCTTCGCGATAGCCTCGTACGCGCAGGCATAGCGAGCAACAGTGGCCATGACCGTGAGGTTATTCTCCTCGATGATATGCTTCATCATCTGAACAGCCTTCAAATACCGCAGCATGTATCTAGAAACCGGTGAGTCCAGCGCGTAAATCTGAAAGCGGGAACGCGAACCCGACGGAGCAGACAGTCTTGGAATCGTAGATGGTCTTCGCGATCGCAAAGGCATCGTCAATTTCATGGTGGGGACCGGTGGCGATGGGCTTTTCAATAAACATGGCAACACCGGGGAAGAACTTGAGAATTTGCATCTCAATGTCGCGTCCTGGGATAAGAGAACCGCGGAACATGGGCGGGCTACCGACGATGACCGCACGCGGACGGTCCCTGGGCGACATATTCTTGACAAAGTCCTCGAGGGTCTTGAAGACACGAGTGTCCTGGTACGCAGACACCACGAAAGAGTCGCATTTCTTCTGCAGCACCGCGGTTGCGCGCTCGATGGCGGGGTCAATGAGCGCCACAACCTTGAGACGACGGCCCAGTTTGCTTCAATCACGGTCAGAATGTGGGATCAAATGGATCTCCTTGCAGCGTACTGTTCGAAACGGAACGAATGGTTCCAAGGGCCTTCATCGGAGCCTGAGGACGCGATACACTCAGAAGCGCGTAATGAAGATGGGAACAAAAGGACACACCGAACATTATGTTCCCGGCACCGATGAAAAGGACATTGAAATCGTCAGAACCGCTGATATGGATAGCTCTGCACAAAGGAACGTGGTCAACGCGCGATATCGATGGGTTGTGTAGGTGAATTACTTGTCCATAGGAATAAGGCGCCATGGGTCGATGGACGGACGACGCGAGGACATGCCTGAACCTCTGCGGTCTGCAGGGCCAGAGGGGCGGCGTTCGCTGGGTCTGCGGTTGGCCATGGTGGTGTGGTTAAGAAAAGGATTGGATCGCGGCTAACGATTACGTCACGCGAACCGGAACCTCCTATTTCTATAATTTCCCAACTACTCCGTCGATGACGTCGTCTTCCCTTCCCCGAAGGGGTCTCCAAAATAATTCGGATGCTACTTGACCGAAGTTCGCTCCTTTGCATCTCCTATGGTCTTTCATGCGCGTCGACTGTCGACGCGCCGCAGCACTTAGTTTATTTCCGCGATTTGAAATACCCCACGAAGAAGGTGCCCAAGACTTCATTTTGGAAAGCGCCAGTTCTTTTTGAATCGTAAAATCTTCGACTGAAATCTTCTTACTTTTGGCGCATTCACCTGTCTCAGATTGAAGGTCCACTGGAAGTCCTGGACCCGTCCAAGGAACGCGCCATAGTAACCTCCTAGCTGTGTGATTTCCTGGATACGTGTCCCAGGGCGCTACACCTTGGCATTCTTTCTTTGCAGTTGCAGAGATTAGGTACATCTTCGTTGGTCATTCGGAGCTTCTCTAGAACTGGTTTGAGATAAGCATAATTATCCGTTTCGTATTGCGCGAGTCCAAGGGTATAAAAACATGGAAAAATACATTATTATTGCTGTCCTCGTTCGCTTCAACTGGATGGCGGTTCCATTACTTGCTGCTGCTTTCTCGCCAGCTGCTCTCTACGAGCTTCTGCCTTCTCCAGCCTCTCTTGCATGGCCTTGAGGGATTCAGTTACCACAAAGACATCCTATATTGCATACGATACCTTGAGCTCCGCTTTGAGCTTTTCGTTCTCTTGCGAAAGCTTCAGTACATTGCTCGCCCGCTTCTTGACCCTCTCGGATCTGGACAGCAGCGTTGACTTTACAGGCCGACGGACCCTGAAACAGTGCTTACTCAGGATTCGGCTGCGATGGGTTTAGAATTGAGTCCAGGTCTAATTCAAGGTCTCCCGCGGGAATCTCTGGCAGATCTAGGGCAGCAGGCGAAATGGGGCGGGCTTCAGACTGTCTGTGATGAATGAGATTTATTTGCAAAGCAGCCAAGTGGCACGGACCCAGCCGGGTCCTGGGGAGAATCGAGAACGGAATCCGTAGGGTTCTCCTGAGATGGGGGTTGCTCGTCGTCGACGCGTTCTGCGCGTCCCTCGTTTGTCGCCTGGTGCATAGCAGACATGGTGGTGTGGTTCAGAGGCGGTTCTGGCATCGAAGCCGTAACACATGTGTCACGCTTTTCGGACAGCGCCCAAAGCCTCAAACCCGACGACAACAAATGAATTATGAGCTTCTCTGGTTGCCCCTTTCTGTATTGGTTTTCGGGGTTGCGAGCTATGCCTATATATTCAGCGCGTTCCTTCCGCTGACTGGGATTTTTGTGAGCCCTTTGGCTAGTTTCCGTTCTTCCCTGAGAAAATTTGCAGATTCTCGATGCGCTGGCCAAAGACACGCATTACAAGTACTTCGTGATCCTACTCATCCCAACGACGGCTTATTTCGTGATCGCAAATTGGGTGGGATGGCAATACTATCGCAATTCGTGACCCGCGGCCCCAAGTCGTACACGTACAAAATAATTTAACGAATAAATATAACGGAGGAAGGAAGCGCAAGAGGCATATCAAGGAGGCTCTCTTGTCCGTGAGCGTTCAGATGGACTCTTCGTACGTTGAAGCTGACGAAACTCGCGCAAGAGACTGCTTGGCTTTTCTGGCCCTGTGACAGAGCTTGGAGGTCGCGTCGGGAACACGGTTGACTCTCTACTCAAGCGCATGCCAAACGTTGAACGGGTCGGGCTGGACGCGCGCGTCGCAGGCATTGAGAATCTTGATTGCGAACGTCGCGGAGGACTTGCGGAGCGAACGCTGGTCGGGCCCGCCAATTCCTTTTGACGCCAACTCGGCCTTGGCTCAAGCTCATCCTCGCCGTCGCTCGTTTGTTCCTCCGTTTTTACGGTTCGGCGCGGGAAGATGCTTCGGGAGACTTTGGGCGATGGGGCTGGTATAGGTCGGGAGCGGGCGGTGGACCGAATTGGAGCAGGAGGAAGACGCAAATATCGTGCGCGACTACGGAGGATTGTCAATACTACAAATATCCAAACATTATGCGACTTACGCGACGGCCTTGAGCGCAATCTTGGTCCGATGTGCTTGTAGCCATTTGTCGAAGAATTTCGCTTTGCGTCGAATATATCAATGACATGGTTCCCGAAGAAAGGTCGGAGAACTCACATTGGACGGCTTTCTTCTCAATCTCTCGTGCCGTCTTCGCTTGCAATGCACGGGGCAAAGCTTCCCGCCAGATGTTCCAACATCTAGCTTGTATTCGTTTGACTCGCAAGGCATTAAAACGGATTGCAGGTAATGACTGCAAAAATCAGTAAAAGGCTGTGTAGATGGAACAAATCCCACCTTGGTTTTGGAATGCCACAGCCTAAATGCGTGAGCGAGTGTATTCTTGTGGCTTTGCAAAATGACATCGTATTCCTGTGGAACATCAGCCAGAGCCTCTTTCTGAAGCATTCGATTTCGTACAAGAGGTTGCAATCTTTGTTGCTTGAATCTGTCTTTCCACTTGTCCCATGCGACAGAGAGGTTGCCAAACTTGATCTCGGCCTCTTTCCGGTCCAAGGTCAAACGTCGATGGCGCGTTTTGCGGGCGGTTGAAAGCCATCGGTGGAAAATCTTTTTCAAAAAATCTGACACACATTTAGCGTGGGCGAATAATAAAATGTGGAAGAAATAGGCACCTTCGCGTTGCACCAGTTGATAACTTTCCATCAAGCTAACTACAAAGGTGTGATGCGCTTGAGCAGTCTTCCACTTTTTGAACGCGCTTTTGATCAACCGAGTATCACGATTTATGGTCACTTCTAATTCTCGATTTTTGACGTCAATAGTATGGTTTGTCCACCTTGCCAAGGCGTTGGTTAGGATTCGCTGTACAAAAATTGCGTGAGTGTTTGGGATAAAGCACGCCGACTTTGGGAGTGCTGACCTTGACAGTCCTCTCTTGGATTTGTTTCTCTGCCAATCTCTGAACCCTTCGTCGATGAGCACGTTCGGCCCATGCTACAAACGCATCAGATAGGGCGCATCGAGAGGCAATACTCCATACCATAGAACATGTTTCGGGTTTTACGCAATTCTAGCGCCTGGAGAGTGTACTCCCGCCGCCGCTCCGCGAACTTGGCCCTCAACAACGTCCAGGCAGACCGGACAACTAGAAATTTGTCCACAGCTCGGGCCTTGCTCATCGATTTGTGCCTATTCCGCAGCGTGACCCGCCACTCTAACAAGGCTCGACGTAGCAATGACTTCGAGTAGTGAAACGCAGCAACTGTCTGCAAGTTCTGGTGAATTGAATACGCCTTACGCCATTTTTCGAAAGCTATTCTGGTCAATGGGGACTTGAGCCGCAAAGAGAATGCAAGAGCAGTATCTGTATATGAAGGTTAGCCGAGGTAAAGAGAAGGTGGATACGAAAATAGACCTTCGAGCTTCTTTCGTCGTTGCAATTGAATCTTCCATACAGCCCAGGCCTCCTTCAGGCGGCCAGAATCTTCAATGCCTTCAAGCCGTCGCTTCTGATAACGAGCTCTCATAATCAGATAGATAGCACGCAGTGAGCGGCGATCTTGGAGACTGGCGTGCGCGGCGGCGCGATTCTCCATAGACTGTTGACAGGTCATTGGGAGAAAGATGGCTAAAAAAAAATGACGCGCCCGTATTCTGTCTCGGGCAGACTCCCAAGATCTGAGTATTCGTTTTTTCAGAACGGCATCATAATGAGCGTCGGCGTTGTGGTTGTCTCTCCTACGAGTCGCGTCAGTAAACATTTCGAATATTACAAGAAATTCCCCACATTTGCCTTCGCCACACATCCATGACCTCGGTCTTGACTCTCAGTCCGACGCTGTCGGTCACTATTCTGTACGCGAGTTGGAGCTGCGACGCATGCTTCCAGCGATGCCAGAAGTTTTCCAGGACGCCACCTTCGATGACCCGCGAGAGCCGGTCCGCGACATCATGAAGATGGTCGGTATGGGCCAATCTTTGTCTCCAGCGCTCGTAGTATCGAAGCATGAGGGATTTGGCGTAATGCCGATCCGCAGAATATGTTTGATAGGCTTGTCTCCACTTCGTCATGGCGTCCTTCATGAGCTTGAGCTCTCGCTTGTCACGGACGGTCTTCATCCTCAACCGCAGGGAAGCTCTCCATCTCGCTAGCTTCTTCTCCTTTGTTTTCTCTCTCCATATTCTAAGAGCGGTTTGAAGGTGACGGCTATTTTCCTGAAGTGAAACCCGATGAAAGCGTTCCTTGGATGCAACAACGCGAACGCGCCACCGATCGTTGAATTGTTTCAGAATGAGAATGTCTCGCGCTTGATCAAGTTGTGTGCCTGTTGTCTGTCGGCACTTTTTAATTCGCAGTTCAGAATCAAGAAGCAAACACACAATTTTCCAGTCGAGGTATCCTCTCCAAACTTGCCAGCACTGCTCGACAAGCCAGTCCTGTCGAAACGCATCGGCGTTTTTCTCATCCTGAAGGATTTTGATTTTATTCCAAGCGTCATCTTCATTCACGACGCTACCTTTGCGTTCCCGCGCCTGCGCTACAAGTTGGCGTGCCGTAGCAAGAGAGGAGGAACTGGGGCGTTTTGTCGGTGACGGTGATGTGGGAGTGACAATTCGTCTCCTGGGTGGCGCAGGTTCGCGTACAGGGACGCGATACGATGGAGCGTTGCTCGAGGGGCCAGCGTGTTCGGTGGCATCCGACGCGTCTGCTTCCCACATCCGACCGCCAGCTGGAGGCCTTGGACGTGAATGGATAGAGAGCGGTATTTTTCGAGAATCGCTAGCAAAAGTCAACTCCGAGTGGACTGGAGACGCGGGCCGCATTATAGCAGGCCGCTTCAGTAAATGATACTGTGGCACGTCGAGGCTGAGGCGGTCTTCGTCGTCGGAGCCCAAGTGTGTGCTCTCGTTTTCATGTGAATGGAGAGTGGAGGAGGCGGTAAGACGGGAAATCTTGGAATCTGGGCGCGTCAGACGCGTCGGTGTGTTCTTCATCGGTTTTGGTAAGGCACGGGGAGGGATGTGGGAAGAGCGGGGGAAATCGCCGTATCCCTGCTGCCCTTTGACCATCTGCCACTTCTCTCCCCAGTTGCTGCCCTTCAATGTCCCCAGCTTCAATAGTTTACCATAAAAAACGACCTCGGAGGGGTCCAGGCCACGCTCCTTCAGTACCGCGTTATATGCAGTAAAAACCGCGGGAAATGTCGTGGCCGAAGCACCTGCGCGCGCGATTATAGCATCCAGCAGCTCTACCTCTTCATAGGTGAGGCCAATCAGCTCCTTGATTGAAACAGAGGTGGAGCGAGAGAGATCCGTCGAGAGTGTCGAGTTGAAGAGGGATTCCGCTAAACCTGTGAGCTTAGAGGGTGGGGACGTCCGCGTTGGTTTGAAGCCGGACATGGATAGGCGCGCTCAGAAACGACCCGCGTGCGCGTCAGAATGGCGAACGTCGAGCGTTCACAAGACGCGAGCGGCGAACAGCAACATCCGTTTGAGGAAATTCTTATTTACGTAAGAAATACATTTATTTTGTACAGAAACACAGAATACAACGTGCAGCGAATTAAAAGTGCACTCTCAGCGCAGAATTGTGGGTGGACTCGGCGGGACAGTAAGGGCATTTCACCCGCCTGTCAAGAGGGTCGTAGCTACAGTTATGAGTAGAAAGCAAAAGTATCAAGAAAGCAACTCACCCTCCTGGTTTACTCAGTTTATGCAAACTGTCCTTGGTGACAACGTGCCCGCACCCCATCATCATAGGTGGATTCGTCTCCGTGGACTGCTCCTTCGAGACTGGACAGGCAAAAATGGAATGATATCGGTTCTCGGGTGGTAGTGGTATTTCAATCTTCAAAGGGTAAACGATCAGAATAAGCACACAAAATTATGGACGCACCGGGAGCTCATCAGCCTGGCTCCATTCACTCTTTCGTTCGCGCATAACCTTCCTCCCCTTCTCAATTCTCGATAATGCCCCACCCCCACCGATGTCCCCCACCACACGCAGAGGGACCTGCCGGCTCATACCAAGACTGGCGCAATATTCCTTGGCAAAAAGCGGCTCTAGATCAAAATGTAGCGACGGAGAGGCCAGATCCGCGTAAGGCGAGGTTTGCAATGTTGACAAGGGGAGGTAGACGATGCAACCAGTAAGACGTCTACATTCATCTTCGTTTTCTGCATAGAATGGTCTTATGTTTTCTTTTGCATATGCAAGGGCGACCATCACATTCGGGGGATGAGTACTGAGAAGAAGACGGATGTACTGAGACCGGTGAAGATGGAACTCGAGAGGCGACCCGCGATCGCGCAAGAAGTGTCGATTCTTAGCCACCCAACTGAAAGAAATATGAGTAGGCGGGGACGGTACCGTTGGGGAACGCACCCTAGAGCGGGACCAATATCTTGGTTTCGCAGGGCCTGCAGAATTCGATGTAAATCTATGAATTGCGCCCGTGAATCCGCTGGGATATTCAGGCCAGCTTCTTGCAGAAAGATCCCGGCTGTATCGAATTGTCCTGTCCTGAGAAAGTGAAGCGCAATGGTACGCTCAAGAGCAGTCACAGAAGTAGGGGACGTGAATACGTCCGGATATGATGGAAGGCCCGCTGTAAATTTCTACTTCCAATCAGTACTTTCAGCTAACGCTGCAATGGTAGGCGCGGACCTTGTCTAAGGCCTTTCCCAAGCGAGAGATAGAATTGTATATTTCTTTCTGGCGGTTATCGACTTCCTTCTTCTTGATATCTACTGTTTGCGAGAGTTGAAGAAGTAGGTCTGGAGAAACCGGTCCTGGCTGGATAGCATCTCGGGCTTCGCGCAAAGACTGGAGCAGGGAATCCAAAGAGTCGGGTATCGTAGCCTTTCCCTTTCCCGATGACCCGGCTGTTAGCTTTTCGAGCTTTGAAAGCTCCTTCAGTGGACCATCCATTGGACAGACGTTGAGGGAGAGGCGTTAGCAGCGTGACGCTCACACGACTGCTTTCGGCCGACGCGTCGGCTATCAACTCGACTTTTTCAAGACGGCGATGCCTCTTTTCTTGACTGGCGACGAGCTCGGCAACATCAAATCCCTGAGCCTTCGAGTCACCCCAGACGTACCTTCCGACTTAACGCTGCTGCATTCCGCGAAATCTTCTGTCGCCGCGCTTTCCATCGCATCTACTGCTTCGACTTCAAAATCCGTACGTTTTTCCCTCGACAGAACGCGACGCCATCTCACGAAACCAAGGTAGCCGCAGCTTATGCCGATGGATCTGTGACAGCCTTTACACTCCAGGATGATCACCAGCTTCAAATTTCCGAGCAGTGGAAAGAGTCTCGGTTTAAACCTGATCAGAATTTTGTCGGACTTCAAGTAACCGACGGGTGAGTCTTGTGTGCACATGTGCCTGCCTATCTTGTCTCTCAAACCACCCAAGGGGCGCCGTTTATTCGTGTACCTCGAACGGTGCTTTACGATTAGTTCGTACAGGTGCAGAGGGAAAGCAACCAATTCTTGGCTCTCTTCCAACTCGTCTGGGTGCCTGGCGGCTCGACTCTGACCAAACTACGTTTGCATACGGCGGAGATGAGGTTGAACCATCTGTGTGGAACACGGAAAAAGCCTTCGAATCCGCATCCTCGTCAGATTCTTCGTCCGCCAAAAGGAAACGCGACGCGCTATTCCCGGGCGAAATATGGCGGGCTAAAAACGTACAAAATGACGGTCTTGGGCTGCGACAACCAGTGCGGGTCACATCGTTAACTTACCTGTCGACGCCAACAAGTCTTTTGACTGGAACTCAATTTGGTGACCTCCGCCGCTACGATATAAGGGCGGCCCGTCGCCCAGTATCAAATTGGACGGGCATCGGAAAAGGAGGGATAAAAGTCCTAGAGAAAGGTCTAGCCAACCAGTACGCCATCCTCGCACAATGTGTTCACTTGTTGACGCAGATTCTAGTGAAGTCTTTGCCAGTGATCATGGCTCCAATCTATTTGCATTAGATTTGCGGAATGGGCGCGTCATTTACTCGTACAAGGGTTGTTCTACTCGCCTACATCAATATGCATTGACTGAACATTTCATAAGGACTGTCCGGAGCAGTTACATCTATGGCCCCTTCTCCTTCCCTTTTAGTGTCAACGGCACTTGACCGTTATTGTCGCATTCATACTTCATTCCCTCCGCCCCCGGAAGCTGGGCAAAATCAAGACAACAAGGGAGAAGTTGTTGAAAAGGTGTTTATGACGAGCATCCCAACAGTCGTAGCTTGGGATGGCGTCGAATCGACGGCACCCGCTGCTGAACCTGAGGCCGAGGATGACGATGTCTGGGATGACATGGAAAATATTGAAGACAGCGGCGATGAATCAAAGGAGAGAAAAAGGCGACGCAAAGCAGATTAATGGATCGGACAGTCGGTATTATCTGGCAATATATTGTGGGATGCCATTTAGACAAGTGCCTCTGCGTGCAGTCATGGCGACCTCGAGGTATCTTGGATTGGCGAAGCTCACAAAACCAAAGGACAGAACCGAAACTTGGTCGTAATGAGTACCCCCACCCGCCAACCTATTTCTGTGCTGAGCGTTCGTTTAATGTGCGGGTTTTCTCCAATAGCCACCTTGGCCCACCCATGGTCTCCAAATGCGCTACTTACGGACGCACATCTGGCTCGGCATCCGCGGGGTGTTAAACACCACCAGGCATATCTCCTCGTCAAAATACATAGTAAATACAGATGAATATCTTAAGAACAGGTTACAATTTATGTTTTATTTCTGTCTCAATCAACGGTCTGATGGCATAGGCAGTCAAGAGGAACCTCACCTTTCATTGCGATCCGCATGAATTGTTTCCTAGGGACACCACTAGAAGGATTATGTTCAGATAGCGCTCAAGTGTTGTCAAATGGAGTGGAAGAGACCTCGAAAATCTCTCGGCTTGAGCTAGGAAACAAGCACTTGAGTCACCAAGATATGCGGAATGAAAGGGCACGCGACACACCGTAACTTTCTCGCAGATTCACCGCATCAGGGTTATTCTTCTCCGTTAAACCTGTACGGATAAGTCTCTTCACAACTAAGAGAGCGGTCGGATCAAGTCCACGCAATTCCTCGAGGAGAAGGTCTCGAACTGCGGCATGGAAACTTTCCGTCGGCTGAAGGGGCAGGATTTTGCTGCGACAAGTCAGCAGACATCAGGTGATTTGGAAGACGGGTTTACTTTACAAATCCGCATTCATAGAGCTCCTGTGCGTTTTTTTTCTTGCCCCAAAGCAGGACTTCGTTGGCTTTGGCCAACCCCACTACGCAGAAATATTACAAATCCAACTTCGTTTCCAGGACAAGGCACCTACTGCGATTGACGAAAGTGACACTCGAACCACCCTCGGCGATAATACCTGTTTCGGGAGTAAGAGTTTACCCCGAGATGAACAAGGGTTATGATGACCTAGAAAAGTGAATGGAACGGAGAGCCATGCATTCGGCATGCAGTAAATGAAGTCAAAGTGGCCCAAAAACGCTGTTGAGCACGCTCATCAGTGAGGTTCGAGCGACAGTATTCAACACGACCTGCAGCGATTCCTGGAGTGTATAGGGAGTCGTGACATTGAGATCCATCATGACTGCGATATCCTTACCGCTGGGAGTGCCTAAGCGCGTGAAAAGAGGTACAATGGAAAACCAACATACATCACTGGTCCGTTCAGCGCAGCAACGAGTATTTTGGTATGGCTGTAAAGCTATATATCTTTGAGCCAACCCGGAACGATGGGAGTCCTCTGCGCCCTCACTGCTTGTCCACAGTCGGTATTACTGTGGGTTACACCATTAAGAAAGTTGTGGCGAAGTCCGTGGTTAACTTCATCAGTACTAGGAGTATTAGAGGCTGCTGCTCGGACGTCCGTCCCGCTGTCGAATTCTGAGATTTGGATTTCCAACAGTGTCCAAGACTTCTTACGCGCAAAACCATTTCCCAGTAGCTTGGTTGCGAAAGTCAGCACATCATTTGGTATTGACCCTGGAAATTACCCTGCCAGACAGTGACAAGAACATCTTCTCGTTTGTCGATAGCTCTGAGTGCGTTGGCAAGATTGGTGTAGTCTTCGGCGGTTAGTGAGTTCAAAGTAGCAGGCCGTCGCAGTGTAATTGTTGCAATGCTGGAACAGAGCTGTATTTCAGTGGGACGCGCCGGGGTATGCTGCCCTACCTGTTAGCGACATCGACGGTAAGTGTTGACATCGTGGTGGGACTGTAAGAGTTGGTCCGTGCTGGTTCAATGGGCAAATCGCTTATTGAAAGCCGGTAGCCGGAAAACTCCATACAGTAACTTAAGAGTATCAATTTGGTTCAATCAAAAGTTTACAACAGAATATCCGTCTACATACACAGTCATCCGCCTATCAGGCCCACAAATCCAGAAGCTTCTTCGTCGCATTCACTAGCATCTCTTGTTCACCCTTGTTTGATGCGTTCTGCAAATTTTCCGAGACATTCTCGACAACTGGCCGCACACTGTCTTTTACTCGCAATAATTCTGGGCCCGAGTTGAATTTGGTCAACTGCGCGAAAAACGAGCAGACATTCACTCGAACTTCCATCTGGAAATTCACGGGGTTGTCCACATTTCTTAGCACAGCGATCAACATGTCGAGAGCGTTGCGCGGGATAGGGAGCCGCCCTGGGCCACGCGTCGATGGCGTTGCAACCACAGGCGAGCTTACATCGCTGCCAGACGTAAGCTCACCGCTTGCCGACGGAGGGGCCGACGGGGGCTCGGGCAATGGCGAATCGATTGGTATAGGAGTAAGGATTGCGGTGAGAACCAATGGAGCTACAAAGCATATTGAACCTTGGCCCGAAGGGAAAAAAATCAAAAACGCTTACCGCCTGTTTTGAGGGTACTCAACAGACTGAGTGCAACTACCCCTTCGTTGACAAGTAGAGGATACTTCGCGCTGCGGCCCACCAAGTTTGCGAGCGCAAGGGCACACTCAGGAGTGAGCACTGTCTGCATAGATTCTTGTCGCTTTCGTTGGTTCTCGGCGAGGACATCAGCACTATTTATTCCTTGGAGGGTCGCAGTCTTCGCAGCGTCGGCAGGGCTGGCGGCCGGGTCGTTGGACCATAGTGATTTAATAACATTCACCAACACCCGAGTGCCTTCGCTTCTGACTGGCGTCGACTTTGTTCGCTTGACGAGAGCCATGATGAGGGAAAGTCCGGTGGGATGCACCGGCTCTTCCCCTGTCGTAGGAAGCACCAAGGCAAATGTGTTTTCCACTGGCAGCGGATGGTCAGTGAACAATGTACAGCCGTAAAAACTCGACTCACCATTTGCATTGCACATATACTTGACGATGCCAATGGCACCGACTTGTACGATATCAGCCATCTCGTCCGTCTTCTCATCCCAGACACCACTTCTTGAGACGTGTTTTACCACTTCCGCACGTAGAAGCGCATCGTGGATGACAGCCGACTGGGCACATGACTGGGCCAGATGTTTCAAAAGCCCAATAACGCCGTGCTTCACCTTTATATCAGTGGATGGCGAAAGAAGGTGTCGAGAAGTCAGGAACGATGCAAGAGAGTGCGGGGCCGACAAGAGGACCGTCGAATTTTGTTCTGTTTCCTAGTTAAAGGACGAACTTGTGCAAATCGACAAAGCTCACCTCTCCTGGCTAGATTTCCCAGCGATAGACTGGCACAAATAACGAGATCATCTCGCCCAGCCAAAGAATCTTTCGTGGCTTCAGTTGATTGATCCATGTCGGAGACATATTGCTTAATCAAATGGACCATTCTGCACACGAATTCGCCACCAGGCCTGTTGTCCTCGGAGTCATCCCACAGTACGTCCTCGTTCCGTTCTTCGCCCGCAACCTCAACAACCGACTTGATCAGCGCGGCCTTGCAATTGTCGAATGCTCGCTCGCGCCTTTTCCGGTCTGCTTCGGGGAAGGCAGTCTTCCAAAACGGCGGATAGTCGCCTTTGTCGATGAAGTCTAGGATGGTGGAGAGGCAAGAAACACCACCGTGTTCTGCAGGGAAATTGACCCCTCTGGCCAAAGACAGTCGAACATCTTCGACATCAAGCGAGAGAGACTCTATTAAGGTGCACGACTCTTCGAGAACCTCAAAATCAGCGTGAAGCAGCGCGTTGAACATATCCGAGTCTTCTTTGAACCAAGTTGAACTAGACGAGTATGGAGGGCAGAAAGAAACCAGAGCTGGCGTGAGCAGCGGAAGCACATCGGGATTGAATATTTGCAGGGCTAGTAAGAGTAAATATCAGGGTGACAGCAGGTGGGTTATGAAGCAACCCACTCTCGTCCTTTACTTCTTTGAGGTCTACAATGGTCTTCCAAGCCCAGCTAGATATTACGCTCCGCAAGGTCCAAGACTCTTCTTGGGCCTCTGGCGTGTTTTCCTCTGGACTAGAGGATGCCGCGGTCAGCCAAGCTGCCGGAGGATATATCGCAGTAGACAGTTTCATGATCGTCAAACCGGAATCTAAAGACCGCAACCGAGATTTTACGGGATCTGTTCAACGATACTTTGTTTTTTTATCGATGCAAGATCCATTTCAACAACTTACCATAGTTGAGACTAACGTTCAAAAGGACGCCGACTGCCGTGCGCACTACTTTAAGATGCGGTATAGTGAGCGGAAGTGGGGTGGCAGTAGGAGGGTTCGGGATAGATTCCGAGTATCCTTCAAGGAGCGACACAACGGCCTGAGGAAGTCCAACTTCCAGTAATTGCCCTCGGTTCTCATCTATGCATGGATTTCAGCGTAATTCATTGACGTTTTAATGAAGGTTTGACTCACCGTGATCCATGCATAGATTGGCTGAGACTCTGAGAAGCTCGAACACAACCGGGATGTGCTGAAGGGCAGGAATCGTTGCTCCATGTAGAGCAGACGCAAGAAGCGTCACAAGGGTTTGGGGGAGGGAAGTCTGTCCCAGTGCGGTATGGTTGTCCACTTGAACAGATCAACGGAGAGCAAGGAGGTCCCGAGTCTGGTCCTCACCTGGGCCATCTCGTGTGCGCAGCCCGTTTGCTAAAGCCTGTGCAGTGGTTTCTATCCCTTTCCAGGTTGCGGGAGATTCAGATTTCGAGATTTCAAGAGAAAGCTCAGTCAGGCGTAGGCCCAGAGGTGTGAGGTCCGCCGAAGAGGACGCCATGATGTGCGCGTAGAGATCAGCTTATTTCCGAACGTCACTGTTCAAGTATGGCAGCCGGTGGCAGTGCGATACAGCAGTTGACTCCGTGCGCATACAGCAGTTAACTTTGGAGTTCAATTCCGACAACTACAAGGCTATTCACGCCCATAAAAGTATATATTCAACACCAGACAAGACGCGGGTACGTCCGATCCAAGAGATAAGTATGTTCACCGCCAGTATGTCACGGCAGTTCCGCGGCTGATTTCCCATGCCTCGTTAATGGCTGATACGATTGCATCCGGGAGAGGGCCTTGAAAATGAATTTACAGCGACGAACGAAGTGTTAGCAAAACCCTGACCTTTAGCACTGTCCTCGCAGTTCTGCTTCAGTTGACTAACACTGCTGGCTCCAAGAATCACCCCGTCTTCTTCGCCTGGTAGATGATTCAACTTGGCGACAAAGACATCATTGAGAAAAGGTTTACCGAGAACAGAGTGATGCTGGCACCATCTCAACGCGATCTCCGTCAACCGAAGATTGTGCTGAGCCTAGCGAATTTTAGAACATGCAGCAGGCCAAGAAGGTCCTGTATGATGAAAACCGTACCGCAACTTCCTTCAAGTGATTCAACGCGTCGAAGGTTCCGTTTTTCAGGTAGCGATCGCGGTAGAATTTACCAGAAACAGTGGTAGGGTTGAAGCGGCCCGTATTCGGTGCGTCGGCGATGGATGTGACCTTCCCGGCGAAAAGACCTCCACTGTACAATTGTTACACCCACGAATTATAACGTTTGAACCCTGAACATACGCGAGTGGATTGTATACGACAACTCGGATGCCGAATTTTCGGCAACAGGGAACAAGTTCTGGTTCAATTCCCCTCGTAATGGGATTATACATTCTGAGCTGATCTCAGAATCTTTTGTTTTCAGGCGGTTGGGTCCATACGCTTGGTAAATCTTCGGCTGGATCCAGCCCTTCGCTTTGCAAATGCTCACAACTTCAGCTACCTACAAGTGTTTGCGCGTTAGCGCGGGCTTCATTCATGTAAAAGCAATTGACCTCCCACGCCGCATAATTGCTGAGGCCAAAGATTTCGCTGGTGATATTCAGCAGTTGATGGGACAGGCAAACCTGGGACGTACTAAAAGCCTTCGTTGTATAATTTGTTCATCTCCTCGAGGGTTTCTTGGAACGGGACGCTGACGAAGTGCTTCAGATCCTGACATTCATAGCTAGTGGCGGTAATACCTGCGATCAGGTGCGTGGACTGGTGGATGGTTGAGGCCGGTGTCGTTCACGGAGAAAACTGGGACACGAACGATACAACACTCGGACCTTCTTGCGATTAAGGGCCTCGAGGGAGGCAAAGAAAGTGGCCCGGAGTGCAGCAGGCGCATGGCCTCCAGGCTTGGCAGGGTAAACTCTGTCGTACTTACCTCGCATCCACAACGGCATGCCAATTTCTATGCACGTACTTTGTATCGATCGACGAATTGCCGAGGTCCAGCTTAGATAACAGCTAGAAAATCTGGATTGAAGACAGCAGTAGATGGTTGAGGGTTGGGCTGAACCTCTTCCGTAGTACCACCGCCATACATTCGCGCAGTATCCAGTTCGGACCCGTAGCTCCTGAATACAGAGAGGATCTCCCCGCACTGAAATCGTTCTGAATTTTCAGTCGATTCTGGGCCGCAATAAATACCTCTTCAAGATCGGAGTTTCGAACACCGGCTTCCTTTGCCCCCATGGTCATCGTCCCAAAGAGCAACGGAACGCGAGTTTTGGACATTGTGGTGGTTTATGTTCAAACTTGAATAGCCGGTCTAAGCGAAAGCTACCGGGTTACGTCATTGGATCGCACCTCGGTTCGCGCACTCATCGATTGAATGGGCAAAAAGACAAAGTTAAAGAAGGCTCTCGATATCCTTCCGAGCCCGCCTCCCCCAGACGAAGATGACGGCCTCATGGATGATCTTCTTGCCCAGCTTGATTCCCGCGACCAAACCGTTGCGCAAGAATCCGCAAATGTTCTCAACGACATGCAGATCAACGAACAGGCTGAAGCGCTCGAGGCTGCCGCAAAGCAGGACGCAAAAAGTCGCTTCAAAGCGCGCCAGGCAACTTGATTGTCTCGTCGAAACGGCTGGACTCATTCATTCGTTCTGACAGGCACGGAAAGCAATGGCATTGGCACAAACCTATGCTACTGACGATCCTGCAGCAGAAGCAAGGCTTGAGCAAGAAGCGAAAGACGAGGAAAGAGACATCAAACGCGTTTGCGATGAGTTGAATGTCGAGATCCACGAGGTAAATAGCGCACCTCCAGAATTGGCGTCATGGCATGCACACATGTCTATCTCTCCCAGATAAATCCAGACGGTCATTGTCTCTTTTCTGCTGTAGCCGACCAGCTTCGGCTCTTGTCTATGGTACCCGCCGAACACGCAACCTACCGTACCACCCGTGCAGCGGCAGGGACATACATTTACAATCACCAAGACGACTTTCTTCCGTTCCTCCCTTCCGCAGCTGGGGAAGATGGCGCCGGCGCTCTCGATCCAGGCTTCATGTCTCCGCAAGAATTCCGGCAATACTGCAATTCCGTACGCGAGACTGCCGTATGGGGAGGCGAACCAGAAATCTTGGCCTTGAGTCGCGTCTACAACGTCCCTATTCATGTTGTCCAGGCCGGACGGCCTCCTGTGGTGATCCACAACCCAATAGGTTCGTCTACCGATGACCAGGTCACGGAGAAACGAGTCGTCCGGATCAGCTACCATCGCAGGATGTATGGCCTCGGGGAGGTCAGTCGTGCGTTCTTGCTGCCTCTATTTCCGGTACCTACTGTCCATCCAGCATTACAATTCTTTGCGACCCAGAACTACACGTTCTCAGATATCCCATGCACTGCAGAATATGCTGCCAGGTCCATGACCTCCCGATCACACTCACTGTACTTGTCCTCGCAAAGAATGAATATATGTACACCAAATCCAATCGCTATTAGAACAACAGATCTTCATCGTCCCCTTGCCGTCCACCTGCGCCCATAGGCTGCGGTTCGTCTGCCATGTAAGTCCCAAATGCACCGCCGAGGTTTGAATAAGGATCGTCGTCCTTCCGCCCTGTTGGCTCATCATTGTTTGCATCTGCATCAGCGTCGTCGTCGTCGTCTTCTCCAGTCTCTGCAGAGTCGGCCCGCGGTGGTATAGGCGGTGTCGGTTTGGACGGGAGTGGTGCGTCGGGAGGAGGAGGGGTATCGGCACGGTCGTGAGACTCCACTGGTCCTGGTCCTGGGACGCTTACAGTCGTAGAAGGAAGTTGGGTGCGTGCCACAGGCACAAGCACCGCTCGAGAGTGTGGGTTCAAGGCAGGGCTGTCCCTGAGTGCCTTGCCAGTGGCATTCCGAATGAAAGTCTGGGTAAATAAACGTCAATTATCAATGCAGCGGCGAGTTTTCGGGCGTACCTCAGGGTTCTAGATAAAAGCTACATCAGTGGGGGCGGGAGGAGTATTTTATGAAATTCACCTTGTGATATATGCTGCCCAGCGTTCCAGTGTGCAGCAAAAGCTGGTCGAGCGCACCTCTATCCATCCTGTCGGAGTCCGTTGTAATGGCAGGCTTTTCGGCCAACACAATTTCACCCGCTACGGTGGGATTGATAGCGAGCAGCCGCCAAAACATAAATCCCCGATCTCGCAGATCAGGATTATCGACATCCTCTGTAGCCCATTTCAACACCTTGAATACCAGCTCCTTTGCTTTGTCCGATTTCGACTTGTATATGAAAAGCTTAACCGATGCGGTCAACAGTGCCAATTGGACCTGAAACGGATTTAACGGCGATCTTATCCACACAAACGATTTTGCCTCACCTCAACGCTCTCGTCCAAAAATGTATAAAGCAGATCGTCGAGAAGTTCGTCTGCGTTGTCGATTTTATCGGCAAACTGGCCCAAAATCCATACCATGGCGGCCTTGGCTTCCGGTTCGTCTAATGCATCTAGATTCTCGCACAGGGTAGGGATGACGCCCTCATATTTTCCGGGATACCGGCGGAAGATGTCCTTGATGACGATGATGGCTTCCTGAACGACGTACGAGACTTTGGTTTCGATGAGGCTCAAGAGCGCTTGTATGCAGGCGTCCGATGCATCTTCTACCTTGATCGCCAGCCGGCCGACCGAGCGAACAGCTTTGCGCACAAAGTCAATGTCTACTTCAGAGGCGTATCTATACACAACGTCAGAAGCCTGCAGCAAAGGAAATGGCACGGGACCTACTCTTGCAGCTCCGCTAGGACCTCGTTGGCATTCTCAGCACGCGCAAGTCGATACATAATCTCGAGTTTCGCGAGCTTGACATATATCGGGTCATTGTACTTGCAAAAGAAAACTTTGACATCATTCTTCAAGACTGCAGGTCGTCGCTGAATGATCAATAATATGTTCCGGAGAGCAACATATTGGACCTCTGGTCCAGAGGAAAGTAGGGTGACTGGGGAAAAAAGGTCAGCGGCCCCTCCGAAGAGTCGAAAATCTTTTACCCAGCGGAGGGCCCATCTTCTTGCAAATATAATCAATCAACCGTCGGTTCTCCATGTAATTCATGAGGTAAAGGAGAGCCTTGATAGTAGTGAGCACGACAGCAGAGTTGGCGTGCTGAAGTTGAACAATGATGCGCTCAGCCATGACCTCCGCATCAGCGTGTTTCTCAGGAACATAGCGCAATAGTGAGTCAAGGATGTATATTTGACCCCATCTGCAAAGTAATATTGAGAAGGGAAAGAATATCTTTTGAATAGCACGCACTCGGAGCTTTCGCTGAGGGCAGCCAGGAGTTTGTTGGCTGTGGCCAAATTGAGCTTGAATATAACACCGTCTTGTCGATCTCCAATTTCCGACAACGCCGCTACAGCGTTCGCGACGACTGTAGCATTGCTGTCGAGCATGAGGTCTCGGAGCATTTCCACGAAGCCGCCCTTCTCAGCTCTGCGCGGGTCTGCCGCGTAGAGCTTCGCCACGCAAATTGCCGCCGTTTTGCGGACATATGGATCACGGTCCTTGAGACAGTGCCGCAAGTTTTCGTTCAAGGCATCTGTAACGATCGGAATGGGAATATACGACATGGTCCGGATCGCTAGCGCGCGTATAAGCGGGTTGTGATCATTGCAGTCCTGCCATTGCCTGTTAGCCGTTCTTTGCATACAAATTGCGGATGAGCCGTACTTGCAGGAAGTTGGGAATGACAAGGTGTATTTGATCGGGTTTCGACCGTCCATAGCTAACAAGGAATAGATAGACCACTGCGGGAAGAGGTAAGCCGCCGAGCGTAGGAGGACCGATAACCTACTCTTCTTTATTTCAAGAAGCGGCGTGCCCAGGCACTGTACGACATCCGTGAATAACGGTGACACTGCGACCAAGAAATGTGAGCTTTACACCGCCGCTCGCGGTGGGAAGCAGACGTATACCGACTGTCGTTGCCCATTGTGATATTCGCCACGATCTTTTTGAGCACAATCTTGCGCTTGACGAATTTCTTGTCCTTGGCCTCGGCGGCATGAAGCTCAGCGCGGAATTCCTATGTTGCAGTTCATTCAGGCGGCAAGCTAAGGGAAAGGGTGGTGCTGCGGACCTCTATCTTTCCCCGCTGGAAGAACTTGGCATCTTGACCCGGTGCCGCCATGGTGGATGCACGAAACTAATGGCGCGAGTGACTGCTTGACGAAGGCGGGCTGACAAAGCATCATTGATTTCCTTTTTTGAACAATTTGAATCCGGCCTGGTGGTGCGTAATCCCAGATGCTTTGTCTAGCCTTGATTTTTGGCGCGCTGACTCAAAAAATCCTTAAAAAATCCTACTCATGATAGGAAACCCAATCTCAACAATGAAATTGTTGTTCAGGCTGTGAGTAGCAAAAATAGCGAATGACAAGTGAGCATTAAATGTATAGCAAGTGCTGCTACCAACACGAGAGTGCTCCGGAAATCCGATCACCTCGCGCGATTTGCAGATATTGTCGTTCTTGCAAACAACAGCTTCGGCGTCCCGATTGTCGGCGACACGGGCTAATCAGAGATGAGAAAATAAGCACGCGCCCATAATTATCTCTGACCAAGTTTGCTGTCGCGTGAGAGATGCAGGATTCGGGCACAGTTCAAGACATTGGTATTTACCGAACCATCCTCACCTGCGGAATCAGCCGAAGCCATTCCATAGAATTTTCAGTGGAATCGGGGTCAATTTGCGATATACATTCTAACTGTCTGTTGTGCCGAATGGAATACCTACGATTCAGTGCGACGGGCGGCATCCTCAGATGGGCTCGTTGCAGAGTGGAGGACACCAAGCCCGCAAGGATACAGAAATAATTGGGAAGAAATTGCAACAAAGAGGTGCCCAAAACGAGCCCAAGGTAGCCATGAATAACCGAGGAAGTCCTCCGGTTTGTATGCGGAAGTGATTGAGTATCAGCAGGAGGGCGGTCGTGGACTCGTGGTGGAACCGGAGAAGCGACAAATTCGAACGGGAACTTGGTACAGCTCAAGGCCGTCTATATGTATAGGATACCATAGGGAAAGGAACTGTAGGAAGGCTTGGTTTAGTCAAACCCGCTTATTCACAGACCGGTCGGAGATTGAAAACAACCCTCGCAGTGTCGCATCTGCACTAACATTCCAAGAAACCCGAGCTCGCAACGCTGTCGAATATTGTCTGCCTCAGAAAAAACTACATGGCTCGACGGTCTCGCCGACCTCCGTCCTTGTCGCGCTCCGTCAAAAATTCTCTGGACGCGACTTTACATCCCCAAATTGATGCTTCCCTGAAACAACTCAAATCATGCGCGCGCAGTCTGCAGCCCATTCTTTCCACCTTCGCAGACGAGCTCCAGATCTTACACCGAATATATTACAAAGGGAAGAACCAACACCGTCCTGCGCTGTTCTGGAGACGCGTCGCGGAGATGCGAAGATATGGTGATCGCTTCGAAGAGCTTTCCCTCTTATCCCTCGTTGATTCTCTACGCTACGCGTTTTTCGCTGAGGAATCGCAGCAAAAGTGAGGGAGCCTTATCCGCACGCCCCGGACTGCGTTTGCTAAATCAAAACGTGCCACAAGCTCCAAGCTACTCAAGGGGTCGTGGACGCATTACCCGAACCCATCATCGATTTCCTATGTTTATGAACGAATTGCGGCGACCATTACTTTGGTCCAGAAGGTGACAACTGAAACGTTTGTTTTCCGTGGAGCCATTCAACAACATCTTGCCATATCACAGATGCATGAGCGCCTCACACACGCTTACCAGTGAGTCTAGCGCCGGGTCAAAATTGGGCGGCGTGGATCCATCTTGACCCATTCATAGATCATTTTCTCTCGCCATGCAAACCGGGGCATTCATCCAACTCATATTAACGCTCGCCGGGATCGCATCGCGGATGAGCAGCCTCGCTACAGAACTCATCCCCGTTCTGGAGCAGGTCCAAGAAGCCATATGGTCTATTCTATTGGCGCTAAATATAAAGGTGAGCGTCCCCTGCCTACCCAAAAAAAGAATTCTCATCACGTTTCAATTATAGCCAGAGACACAGACGCACGATGATCCTCACAGCCGTCAGACGCCGTCCGAACAATCCACTAGAATGGTTGCATCAGTCCAAATGTCTGGTGACGTTTATGAGGATACCGGCGTTTCGATTCTGCGTCAAGATCCCTGTCCGAAACTTCCGAACTTCGCAAGCGAGCCCGCTGTTGCCCATGCCATCCACACCGTTATTCCCTTGCCAGCGGTTGATGTGGGCACCGATCTTGCGGTCACCGTCCTTCCTTTGCCACTTGAAGTCATTGCGAAGAGGGCGGAGCGCACCACTCGTCCTGAAAACGACACGAAGCGGAAAAAGAAACGGAGAAGAGACGAAATAGACGATATTTTTGGGTAGTCTACATTGTACAAGTTAACGAGGGGCCCAAAATCTAGGGTGGTCAAAAGATTGGCATTCGCTCTCAAATGACTACCTAACAGCACCAGGAGCAGGCAGTCCCGAGTGCGTACGCTAATAAGATAACGAGATCGTGATCGCGAGGAAGAAAAGTATGTATCAACAGTCCAAACGGTATATAGTTAATCTAGCAAAGTGTCCTTAGACAGCACAACCCGTCATTAAGTACAGCAAAAGACTTGTCCGTACGGCAGCGTAACCATCATGAATTGTCGAACTCCTTAGAGAGCGAAGATGGTGGCAAGAACAACACCGGCGGCGACGAGCAGTCTCGGGGACGCGAGCGCACTGGCACCGCTGGGCTTGCTGCTGGTGGCAGGAGCAGAGGCAGAGGCAGAGGAGGCGGGCTGAGTGGCAGCAGCGCCGGCGGGGGTAGCAGCACCGGCAGCGTCGGCAGCGGCAGCAGAGGTGGCAGGGGCAGCATTGTTGATGGCAGAGATGTCGATGGGGAGCATGAGCGGGGTGCTGGTAACCGAGCTGAGATCGACACCGGTGGCAGGGGTGTAGACGTCCGCGTTCATGCCGATGATGTTACGGGTGTACAGGACGTTGGCGGCGAACAGGCTCTGCGACCATGCGGGGAGGGACGACATGTCGAAGTTCTCTCCCCACGAGGAGGCAGCGTTGTTGGTGGCGGTGATGTTGCTGCTGTATGCGGCGTAGGCAGAGAGGTCAGAGTCCTAAAGGGAATCACAGGTCAGCGCGAGTCACTCGAGAACTTGGACAGAAAACGTACGTTGGCAGCCATGGATTGCATCATTCCGCCGAGCGACGAGGGGGAACCGGGCTCAGCCATCGCGGGGTTGCTAAGGACAATGTAAGAATTGCGAAAGGAGACAAATGAGAGCGAACGTACATGACACCGAACATGCCCTTCTCACAGTGAGTGGGGGTACCGCAGTAGTAGAACGTGGGGTTGGTGTCGTTGACGACCTGGGTGACTGGAAGCGCAAGTTTCAATAACGTGCGTCCGAGGGCAGAAGAAGTGACTCACAAACGAAGCTCATGTTCTGCTCGCCCGAAGCGAAGACCGGGGCCTCAGAGCTCTTGTTGCAGGGCAAGAGAGCAGAAGACTTGGTGACGGTGTGCTCGTTGGCACCCCAGTGGAACTCGATGGTGTCACCGACCGACGCGTTGGTAGCGAAAGGCACCATGCGGAACACACCCTGGGTGGGGGCGACGATGACGGTGTGGGTCGCACCGGTCCCGACAGAGCCGTAGCTGCCAGAGGTGGCAGTCGCCTGGTAAGAACCTCCCATGCTGCTACCACCGAACTCGGCCATGCACTCTGAAGAGATGTTAGCGAGGGATTTGTAGGGAAAGAACGAAAAAAGACGAACGGTTCACACAGTCCTCGTAGCCGCTTCCACCCCAGTAGTTGCTGCTGCCCGACCCGTAGCTGGGGGTCGAGTAGGAGTTGTACGAGGAGGTGGTGGAGGTAGCCTGTTCAGTCTGGGTGTTCTGGTAGTAGGTGGAGCTGGACGAGTCGTAGTTCTGCGTGTTCTGCTCGTAGGTGGAGCTGGACGAGTCGTAGTTGTTGCTGGAGTCGGAGCTACCGTAGTTGGAGCTACCGTAGTTGGACGAGCCAGAGCTACCGTAGTTACTGCCGGAGTTGGAGCTGCCGTAGCTGCTGCTGTCAGAGCTGCCGTAGTTAGAGCTGCTGCTGTCGGAGCTGCCGTAGTTGGAGCCCGAGTTGGAGCTGCTGGACGAGCCGTACTGGGGAGCCGGGAGGGCGGAGACCATGCCGGACAAGAAGACGGCGGCGCCGACGAGAGGAGCGATAAAGACCATCGTAAAAATTAACTAGTTGGAGACCGTAGAGGTGTGGGTGTCGTAGGACCGAATACTATAACCTCCCTGGAGGAATGCGAGGGCGATGACTCTATCGAAGAGGAGGATCTGGGAGGGGAGGTAAGCGAGAGGTAGATGATGTAGAGAGGAGTGGACTGACCTCGTAGAACGAAAGTGGCGGCGAGGATCAACTCGACTGGGACAGAAAGATGGAAAGAGAGAGCGAAGAAGGGAGATGAAACTGGCGTTTTCTTTCGGTGACGAGGCTTTTATTGGGCATCGGACATGCGGTGATGCAGGTCTCATGGAAACAAAATCAGGTTGGACCCAAACGAGCGGAATGTCACACCAGGTTGCCGTTTCACTCCTGTGATTGGCCCCTGCGTTGAAAGACGACTATCACCACTCGTATTCGCGCCCGCGCTGCTCCAATCATGAATCCTTTCCAACAACAGCCAACCGCAGGGGCTAGACTCTGCACCCAATAGTTTTTTGGCAGGATCTCGCATAAATCCGTTGTCACGTCCCTTGTATTGTTCCCGGAGGATGTACCATATACAGACAATATATCAGAATAGAACATCCATAGAAACATCCCATCTTCCATCAATTCCGCCGAGAAACAGGCCCTGACGGCAGACCAACTCGACGACGTGGAGGGGGCGCTTCTGGCTCTGGCTCAGCTCGGGGAGCGTCGCGGACCCGTTCCTCGTCCCTCGAAGAATTGACAACCCCGCGTTTCGCATCGCGGAGTGCCTTGAGTCGATCAGTAGCCCTTGAAGGCTGTGGACTGTCAGAATCCGCGTAGTTACGTTGTTGTGGCCCTCGGGTTGATCGGGCATTCGTAGACGGCGAAGATGTTGATGAGGCTGCTGCCGCCGCATAAATATCTCGCAGTCCCCGCGAGGCAGGCGGCTCTGCTCGTGGCTTTTCGACCGGCTCGTAGTTGTCGTCGTCGTAGTCGTCTTTGCGGCGTCGGGACCGGCTGCTCGGTTCAGGCTCGGGACGTCGTCGTTCCTTCTCGTCAAAGAGCCACGCAGGTAGGTCTGACGGATCGCGCGCCTTCTCGAGATGATAGGCTTTCATCGCTCGGGTAAGCCGTGACTCTTGTCCGACTGGGGTTTCTGTATTGTGTTAAAAAGGAGCTATAAATGGTTCAATAATGAAATAACCTTCGCCAGCAAACGTAGTAATATTTGTTGCCCATGCCTTGCCGACATTCACTGTAAGAGAGCCTGCGGTTGTTGCGATTCGGCTCCACAGCGTGTCGCCGTGAGTCTCTGTCTCAGTTTCATTCTCTGCCGAGACAAGGTGTCAGCATGAGTCGAGTGGGCATGTTAACAAAAATACCCGGGGGTGGAGAGTCTCGTCTTGATGGTCTGTTTCTGGTGGAGCGGGCGGATTGTTTATAATCTGGTTCGTCGTCCTCCAAGCTGGTGCGCGAGGATGCATATCCCGCGGTCTGTTTCATGCGGTCGAAAAATGAAGAGCCGGAGGACGTGGTGGAAGTGTCGCTGCTACGGTTTGTGCCAGAGTCTGAGCGAGAGGATTCATAGGTCGGGCGGCGGGAGCGCGAAGAAGCGGGCATTGGGGGCGGGTCGGTGTCGGATCGGCGTTGGTTCATGGAAGTGATGGACTTCTGGGGACGGACTTGGCGAGTAGAGGGCCGCGAGGAAGCACCGCCATCGCTATCGTCGTCGTAGCGGGTGCGATCAGCGTCCCTTGTTCTTGCCACGGAACGCGAACGAGGACCAGGTCCGCTCGGCAGACCAGCGCGAGAGCGACTAGACATAGAATACACGAGAAAGAACTAGTGGCAAATGGTCCTGCCCAGCGCAGCTGGTGGTAGCACAATGGTGTAGCAACAAAGTTATTGTACGATTGTCCCCTGAACCGTGATGGCCATCAGGAAACGACCGCGTGCAGTGATTTGCAGAAACTTCTTCCCGCCCCGGTCCGTGTAAACCTCTATCCCACCCGTTCCTCTTGCGGGTACGTTCACTCTTTCGGCAGGTCGAGAATTCGGATTATCACCAGGAATTCGGATTATCACAAAGAATTCGGATTAAGTATCACCGAGAATTCGGATTACCATCCCCAATCGTATCTATTGCTCGGACCTAGACGGACTCGGAGACGATTATAAAGCGCACACACGCTCTCGTTACCGCTATTCTCGAGCTCTTCAGCTATGTTCGCTGCTCGCAATGCACTTCCTCGCCATCTCGGCGCACGACTCGCAAGTTCGACCACATCTGACGCAGCTAAATTCAAGGTCTTGGTTGTTGGAGCAGGTAGCAGCTGGTCACACCTCTTTGTGCCACTTTATAACACAACGACTAGGCAGTGGTGGTCTGTCAGTCGCAAACCAAATCTATAACCGTTTCAAGTCCGCCGGAAAGCCTTTAAACCCGGGAGACGTCGGTATTATTGATCCTGCAGATAATCACTACTATCAAGTTTGTGTTGTTCTGTTATATTCCTGGGACTGAAACTGATTGACGCGCAGCCCGGATGGTATCATGCTTGCATCCATTTTTGACGCGACATTCACCATAATATTGTAGGACACTAGTCGGCGCGGGCTTGAAAAAGAGGGCAGACTTCGTGAAGCCTTTGGCGCCTCTCATTCCAAATCACATCACGTTCATTTCGGACCGCGTTCAAACATTCTCCCCAACTTCGTCTTCTGTGACAACAGCATCGGGACGCAATATCTCATATGACTCTTTGGTTGTTGCTGCAGGAATCAAAATCAACTGGGATGCCGTGACGGGTCTGCCGCAGGCCCTCATGAATTCTTCCTCTGGCGTCTCGTCTATCTACTCTTACGAAACCTGCGAAAAAGTGTGGAACGATATCGACGCCCTTCGTTCTGGTAATTTTTCATGCACTCGATATCGCGCGGGCTGAGCATTTGTTCTCAGGTAACGCGATATTCACGCAGCCTGCAGGGGTCATCAAATGCGCAGGAGGTATCTTCCGAGCCCACTTACTTTCGAGCTATTTTTCAGTCCTTTCCAGCTCCTCAAAAAATCATGTGGATGGCCTGGGACCGTTATAGGCGGACCAACCGCAACACCAAGATCCACGTCGACTTTTACACCGGCATGCCGACCATGTTTAGCGTAAAGAAGTACTCTGACGCGCTGAACGAACTGCGTATCGGACGCGGCGTGGGCGGGTTTTTCGGCCACAACTTGGTTGCTGTCGACAGCGCCAACCACAAGGCGACGTTCAAGAAGGGCGATGAAACTGTCACGGTCGACTATACCGTGCTGCACGTCGCCCCGCCGATGGGACCCTTGGATTTCATCAAGGAGTCTCCCATCGCGGACAGTGCGGGCTGGGTGAGCGTCGATCCAGCAAGTCTCCGGCACACAAAGTATGAAAACATTTGGGCTATTGGCGACTGCTCGTCGCTGCCCACCTCCAAGACCGCCGCTGCGATCACTGCACAGGCGCCGGTGCTGAGCGAGAATCTGTTCTCGGTCGTGGACACAGGGAAGCTCAGCACGGCCGTGTACGATGGGTACACCAGCTGCCCGGTACTTTTAATTTACTCTCCCAAAACCGAGATTCTCACACTGAGACAGCTGCTGACGGGGTATAACGAGCTCATGCTCGCTGAGTTCAAATACGGACTGGAGCCGAAAGAGACGTTCGCCAACCAGTTCAACCAGGCTAAACCTAACAGGTGCGTATCTCTTTGCGGGCTTGGATGGAAAATTTCTGAAATGCGTTAGGCTGTTTTATCATTTGAAAAAGGTACAAAGGCCGCCGAGTTCATGCTGTTTGGATCTAACCCTAAATTCCGCAGGATGTGTTCCCGTGGGCGTACTGGAATTACATGGTGGGGCCGCTGTCTATTAATCTATATTGGGTTAACTCGAGCTCACACAATTTCAACAGGTCAAAGGACAGTGGTACGGCACGAAAGGCCCGTTCCGACCAAAGTATGCGTAGTATAATAATTTCTTATGTCGTCGCGATCGATGTGGCACCGTTGAACAATAACCATGTCTCGGAAATCTCACGTACCGGTTTCCATTCAAACCATTTGTTCCGATCCGGGATCTTGGGCTGTATCGCCTGTTTCTTACGCACTCTGAAACGGTTATTCGATTCTCAAGCCCCGCAGCGGTGTACACCAAACCACATTTATACAAACGCTGACTGACCCCGAGCGTTTTATGACAAGAAAGGTCTCCCCGACGGCGCTTTCTTTCCAGCTTTCAGATATCCTGAGCCTATCCCTAATTCAATTGTCGTTTTCAAGCCGCTGGCTCTGGCTCTATGCGTCTTGGATATTTTTAGTTAGGATTTGCTTGGAATCGACATAAGCTCCCGTTGAGAAATAAAATCGCTCGCAGTTCTGATACCCCCGTTACTTCTCGCCTGCAGATCACAGAACACGAGTTAGAGGATGTCCTAATCGGGGTTCTGGAGGTCCATAGTTGTGGTTTATTTGAACGCCGCGAGTCACATCTCATCTTACCATCCACCAAAATGTCTGAAGAGCCGTTGTTCGACCCGTCGCTCAAGAAGCGCAAGAAGAAACAAGTACAGTTCACCGTCGACCCTCTCGGCGCAGATGCCGACCCCACCACCCCCGCGCCCGAGACCATCGAGCCCACCACGACTGACGGAACTGCCGTCGATATGGGCCCCGGGACGGCGCACGAGCTGATGAAGCAGAACGGCGAAGCGGCTGCGGCGCCCAAGCCCGCAGAGGAGGACGACCTCAAGGCGATGTTCGGCGACCTCAAGAAGAAGAAAAAGAAGAAGGAGATTCCTATGGATTTCGTGCGTCGTTTCCTTTCACCGCGCGCGTAAGGCGTATAGTTTACCATGGAGGGAATCGTTACAGGGCGACGACTCCGGGACGTCCACGCCCGTCCCGGCTGGCACGAGCACGCCCGACGGAGCGTCTGGGGAGGCGATCGAGGATCTGGACTTTTCAGAACTAAAGAAGAAGAAGAAGTCCAAGAAAAAGGCCAACTTTGACTTGGAGGCGTTCGAGAAGGAGCTCAAGTCGACGTCGGGCGCGGACGCGGGCGGCGATGCGGACGACGATGTGGAGCCCACGCCGGCGGTCGATCTGGATGATGACGCTGACCTCGGGGACGATCCGTTCGCGCAGCCTTCGGCGAGCGACGTCTTGGCAAACGTGAGCTCCGGGAACGAGGCCTGGTTAAGCAGCGACCGGGACTATACATACCCAGAGGTGCGCGCGGTGCACGTTTTTATTGATTTCCATTAACATGATTTAGCTGCTGGGCCGCTTCTACGAATCGCTTCACCTTGCCAACCCCGCGCTCCTCTCCACCTCTGGCGGCAAACGATACACGATCGCCCCGCCGTCCATCCATCGTGAAGGCACGAAGAAGAGTATCTTTGCCAACGTGTCCGACATCTGCAAGAAGATGCACAGACAAGTAGGCCCAGTGCACACGCATCGCCTTCTTGGCTTCTAACATGATTTATTATTTTTCAGCCCGAACACGTTATCGCATTCCTCTTCGCTGAACTGGGTACGAACGGCTCCGTGGACGGCGCAGGCCAGCTGGTTATCAAGGGTCGGTTCCAGCAGAAACAGATTGAAAACGTGCTGCGGCGGTACATCGGTGCGCTCTGCATTCCTTCCCTCCTTATGTTTTCTTTGCAACCTCCTTACGTTAATTTCCAACTTGAATAGTGGAATACGTGACATGCAAGACATGCAAGTCGCCGGACACGCTGCTGACGAAGGAGAACCGCATTTTCTTCATGGCGTGCGAGTCCTGTGGAAGTCGGCGCAGTGTGAATACCATCAAGAGTGGATTCGTGGCGCAGGTTGGGAAGAGAAGTAGGAATAAGACGGGATAGTCGTTGTTGTATTTCGAGTGTAAAATCTTAATGCTCTGCAAGTGATTTACTATGTTTGGGGCAAACTTTCTGGCAAAAGCAATGCTTGCAAAGTACGACGAAAAGTTGAAGTCTGAGGCTTTGTGCCCAACATCGATATACTCTGTAACGAGGTTCTTGTTCTTTCTGAAGCCTGTCAGGACAGTTTCATTGCGCCTCCCCTGCAACTTGAATTCTCTTGGCTTTGGGGTTTGTTGAAGAAAGGTCACCGGGTACAGAAGGATACGGAGCTTTCTTCCAAGCCTTCACCAAACTACAAGTACATCCGCGTTTGCTTTTCATTTCCTAGTACATTAGACAACTGGATCCTGGGCCGCCCACCCCGATCGCACCCAGTATTACCTACATTCGCAACGCACCCTACATTACAGCCTACAGTGCACCCGAACACACCCCCTCGATCCACGCCACGTCGCTCCTGACTTTCGTGAGGTTTTGCACCCCGTCGGGTGTGATGTGCACGACGTCCTCGATGCGCACGCCGCCGACGCCCTCGTAGCGCTTCAGCACCTCGTGGTCAATCAGCGCCGACTCGCGCACGGACGCGAGCAGGTGCGGGGAGAAGTAGATACCCGGCTCGACGGTCTGTCGTGAAAATAAATCAACTAGTTAGTGATGATATATAACAAAAGGAAGGAGGCGGAACGCACCACAACCATCCCCGCCTCGAGCTTCAGCCGCAGCCTCAGATGCTCGTAAAAGCTCGGATGGCCGAGTTCCACGCCCTGATTATTGACCGTGGGGTTCACAGCCGGCTTGCTCGCGCTGGGCACGTCGTGCACGTCCATGCCGAGGCTGTGGCCAAGCCCGTGCGGGTAGAACGCGGCGCTCTGCCCGCTGGCGAGGATCGCCTCCTCGGCGGCCCACGAGCCCGAGTTGGTGGACGAGGGGGATTTGAAGATGCCGAGGCGCTGGAAGCCGCGGACGAGAACACGGTGCGAGAGGAGGTGCGCGGCGTCCCAGTGGAGCCCGGGTTTGAGGATTTCCATGGAGGCCTGGGGGTATGCATGTTGTTAGTGTTGGTGAGCGTAAAACAAAGGGAAGAGGGGCGCACGGTCTGCATTTCGAGGACGAGCTCGTAGATGGCCTTTGCCTCGGGTGTGAATTTGCCGCCGTTGCCGACGGGCATGGTGCGTGTGATATCGGCGGCATAGCAGGTCCATTCACAGCCGGCGTCGATGAGTAAGACTTGCGGCTTCAAGTCCCGCCCGGAAGATAACGAGTTATTGTTTTGGTGGTCGTGTGCGCCTATGGGGCCCCACGCAAACTCCTTGTCGTTGCCGCCGTTGCAGCAGTAGTGCAGGGTCGACGCGCGGGTGGACGCTGCGACGATGGGGAGATATGCTTGGTGCACCGCGCTGTTCGCACGCATTTGAATAATTGTGAACAAAAGTGAGAGACTGAGAAAACAGACCCTTCGCGCCGACACGAGGCGACAAAAATCGCCTCCGCCTCTGCCTCCTTCTCGATGAGCCATTCGCTCGGAAGCAAGGGACGATCGACGCCCGCGCCAGAGCCTGCGACGATACCGCCCTTGACGGCGGCACCAAGGACGCGCATGACGACCTCGTGGGCGCGCGAGCTGATATCACAGGCCTTGCGGATGAGCGAGACTTCGTGGTCATCTTTGATTAGACGGGCGCGGTGCAGGGCGTTGAGGAGATAAAAGTCAGTAACGGCGCCGCCTTCGTGGGCGAGAATGGGGGCGAGGTACTGTTCCAGGACGGCAGGGAGGACCGGGGAGGCGCGCGGAAGGACGTGAAAGAGGGCGTTGGGGAGAGCCTTGAGGAGGTTGTCGATGGCGGCGGGGAACGCGTTGGAGTTATCGACGCGGGTGACGTCATGGGTCTCCTGAGCGGCTGCGAGAGACGGGGGCGGGACACTCCACATCATGTCTGCGAGGTTGGCCTCGGGGATGAAGAGCTCGACAGAGGGTGTACGCTCGAGAGACGTGCCGGGCTGGTAGCCCACAAGAACATACGACGAGGGCACATCGCAGCCAGTGAGATAGCGGAAATTGGATTCCTGGCGGAAGGCGATCTCGCGATCCGTGTCGTTTCTGTATTCGACTGGCGTGCACATTAACTCGGTGCAAAACCATAACCGGTTCTTCCTCACCGACACCGCCGGCAAGCAGAATTACTTGGGGCTGCGAAGGTCAGACGGGTTAGCTTTGGGGTGTATTCGCTACCTTTGTTTTCTCAGACTCGGGCAGCAAGGCACAGAGCTGCTCGCAGGTGCGAAGGACGTGACTAGTTGCTTGATACATGGTGACTTTGGTTCAAAGTGATTATTTCCTTTTTGAACCGGCCGATGGTTGTTTGTGCGTGTGTAACACAACTCTAGTTGAACCACGCTCTCATGTCGCGTCTGACCTCTGCGCAGATAATCGCCCAGGGCCACTACCTCGAACCCGACTTTGAGCCATCCTCGCTCACCGTCTCCCAGCTACTCGGCGTTCTAGGCTACCACAACATCGTCTATCCAACACCGTACTCCAAGCCAAAGCTCACCGCCCTCTTCGACGCAGAGATAAAACCACGCGCTTCCAAATTCAAGAAAGAGCGCATCAAAGCGGAAGCCAGCATCGCCAGCGACGATGGTATCACCGACGGCCACACTGGCGAGCCACTCCGCAAGGTCCGCTCTTTCTTCATTCACCCACATTCCATTTCTCTAAAGTACAAGCAGCCTGTCGTCCGCCGCTCGTCCAGACGTCTCTCCCGCGCCCCGTCTGAGGACCAAGAAGAAGAACCCGTCCGCCCCGATCCAGTGCGTCATGTCTTTATCTTTGGTTGATACCCATCGCTGACGGTACCCAGCCCAAGCGCCGAAGATCCTCTGCCCAGCCCAATCTCGGCGGCCCGTCCCGCAAAATTGAGCCCGTAGAGCCTGTTCTCGTCGAAGAAAGCGAACCCGAAGAAGAAGAGCTTCCAGTCCGTAAGATTGGACGAAGCAAGAAGACGGTATGGTTGACATTCGCTCTGCGGCACCAATAATAATCATATATGCCAGGCACAAGCAGCCGGGGCGCAGGGCCGACGCGTCTCGCATGCTGTGCGCAATCTATTTCATCTTATTTTAACAACCTTCCTAATGATTGTATGCAGGAGGACAGCGGCTGGGAGGACAACAATGTTTTCCAATCTGGCGCCGAATCATCTTCCCCTGCGCGCCCGAAACCGCGCAAGAGTGTTGGCCCGCGCAAAACGCGCAAATCAGTCTCAGCCCCACCAGAGATCCTCCCGTCGTCTTCACCCCTGCGCGGAAAGGGCGAACCGCCCTTGTTCTCTCCGCCGCAATCCAAATTCGAGCCGCAGCTTCCGCCGAGCGTCACCCGTGAGACGCGTCTCATGGCGCCGAAATTCGCATCTCCCCAACCCGCCTTTGTTCTGTCACCCCAACAACAAACTCAAGACGAGACGCTCGATATCGGCGGAGACACCGAGTACGCCGATGATGGACCAACGGAAGACTATGGCAACGGTCCGGACGAGGAAGACGAGGAAGCAGAAGAGGAACTAGGAGAAGAGGAACTAGGAGAAGAGGACGAGCACAACGCGGTGGTCTCGCGAAAGATCGCAGAGGGCGGGAAACAGGTTGCCCTCCGCCCGCCTCCCGCCGAGAAACTCGGCACCGCGGGCCTCGTTATGCGCGGGCTGGTGGCTCTCCTCGCCCTCGTCGGGTCGGGCGTCGTCTTCAACTACAAGCTCGAGTCCGCGCCGATTGGGTACTGCGCCGCCGGACGCGACACGAATCCCACGCTGGAGGCGCTGCGTGGGCGACGCCTGGAGATCGAACGATGCAACGCAGAGAACAACACGCTACTGCCCGACGGCACCCCGTGCCCCCTGCTGCCCCTCCCAGGGCTTCCTCAGCCCGACGCGTGTACGCCGTGCCCCGCGCACGCGACGTGCAGCCAATTCCGCGTCGAGGCGTGCGAACCGGGGTACCTCCTCAAGCCGCCCGCGCTTCTATTCTTCCTCCCCCCGCCCGCGCCCGAGAGCGCGCTGTGGCGCGCGGTGGGGAACGTGACGGACGGACTACCAGGGCTAGGAAGCGTGGGGCTGCCGCCGCGCTGCGTCGAGGACCCGCAACGCAAGCTGCGCATCGGCGCGCTGGGCCGGGGCGTAGAGTTGGAGTTGGGCGCGATTCGCGGGAGGCGCAAGTGCGCCAGTGCGCGCGGGCCCCATGCGTTCCCCGCGAATGAGGGCGGCGAGGCGCGGCAGTGGGGCGTGGACATGGAGAGCCTGGCGGGGCTGATGCGGGAAAGGGCGAAGCAGATCAAGGACAAGGCGCGAGAGGAGCGCGTCCTGGCGTCGTTTGCGCATGATTACGAGGAGGCGATACAGCAGCTGAGCGAGTGGGGCGGGGTCGTGATTGGCGAGGATGTGCTTAGGTCGGTCTCAAGTTTCGGTTTCTTCATTCGGCGTTCATAATTGCTCATTGGGTCACCGGATAGTGGGAAACGGTATATTGCGCTCAAGACGCCGCACCTCACTTGGGACTGCGAGATCAAGGTACGATCCCGCGACATATGGGAACAATGGCGGAGCACGGTGTTTGGTGCGTGTGCCTTGTCGCTTCCGCGGATTTATCCAATATCTAATCCGTGTTTTGGTGTAGGGATCGCCCTGCTGATTCTCAGCGGGTTCATGACGAGCCGGCGGCGGGCGCAGGGGCGCGTGGAGGCTGGGCGCGTGGCGGAACTAGTGCAGACTGCGCTGGACACGCTCCGGGCGCAGGAGCGCGCGTATCACGCGGACCCCATCGATACATCTGCGCCATACCTCTCCTCGCTGCAGCTACGTGACGTGGTGCTCGCGGAGGAGCACTCGGTTCCGGCGCGCGCAAGACTGTGGGCAAAGGTGGAGAGGGTGGTGGAGGGGAATGCGAATGTGCGCGCGAATCTGGAGGAGGTCGGGGGCGGGGACGAGATGCGTGTGTGGCGGTGGGTCGGGGCCGCGTCGCCGACGAAAGCTGCTATAGGACTTGAGTGAATGAATGGATGGATGGGTGAATACACGGTGATGGGTGGATGTACCCGGCGCACTGGGATTGAGGCTCGGAACATGTATCTATATCGTTTTGATTGTATGTTTGTTTCGTTTCACGTCTCCTCGACTTTTTTCTTGGTCCGATTTCTTCAAGAAGTTCAATTATCAAAATCTTGGTCCGATCTCTTGAGGGATCTCTATCTCTTTCAGAAGTTGAATTATCAAAAGGTATTTCTGTATTTCTGAGCATTGGGCGTCTCGTCCTCTACCTAACTTTTTTGCTTGGTCCGATCTCACGTATCCAATTATGTTTAATAAAAGTATTTCTGAGCATCGGGCATCGGCAACAAGCGGCGAGTCAGTGTATGGGCATCGCGGAACTAGCAACAATTTACACAGTTTCACGGAACTAATACATAGGACCTTTGAACAAAACGAACAAAACCTCGAAAGATCCGCGGTAGCGCGGAAAAGAAGCACGCCCAAAGAGGCGTTTCCGGCGTCGGGGGTGTCTCCCGTCATTTGTGCTATTGTTGAATCTATGTATCTGATCGACCGGTGCACCCTCGGTTGGGCATTCGCAACAACCACAACACCGATACGATAGATATCCATTTGGTCAAGATCTCCCGTGCGCTCGTCCCGGACCTCCGCGTACCTTTGTTCTGTCAAAACCCGCAACTTGGCTGAGTGTCAAAGGTTAGGACATAATAGGAAGGACGGGTGCGGAGTGGTGGAGAGATGCAAAGGGCCCGATTCCGATGTGCCGACACCGACTCGTTTCCTTGTGATTCTCTATGTCTGTTTCCCCGCAAAGACGACAAAGACGACTTAAAAACAGAATAGGAAGGAAGGGTGCGGGGCGGTGGAGAGGTGCTGCCGATCCCTTTTTCCGGAATCCGGCTCGTGTTTATGGCTGAATTAACACTAGGGACCTACATGCTAGTCGCTAACCTAAGGATAACCTAGTACCCGAGCTGTCCCATCGGGATGCCGGTCGATATTTTTTCGATCAGCGCGCGTTTCATGAATTGCTCTTCGGCGAGGAGACGGGTTGACTGGGGTGGGTGGGATTAGAAAAGGAAAGAAGCCAAGAGGGGAAAGAAAGAAAGAAAAGAGGGGAGGGAGTTTTGGGTTTAGCTCAGGATTAGGGTTTTTTGGGGGGTGAAACAAGGGGGTAGCACGACGAGAACGAGAAGCGGGAGAGGGGGAGGGGGAGAAGAGAAGGCGGGAAGGCAGGGAGGAAGAGAAGGCAGGAAGGAAGAGAAGGGAGAGAAGAGGAGAAAAATAAAAATACACACGCGGAGGAACCGCTCAATATCGATGCGGCCACTGTTGAGCGCTTTGGAGAGGTGGAATATCGTGTCCTCGATCGCGTTGTCTTCCGCCACGAGGTTGATGAGTCTGTGCGCGGGTCAGTTCGTCAATAAAAATAATTCTCTCTCAAAAAAGAGGAGACGCGACGCGACGCGACGGAAGTGGACGCGACTTACTGGTTATGCACAATAGTCGTACTACACACCAGCTCGTCCACCTCCGGCTCGCTCTTCCCCCTCAGCTCCGCAACGCTGCGCTCCGCGCCCTCGACGGCGCCGCGCATGCGCGCCGCGGCGGTGCGGCACACGTCCCTTACGGCCTCGAGGCGGCCCATCTCGTCCCGCAGCGCGGGCTCCCCGCCGAGGAGGTCCGCCTGGTGCGCGCGGAGGCGCTCGGCGTCGAGCGCGAGGGCGTGCCCGAGGGAGGCGAGCTCGGAGGAGAGCTTGGCGTGTACGGCGGCGTGGAGCTGGAGGAGCTCGGGGTTGGGGGGACGGGGCGGAGCGGGGGCGGAGGTGTCTAATATGGGGCCGGCGGGGGCTGCGGGGTAGGCGGACGGGTCTTCGTCGAGGAGGTTGGGGACGGGGACGGGCGCGGGCGGCGCGGGGGTGTAGGCGTGGTGGGGCTGTACGGGGACGGGGACCTGGATCGGAACTTGTTGTTGATGCTGGTGATGTGGAGGGAGTGGGGGCGGGGGTGATTGCGGCTGAGGTGAGACGGTCCACTGCGGATCGCGGGGCGGCGGTGGGGGCTGCTGCTGCTCCCACGGCGCCTGAACATGATATTGCGGCGCCCTGTATTGGGGCGGCCCTTGATTCGTCGGCGTTGCATCCGCGCGGGGATGAGGTGGGAGTTGGGGCGGGGGCTGATGATGGTGCTGCAACTGAGGCGCCGGATGCGATAAGGGCGGAGTCGGATTTCCGGGGGACTGGATCCGGGGAGCAGGCTGGACGTAGGCGGGGTGGTATTGAGATTGGGGGTCGGGGTTCGAGATCTGTTGTGGCGTCTGTGGCGTTTGAGGCTTGGGCGGCAGGTTTGGGGGTTGGCCGGGGCGAATCGGGAGTTGGGGTGGCTGCCCTTGCTGCGGCTGCTGTTGTGAGCGCTGGGCAGACGTCTGGGCGGGGTGGGAATCTTTGGGCTTGGCATATACCGGGGGTAGGCGCGAGAACTCTGCCTGCATCGCGTCAACGAGGCCAGATAAGCTGCACCCTTCGCTCTTGCGGGCCCACTGCTGGACATAGTCAATGCTGGAGCGGCCGCTCACGTCGAGGTGCGGGCCGGGCTTGACAAGCATGTCTGCGGTGGGGACGACATACGGCAGCGGGGGCTCGCGAGGGTAGTCACGCGTGAGCCAGAGTGCGATTGGGATGTTGTAGGACTGGGCGCGGAAGGAGATGGGCAGCAGGCCGTGGACGCAGAGGAGCAGCTGTGTGCGGCCATCGTCGTATGCTGTCGATAATGTCAAACCGAGTGCCAGTGGATTGCGCTGCACGCACTGTACACGTCTGACTTTGGCCTTAGGGATGGAAAGCGCGCGAGGGCGGCATCTATGTCTGCAAAGACGCGGTCAGCGGCGACGTACGATGCGACGTTCTCTCGCAGCCATTTCTGTGTGAGTGTGCGCTGATCCATAGTGGCTGTATAGGTTGACTCGACAACAAGATATGTACAACAGCAGTACTCGTATCATACAGCTTGTAAGTACTCTGTGTACCAAAATACCGACGTCAGGTCCCGACAATGCCACTACTGGTGGTAGATATCGATGAAGTGAGCAGTCGGTCTGTCTGATAAACGATTCGCGACACAAGTGGCAGGCAATAATTGCAGCCTGAGGTCCGATAAAACGTCGGTGGTTGCCCCTGTTAGCTCACGAGATCCGCTGACCGCGCAGGGATATTTCTTGCGGGGGATTTTGCACCCACAACCGCCGCTATATTGGAAAATGCGGACCGTTGTTGCGGGTCGCAGTTGCCCTGTTTCTGAGACGGAACCAAAAGATGTAGGGTCTCCTCCCATAAGGACATAGCCAGCAGATTGGTACTGTGTCGGCTAGCGGACCGCTTTGAGGATGCCTTTTTGGGGACTACGGCTGTTGTGGCTGTTTGTCAATCGGCTCGGCTGGATCTCTGGGCCCGGCTGACTCCGTGCACTATTTAGAAAAGAAGAAACACCGCTGTGTCTCACCCGACACTCTCCTCCTACACCCATGGACGAGTCACAGGCCCAGAGCTCCTCAAAGACCCTCACGCCCCAGCGCAAACACCGCAAACTACTCAAGGATGGCTCAGGCACCCCCGTCTGGCCAGAGGCCATCGAAGCTGTCTTTGTCCAGGGTATGCGTGCCCTCTTTTTCTCCCGCGATTTCCGTTGAAAACCGCGTCCCCAGGCCTCCACAAATACTGGGAGTCCCCGTGGGCAACCTACTCGCGTGGCCGCAGTCGCTGGCGCAACCAGTTTCTCGTCGACTACCTCCAGTCCGTCGGCATCACCCGCTCAAAGAAACAGGTCGCCTCCCACATCCAGGTCCTGAGAAACATGTGGAAGGGAGAGCCAGGTATTTCCTCTCCCATTTGCTTCCGCGGTCGTAATTTATATTTCCGCGCCCCTAGAGTACGCCCTCGTGGCCGGCGGCGAGGAGCTCGGCGACTCAGTCAAGGTAGAGGGCCACGACGCACAGACCCTTTTGACTATGGATGACGACGACGACTATTCGTCTCCCGACAACTCCCCCCCAGAGGTTCGCCACGAAATTCCCGCAGCTCCTGGCCTGTCCTACTCCCCAAGCTCCCCCCTTTCCTCTCTCTCCTCAGACATCGACTCTCCTCCACACAACTTTTCCAATCTCGCAGGTCCGTACAGCTCCTACGCCCCCAACCAAAAAGCCGCCTATGCGGCTCCGGGATACCCGGCATTCGTCCAACACACAAATGCTGCCCCCAACCCCGTCCGCTATCCAAATCGTGCCACTACCCTCACCCTCTTCGCCGACGGCATGACGCCCCTGAACGTCAACATCGACCGCCTCGTCCCGCCCGAGCCCCTCCCCGCGCGCACCCCTCCGCAGACCCTCCGCGTGCGCCTTTCCATCCCCCCCGTCAGTGACGCCCGCGCCCCGCCCAATCTGCACGGCTTCTTTGGCTCCGTCCGCCTCGTCGAGCTCTGGGCCTCCACCGCCAAGGTCTTCACGCGCGCGTACGACCCCCAGGGGCACTGCTTGTCCGCCGAGGCCGAGTCGCTGCAGGTAAGCAGCGTCGAGCTCGGCACCGTGGTTGCCGCGCTGCCCGAGAGCGTGCTGAGCCGCGCACGCTGGCTCGACGCGGGCGTGCAGACGATCACGCAGCAGGTCGTCGTGGATAACGTGACGCTGCTGCTGGTCGTGTACGACCTCGACCGCCGCGCCAGCGCGCTCCCGTCTGCGGAGCTCACGATGTTCCAGAAATATGCTGACGGGAAGCCGCCGATGTCGTCGCCCACAATGTACGCGTCGCCGCCGAGCTCGCAATACAACCCGGCGCTGCAGTATCCTGCGTCGGCGTCGGCGTCGGCACAAGCACAACAACAGACAACCCCGCAGACGTACATGTCGAACGGATACTACGTGCCGCAACCGCAGCCGCAGATGTATGGCCACCCGCCGCCGCCGATAAACACGGCGTCGTCGTACACGCCAAGTCTCTCGAGTGCGCTCACGCCCGTGACGCTGCGCTCATTATCATGATTCGATTTTTATCAATCGTGTGCCCACCTCCACCCTACCCTACTCCATGTTATTACTATGTATCGATACTCGATCGCGCTCCCCGGTGTGCCGCATAATACTGGTGCCCCTCCGGTCCGCTCGTCTTCGTCTTTCGCCCCCTCTTCAGTGCCCCGCGCCCAGTGCGCCCATTGGCCCCCCCTCTACCCCTCTACCCGCCGGCCTTCGATTCTATTCGATTCGTCTTCCCTACCCCCACCTTGCCTACCCCCACCTACCCCTCGCCCATGTTTTGACTCTTGCTGTGCTGTTGTGCTATTTCTTGTCATGCCACCAACCCCCCCTCCCCATCCCTGCCACACCCAACAAACAAATTTTTTCCGGTTTCCTGGACAATTTTTCCTTCCGGGACACATCGATGTGCAATTCTTCCTTCGGGGCACGAGATACGATATTATGTATTATTGGCTTTACGACCACCACTGTTACCCCCACCCAAGGACTGTATAACCAGACCAGACTCCCACTCAACGGAATCTTTGTTTGTAGATAGTGTAGCGTAGCGTATTCGAGCGAGCGTACCTCGTAGAATGGCCAGCCCGATTGAATGGAATTGGACCATTTACAATTTATTACCTCCCCTGAGTTTTGAGTATGGCTACCATTAACCCGAACTACGGTGTCGTAGCAGTGGTTGTAAAGAGAGCTCGACTATTTAGGAGGAGGTACGTATATGAGGATTTCATATACACACCAGCACACGACGCGCGCCATCCGATTCCCACCAGTGCCGGAATGTCCCAGTTCAGCCAATTCAGCGCGTCGATCGACTATTCAATTGGCTCGACGCGTAAACTGTTTAAGAGACGCGTGCGCGATGGATGCCAGCAGCCATGCTCTGTTCCCGGTGCTGTGTCGACAGTGGACACGGACGCACGCGAGGCCTGATCGTTTTTTCGCGTACACAGGTCCGCACGGGGATATGCGTACGTCATTCAGCTCCCGTTTCCAGGTCGCATCAAGTGCGTTAATGGACGTGGGAGACTGACGAGCGCGCGCGAACGTAGACAGTGTGGGAGGCGGGCTTGGTTAAATTTTTTTTTGAAAGGGTGCATTGGCAATGTCGCTGTCGAACGCTGAACGCCGGGGATTTGCCTATTTTTCGGTGCCTCGAAATGGGAATACGCACTAAGGATCTGGCGGCGGGCGCGCCCGTGAAGTCAGCTAGGACGCTGTGTATTCGGAACGTGTTTTCATGGGGTAGGCGGCGCCAGTGTTTTCGTGTTGGCGGGGCCAGGTACACCGGAAGTATAGGTATATACTTGGACGCAACTGTGTATTTCGGCAGCTCACGCGCTCGAGGCGTACCTGACATGATTGAAGGGGGGAAAGGGAGCAACCGGGGATTGCTTATTTTCTGTGGTGGTACAGTATGTACCTGGGATTTTTCCGACGTGGGAGACGACGCGCCCAGGGGGATACGGGCGTAATAAAGGCGTCCTTGGCCCTCCTTTTTTTTTGCTTCAAAAATACATGGCACCGGTCTTGTTTCCTAAAATCCCACGCTTGGCCACGGGCGGGCTTGGGCGGGGTTTCCTCGCATCGCGGGTGTACGGAAAAACAGTGTTTTCGGTTCGTTTCGTCACCTTCAACTTTGCCACGGTGCGGCTGTTCGCGGGTTTCCAAGTCGCGTTCAGCGCGTCAGCGGAATTGAGCTGATGGAGGAACGCACGACGGATTTAACGGAAAACTTAGAATATGTGTGAGGTATGATGTGGCGCGCGCGCCCACCCTGTTTTGCGTGCTCGTTCCCCTTTGCGGCGTTCCCTTTGTTTGATTCAAAACTTCGATAACCGCGGGAGTGTGAGGTGATCAACACGCGCAGGGTGCGCGGGAGGATCGCGATGCCGATTCACGTGTCGCGGTCTTGGGCCGTGCGACAGACACCGATAGGCTGAGGAACGCAGGAGGCGGCACGAGAGCGCGTCGCGGCGTCTAATTCATGTGCGACACGGCGATACCATGGCAATCGCAGGAAGATCAAGGAGTGCAGAAAGTAGCGAAGGGCTCGCCCGCCTCACTCCGGGCAATGAACGCGACGCGACGCGACCACGGCGGCCGACCACGCGCGTCGGGGCCGACGGAGATTCTCTATTTTTCAGCCGGGTGTTGCCGACACGTATCTAGGCGACGCTTCTTCAGATCGAGATCGCTGCAGTGGATCTCAAGACTTGGCAGGATCTCTTACATACGAACATTGCGAAAATCTTAATTCGTGCTGGCTCACTCACCCACAACTCGGTGATCCTGGGCGGTTTCGCATCGTTATCTCGAAAATACATTGGAAGACGGAAGACGGACGCAGTTCAGGCTGGTTGCCCTCCCGACGCGACCCGACCCGACCCTCACTCCTGCGCAGACCCCATCACCTTCTGCGCTTCCGCTCTTACCCGTGGATCCCAGTGCTGCCCGCTAAGCGCGACAAGCTCCCAAAAACACGTCCCGAGCGGGTTGCTCAGCTGCGGGTCGTCAACGTCTGGTCGATACGCCCCGTCCAGCGCGCGCTCCTCGGTTGACAAAAGCGCTGCGAGTTTCGGATCTTTGGCAAGTAGGCCCCCGACAAACTCGAGCGCGCGCAAAGCTGCTGCGGGCGGCCAGTGCAGTGCCCCTGTCAGCAGCCGCTTCGCAAACGCGGCCGCGCGCCAGGGAGGCGCTGCCGCCCCGAACGTGCGTGGCGAGAACACGATGTCCAGAGCGCGGAAGAGCATGTCCGCAGGCCCGGTCCCCGGATCCGCGAGGCTCAGTGGTAGGATCAGGGCATACAGCGCTGAGATAAAGTCGCTCAGATCAATGTTCAGTGCTTCACCTACGAAAATATTGAGTAAAGACGGGAACGTTGAAACGATGCAACTGACCCTGGCCCGAGAGCAGCTCGAATGCCGTCACGATGCACTGAAGGCGCTGTTGTACATCCTTGGAGGCGTTCACTTCGTCCGTCTCTTCGTCCTCGTCGTCCTCCTCCCGCGCAACAAGCTCCTTGAGTACCTTCAACAGATCCTTGAAAAAGTCAATGTTGACTAGATGCGCGTATTTGGAGATCCCCTGCAGTGCCGCGGGAAGCAGCGGCGTCGTACGCGGGTTCTTGATAATCCGGAAATAAAGCACGAATAGAAGCTTCAGGGTTTCCGTGTGCTACAAAACAAACTAATATCAGTAGTGCTTCGCGAGGCGCCCGCAATAATGTGAAACATACAGTGACGGCCCGTTCCTCCTTGTCGACCTCAGCCTCGGCTTCACGGAACTCGCGATCAATTTCCTTCTTCTCCTTGAGCGCTTTGCGGGCCTTCTTGCTTAAATGCGGCTGCGCCGTAGGCTTGCCTTTCGCACGTCGCTGCGCGTCTTTTCCGTACGAGTTCCGTTTCACTGGATCTGGTTTGTCCGTCTGAGACTCTGACGCGCGCACGCCGAGCTCGGTCTTCAACCGCAGATGCAGGAGGCACGACAGTACCGTCGGGTGGATGTTGAACCGCCGCTCCTTCACCATTCGATTCAACAGGCGCACAATTTCCAGCGACGCTTTCCCCGTGAGATCCGCGCGAAATACTTTTATGATCGCATCGAGGCATAGGTCGGACGACTGCGCGACGGGTTTAGGAACGACGAGAATCTTTTAAAAAATAATAACAAACCTTGTCCCACGACTTTTTGCTCAGACGTGCAACGATGCAGCTCATGAGATTGATACGAAAGTTAAAGTGCGTCAGTTCAGTCACCAGCGTACACATGGCGCTGAGAGCGATGTCGGCGAGTTCGCTTTTCGCTGTGTACAAAAGTTGAGCGACGCGTCAACTGAAAAATAAATACCCCGCACCTTTCAGCTCGGCTTCCAGACCACGCAGGTAAGTCTGGTAGACCACGACGAGCCCTTGCTCCCAGTCTCGTGTGCGGGCGACCATCTGGCTGACCTTCTCCGCCTTTTCCTTTTCTGTGAGTGCACGGATGGAGTACCCTGGGATGATATCTTTGAATACCGCAAGTTGAGAAAGGATCGCGAGCTTCCGAATAATAGTGTCGTTCGCGACTGGGTCGGGATGGCTGGGGGTGGATATTTTAGCGAGAGAAAACGTGTGGAGGCGTCGCAAAAGCCCGAGCTATTGCTAGGATAAGTCAAGCTCAAGATACACACAGAGAAACGCACGCTATTTTCGGGGTCGGCCATGATTTCCTGGCAAATACTGGCAATTTGGTCCTTGGCGCCTTGTAACCGTGCCGTTCGAGATTTGTTGGCGACGACATCGACAACCGCGGGACGGCCGAACCGAGCTCCCGTAGACACGTCTTCCCTGCGAGGCTCCTCCGGCACCTCCGCATCATCCTCGCTTTCCTCGTCCGTGTCTTCACTCGTCGGTAGAAGTTTTAATTTTGTGCCAGTCTTCTGTATGCGACCGTCGGGCAGTTTAATCGGCAGTTTCTGTATGCCTTGGTCTGGGGGTGACTCCCACGAGGGTCGGCGTTTCCGAGGCGCGGTCTCGTAAGGCATTTCTGCGTCCGAATCCAGGTTGCTGGACGGAATAGAATCTTCCGAGTCGGCATCCGAGAGAGAGTTATCATCGGACAGGTCAGAGCTCCAGTCACCTTCATCTTCGTCGTGAGAGTCAAGGGACGGAAGGTCGTCGTCCTTCTCTGGAGCTTTTCTCGCAGGTTTATTCAGTTGACGGAGCCGTTCGGTCTCTTTTTTGCTTCTACGTCCGAGCAAAGCTCGATATTGTTCCCGAAGAGCTACTGCAGTGCACTCACCGTGAAATGGCTGTCTGATCGAGTGAATTCAAGAAAGATGCGGCCCCGCCATATTCTTCTAGCACCTCCAGGTCCTGATCGGAGAGTTCAAGCTCTTCCTCGTCCTCAGCATGTGAGGGAATAGGAATGGTGCCTCGGTCGGCTGCCTTTTCCTTGCCCTTCTCCTTGGGTTTTATGATATACTTTTTCGGACCATCCGCGGGTTTGTTTTTTTGAGCAGGGGGAGCTAGTTTGCGTCTTTTTGACGGCGCCTGAGGGGATTTAGGGGTTGGGAGAAATTGTAGACGATTGACTTGCCAGGGTCGACGGTGCAGACCGTTTCGAACCAGTCTTGGGCGCCATTGAAAGAAACAAAAGATTTTTGATCGGAAGAGTGATCGCTTCCTCTTGTGGACTTTGTCGCGTCTTGCCATCTACTGTGTTCGCGTCCTTATGTCGTTGTCACAGCCAGAACCCATCGCTCCTCCTCCAACAGAGCACACCCTCCGTCCGCACCATGTCGGCCTCTTGACTCTGTTCATTCTCACTTTCAAAGAATATGAAACGAAGCTGCCCCCCGCATTTCTTATTCACATCCATCGCGTCCTATTGAATGAAGTTGTCGAGGCATGCTGCTACTTTGTGTACGGCAGTTCAAACTCTCATTGGCACTAGGTTGCCCCGCCCAAACCGTACAAAGAACTCTTGCTGGAGCTTCAAGCCGGTCCAAAGTCAGAGGAGGGCTACCCCAGACAGTTGATTGAGAGTTTCGAAGCCTGTGTAAGCTCGTCTCGCGCAAGGTGGCGTGACCACTCCCATTCTGATTGTGTTCAGCACGGTGGCCTTTCTTCCGCGGAAGAAATGACGAATTTCTTTGCGGGTGGGCCCTAATATAATCCCAACGGTGACTGTCTGACACCAAAGAACAGGACTACCATCTCTGTTCATGGACAAGGTTGAGGGTGAAGAAGTGCGTGCATACCGTAATTAATTGTGCACTATTCTGATTCCAACTCAGGACGTTCTGCCTACATTGGTAATTAGACCGTCTACCAGCTCCAAGTACCTCCAATAACACTGGCCGCGTTCAGATGCGCCGGTCTGTGTTTGGTTATTTCTGTCGCCGGTGTTTTGTGAGCTTCCTGAAATTGTCGTTCTACGGTGTTGGGAAACTCCAGAAAGAATACGATGCATGGTGTCGAGGAGTGGCCGCACCATCATCAGAGTTCCCGGTAATCAAGGACCAATTGCACAGTTTGTGACTCACATTCGTCTTGGGCTTGAAATAACTCGGTGTTAATACAGGCGATACACACATTTTCAGGTCCCTCGCCGACAAGACTGTATGGGCCCAACCTGACGCCTACGAGCTGTATGTTCATGTTCTTGTATTGCTGGCGACTTCCTGGACATCTTGCGGATAGGTGGGACAAGGCCCTGGCGACGGGTGACGAGAGCATTGCCGTTGAGAACTTGCGACGATACTTCGAACAGCATTTTCACGACCATAACGACTCGTACGTTTTTGAGCACACAAAAGTCTGTATTTGACTCTTTCAAGGGGTTTCCGGCAGCACGCACTGCTCAACCTGGTGCGAATGCACTACATTCGTCAGGAATATGTCGCAGCTAGAAAGGTTGGTAAAGACTTACCATCTTATTCATGGTTGACTCTCTGCAGCTGCTCTCGGAAGCGATCGGCGTTGCACGCACCAGCAATGATACAGTGACCCTACAACATTGCATAAGGTTTTCAGTTCGTTGGAAAAAGTATGTAATATATCTGACTGCTTGTTCCAAGTATGTTGCATCGTATGCCACCGACGATTGAGCGCCGACGTCCCATGCTCAATGAAATACAACAACACCTTCATCCTCTGGAGGTTTTATTCGACGTATCTAAACTGATGGACGAAGAAAATGTGACATTTCTCTTGCTCCATTTGTTGCTTTACCAACGATATGACCAGGGCCAACCTTTGAGTGCTTCGTTTGCCAAGGTCGTACAGGGCATGGGTCTATACGATCAATGGTTCGACAGGGAAGGCCCTTCTGATAGCGAGCAATGGGCACAACACGCTGTCCAGTCCCTCGTTTGGAGCGCAGCAGGCTGGTGACAGGTCCACCGTATCCATGTGCTGAACTGACTTGCGTCTAGGATGCGACAGACTTTCTATCCTCGAGGAAAATCTGGTGATTGCATTTACGGATGTTGGGGGAGAAGACAACAACCGCATTACGGTTATCCTTAATCAAGCCTATCGGGTCCGCGAGTGACAATATGACATTCTCGCCTCCATTTCTGACTTGAGACCATAGGAAGCACGACAGGGAAAATACGAGAAAAGTCTTTCCGCTCTCCTGCAGCCAAGTGTCTGGCGTGGTCTCTCTCTGGTGGACTACAACGTGTGGGCACATGAAGTTTGGCATATCCTGGTATTACGGGCCACTCGGCGGTACATTTTCATCCCATTTTGTTGATGTGGCTAAAAGCCTTTTTCTCAGTGGCCAAGATCGAGCTTACCGCGAAATTCTACAGCCGCGACGCCCTCCTGGAGAGTTCAAGCCGCGACTCTACTCTCTCACTCAAGAGGGTTCGAAAGTGTCCAAGATACATGATCCTCTATGGGATTTCATACAAATGCAGGTGAGACGGCGCATTTAATTCCACCAACACACTGCTTAAATCGACCACAAGCAATGCGACCAAGCCACAAGTGCCATAGATGGTCTTTTGACGTCGCTCTGGCACTCTGAATTCCTCGGTCGCTCGAACCTGTACCGGACTGGGATCATCCTGCTGGCTGATGTCGGTCTTGAGTACGGGATGACTAAAAGGGCTCGTCGGATACTAGAAGAGATCATGCCCCAAGTGAGTGTGGTCCTCATTGCACGAAGAGCGAATATTATTCACTCGCAATAGATAATCACTGGACAAGACTTGGAGCAGCGCGCTTTGGCTTGCTTCACTTTGGCGCGATGCATTATCGTCTCTGGTGAATCTACAGGCAAGGATCTTTTATTCTCTTCAAAAACCCAGCCAATTAACTGCCAACTAAGTCGAAGTACTCCGGGAAGCAGTCCCGTATCTTCTCAAATCCGAGCAAGATTATCTCGCGCTGGAGATGCATCGCGCTGTGATGGATGTACAATATTTTATTTCTGTTGTGTATCACAACCTCGGACTTCAAAACGAGCGTGATGAAGCAGCGAAACGCCATTTCGCAACCCAGGAGCTGCGGAAAAAAGTGGAAATGTCAGATGAAGGGATCACAGGAGTTTTAGAGGTTGTGAGGATGGTTGGAGTAACGCTGGCGCATCGGTCCGATCGTTGAGTTTGTATTATTTTGAAAAAGTGTTTGATATCTTTGTGGTATTGTATGGATTTTGTTCGAATTAATCTTCGAGACATGTCTCGTCGCGCGCCTCCGGTCACGTGAACGTGTCTTCCCGAGTTCCAACTTGACATCACTCACGTCTTTCCGCCTACCGTCTCGATGGATGGTCCGCCGCCAGTTGAGGAGGATTTCTCCACCTTGCCTGTTTCAGAAAGGCTCTCGCACAAGAACTGGAAAGCTCGTGTCAGCGCCTATGAGACTCTGGTCAAAACTTTTCAAGCGACCGGATCCGACACAGATCCTGCTTTCCGGCCGTATATCAATAACCCCGACTTACTGAAGAAGATTGCCACGGATTCGAATGCTGTGGCACAGGAGAAGGGCGTTGAATGTCTCGTCACGCTTGTAAAATACGCTGGCGAATCTGCGGCCAAGACGCGCGATACCGTCGTGCCGGCATTGGTTGATAAATGCTTCGGCTCTACGAGAGCGGGGACGAAGACGCAGGCAATTGAGCTCGCGTTGCAGTACGTGGAGGTTGAAAATGGTGGCACCGGAGTGGTCGTACGTGTTTTTACTTTGCGCGCGCGTACAACCTCTAACAATATTCCGAAGACCGATCTGCTTCCCGGTCTATCTGCTAAACAGCCCAAGGCAGTTGCGGGCTGCGTTTTGGCTCTTAAAGAGATCATTCGGTATAGTTCAATCACGTTCTGCAACAATTCGCTGACAACATATTTCTCAGTCTATTCGGGACGCAGACCACACCTCCTCCTCCAATATTGAAGGCCTTGCCGAAGATCTTCGCTCACAGCGACAAAACTGTGCGCGCTGAGGGCACAGCTCTCACTCATGTTCTATATCAGTACCTTGGGCCCGGGATTGAACCATGGCTCGCCGATCTCAAACCTGTCCAAGTTAAAGAGCTGAAGGAGGCGTTCGATGAGATGGAAACGGGCGGTACGGGGAAAGGAACCGTAAAGCCTGAGCGTTTGACACGCGCACACGCTCGAGAAGTTGAAGCTGCTGGTGGGGCAGATGATGGTGCGGAAGCTGCAGTTGAAGAAGAAGAGGGTGAGTGTGCTAGACTGTGGTTTCCTTGCATTTATATCCAAGTTTATCATAGCTCCACTCGATCCCCTTGCCTTTGTGGACCCCGTTGACGTTAAACTTCCTCCGTCTCTGCACACGCTTCTCACCTCTTCCAAATGGAAGGAGCGGAAGGAGGTGTTAGATGAACTTCTCACACTGTTGACCTCGACGCCTCGTATCAAGGATGGTCCTGAAATCGGCGATTTGTCAAAAGCCTTAGCTGCGCGCATTCAAAGCGACGCCAACGTGAACTGTGTCATGACGGCGGCTGCCTGTATGGAAACACTCGCAAAGGCCATGAAGGGATCCTTTGCCAGATATCGGGAACTTGTCGTAGCTCCCATGCTGGAACGCTTGAAGGAAAGAAAAGCAAATGTCACCGATTCAATCGGTGACGCCCTAGACGCTGTATTTTCATCTGTGCGTTGAACTTGCGTACAAATTCCATCCAATCTGACATTCTTTAGACAACATTGGCCGATATCATCCCTGATCTTGGGTCGGCCCTAGGCTCGAAGAACCCACAAGTCAAGGAGGGTACCCTAAAGTTTCTCGGAAGATGTCTTTCCACCGCTTCTTCGCCCATTCAGCCGGCCCAAGTCAAGCCTCTCGGCGAGACCCTCGCCGGCCTTCTCGAAGATGGTTCCGAAGGTGCGAGAAACGAAGCCGCGACATGTCTCGGAACGTTGATGAAGATGGTCGGCGAGCGACCTCTCAATCCGGTAATGGAAGGCCTCGCTGACGTGCGCAAGACCAAAGTCAAAGAGGCCTTTGAAAAAGCTACAGTCAAATGTAAAGCCGGAGCGCCTGCCCCGCCTAAGGCTGCCCCGCCTGCTACCGCTCCCGCACCGAAGAAGAAAGCTCCGGCTCCTAAACCCATAGCAGAGGACGACGAGCCGCCAAAGAAGCCCGTTAGTAAGCCAGTAGCAAAGCCCCCGGTATGCTGTTCATTTTTCCTTCCTTATTTCACATACTCAGTTTTCTCCAGGCGAAGAAACCGACCGCGCCTGCAGCTGCACCAGCGCCGGCGAAAAAAGCGCCCGCAGCTTCTTCCGCCAAGTCGTCCAAGCCTTCGGCGCCGGCCGCACCCGGTGGTCTTGATACCTTCAAGTACAGGCACACGCCAGAAGATGCAGAAGCCCTCGCAGCCGAAACCATCCCTTCATCCATCATGAAAGACCTGGGTGATGCTAACTGGAAGACGCGACTTGCAGCATTAGACGAGATGACCGCGTGGGTAGAGGGAGTGATAAATGACGTTGATGCCGAAGTCGTAGTTCGCGCTCTTGCAAAGAAAGGATGGGCCGAAAAGAATTTCCAGGCAAGTCTGTGACGCCTTACCGTGAATGAATGTTACTCATTGGGACCCTCAGGTTTCAGCGAAGATCTACGCGATCTGCAGTCTCCTTGCAGAACAATGTCCTTCGTTTGGAAGATCTTGTCCGGCTCTCTGCGTCGCTCATCTCTCCGAGAAACTTGGGGACTTGAAGTTGAAGAAACCTGCTGGAGATACGCTTATGGTCTTCGCAGAGAAGACTTCGCTCCAATTCGTTCTCAATCAAGGTGCCTATCTCTGAACCTCGTCGATCGTCTCTCTCACCATTCGTTCTTAGCGTATGAGCCTCTGTCAAAGCAAAAGGCACCAAAGGTTCTTGCCGATGCACTGACGTGGACCAACACGGCTTTGGTGGAGTTTGGAATCGCGGGACTGTCCCTGAGAAGTCTCATAGAATTCCTCAAGACGGCGCTTCAGAACTCCAATGCTGCTGTTCGAACAAGTGCCACCAAGACACTTGTCACAGTCAAGTTATTTGCTGGTTCCAGTGCGTCACCACAGGATCTCCTGGACGTTAATTGACTCTACGAACTAGGCATCAAGGATTTTTTGGAAGATTTGAACGCGCAGCTTCTCAATACTATCACTGGCGAGTTCGACAAGATTGAGGGCAACCCTGCTCCGGAACCAAGCAGAACACAGGCCGACCTAGCGGGCGCGGCAGCATCGTCTTCGACGTCCAACGGAGCTGGGGCCGGCGGTGACCCTCTGGATGATTTGTTTCCTCGTGTGGAAGTAGACGGTTTGCTTAAAGGCACAACAATTCTAGCGGATGCCAAGAGCGACTCGTGGAAAACAAAGAAAGAGGGACTGGAAGCATTCCAGGCGATTTTGGATCAAGGAAGCAACAAACGGCTCAAGCCTGCCATGGGTACCTTTTTCGCTCTTCCTCAAGTATTTTTTGTGATTGATTCTTCGTTGCCCAGGTGATATTGGCCAAGTCTTGAAAGCGAGGGTCACAGATACCAACAAAGCCGTTCAATCCCTTGCTCTAGATATCGTCGCTCGAATCGCTACCGGGATGGGCAAACCGTTCGAGAAACACAGTCGCCTGTTCGTCCTACCGGTAGCCACCGTTCTGTCCGACCAAAAGGCACCTATCCGCACAGCCGCGATCCAGACCTTGACTGCCATTGCTACGGCATGCGAAGGACTAGATTCCATGGTTCAAGGCCTTCACACCGCTTTGGAATCGTCGAACCCGCTCCAGAAAGGCACTTTGATGCATTGGATCGCAGATTGGTTCCAAGAACACGAACCGTCTGTGGCATTGGATCTTAGTAGCTGGACTCCCCCCATAGTTTCTTCCCTCGATGATCGCAGTCCCGATGTCCGCAAGGGAGCGCAAGCCCTTTTACCTGCGCTTATTGCGTCCGCCGGCATCGATCACGTGATGCACCAAACTAACAGCTTGAAACCCGCTTCACGCAATAGCGCGGTACCTCTAATACAGGCGGCCCGTCCCGCCGCTGCAGCTGCATCAACTGCGCCGACAAAAGCTGCTCCGGCACCAATATCTGTCGCACCAACTTCGGACAGTCCGCCTCCAGAATCGCCCGTAACATCCACTGCCCCGAAGCCCGGCAGCAAACTTGTTGGTGTGCGCCGGAAGTTACCGCAGGGCAGCAGCCGCCCAGATTCTCGCGCTGAAACGCCTGTGGAGCTTCCACCTCCTAAAGCCAGTAAGGCACCTGTTGCAGGTCTTCGTCGGCTAGGTGCAAGCTCTGCGAAGTCGTCCGCACCATCGACCCCTCCGCCGTCTCTCTCCCTTCCCTTTTCCGGTACTAATGTTGATGCCAAAAAATCGCGATTAGGGAAGGATGCGAGCAAATGGATCAATGAAGGCGGTCCCACTCGCAAGGATCTCGCTGATTTGCTGCAAACTCAGATGGAACCGCATGCGTCGAAGGAGCTTATTGCTCGTTTGTTCAGCCACGACCACAATGCAGTCAACGATCATCTCAGTGGCTTGACGACAATCTGCGAGCTGTTTACCAGTGCTCAAGGTGGCGATGCGAACGTGGAAGCCGTTTGTCTGGCCAATTTCGATCTTCCGCTCAAATACGCGTCTATCAAACTACACGAACCTCAGCCAAACCTAATCTCGAAGTGTTTGGAAGCTGTCGAAGCTGTACTGGCGTTCCTCCGGAGCGTCAATTATCAGTTGACGGACAACGAGGGTTTGTGTTTTATTCCGACAGTGGTCTACAAGGTATTAGTCTCATGTCTTTTCCGGTTCATGTTCTGAGTTCCCTGTTAAGCTTGGCGAACCCCGTGAACCGGTCAGAATTCGAGTGCAACAAATCATCCAGGAATTGCCCAAGGTTTACGCTTACAGTCGGGTATTCCAAATCTTACTCGAACATGGCTTGAAATCAAAAGTTGCCAAAACCCGCCAAGGAGCCCTCGACGAAATGGGGGGGATTCTGAAGAAGTCCGGCATGGGTGCTTGCGAACCTTCCAAAGCGTTTCCGATAATAGCGACCATGATATCTGATAAGGATGCATCGGTTCGGAAATCCGCTCTCGGAGCTCTCAGGTGAATATTCGCGACCTCCATTCCTCGCGAACGCTCAAATCAATTCAACAGTGAGGGCTACACTCTTGTAGGCGAGAAGGTCTGGACTCTTGTTGGTCCACTGTCTCCCAAAGACAAAACCCAACTAGAAGAGCGGTTACGTCGCGTCCCTGGCCCCAGTAATGGAGAGACACCCGCGCCGCCGGCCCAAGTTAGTCGTCTAGCTGCGGGTATTCCCCGACCAGGTTCGCCCGTCACAACCTCCAGGAATGGAGGCATTCCTCGCCCTGCCAGTCCCGCTGGTATGAAGCCCCTTCGTTCAGCATCCCCTGCTCCCTTGAATCTGCCCCGAGCGGCTTCCCCTGTACGGACAGGACGCGTACCCATACCAAACAGCGCCGTTCCCTCATCCCCTACCACCGGTGTTGGTAAAGCTAAAAGCATGCTACCTGGACCATCGAGATTAGGACTTCCACGACCGAAATACGCGTCCTCTGTGGCGCCACCGCCACCCGAGCCTCGGGCACCTTCGCCTCCTCCCCCAGGACCCCCAGAGGAAACATCGGAACCAAATCAACCTGAAGGCTCGGATGATATCACGATCACTATTTCAAGTATTCTCAGCAGTGATCCTACGCGAAGCGTCGATGCTTTGAAGAGGATTCAGAAGATCCTGGCGGTCGGGCCTGATGCAGGGCCCTCCTCGCCACAATATCGCGAATTGGCGGAGCACACCGAAGGCTTGATTGAGACCATAACGCTTCAGATGGCCCATGTTTTCGACAGGCCAGACGATCTTGTCCCCGAAGAAAACTTCCGGTTGGCCAAACATTTGATACAGACGCTCAACACGTTCTGTGATCATGCTTTTCTTGCCGAGTCTCTCACAGTTGATATTTTGACGTCCTTGTTGGAGGAACTGACGTTACGGCTTTTGGAAACGGACGATAGCGCTATCAAGAAGGTCAAGGACCTTTCCCGCTTCATCAATATGATCGTTTTGCGATTATTCGCGACAGGACGAAGGATGTCTATCTTCCGGTTAGTTGCAGCGATCCTTAGTCCTTCTATTACTGATTGTTTTGCAGTGCACTCTTTGCCCTTCTCCTTCAAATCGTCAAGCCATTTCCCGCGAATGGAACGGCGTCTGATTCCAAGGAAGCGAAGGTTGCCGAACTGGTTTTAAAATGCGTGTGGAAGCTCGCCAGAAACATTCCACAGGACTTGGCAGAAGAGCGCCTTGATCCAGTTGAGCTATTCCCAGCCATAGAACATTTCTTGCAATCGGTCCCTCCAAATGAATGGCGGGCACGAGCGACAAATAAAGTCCCTTGCGGAGATATGCCGTTACGGACGATCAAAGTCATTATCCAACACGTTGTTGGTCAGTGCTCCCTTCACTACGCTAGGCTTTTCAAGTAACACTTCTCCAGCTTTCTATGGCGATGACGTGTACGATCTGCTCTCCGCGTCCTTTGATGACCCCTCCGCCACCATCGTATACCCATATGTTTACAGGATCCTGAATTCCAATTCTCGACAGGTTCCAGATGCGCCCGCTCGCAATGGTGGGCCTGAACATGCTCCCGCTACTCCAGTCTCTCCGGCTTCTAGTCGACCTATATCGCCGCAGGAATCGGCGCCTGTAACCTCCGCTAGTAATCGGCATTCCTCTCCCAGTCGTCGGACGGACAGTCCTACTTCGTCTGGTCGCGCGAGTCACCCGGAGAATGGAGCTTTTGCTCCGCATGCCGAGGAACCTGATCCGGATGCTCAACTGCTCGTCATCATCGGCCACATTTCGAGCGAAACTACCGGTGCATTGCACAAGGAGGGCATCACTGAACTCCATCACTTCCTTAAGGCGCACCCGCATAAAAGGCCACGAGTGGACAAGATGCTAGACTCGACTGGCGCCGCTTTCCGGAAGTATATCACTCGCGCTCTAGCCAGTCGAGCCGCAGAAGACCAAGAACGAGATGTGGCTGTAGCTGATACACTTTCCAGTATGTCATTTTCCTGCGCTCTGCCTCGTTTTACTGACCCTTGATTCCAGAGCTCGAGTCTAACACTCGTTCTACATCTCCGACACCTGCCTCAGAGCCCCAACCACGCTCGCCCAGACAAGCGACTCGCCCGGACAGTAGCGCTGGGAATAATCAAGACAAACTATCGAGACTTCATAATCTTTTCCAGTACCGATCGAGCACTCAAAGCAATGGTTCCTCGGCGCCACGGACATCGCTTAACCAATAGTGCTTTCTTCTTGCATTGCAGCTATATACCTTGCTGTAGAATATCATAATATAATCGAGAGCAGATGTACTTTAGCCATTTGTATTACATGCTTATGCGTATGCGGTCCAACCCAGGTTATCTCAACTTTCCATGTTTCTGTACTTTATTATCGAACATTTCTCTGGCTTTTCCCTCCGAGACAGAAAACCAAATTCGATTGCAATCTAAGACACCGATCAGATCAGTGGCTTTGGGCGGCGCTATTTTTATTTAGGCGCTGTCGTGTGCTCTCTTCCATTTCCACCTCAGAGGCTTTTGGCTCCGCTGGCAGATCGGGGACCTTTGAAAAGGAAATCTCGACTGAGCTGGCAGATACGACTTCGACCAAGGACATGGAAATGCGGACACCGCGGCGGTCCCGTGGATCCAAGCTATCATACGATGCCGCTATGCTGTTCTGGAGAACCGTAACACAAATATTCTTTCGTGAAGTGCGACCCAGAGGCGCGTTCAATATTCCTCGGGATGGTCCCGTTATCTTCGTGGGCGCTCCCCATAGTAACCAGTTCCTCGATCCTCTTTTGTTGGCGGCTGAAGTGAGATGAACATCTCCTCCAGCAGCCTCACCGCCATCTGAGCTGACGATATTTGGAGGTCAAAAGAGAAACTGGGCGTCATGTACAGTTTTTGGCTGCAGCGAAAAGCATGGTATGTGCGTCGGAAGCCCTTTTTTCGAGCGCGTGTTCAAGTGGAATTATTGATAGGAGAGGAAGGCGGTCGGATTCTTTATTCGTTTGATGGATAGCATCCCAGTTGCTCGTGCTGCAGATACCGCTAGGACGGGCAAAGGTCTTCTTCTTTTTGGGGGAATCCCATTGCCCTGTACCTACTAATGTATGGTGGTGCCCAGGTCTTATACGACTGTCTCCGGACGATCCGTGTGTGGTTTTGGGATCCGGAACCAAATTTTTGTCCGAGTTCACTCCACGCATGCAAGTCATGCTCCCGAAGTCTATGAATTCCCTCGTCGCCGAAGTTGCCGAAGTCATCTCAGACACTGAACTCAGGATCAAGAAAGAGTTTAGCGGAAAGGGAACGATGAGAGTTCGTGAAAAAGTCGCGGAACTACAAGAACTCGGCAAAGCTGGGTTAGAGTTTCGGACGCTTCTGTTCATCGACCAGCAAGAAATGTATACAAACGTATACAACTCTCTAAATCAGGGCGGAAGTATCGGTATATTCCCAGAGGGTCCGTGAATTGCTGCCTCTTTGGTCGTCTAACTTTAACGGGAATAACCAGGAGGTAGTCACGATCGAACCGACCTCCTGCCATTGAAAGCCGGGGTTGCGATTATGGCACTGGGAGCAATGGCGAACAATCCAGAACTCAAAGTGAAGATCGCTCCCGTTGGGCTTTCCTATTTCCACGCCCATAGGTTTCGTTCAAGAGCAGTAGTAGAGTTTGGAAAAGCTATCGACGTGCCTCCGGAATTGGTCGAAATGTTCAAGCAGGGAGGGGAACAAAAGAGAGAGGCTGTTTCAAAGTTTCTCAATCTTATTTATGACGCTCTGAAGACGGTCACGGTCCGAGCGCCAGACTACGACACCCTCATGGTAAAATCGTTCTAGACCACGCTGTGAATTTCTTACTTTCCCTTCTTTAGCTCATCCAAGCAGCCCGCAGACTGTATAAGACACCTGGGCAACATCTGACTTTGGGGCAGACTGTGGAGCTCAATAGACGCTTGTTGGAAGGTTACACTCACTTCAAAGATGAACCGCAAGTCCAGAAAGCCGGCAAAGACGTCCTCAAGTACAACCGTCTCCTAAGAGATTTGGGCATTAGGGATCATCAGGTTCAATGACTCTCGCCGGCTCAATATTGCTTGTCTTATGGTATTATTTCAGGTTCCTCGCGCTCAAAAAGCTAGATGGAAGACCCTCAGTCTCCTTATCTATCGTTCGTCTCTCTTGATTGTTTGGGCTGCGTTTGCACTTCCTGGGACGATTTTGAACGCACCGGTTTTCATTCTGGCTACTGTTATTTCTCGGAGAAAAGCTAAAGGTTCAGCCAAAATATACATTTATTCACGTAAATTCTGATCAATGCGCTACAGAGGCTCTTGCAGCATCTACGGTCAAGATAGCTGGTCGAGACGTGTTGGCGACTTGGAAGATACTAATCGCCCTCGCCGTATCGCCCATCCTATACCTCTCATACGCCTTTCTTGCCACCGTCTTCCTCGTCCGCGCAGGAGCACCAATGAAGTGGAAGCTACTCACCCCATTCTTGTTTCTCTTCGCCGTCCCAGTGATGAGTCTTGCTGCATTGAAATTTGGCGAAGCCGGTCGAGACGTGTTTTTCTCGCTTCGTCCTCTCATCGTTGCATTATTCCCCGGACAACAACGGTCGCTCGATAAACTCAAAGTCATGCGCGAGCAACTTGCCAATGAAGTAGTTGAAATCATCAACACTTTTGGCCCAAAGATTTATGAAGATTTCAACCAGGTCGGTTGGCTTGCCATGCATTAAACTGCTCTTCTAACCTTGGACCGCAGTGGCGTATTCTCGTTCCGTCCGCTAGCGTTCCACCGTCCAGCGGCAAACCTGGCCTTTGGCGGAGGAAGAGTGGAACAGGAGCAGTTGACTCGCAGGGGCTGGGCCTCATTCATCCAAGTTTGTACCTGTGACATTCCCTGAAAACCGAGACTGAAGACTTCTTGCGCGCAGTGACTTGGCTCGATGAACGCCTGTTCGGCTGGTCACGGAGTTCCACCCGCGGGACAAGCGCATGGGGAGGTTCTTCAGCAGACGCAAGTAGGATTGGTACGCCTAATGATTCAGAGGACGAAGATTCGGGAGATTACGACGACGTTATCGCATTTTTACCTGGGTCTGCCCCGCAGGCAGCCAGCAAGGTTCGAAGCCGCCAGAGTTCTTATGCAGACTTGCAGAGGCTCCGAATGACAGGCCTCTCGACATCCAGCGACCAGTATTCGCCCATGTCCCCTACGGATCACAGACCCCGTCAGCGCAAGATGAGCCTGACAGATGGAATTTCTGTGCAACGTATTGCCGCTGTGGATGCAACGGAGCAGTTTGACGACGCCACCCGAGGTCTGAATGACGAGATCCTGATCAGGAAGAGGACCAAAAAGACGCCCACTTGATTTTCTACATTCCACTTGACGTCGCTACACTTATCAATACATGTATGCCGATGTACTATGCAATGCAAAGTCGGTGACCTATTTGGGCACTGCGGTAAGAATTTCAACCCCGGTTTCCGTTATTCTGGCGCGTTCTTGAGTGGCCAACGCATGCTTGAAAAATCGACACGTACAGCAACGTTTCTTCAAACTGGGCACTTCTTTTTCCATCCACTGTTGTTGCCGTCCAATTGTCCGGCCAATGGACATCTTCCCAATTTGGGCCGAGATTGATCATCTTATCTCTCGAGTTAGCAATGTCAGACAAGCCAGGCTACCTTATTTACCGGTTCGATTGTAAATACCTGGACAATAACATGAGATCCGACCTGGAAACTACAATGTATACTCACCATTCCAGCCTTCATCATCCCAACCGCCTTGTTCTAACCCAATATTTATCAACTTGGAATGAAAATTAAATATAATGCATAACGCTACCTTGGCATAATGTGGGACATTCGGCGGACAATGGAAATTGGTGTTGATACCATGTCCCGTATACGTCCTAATCTGAGATTCGCGTATAAATATCAGAGAGAACAGTTTGCCAAGTGTACGTTCTTACAGAAGAACATCCATTCGAACGCGCAATCGGTTCACTGAAAAAAGTCCAGGACGTCAATGGGAACGGAGCAGATGTAGAATGAAGTCGACTTGCATGGTCTTTCCGATATCGCGAAACAATGTCCCGGGTTTACAAAGCTCAATGGACTTATCCAAACATTCACGCGATGTGCGGATGAGTTTTGCAGATTCATCGTCAATTTGGCCGACAGGATACGTCCCGTTGACATCGCCGTGGTAGCCTATGCTCGGAGGTGAGGTGGCTCCCCAGAAAGAGAATGGATAATAATCCACCTTGATAGTATACGCTGACATCTGCGCGCCCTGGTCAGATTTAACCACCTTGAGATGTAACAAACTGGCCTAGATTGATAATGTCCCCTTCTTTCAGCTTCCTTTGGTCAGGAATACCGTGGCAAACGACCTCGTTGATTGATCTGAACACATGGGGAAGAGCTCACTAAATCGGCGGCAAAATATTGCAAGGCGGACTAACGTGCAGACGGATTTCGGGAACTGACGATAGTTCAAGGGCGATGGATACGCGTTTCTTTCCGACGTTCAGTGGACCGGCCGTGTGATCTTACCTACCTACCTTTCGATGGTTGCATTATGCACAATCTCATCTATTTCATCGGTGGTGATCCCTGGCCGTACAGCGGCAGCAGCGAGGTCGAGAATTTCACGCGACATCTGCAGATGAAGTTTTCATTGTCTCAGAGGTACGGAAGACAGCGGAAGATTTAGCAAACGCACCCTGCAGACAGTTCTCATTTTTTCTATCTCCTCGGCATTTAATATCTGCGGCGGTTGCCCCGCCGCTCGCATCTCTGACTTTGGAATCCCTGTTGTTAGGAAAGCTCAGAGGCCTATCACGCCGCAATCTGGCTGGCTTCTACCGTCTGTCACGTAGTCCGGCAGTTGGATGTGATCCGGAATCTTGCGTTTTGGGGAGAGAGGATACCTCGGCCGCATAGAGCCAGTGAAACTATAGTTTGGAAAAGGATTATACGTTCCATCTCAAAGTTCAATTTCAGCGGACGAATCGAACTCCATATGATATAAATACCCTGGCCCACCGCGTTAGGATCGAGCTTTGCGATACTGTGGAGGATTTTATGGTTTTTCTACGATGCGGTTTAACAGAGAAGGGCGAGGTTTTATGAAAAAACGCGCCCCTGTATAAATCAATCATGAGGAACCGTAAGATTTGAGAAACCGACTTACATCCGTTCTTGAAGCATTCCTGACCACAAAAAAAGGATCCCCGAATCCCTATCCTGACAGCCATATTTATTGGCAAGATCGAGTGGGCAAGGGATATTTACTTGGAACAAGTTGGACATTCGAGCCGAGAAGGTGGGTTGCCGTTTGGGCACTCTGAATTTTGACAAGTGGCCATTTCGAGTTCAGATTACAGGCGGATGCGGGCAAGGGAGGAAGGAAACGTTTGGCCTACACCGCCACACGATTGACGTGCAGGAACTCGGACCGCACTTCCGACTCAAACTCAGTCGCGTCTACCTATTTCTTTTTGCTACATGACCGCCTGTAGGCCTCCGCTTTCGTCTACCCGAGCAATCGGCGCGCCTCACCCAGCACACTCGCAGAATGGATACTTTGAATGGACCGCCGACTCATTACCTTGAGTATTTTGCCAAGTAGTCAGACTGGGACGTCAACCGGCAGCTTAGCCACCCGGTGTAGCCTGCGCGGTCACCAGGTTCCCGCTCTGCCCATTTTGCAATCAAAAGCAATTAAGATCAATGAATACGGACTGCTTTATTTTGCGCAGATGACAACTTGTAAACGACTATCAAGACCATAAGGTAGCGTAGAGTATCATATTTAATATCTATGAGGAACGGTGCTGTAAATACATGGAAGGCGGATGCGGGAAATGTGCGGGGAGATTTAAGTTAATTAGATGCGTGAAACCCAAAAATTGTGAGGATGCGATATGTATGCGGAGGGATGCAAGAAATGGGGAATCAAAGCAATGCAGATTATAGAAAGCGTACGGTAGCTGGAACACGATCGGGCTGCCTCGAGGCGCAAGGCTTCCTCTTTAGCTCCACGACACAATCACGGGTTCAACGATGGTACGGGACCACCTCAAGTTTGAACGCGGTTGCCGTGTCGCTGCACGCTTTGCGCAGGGCCCTGTGGGTGGACGTTAGCACCACTGGCGCGTTATACTTTGTGATCCCCACCTAAAATGAGACACGCCGAAAATCTCGACCAGCATTTGCTCGTTCGCGTTGATCCAAGATACTGGTGGTAAACCACGCGTCGTCCGGTAAATCCCCTGTGGAAGATTCTCCTCGAAAACCAAAGTGACGATGCCGGTAAGAAGGCATTGAACCAGGTTTAGAATATCGTTGATCGGAGGGCATATTTTTCGCACAGACTCGAAAATGTCGCTGTGGAAAACCATCTGCCACTGGACGCGTCGTTCTGGGGAGAAAAACGAGGTTGCATGGACGGGCAACTGCAGACGCAGCGTCGGGCCTGCTGGAAGGCCCACCGACGAACGCCAAATGGAAGAAGTCTCGAGCGAGAACAGCATCCGATGGTCAGAGGACGCGGCCTCTGTCCAACGATGCTGGTGAATCAAGCTGGACTTGAGAGCATGGAGCCAACGATGAGAGCGGGCGTAGGTGACCCCCAGAGCGTCGGCTGTCGTCAGGGGAATACGCGTTCGTCTTGCCCAGTCGTCCATGTTCCTGACGTCGCTTGAGAAAACAACCTCGGCCCGTGCAGGTTTGCCTTGCATTGTGGTGGGAAAAATGGGCGAGGAAGAGAAAAGATGTCGGGATACAGTACTGCGGTTCCGACGACATTGAGGACGGTGGGTGGAGAGAGAGAAAGAGGAACGCACCTAGGTATTAAATTTTGTATTGAAGCGTGGTAGGGAACTGAGAGACGAGGGGCGGGCGGCGAGGAGATGGGGCGGAGGAAAGTCAAAAGCTCTTATACCGCCCCGCGCCAAAACTTCACGGACGCCAAAATTTCAATACATAGCTCGCTGAAGCACGAGGCACGTCCCGACCGACACAATTGGTCCTATTTCGCTTTGTTTTCGCCCGGATTCTGCACATATTTGGCATACATTCCGTAAGTTTGTCGGTCCTTCTTCTCTTTTGGCCTAACAACGGCCTAAACGAGGCTTCCTAAATATGAATGTTTATTGAAACACGAAGCGCCGCGCCAGAGCAACGGCAATCTTAGATTCTGATCGCGCCCCTCCCGTCCCTCGAAAAAAAGCAAGGAAAATCAAAGCAACCCACAGCACCGCTTTGGCAGGTGTTCTTTTCCGAACCACAAATCTAATATGCTTCCACTGCTTCGATCAAACGCGCTTTGGCCTTCGTCGGTGTCAAGCTGCCGTGATCGCGCTTTGAGCGCTTCGCTTCAAGTCAACTTTGCCGCCCCAGCCGCCGGAGCCCTGAGCCACCGCATGCGCATCCTCGCGACCCGTTGTATTTTGGAATTTGTCTCCGTTAAATCTGCAGCCGAGAATGGAGCCAAAAAATAGCCGACGGCGTCAATCGTCAGTGCCAATTTGACACTGCGTGGTGCTGCATCGAGTAATGGGTAACTTAGAAAAAAAAAGGAGTTGAGACCAGGGCCAAACCTCCATCTGGATGGAGTCCGAAAAAGCCCGAAATGTGCGTGCCCCGGAAATACACCAAAGAAGTTTGGACAGAAGAATGGCATATGAGGTTGAATCGACGCATCTATTCGCAAGACAATCAAGAACTTAAACCAGGGATGTAGAAGCCAAGACTAGGTTTATGCTTGGGTTTATCGAAGAAACAGACAAAAATGATGAGTTACCAAATTGAGATGAACGTGACTTTTATTTCGTTACATCCACTTGCGTCTTGCTCCTTGGACTATGGGACCATTCTATGCAAGCAACATCCCGCGCTCCGATCCGAGGGTCGGCCTATTACCTGAATCCAACCGCCACAGTCAACCGTATGCACCCGACAGCCCAGGTCCGGCGTTTTCCTGGCGCGGCCCATTGTCTGGATCGACGTGCGATATTCAATCAAATGGCAGCTGCCGGACTGCACTCTCTGCATGCCCGATTTTCTTCTGCAGAAATGCGGCTCTTTTTTCCTTCGATTTTCAGGCTTTTTCCTGCGGGCAACTTGTAATTACCGCCAGGTTTGGGTGATAGAATCTTCAAACTACAGCGTCGTTTTTTTTTTATCTCCGCCGACTGCCTGGCGAAAATTTCAATTCTGACCCTGTTCAACACTACTTAACCTATTAGTTAAATGGGCAGCCGCTGCCGGCGGTAGTTACTTGCGAGGCTACGGTTATATGGTCCCCCGTAACCTTCCCGCATGGATATCCAATTCGGACATAGAGCTCAAAACCTAGCCCCATGTGCATTCATTCTTTTGCGATGGGTAGGTGAAGTTGCGTACGGTTACGATGATGCGGTACTCTGCAACTGTCCCGCCCGCGTAAGTTTAAATCAAAGAGCCACCAACGAAAAAAATTAATTGCGACCACCCTTCAGATGTACAGTGAAAACGAAAGCGTCGGATCCGTTGGGATCAAGCTCTCTAGAGAGGTCTCCAGAGACTTGAACGGAATTGAAGGGCGCGTAGAATTAATGGATGGGAAGGCGCTTACTATTCGTGGAACGCCCGGCCTGGGTGGGCCCGTCAACATTAGCATGCGTTCCGAGCTGGCTCTCGTCGTTTTGACGCATCCAGATTCCGCGTATCCGCCTACCGAAAATTTCGGTTCACCGGACGGCGCAGTGCAAAGTTGATTCCATTGAAGCCTTCAATATCCACGAGCTGATCTCCGAAGCTCCGAGGGCGCAAAACAAAAAACAATTATGGATAACGATATGGTGAAGCATTTGACCGTTCTGCCGCGTCACGCCGGGGGGTGCTGCCAAGGTTCGGCACTCAACGAGGGCCAGAATCCGGATGGCGCGGTGAATCCAACCCGGGAGGATTAGCCGACATCGATTCTACCAGAGACGTCTCCAGCCGATTCGACCTTCTGGTAGGCTGTGTAAGGTGGACGTAGAAACTCCGGAGCACGCGTTAATTACTTGCAGATCCTCGGATGCTTTAATTAAACTGCGCACAACGTTCCTAGTTCAACTATTTTCCAACGAACCGCACCTCAGGCGTCTCATGGTCCAATTGTCTGATACAGACTTCCTCAAGACCATGATTGATTCCCGAACCAACATCGCACTGGTGGCTAAATTTGCGTACCATGTGCTGTCCCGGTTGTTCGCCCATAAGCTTGGTATGAGGTCATCATTTTCCCACTCACTTCTCTGTGTTTCCTTTAGTTCTACCGCGGCGAGTTGAAAGATTGCGACCGTGAGCTCGGCTACGGGGATATAGAGGAGTCCAGGGACCGTGGTGTACATTGTCATTAGTGCCTGTACATTCTGTTACTTCCTGGGCCCCGGCGTTCCTAAGGGGGACCGTGCCGTGTAATCCTACCTACCTACCTGGTGAAAACCCGGGTTCCTCCTCCCGGTTCGCGCTGCAATTTTATACGAATATTTAGACGAATATCGAAGATGCGATCTCTACATTCATCTTGATCCCTACATTGAATTTCTGTCCCGCTCTACACCTCAGTCCACAATACTGTACAATTTCAATTCCGCAGTCACGCGTCACACCCATTTTTTTTTTATTGCCGCAATAATTTTTTCTCAATTTATCCGAATTCTTTTGGATTTTAATTGTACTAAAATTTCCGGATTAGTGCCGAATTGATCGAAATTGTACAGTATGCTGTTGGCCACACTGTATTTGCCTGGAGTCAGTGCTCCTGCGGTTCTATTACCACACGCTAGTCGTATGTCATCTGTTCGAAGGCCAATCAACCAAGAAAGAAGCTTGGAAGGCGCCACTTGACATTCAAAAACTTCTGACCTGTCAAGCAAACGCCGCGGGGTTTCAAAAATTTGATGGCCATGCGTGCCGCTGACGCATATTACGTTCCCTTCTCAAATGGGAAACCAGTGACCTGACTCCGACCATGATGGATATTTGTGGAACATATGAACGCAAGCTGCAAGACGAGCAGGTGAGCGCCGCACTATCCATAGAAAGCTGGTTTCGAACCTTCAGATATCCCCCCCTCTCGCCGCCATACTTTCGTTGTCGGAACTGTGTGCAACGAGCAATGGTGCGCGTCGCGTCGGTTGGCTGTCGATCTTGTGAAATAAGCTTCTCCAGCGGGGACCATGTTCGAATTGGTCAAAGCTCTGAATGAGGTTGGACCAATACACGAGGGGTGCTCTGTTTCACTGATATCTGGAGTCATCGCAGGGTGCAGATTCGCTGAGACGCAACTCATCCAATCCCATCAGTCTCAATGCGGGCTGCGAGCTCTTCATTGCCTTCGTCACGCTATTTCCCCACGACTCGGTTCCATCTTCCGTAAGCATTAATCTCCGCTGCTGGGGACTTTTCATATGTATCGTTCCAAGAGTTTCTCCGACCTAAAGATGGAGCTCGTCAAGCAGGGAGAAACTTATGTTCGCCAGGTATGCCGGCAATAATGCGTTCTTAGCGCTCCACCAACCAAAAGGTCCCGTTTTACTAGGCCTTGACGTATCGAACTAAAATCGCCGAACTGGGTGTTGACTTCATCCAAGACTCCGTGGTAAGAACCCTGCGCAGTGTCCCAGATTTTAATTGTGAAATTTTCTTGGAGATTTTGACTCATTCGTATTCAAGAGTGGTCATGGAGACTTTACTTTTAGCTCACCGAAGAGGTAAACGAATATCAGGTTAGCACCTTCCGCCATCTGGATTCCTGAACCCAAGCTCAGGGCCTCATAGTCTTCGTCACGGAGGCTCGTCCTCGTGGTCTTGGGTCTGTACCTGCAGCCAGCTGGAGAAGTTACAACTGAACTCTTGTAGTGTGAAAACGGCAGACGCTTTAACTGCCGCTGGAATACCCTGCACCGTCATCCTGGACTCTGCAGTGGCGTACGCAATGGAGAAGGTGGATTTTGCTATGTATTACGCGATCCTGATCTTGTGTCTTCACCTGATGCCAGTTCTAGGGTTGGGTCTGAGGCAGTCGTGGAATCCGGCGGCCTCATAAACGCCATCGGGTCGCTCAATATTGCCATCATAGCAAGAGCTTCCAACGTGCCCTTCTACGCTCTCGCGGAAAGGTATGTCTTTGAAGGGGGTCGCCTGCCGAACGCATTTGTCTTTCTGACTGCCTTTGCAACTTAGTTATAAATTTCATCGGCTGTTTCCGCTGTCGCAATATGATCTACCCAGTCATAACCCTCGAATTTTATCTTTCCCAACTCCTATCGAGACAGACCGCACTGCCAAGAAACTGCCGTCTTCCGTCTCTCCTAACTCTCGGTCCACCTTATCCTCGTCCATAACACAGGAAGAGATTGCCAAAAATAATCCCGACGTAGATTACACAAGGTACGCAGAAGCTACACGGCCTCGACGGTCATTATTAACGGAGTTTGTAGGCCGGATCTCATCTCCCTCGTCTTCTCAGATGTCGGCAGTTTGACTCCATCTGGCGAGTCACCAGCATGTCTTCGATCTTCTTTCTTTGCTGACATCTCTATTTCTCTAACCAGGTGTTAGTCAGTACTTAGTGGGAATGTTTCACTGACAAATGACTCTCACAAAATACCACACGGCCGTCCGCGATACTTCACTTGAGAGCAGTCGCAGTTCACTAAATTACCCAAAGACAGCGAGTCCTTTCCTCATGACCGTTCTCCGATTGTTGCATATCTTGGAAATCGGTGAAATGACTGACGCTTCTGAACGACCATCTGATGTCTCTTGACACATTTATCGATGAGATTTGCAGGTGGAACGATGAAAAAGGAATTCCTTTTGTATCAACGCTTATGAGTCTTGCCGACTGGTCCAGTTGTGAAAATATCCAGCTTTTCATGTCTGTTTCATAAGACAAAGTGGATCAATAAAGTGAAGTCTCCAAGGAAACGAATGAAAACATGAGCGGTCTGCACTAGCTTCAGATCTCTCGCATTTTGGTTCCGCGGAACCAAAACCGCAAAATACCCACGGTACTTGTAAAGGCGTAAGCGGTCGGGTAGACTTTTAGCGATTTAAGCAATTAGCTATAGCCTATAGATAGTATCAAAGTATGAAAGGCAATCTGATGAGAGCGATTCTCATGCAAATCGTCCAGGACGAATCATGCACTGGAGCCAACCACCTGGAACTTGATTAACATTCGAAGCGTTGGGAGCGCAAGAGCACGATGCCCACTAACGGAGGTACTCGAGGTATTGTGACGAAGCGTGCTCTTTGTCGTCGCGATTCATTATGTTCTCAATCATATAAAAGCTCGCAAGGCCATACGCTCTTGTTCAGAGTTTTCTCCCTCGTCTCGCTTAAAACCTTCTCCTTGAAACGAAGGCCAAGATGTGCAAATGGCGCCAGTGGGTTGCTATTGTGTGTCGGCGGTCGCGTTCTGATTGCCCGCAGAGTCCGACACAACTACACAGCATGCGGCCACATCTGGGAGATCGTACGTGCATTTTTTGAGGACGCGACTCTGATGCTCATCCGAAACCATTAGCCACAAGAAGAGGTGAGGATCTGAGTCCCACACCGAATGTTCTCTGAGATAGGAAATTCTAGATCAAGTGCGAAAGTACTCAATGCATCTTTAGCGCCTACCATCCCAGAAATTGCAGTGGGCCGAGGTGCAAACAGAGTGAGCGCGGCAATTTGCTTTGACTTGCAACCACTGACATTCATCCTACTAGCCTGTTGGCAACGGTGAGTTATTCAGCCAGCGCTTCTGCACGCGTTGACGGATTTTCTTCGTTAGCCACCAATACCCCGAACAACATGGTACGTGTGACCTATCTTGTAGATGCAAGGAACTGAAACAAAGGACCAGCGCGTACTATCGCAGACTTTTGCCCAGAGTGTAAGAGGCGTTGACAGCAGAGACGACGTAGAATGTGCCATATGAGCGATCCGCTAGTTTTTTTACATTGTACATTGAGAGAATTCAGCGCATTCCGATACACAGTGTTCGATGGCTCCATGAAATGAAAATCTCGAGGCGCCAAGAAGGACCCTGGACCAAGAAAGTGACGATGAAGAAAGCGGGGAGATTATCGATGGCAGGACGCAGGTGATTTTGCAAGGAGTCGCGACTGCACGTACTTACCAGACGGGCCGTGGCGGCCGAGCTCGCTGAACGCGTCGCGTAAAAAGAAATTAGGCGCGCGTCACGCTTGCCATCACTGTCACGGTTCACCCTTCTTCGTCAGTACGCTGGCCAGCCGCCCAAAACACCCAAGACGACCAGCGCGATCATCGCATGGAACCACCAAACCAATGGCTTTTCCCGTTATCCGCCCTACACGCGACTCCTTCCAATTGGCCCCTCGAAAAAGAACTATATGACAGGGCCAGAGGCATCGAGTTCCTGTTTCGTTTAGGTTCTTCTTTGGTCTTGTCAGTGGTCCATGTCGTCTTCCCAGACTTTAAAGTTCAAATTGTTCAAGACCTACGTCCGCAATTATGACTGCGGCCACATGGTTCCACAGGTTCTATATGCGCTTTTCTATGGAAGATTATCACCGGCAGGTCCGTGGTCCATGTTGGGTCTCAGTTTTGGGTTGAACGTCACACCGATTCAGGATGTTGCTGCTTCTTGTATATTTCTTGCCACCAAGACAGAGGAATGCGGACGCAAACTCCGCGATGTTGCAAGAATCTGCCAGGTCAAGGTAATGAACCGGGAGGTTGCGCCAGATAGCAAGGTACCTTGCGTTATGTTAATTGGAACTCACTAAAATTGTCACCTGGCATCCAGGAGGTGGAACAGTGCCAGACTTCAATTCTACTTACCGAAGAAGTGCTGCTAGAAGCACTTTGCTTCGACTATGTCGTAGAAAGTCCACATAGCAAGTTGGTGGACCTGTTTGACGCTCACGATGAAGACACAACTGTTCAAGAATGTGCTTGGAGTTTTGCACACGACTCGTTAGTCCCAAGAAATTTCGCCATCAATTTCACTTCATGCCATATTTGTTTAGATATAGGACTATCCTCTGTCTCATCTACCCGCCCCAGATCATTGCGACTGCATGTTACGTCCTGGCTCAGCGAGTTGTTGACGGGCCGAATTCCATTTCTCTGGACGCCCGAATATCTTCCTCAGCTCCGACGGCGTCTCTTCCCACTCCCCCTTCTCACAAGCCCCCATCGCCCGATGCTACTAGATTCGCCGTCGAACATTTTTCCTTCAGCGATCCGGAACTGACGTCTGTCGCAGGTAAATCCTTCACCCGACAATCTTTCGCATAATGATATCCCATACGAAGGGGCTTTGAGTATTCTCTTGGAGTTCTATAACGCCCAAGACGTCGAAAACACTCAATCTCACCTCCAATCTGTTGCTGCTGTTTGTTTTTCCCATATCGTGCTGGTGCCAAATACCTTAAAATTTATTCCTAGGTTCAGGCTCCAACAGCTCCGCCGCGCGTAAGATTGTATGTTCCTGTATCGCAGCTGGCCATGGGACACGGTCCAGCGGATGACAGCGCGGCTGGTCGGACTCCAAATTCGTCGCATGGTGGCCGTACTCCCGCAAACAAGGAACCAAGTAAATTCAACATTATTATAATGATATTTGCCTAACCATATTAAACCAGCCAATCCCCGTGATACGTGAGGGTTTGTTCGAAGACATCGTTCCCTGCGGGCGATGGTACCCTTATCGGGATATCGGGCGCCACGCCATTGGAATCAACCCTGTTTTGCATCCATTCCTGAATGATCTGGTGTATCGGTCGGTCTTCAGCTAGACCGGGGAGGCCTCCGTCTGAAAAGACGGGCGACATGGAGCGAGCGCGTGCCGAGGTTGGTGCATCTGGCGAGGGGATTAATTCACAGTTGCACGTAGCAGGTAATTGAGGACTACCTTGACTTTTTCCGTCCCAATTTGACTCCGAATTGGCTGGAGTCGCAAAGTTAGCGTTGGCGGGATGTATGGGAACTGGACCCAGTGAGACTGGTTCTGGTACCTACGTGAAGGAACAAAAATTTAAACAACGTCTTGACATTACAAGGCGAAAAGAGCGAGGGCGGAGTCGGGGTCCCCCACCGACAGAACATCGTACACCGTACACGGTATCTCGTTCGGAATGTAAGGGGCTTCGTTACAAACCTTGGGAATACTATGGCATCCCTTCAAGCGCATCGCAGAAGCGACCCAGAACATTAGCCATTCCATTACGCTGGGGCAAATGGCGTTGTAGGCGTATACCGGGGTCACGAAAGCTGCTGTCCATCCTAAAGACGAAATACAAAAGCAAGGATCAATATCTCGAGTCCCCGTCACAGGACGCTTGGCTTGACTTGCCCTGGGAGAAAGCCCCGAATACCCACTGGTTGTATGAAGTTAATACAAACCATGGCGTATTTTTCAATACGCAAGTATCCCATATCTAATGGTAGTAGAGTGAGAGCACATTTAGAGCGAGGTGAGAGTAGCTGACCTTTCCCCACAGCCGCTCTTTGCTCTCTAACGGAGTTGGGAACGCGTTGCCTGGCACGCGAAACGGCGGGAACTAGCGAATGAATGAGAGGCCGAGGAGCGAAATATGTACGATTGCATACCGATTGACATTTTGAGAATTCCTTTATATCCTGCTCCGAGAGGATCCATGGTGGCTGAAAGGCGACCACGATAGACTTGTTGCCGATCTCGGCAAGCATTTCAGGTGCCATAGCTTCATCCGGTGGCGGAAGAGACCACATGAAGTACTGGAATAATTTTCTGTCGCTATCATTCTCGTCGCAGAGAAAGAATCCCCATGGCTGAGTCTTGGGATACAAGAGATGTATAACACGTTGCACAGTCATGAGAGGGAGATTATCAAGCCAAGGTGATAATCTATGATACAAATTCAGAGATGCGCGCCGTACACAGTACTGTACTCACCGCATTATATCTGTAGGCCGTCTCTCGTTGTGGAATGGTATATTGAATATCGGAGGATGCGGGACAGTAATTGTCTCCCCGGTAAGAGGATCTTCGTCTTCTACGCCCAAGGACGTATCAGGGACATGAGCGTCTATCCAGGAGGACACGATCCCAGTCATGACTTGGTCTGTGAAGGAGTATATACTCTCGAGCCTTCGCCAGGCCTGAGGTTGGACCCTTAGATGATTTTGATGACTTTTATGTCCTGGTGGAGGCATCTTGGGGGCCATCGCATCGTTCGTCATGTGCGGGAGTGCCGTTTCGCGAAGATAGCACCTCAGGTTGTCCGTACCACGAGAAGTCATCGGAATGGATGGTAGTGTTTTTTGAAAGAGTTCGACATCGTTCTTCGTTTATAGCCAGGAAAAACAAGGCGCGAAAAACAAGGACGAACAAATCGAGGCATAGAACCGCAGTACAACGATGACCAGAAAAGGAAAGGAGAAGTTGATGTGAGCCCGAGCCGCCATTTGATCACCGGCCGGCTTCGTTCCTCTCGCCTTCTACATGTCACCAGTCGACAGCGGAAAGAATATAAATACAGTTTGTTTTTGAGAGAAAAGTCAGTACAACTATATGCTCGTCATAAGCCTCATCCTGTATCTTCGCCAACGAAAGGCTGAGACGCTATGAGTAGCCTCTGGCCACCATAACACACTGAGGACAATCCGTCGGACTCTCTCGAATAGGGTTGAGAGCCGGCGGAGCTAATCAACCATAAGACGTGAGGCATTAATTACTTGAAAAGCAACGCACACATTAAACGAGTGCAAGACCTGGATCTGCATTGACCTAAACAGCGAGTAAGACTCATTGAAAACTAGCATCGACATAGGGACACACCCATTTTATGCATGTGCTGTCTACTAAACAGACAATCTGGTCTTCCACAATCGTGGCGATGAGTCGCTAGTGCGACAAAGTGGCCACACGACTTGTGGCTCCGGCCATCGATGACCTGGAACGGAATGAAGGAAGTCAAAGAAGGATCGAGAAGATATCTCACATTATAGCACATTTTCTTCCGAACGGGGCCTTGGAATGGGGATAGGTTCTACGGTGATCCTACCAGTCCATTTTATGCGCATTTGGTGCTGCATGCCAGCCTCGTTCTCAACTACTCCGCCCAAAGGTGAGGCTATCGGAACATGCCTCAAGGGGAATTCGAGGTTCCAACCCGATCTCGGTCTTCCATCGCGGCAGAACGGTGTGACTGAGTTGCAACTTCGATCCCAACATTTGACTTCGAGGATCCGAAATACCCGAGCCGAAAGCCATTGGACCGCATTTGAGGTCCAATTGCGAAACTGCATCCAAGACGTAGGATATATCGCGTCTGGTTTCAAATTGGCTGAAGTGAGACCTCTATTTACAACTTAAATCCCGTCGGCGAAGAGGTAGAAGGCAATTCGTGAGGCGCGCGTGACTGTTCAATGGTGCGGGCGGAGTATCCTCATCGTGGTGGCCACGAGGCAGTGAGTCGTCCCCAAGACCATGAGAGGACAAGTCAAAAAAAGGAGCGCGACAGGCGTGCTAATCTTTGGAGGTGTTTCGGAACCAGATACCGCGGGGGAATAAGCCATATGTTAAGGGACCGGACAATGAAATCACCGCACACGACTCGGAAATTAAAAGCGATCCTATAGAGGGACAATCTTAATCGCAGATGCCATAGTGGGTGTTCACCCACTTCGATTTCACATTTCACATTTCATAGGTCACCGTCGACGTCAATAACGGTGCAGTGGTCTTGTAAGCGAGGCATTTATACACCCCTCCGCCTGATTTTATGGACTAGTTGCACATTTTTCCGAACCTAAAACCGCGGGTTAACGAAGATTCGAGAAAGCAAAATCCAGCCACACCTGATGAGCAAAATGTTTGCGCCACTGTTCACTTCGTATCCTCCGGCGTTTCGGACCCTTTTTCTCGTGCCTCTCAGCTCTCCGGTAAGTGGATCGCACGGAGTTGCGAGACAATATCTTCTCGAACTCTCTGACGGCTTCAGCGAACTTCCCAGTCCTGACTTTGACGCTTCGGCCTGAAAGATACCTAAGATTACAATGCAGCATGATTTAATGTGGACCAAACCTGAGTATGGGTTGGCTATATAGAGTTTTTGCAGAGTCGCTACCGTGTTCTTTGATCGCTCTCTCCATATGTCTTCTGGAGTCGCAGGTGCTTTGGTAGTCCCCGCAACATGGGCAGTGATTGGATTGTTGTTCCAAGTGGAACCCGTCGCTGGGGCTGATTGTGGATGACTAGGAGTGCCAATACTAAGGTCGGTGTACGGATTGGGAACGCGCGGACGTTCATGGACACGTCTCGCAGAAGTGGCGGGACTAAAGTTATTGAAAATGGCTGCGCGAGAGGCAAAACTTCGGCAGGCGGTGCGTGATATCAGCTGCGACAAAGCTGGAAACATGAGAGTCGAGAATTTCGCGATGTTGATGCAAGTTTGGCTAACTCGTCTGCCGGTCATGTCCTCCGATGTCCTGCTTGAGGAATTTGAGGTTGGGTTGTGTTCGGCAGCTTCAAATCGTGTCTTACGCGTCTCAAAACAGGTCTTGGAATCGATTTACCCATCAGAACTGACAAGTTCGTCTTGCTGGACTCTTTTGGCGCTATAGTACGGCTGAGCCTGATGTAAAGAAATATCGGAGACTATCATCCAGCTTGATGTAGAGCCAGAAGACTACGACTCTGCAGATGGGAGCGAACAACGTATCTTGCCACACTGTTATCGCCCAAGATGCGGTCTGATTTCTTGCAGTGAAGATAACTTTTGAGGTACAGTACCCACCCGAGTATCCCGACGCATTACCGGATATGTCCCTTCACGCAATTGAAGGGGAGGGGGAGATCGCAGATTCGGAAATAAATGACCTGTTGAAAGACCTCCGGGCTGTGGCGCGTACTTTTCCGCACGTCGAGTGCGATGAACTTATTTTTGTCTATAGGGAGAGGAGAATTTGGGGATAGCGATGACTTTTACCCTGGTCTCTCACCTCAGAGAGCAGCTTTCCGTTCTCGTCAAAACGAGAGCTGAGAAGAGACAGAAGGAGGAGATGGAGAAAGAGCGATTAGCAATTGAGGTATTTCCCTTTTTGTTGCAAATATCTGGCTTTGAAACCACTTTCTTACTAGGCGGAGGAAGCGCGAACGCGTGGAACGCCCGTCACACAAGAGTCCTTCAGAGCATGGAAACTTAAATTTGACCAGGAACAGGCGGTACTTAGGAAAGCTCGCGAAGGCGAGAAACTCCGAGGGCTTACTCCTAAAGAACGAGAAGAGACCAAGAGGAGCGGGGGGCGCCTATCTGGTAAGAAGTTTTACATTCTTGTCATACAGGTCTGAGTGCATTCGAGGCCGGCAATTGTTTGAACGCAATAAAAACCTGGAGGATGACGCGGTGACCTTGTTAGAAGACGATGCGGAGTCAGTGGATATCAGCCAATACGACCGGAGTGGGAGGAACGAAGACGAGAATGAAGATGAAGGAATTACATTTAGCGACAGCGACTGAGATTTTTAATGTTCTAAGTACATCCAGTGTACCCTCAGAGCCCTTGTAAGTTTACACCCTGCCACGAACTTGCCTCGATTATACCGCCACCTTCTATTTCCTTAAATCCGCCAGCCCTGCCTTCCTCTCGGTAGTATCCATCTTCAAAATAAACGCGTGGGCCTGCCGGCGAAGTTGGATGCACTACATCATTGCCCATGAGCGACATCCACTCTAAAACCGGTCCCTTGATCCACCGGTCGGTTTTGCCCCCCGGACCCGCTTGAAACCATCCAAGATGTCCACCTGAGCCGTTTGTTAGCATCATAGGCCGTGTAAGTTTGTGTTTACTCGCCAGAGGCCGTCAAAGCCATGATGACCATGCCGTTCCCCCCTCCGTTCATTGGAACATCCCGTACGACCGGGTCGTCAGCTGAATTTATTGCGAGGTAAGGTACCCGTATTTCGGATACAACTTTGTGGCTTGAACCCCACTTGTAATCTGAAAGAATTCTTTCTGTCATTACTTTCTGAAAACAAAGATGGAAGGAATCACAATCCTGAGCACTCGCGAAAGGGAAGTCGGGGGGTGATCCACCCGCTATTCTCGTGAAAGTATTGTCAAAATCGTCGAGCAGCGCTCCCTTCATGTTGATTGCAGTTGGGATATACTGGGCAATTAGAGCGTCCGGAAACTTGGACAGCCCGTCGAGGTTCCTGCGTATGAGATCAACTCGGAATAAAGGCGTCTCGTGGAACTGTACGAACCGCCGAACGAGGTTAATGAGGTTGGTACTATACCATACGAGTAAGTTTCGCGAGACAACGCCGTGAAACAACATACGCCATTGCTTTCGAATAAAAGCGTCCAGTGAAACTGTATCTCAAGCTGAGAATAGTTTCAGCAGTAGTCAATTTGCGTGCCGATAGTTCCGCACCCATCATTATTTTTGGCAAGATCCCAGGGCTGCGAATGCATTCAGATCTGCACGACCAGTGACATTAAAAAGGCACTTACACATGCAAGAGCACAGCCTGATCTCAAACGACTTTGCTCTCCCTCTTCAGCAAGGTAGCGAGTGAGAACATTGGCACCAAGTGAGAACCCAAGACCTAGAAGTGGGGCTTGAGGATATCTTTGGGAGATATATACGAGGGCCTGGCGGATGTCGCCCGTATGACCAGCGGAGTAAAGTTGAGGGCTGGTAACGGGAACGCCAGCGCCTGAGTAACATCAGCATAAGAGTAAGGGTTAATGCATGGAAGAATGGCGCGAACATCCACGGAAATTGACTACCACAGCGCGGTAGCCTAACCCTCCCTCTTCAACGGGCGTTGTGGCTGGCACCAAGACAGATCTCACGTAGGATTCGTATGAACCTTGCTCGCAGTCAAACAGAGTGTTCGGCATGTATGCAAGACTCACCGCCCGTTAGACCGTGCAGCACTACGATAATTGGGGTATCCTCTTTGAACTTGGCGTGATTAGCAGGAGCAAAATCTAGGCCACTGGATACATATTAAAATTCAGTGCAAGCAACGAGGCAAGCTTCTCACAGCGTCCCCCCTTCTTCTAGTTGAATTAGCTGCCTGTTGTATTGCAATCTTGAAAAATATATTTTCGTTCAGTAACATAGAAGCATATTGAAATACCCACATATCCGTTTTTGAAAAGTCCCCGATCACGCAGAAGATCGTCTCAGGGAACGCGTGAGTCGCGACTTTTGAATGCAGAACACAGACATACCTGTAAATGTCCTGAAGATAACCACCATACGGGGTTGAATTTGGAGCGGAGGCTAGCGCATCTGGAAAGAGATGCGAGTTGATGGGAGATCAAGATAGTTGCATTCCACATACCTGGTGTCCACCAAACTCTCCAGGGATTGAGTAAACACGGAACCGTCAGACCGGCGAATAGCCAGCGAAGCTGGTTTGTCGGAAAAATGGACTAGAGTAGAAGGTTTGCTGCGGCGTCTTGCTACGCTGAGCAATGCACCCATTGAAACTAGTGCAAAGACTGTGAACGCGCCGCCCAGCATGCAGCAAAGAGTGTACACTTTGAAGGTAAAGATTCGTTTCGAGCGTGCGTGATGGCAATCGTGATCGCCAAAGATGGCTGACTAATCTGGAGGTAAACGACTTTGCAGCCTCGCGGGCAGCTTGCAGGTTAACGGAAAAAATGGGCAGCGACTGCTGGCGAGATTAATATCACCTTTGTCGGTACCGCAGCATGTCCGACCAACGTGCAGTGGACTTGCTAAAACAGGAAATTTGGTTACCTAATTGGGCATGTAGAGTAAAAGTTACCTGACTGGATTTCAAAAAAAAGTAAGGATAGCCGACGGCCAGAAAGAGAGTGAGGTGAGTTCTGTCTTGTAAGTTGGGAGGCAGAACGCGGTCACAGCACATCAAAGCGTTATCAAGTCACGTCGTCGTTCTTACTTACTCTCTTTTCTCCTTTTTATTGCTCTCCTCACTCGACGCAGCCTCTCTCTTATTTTTCCTCGGTCTTGTTACTCAGTGCTGATTGTTCATGTCTGTGACCAAGAAGTATAGATGTCGCGTAAGTTCTGCATTCATTTCCCCAGTTTTCGACTCAAACTGTCTTCTCCGTCCCACACAGTATTTTGAAGAGGATGGTCGCCCCATCCACCCGACCTGTAATCAGGGCGATTCTTGCCGGTATGAATCCGGTGTTTGCGTCGTCTTCCCTTGTCCTGAAAAACAGGTTCAGCTTCGTGCACCCTCATGACGCGAACTGGCCTGGCCTCAAGCCCTTTGTCGACACACGCCTATTGAAGCAGTCTTCATCTGTGAACAAGCGAAATAAAGAAGCGGGCAGGACGGGCTCTAATTCATCTGCTGAGAGCCGTGGTCCAGCCCTCGTATCCCAGTCGGACTTGTTCCTTCGCTGTAAAGTAGAAGCGGACGACCAATCGCTGCGTACCGACCGTGTAAAGGCGCCTCAGACCGAAGGCGATCGAGATCGTGACGCTCAACGTGAACGCGACAGACGCGTGAATGACCGTCGTGATTCTGCGGGCAATACCGACCGCTCTCACAAGAATTATTCGAGAAACAGAAGCATGAGTCCAACTCGGCCGTATACAAAAAAATTCAGTCGGAACGGATCTGACAATCCCAAGAAGTCGGAGGTCGGTGCTTTTTCTTCATTTTATTATTTGAATTGTATCTTGAAGATATGAAGCAACAGGGTCCTTCTAAGAACGGCGGGGATCTTGCAACAAATGACCCGAAAAGAAGGCCTGAGGTGTTGAGCTCCGTTATGAAGAGCTCCGTGGATTCCAAGGACGACTTTTCATCATCCGCACAAACCTTGACCAGATGGATGGCTCCGTCATCCGCCGAGACAGTTCCCAAGATGCAAGCGGCTGCCTCCGGTAAAATGACTCTTCCGCTCCAACTTTCAGAAGAAAGTCAACGTACCGAGAGACTGGTAGCCCTTTTCCGGAGTCTCGCGAGGTGAGAACGCATTTCAGCGGCCATATCAATCAACCCTTTTCATTAACAACGAATAGACTTTCGAATCAGGTTGTGCAAGATACGGCCGCGCAGGAGAGAGAAGGCCAAAAGCTCCAGACATACACCGACATATCCTCCGCACTCTCCAAGATCTCGGCTTCCGCTGCCACATCGGTAGCACCTACGCTTGCCGATATCATGCTCAAGCATGAGCAGAGCAAGCATCGCGTCGAAGAGAGCTACAAGGCCCTCGGAGGTGTTTGGGAACAGGTCTTCGACGTGTTCGTCACGGAAGTCGCGCATGTTATCGATGCTGGACTGCAGAACGCGATAACGACGCTGAAAAAAGAAAGCAAACACGCTGTTAAAGAGATCGCAGAGAGTACGGCCGGAACCCTAAAAAGCGGAACGACAGGCGAATCTGCTGTGCCTTATGATAGAAAGAGGGCCAGAACACGGGGTCCAGCCGAAAAAGAAAATGAGGAGTCGCGGTCCGGACGTGGAGCCTCTCGGGACAGGGATCACAAACGCCGCCGATTTGCCAGTCGCTCGTCTTCACCCGACGGTCACGATCGGCGCAGTTCCAGACACGGCGATAGCGGTGTTGAAGACATTCTGACCCAGATGAAGATGAAGATTGATCAACAGGCAGCGTCTCTGCATTCCCTGCAAAAAGAAAACAACGAGGTATAAATTGCGTTGATCACAGAATTGAGGCATTGATAGATCATTGCAGCTAAAGACCACGTTGAAAGAAACAACTGTCCCTGCCCCTTCGACCTCGTGCAGTTCATTTTCTCTAGCATCGACTCCACGGGATCGCATGAAAGGGCCCGGAACACGATCAGCCGACAGCGACGCGACCCCCACCAAGCCCCGACTGCTGTCCACTGAGCAGTTGGATTATTTTCGCACGGCGTTGAGAGACGGACAGTGAACAGTGACCAGTGACCAGTATCCAGGTTGAACCGAAAGCAATCGAGTAATGTATTTCTTGTCGCATCTTTTTGTAACATCGTCAGTGTAGCCAGCTTGTGAGTTGAATGTAAAAGCTTGAATCGTTTTGCAGGTTGTGGCGTTTTTGAACTTGGCTGAGTTTGAAATTTAAACTCGTAATGCACGTGGACCGTGAACTCAGCAAAGTTGACATCAACAAACGCGCTGAGCGTTCTCCTCCGCGATCGCTGCGCTGTTCGACGCGCTCCAGTGGCCCAACGCGCTCCAGTGGTCATGTCCGACCCGGCGCAATCGCTGCCTGTTTCTCTCGACCCTGAGGCCGATGAGTCGAGAGTTTACCTTGGCCCTTTCAAGTCGCCAGAGAAAAAATACCTTCCAGTAACGCGGCCTATTACTCCCTCTCCCTTACGACGCTCCCCTCGACTATCCTCTCCAATACCCGGCCGGACCGCGGCGGAGGATGAGGACGAGAACCCGGACGAAGACGGCGAAGAAGATCTCTCTTGTTCGCGTTCAGGGACTCCTGACAATGATGGATGGCAGGCGGATGGTGAGTCCGTCGGGATCTCACTGTGAATGACTGTCGAACATAGTATTCAGAACCCTCCTCGGTGTTGGCTACCAGAATCGCCCGCGCACACGACAACCCGTCGCCACCGCCCGCGTCTCCTATCCAAGACCTCGACTCGGCTCCTCCGACCCCACCGATATACCCCACACGTCCTATACCTTTCATCATCCCCGATTCGCCCTCCCCTCGTTTTCGAGGTGGATCTCCATTCGTTCCGCGTCCATCGAAATCTCCGAGCAACCCGCAACGGGATCTTATTTCGTTCGACTCCTTTTCCGCGTCGGCCGGCTCGCTCCCAACGCTTCCAATTGCGTCCACGTCCTTTATTCCCCCAGAGACACATAACCCCTCCGTTGATGAACTTCTTACTTCATGGAGTCCTTCCGCGCGGGACATCCCATCGGCGTCCGTCTCCCCACCCGCAAGCGAAGCAGAGGGTGGCGATTCTAAAGGAAAAGCGAGAGCAGGCGACGAAACAACACCAGAGGCTGCTGAAGAGCAAGCAGTAGCCAATGCCTTGATAATGATGGATGATGCGCCCCCTTCCCCGCCATCTCTGCAACGGGACACAATTATGGTGGATTCTCAACCCGCCGACGTTGAGGCGTCTTGGACACCATTGCGACGTTCGACGCGTCCTCGACGCAGTACAACGCCTCATCTCGTACCGTTGCCGAGTAGCGACGATGAATCCCCCACTGGGAAGAATCTGACGCCTCTCACCAAGAAACGGAGGAAAGGGACAGACCGAAGTCCGCTGGTGCCTTCTGAGCCGACTGAAGGTCAAAGTGACTTGGACGTTCCCATGTCAGAAGAAGGTTGGGAGATGAAGAAACGGAGAGAAAAAGAGGAGAGAAAGCAGGCCAAGGCGAATGCTGCTCCTCAGACCCTTCTCCAACGACAATTGGGCTCCCTCTCGCCTGGCTCTGCTAATTTGCTCACGCAATTAATACCTCCGTCCAGACCCTCTCCAGTACGCGAGCAGGAAGAACCGCAACCCGCGTTTTCTTTTTCCGTCTTTTCGGCCAATCCTGTTCAAACCACTCCTGTTCCAATGTCCAGCCCTATACGCGCCAGCCCCGAGCGTCGCGCGAAACCACGGTCCCCGAACAGGATACAGTTTCAAGCGCCGTCGCTTGACGATCCCAACCGTACCCCCGCTCGACGAATACCCGTGGAACAAGCAGTTGCACGAGGTCAAATCTCCCCCCAAAAGGCTGCTCAACTCCGGGCAAACAATGTAGACGCTAGAGCTGGAGCTGTCTCGCGGACGCCTGTCTTCCACATCCCTACCCAAGACACGCCCGCCCGAAGGGTTAATATAAATGTTGTGCCACCGTCCACCGGCCAAAGCAAATGGCAAGGGATGAGGTTTGGTAGTCCTACGCGCGGCAGGTTGATGGAGCGCAGTGGATCGGCCGAACCTAGACCGCCATGGAACGCAAGTGGACCAGCTCCTGGACCCTCCGACCTTAGGGCTTCTGCCTCCAAATCCCGAACTTCCCCTTCTCGTTCCTCCCCTTCCCGTTCCACTTCGGTCCCAATAAAGCAGGGTAAACTCCCATTCCCTCTGACGCCTTCAGGATCCGACCGACCTGCTTCAATTCCGGAACTGGACGACAAGCCTCTTTCTTCAGATGCTGACGCGCCTGTGCCCCCGGCATCCCCGGTATTAGGTGTCATCAAAGTTCCAAGGTCAAGTCTCAAACAGCCTACCAGCCGAATTCCTCGAATCGGGACCAAGCCTTATGCTCGCCCTGCCGCTGCTGCGAAATCTACCGCAGACAAAAACAGTAAAGCGCCTGCTGCCTCCACACGCAAGGCCGCCACGGCCAGGGAGCCTCCCGTACGTTTTCCGTCTTAGACTACCATTGTTTCTTATTCACTAATTCGATTCTAGTCGAGAACGATCAAGGTGGCACAGGTCGGTAATGGAAGTAGTTCTGACGGCACGACGACAGTGGAGGCGGGGCCCAGCAGCCTCAAGCGCAAGCGCATACCCTCACCCCAGTTCCAGCGTCCTGTGGTCCTTATCCGTCAACTTCCTCCACAATCTTCTCCAAAGTCTGCGGCGCCAAAACCCACGCCGGGCCAGGCGCCGAGTCCGGCGAAACGACCAGCCAGTCCCGTCAAAAGACCACCTGTGGCTAAATTCCGGATGGTGGATTTGCACACTCGCCCTACCGATCCCGAACCCAGCCCCCCAGAGCCCGAGCCTGTTTCTTTCGATGTACTGCCCTCGCCGCCTGTTTCTTCACCCGTTATACCTTCTGAGGAACTGGCGAGTGATCCCGGACCGCACCCGGTGTCCTCGCCGCTCTTGGATGTCTCAGAGCCGCTATCTGCCGTCCGCCGTACCACCAGGCTGCGCAAGTCTGTGTTCCCCGCTTCCGAGGCGCCGCCACAGCCGCTGCCCACACGCCGCAAGGTCAGCAACCAGCAACCGCCGGGTGGCAGCGGAGTGTTCGCGGGGATGACTGCCGTCGCGCTGAAGGCGTTGACGTCGTCGAACACGACGAAGAACCAGAAATATTTGGCGGCCAAGTTGGAAACGGAGGTGATCAGGAAGGAGGGGGCTAGGCCGGAGAGCCCCGCGGTGAAGATCCGGACGATTGCACAGCGCGAGCAGGACGAAAAGGGCTTAAGGCGGAAGCAACGCGCAGCAAGACGGGCAGGGCGGAGCGACGACGGGTTCAGCGAGAATGAAGGGACGAGCGATGCGGATGAGAGTCCGATGGATACGGACATGGATAGTTCGCCAGTGCGGCGGCATAGACGAGGGCCTGGGGACGAGGAGGAGTACGAGACGCCGAAGGTGAACGGTGCGAAGCGGACGCGCACAGATAGTATGAGCGACGACGAGCAGGCGGAGAAGAAGCGCGTAAAGTGGCACCGCGGGTTGTCGACGACTGTTTTTCTCGACGAGGTAGAGCCGCGCCCCAACGCACGCCCGAAGGAAAATGTGGTCAAGAAGGGCTGCCTGGCGCCTACTGCCAAGGTGCGATACGTTCAGGAATGCGGAGAAATCATGGTTCTCACTGATTCACTTGCCAGGCAATCCAACTAGATTCATTAGGCAACCTTCCCAATGCCGAGTCACCGCTTAAGGACCTTGTCGAAGAGAACGTTGTGGTGAAGAAGTTTGTGTATGACAATGACGAACCGGTTGTGCCTGTGACTGTGGTGAAGAACACCAGGTCCAAAGCCAAGAAGAAGAGTTAGAGGCCATGTATCTATATTTTGCTTGAGGACTGGGGGATAAGTACAGTTTATTTTCCTTGTTTATTTTCCTTGTACATGAGAATACATTTAATGTCTGAATCTACATCGTCGCGCGATGCACGATAGTCGCAGCTGCTTGGTTTACAGGGAATATGACCTGCGAGGCAATGTTGACGTGGGGCGGGCGGCTTGCAGCCCAAACAATTTCTTCAGCGATGTCCTCGCCAGTTACTGACAAAAATAAGCGACGCATACAGTGAAAATCAGTATACATACAGGGTTGGAGACCGGCATAGACGCTCTTTGCGGTGTTGGCGTCGCCCTTGAAACGGACGAGGGAGAATTCGGTCTCAACCATGCCTGTGGTTCGTTAGCTCAAGGAACACAAAAAGAAAAAAATTAGCCAACCAGGTTGTATTTCGGTGACACGGATAGGCTTGTTTTGCATCAATTAGTGAAATGCGCGGTACGCGATGCGGGACGCACTGTGTCAACCAATTCTTTCCTCATACACTCGGTGAACGCGTTTACGGCGAACTTAGTGGCGCAATAGATGCTACCGCCAACGTATGCTTCCACACCAGCAATTGATCCAAGGTTGATAATATGGCCAGACTGAACTGGAACTGAACTGAACTGAACTGAAATTCTCATGGAGGCTGTACCTTCTGAGCCTTAAAGTCTGCGGCAACGGTCAACGCTTTGGATGGCGCGAGGTGAGAGGATGGAACGACCTTTAACGAGGAGCTGGGTCATTGCAATGAGGCCGAGGACGTTGGTGGCGAACATGCCGTCGATAACCGACTCATCGATGTCTCCGACGTAGTCGCGGCCGACAACATAACCGGCGTTATTGACTATCGATTAATGAGCAGGACGCGCCTTGGCGGGCAAAACGCAGACAAACCAAGGATATCGACTTTGCGGAGGTCACTGGGCACTTTAGACCAGAGGGAGGCGATGGCAGCCTTGTCGGACACGTCGAGTGTAATGGCGGCGAAGCGACCGCCTTCCGCCAGGCCTGATTCCTTGTGGGCTGTAACGCAAGCTTGCTGGACGCTCTTGAGGGCGTCCTCGCGGCGGGCAAGGAGCAGCACATTGGACCCCGCCTGAACGATAAGCCTCTGATTGCAGTGGTGTGGGACATTTTGGGTCTACCTTTGCGAAAAGGATTGCAGTCGCCTGGAAAAAAATGAGCGAGATGGAGGGGGTGCAAAGGGAGGAAACAAACCGCCCCGATTCCGCTTGAGGCGCCAGTTATTAGCACATTTTTTCCCAAAAGACGCGAAGCGTTGAAGATCGACATGAAGGAGGAAGAAGGAAGCGATTGATAGCCGGAGCGGGCCGGCTTTCCGTGATGCCCTTCGCGTCTGACGACAGTCTTGTGCAATCGCTCGTCGATTCGCTAGGGCTGCAAAATTTGCTCGTTCAAGTGCGTGCAACAGCCGCGGGAAGAGGTCTTTTCGCTCGTGCAGCAATTCCCCCGTCCACTGTGCTCTTCACAATTCCAGCTGCCGGCCTCGTTACCTGCAGATCGCTGGGACCACATTACCCCGTCGGACTCGATGCCGTCCAGCTCATATCCCTTCACCTCTGTCTCTATAGGCCCTTCAATTCTTCTTACTCCCCCGACCCACTCTTTGGTCCATATATTTCAACTCTTCCACGCGAATTCGACTCGCATCCACTAACCTGTCATGTGCAACAAACGGATTTGAAGCTTCCCCCGAGCGTGGCCAAAGCCTTGACGCATCTTCACGACGCTCGCTACCTCCGTGATTGGCGCACAGTCCGCGGATACCTAGTTCGTCCCTCGTGCTGCCGTACTCCCCAATCTCATTCACTTCAAGCGCGCCAATTTCGCCACCTTATCCCAAAAACCAGCCGTGCGCTTGGATCGATCGGATGAAGCGCTCGAGGCAGACTTCCTGTGGGGTTGGCTCAACGGCAAGCGTTTTGCAATGTCGCGTACGTCCTTTTAATCTAACCAGATCATCAGTAAACACGCGCTGCGTTTACCATCGCCTCAAGGGCACACGCTCCCATCCAGACAACCTTGCCATGTGTCCACTCCTCGACCTGGCCAACCACACCGTCGCGGGCCCTTCTATGATCCCGCGTGCCTCTGACGCCGAACGCGTCAACGCTCCGCCGATACCGAGGCTGGGTGATCCCTTGACTCTTCTCTCTCCCGCTACTCCAACCCAAGCTGGCGAAGAACTTTATCTCACCTACGGCGCGCACTGCAACAAGACTCTATTTGTTGAATACGGCTTCGTCATTCCTTGCGCGCCGGACGATCCGCGTGCTGAAGTCGACGTTCAAGACATTGTCGAGCCTTTGTTTGAGAGTCAGGGAACCAACGGCGCAGTCAAGATGAAGATGCTGAAAGACTCGGGATATTGGGGGTAAACCTACGCTTTCTTGCCACGTTCATACATCTTACAGCGATTGCTAGAGACTGGACGCTTGACGGGTCGCCGACTGTATCATACCGTTTAACGACTGCATTGCGCCTGTTGCACATTGCTTTGGGTGGTTCCGATGGTGTTTTACAGCGGTGGCAGGATACTTTGACAGGACTTCGAGACGCGGTGTCCGACACGAATGAGATTGCCTGGAAAAACTCTGTCGTGGATATCTGCGACATATTAATCCAGAGAGCCAAGGCACAAAGAACAGAAACGAACACGGAGGCTGTGGAGATACTGTGGGAGGAGGAGCTACATGTCGCGTTGCAGGTTTCGACTATGTATCGCTGAATATTGAACTCAATATGGTGGCGAATCAATTCATGGCTTTGCCATTACATTGAATCACCTGACCGCGGATCGACGCCCCGCCATTGAGCGTCACGGTCGTCACGGTGATTCTGGGAGAGTCGGCGCTCTCGGAAGCTCGGGATGGTACTGCATTCTTGCGCGCTCACTGCCTTGTACGGAGACCCGGGTTCGTGTGAAGACCCCAGTTGGGTGCCGGGCGCTTGCGGAAGCACCGAACAGATGAAACTCGATCGGCTTGTGTGGCTATGCACGGCGCTGACACTGCTGTCAAAACAAGGCAACACTGGGACGTCCACTTTTCAGCTCTAGACCAGTCGCCGTGCACCGAGTTCCCCCCCGTCCGCGCCTCTCTCTTCTTCTATCTGCCCTCCTAACGGTTTGCTCAGCAGTAGCAAACCCTTGCACAGGGCTCGACCTATTTTTTCTGTTCTTTACTGCGGTTTTTACGAACGATGGCTGTCGAACCACTTCTCGCCACCCGCGCTCAGCGTGTATGTTTCCCGACCGCTTCTCTCTCTGTTGTCGTGCTGAATTGTATTCTAGGCCTTCATACTAACAAGTAAGAAACCATCCACGATACCAGCTAGTAGTTTGTTTTCATTTAGGCTTCATTTGCAGTCTCCCTCCGTGAGTTCAGTATCTCTCCAACACGACATGGACTGACTCCTGCTGCAGAAGCTATTGTTGTCCTGACCATGGTGGCCATAACATTCAGGAAGGTAGGGCCGTTCGCATGTGTTATTGCTCTGTCCGCACTTAGCCTCGACCTACTAGGTGGAAGTCAAAGTCGACTTCCATCAAAGCGTCTACAAGGTCAGCCCGTAAATACTTGGGCTTACCGGAACTCAAATGGCTCCCTTTAGACTCTACCATGCTACCTCGCGTTATTCGCACTTGCTGAGTCAGTCCATGTCCTGTTGTCCGCTTACCCTCTCACCTGCCTTTAGGGTTTTTGAGCTGCTAATGGCGATGGACGCACTCCGGCTGCGAAACGTTATCCAGCTAGTGGGAATTCTGCGTGCGTCTGCTATGCCTTGTCTCACTTGTGTCGTCCTTATCCGCCGATAGTTTTCCATATGGCCCTAATCGTGTTCGCCGCGATCCAAATTCACGAAACAAAATCGGCGCTCTTAGGCAGTAATAACTGCACTACAAACTTCAACCTCGTCGTAAGCAACTTGTCCAGTTATAGAACTCCTGTTTGATTTTTTCGTCAATAGAATTGTCCTGGTCCCGGTTCCCTATGGAACTCGGTCGAGCCTTTCCTCATTGTCGTCCCCTGCGTCATTGCCTTCTCCTGGTTTGTTATGATGTTCTGGATCAAGGAGTTGTACTCCGAGTTCGGGTAGGCACTTGTTCTTTTTGTTCAGCCACACGTTGTTGATATTGGACTAGTTGGGCCATTTTCCACGTTGTTGGTGCCAATCCCAAAATGAAGAGTAGGTTCCCATGCTCAGCTGGGTCGATCTATGTTATCTAACGCCGCTCAGAGATGTACCAGTGGTACCAGATTATGCTTTGCCTCCTCAAGTTCGACTTCTTCTTTTTCGTCGGTGTGACGATGCAGGTATGCACTCCGGTCGCTTTCGTGGACGATTAATTAAAAATGGGCCCAGCTTTTAATCATCGTCCTGGCGAGGAACAGCGCCGAGTTCGGAGTTACGATCGCTGCCATCCCCGTTGTCCTCGCGCTGTTGGCGCTATGCGCCGTAGCCCTGCAGCGGGAGATCAAGTGGTCTGTCGATGCTTATTCTGCGGTTACTCCCATGTTCTGATGTGATTGTTGCTGCAGGTTGATGACTGTATCTCTGGTTATGATGTTGGCTGCTTCCAGCTACTGTGAGTTTAGACACCCTCTTTTTGCTTGGACGTTGAGTTTGACCCGGTTTCAGTCTGTAAGTTGACAGGCCCATCCATGTCGACGCCCGTTGAGCACAACTGATGTTCGGACAGTGTATAAACTGGTACGGATCTACGAACCGTCATCTAGGGAGGCATACGCTACGACACGAGCATCTTTGACTATTTTCAGTGAGCACCCGTCTCATTACAATCTCCGAAATTCTATTGACCCCTTTCAGCCATTGTTGCTTTCCTTCTCCTCTTTGCCACGTTCGCTGTCGGCCTGCGTTGTTTCGCCGACTTCGACAGAGGACTACAGGCCTCGAAAGTCAATGGTGGGTCTTACGCGCCAGTCGTGACCAAATTGGAATTACTTGGCGGTAAATTAACTTTCTATGTAGACGTCCCGACGAGACCGAAATACTCACAGAAGGAAAATTCAGGGAACCAGGCGGAAGGTGGATACTATGGCGGCTCTGCTCTTCAGCCAAGAATCTCCATCGAATAGTGGCAGTACATCGTTCGGCAATACTTTCACGTCCTTTCACGCGCCATACAAATCGTTCACTGTATCAACATCACCGACTACTATACCAATTACCCTCCACTACCCAGCTGCACTGGCCTGCGGGACTCTGAATTCGAAGAGCGTAATCACATTCCGGACTATATACGTTGTTTCTTAGGGAGGGATAATTTATTCTGCACCAGTAGTTTGCATTGTGAAGCTCAGTATGTAAACAAAACGCGACTGTGAACGAACCTTCATGTCATCCAACTCGAATGCTTGGAGGCGCTGGTTAGCCATCTTTGAAAGGGTACGAACAGTGGCAAGAACGTCGGCGCGACTGACTGACTGTCGTCTGCAGACAAATATTATCGTGATTAGCCTAACTGGAGTCGGAATTCTTTGGACGCGTTCGGCGTGCGTCGCCTACTGTGGCGCTGCGGCTGTGGCGTGCTCATTGTCCGTGAAGGTTCTCAAACGCGGGATACGGCAGCCGCGGCCTGTGCTGGGCAAGAAAAAGACGTATGGGTGGGTGTTATTCCCGCCATCCACCGCCCGGACTGACCGCCCTAGGATGCCATCGACTCACTCGGCCAGCATCGCGTACTTTGCGACGTTCGTCCCGCTCGCGTGCCTCTACCTCCCGCTACATCCGTCCGTTCCAGGAGGGGAGACGGCGCGCGTGGTCGCTCCCGTTCTCGTGCTGCCGCTGGCCGCGCTAATTGCCTGGTCGCGCATATTTTTGGGGCACCACACTGTCGCGCAGGTTACGGCTGGGGTTGCGTACGGAGTCGCGTGGGCGTACATGTGCTTCGCGCTGTGGACGCGGGGGCTTAATGAGTACGGCCAGACGCTCGAGAAGTTCTTCGATGGGTTATTAGGGTGGAGGTGATTCAGAAGAGGCGTGTTTGGTGCATGTCGATCGATGTATAGAATTAGAGCCGAGAGTTTGACGCGAACTCTTTCTTGTGACCTCGACTTTCTGTTTGCTTTGCTCGTCTATGGCAAAGAAAAAAGCGGGAAACGCTGCTGCGGCAAAGGCAGCCAAGAAAACCAAGGCTGCCCAGAAAGTGGAGCGGACAACGAAGAAGAAAGCTGGGAAGCAAAAGAAGGTAGAGGACGATGAAGACTCAGACGACGACTTGGAGGGGATCCTCGAAAAGGTTACTCTATCTCTGTCCTGTTCGATCTTGTTATTCAAGAAAACTGGCTCTGGTAGCTCCGGGTCGAATGGGAAAACGCCCACAAGGTTACCGAGGAACTGGCCGATGGCCCCCCATCCCGACGGGCTAACGCGACGCTTACTGCGTGCCCAAACGGAAACCATCTTTGGTGTATCGGGGGTATGGATGCTGTGATCTGCTTGAATTTTTTAAATAACTCGTTCGATCAGGCGAGTTTTTCAGCGAGGACGGCAAGGCGGTAACTAGTTCCATTTATTTCCAAGTGTTGTCTGAATTAACGCGATCTCTGCCAGTATTTCTACTCAGATGTGTACAGATACGCGCCCGAGAAGGACGAGTGGCGAAGATTTGTTTCTCCGACTTGTCCCGGTCCTCGATCCGCACACGCCGTCGCGGCGTCTCCAGCGGGAGGTGGAAAATTATTCCTTTTTGGTTCTTTATTCCTCTCTCTTGCCCTCTGTCTCACTGCTAACTTGCCCGTTTTAATAGGAGGGTTAGTTATTTTCTTCACCCCATAGGCCCATCTCATTCAGAGCTGCTTTCGCAGAGAATTTTCATCTTTACATCAAAACAGCTTTCATCACTACCGCGACTTTTGGTTTGTGGTCTCTCTTGACTTACATATCGCACTGACCTCATTGATATTCAGGTGTTTCGATATTCAAACCCATATGTGGGATCGTATAGACACTAAAATACGACCAAGTGCAAGGTCGGGCCACCGGTAAGAATTCCTCCCTTGCCCATTAGTGCTGTCTTCATCTCGCGAATATAGAATGGCAATTTGGAAACACTTCCTCGTGCTTTTTGGAGGCTTTTATGATCCTGGTATTACAAGTGCGTTCGAATTCATCCTACCTCCACCCGAGCTGAGTAAGGATTTTAATAGCACGATATCTGAATGACCTGTGGTTGTTTGACTTCCAAGAATATAAATGGCGCCAGATAGAATTTAGGGAAACTGATTTACGGCCGTCGTGAGCGTGTACTTCCTTCATCTGTGAATCGGACGTCACTCCAGCTAACTCATCGCGCGAAAAAAGTCCCAGAAGTGGTTTTTCGTTTCTCCCTACCCCAGATGGAATCATCTTACACGGTTGGTCCTTTGCTGCTTGATATAATCTCGATGAATATTCATACGCAAAACTCAGGCGGATACTGCAAAGAATACGCGAAGGGGAAGCGACCAGTGGGCGTCATGTTGGAAGACACTTGGTTTCTGAAGTGAGTTAGTAGTCTTTCGTCCCTTTATATATCTCAAGCAAAAAATCCGCCAGAATGACGTTGAATTCCCCCGACTCCGTCATTAGCAATGCCAAATCCTCGTCTGACCCTCTTGTCGTGAAATGGGAACGCCGGAAGCGCCCCTCAACCGCGTACGCTCCTGCACTCCGTTCGGGGTGGTGAGTAGCGATTGTTCAGGACGGATGCAATCAGTTAATTGTGAATTTAGCACGATGACATTATGGACGGCCAAAAACACCGGGATCTTGTTTGGCGGTGTCACAGATGAGGTACGAGCACGTCTGTTAATTCGACGGACCCCTTCTCCACGATCCATAGGACACTGGGGAAGAGACGCTGGAGAGCGTGTTTTGGAATGACCTGTAACTTGAGTTTCTCGACCATCGATTTCTCGATTGATATTTGCGTTAGGAATGGCTATCAAATTGCAGGGAAGGGCAAATGGGTGTCCATGACCCTGAAGCGCCCCAAAATTAAAGGCAAATCCGGCGGAAAGAAAAAAATCAAAGCCCCGACCTACAAGCCAGAGGATCGCGACAGTGATGACGACGAAGATATGGAGGTACGTTTCTAAATATTCATCTGCGTTTCTATTCAATTGTGCGCTCTAGAGCCCAGTCGTTCCCCTTCAACAGCCTGTCGTTGAGATCGACCCGGACGACCCTCTGCTGACTACTCCTCTTCCCCGCTACAACGCCATGTTAGCTGTTCTCCGCAACACCCTTTATATGTTGGTTTCTTCGCAAATAATTTGCGCGTATTCATAAGGCTTTTTCAGCTATGGGGGAATTTTCGAAAAGGGGAAGCGGGAGTATACTCTGGATGATTTCTATTCCATCCAACTTGATAAGTTGGAACGATATATATGTTTGAAGGAGAGCGGAATAGTTATTGCGGATGAAAATGACGATAGCAGCAGTGAGGAGGAGGATGACGATGAGGACGAGGACGAGGAGGATGACGAAGAAGAGGATGAAGAAAATCAAGACAATACCAAAGAAGAGAATCCAGGTTCCGCCGATGAAGCAGAGCCGACGCAAGTCGGTCCTGAGATCGTCGAGCCAACGGCCGACGAACAGGTGAGTGCGACACAACAGTATCAACGGCATTCTGACATGATTTTTCAGGCCGAGCTTCGTCTCAAGGCCACTGCTTTTATGGGGGTATCCACGGAGAGATCTCCGGAGGAGGTACTAAGCACACCCCTGCCAGGAGAAACTCTAGCGATGTTTTACGCTCGCTCCCGCACGCATTGGGCCCAAAAGGCCCATGCATGGACCGAAAACCAGGGCAAGCAACTCCGTCGGGATGGATTTGCTTTGGCAGAAGAGACATACGGTGACCAAGTTCCAAACTCTGTGCATTGTCGTACTGATTTCGCCATTGTGCAGAAACTTATAAACCAATTTTGAAGGAGGTAGAGAAAATATTGGCAGAGGCTGGGCTGGACGAGGAGGAAATGCGTCAAAGAGCTGCTGGAGGAGGTGTTCGGGCGGAGCAGAGCCGAAATCGGCGATGAATAGTTTGGAAAAAAATGATTTTTTCGGTTAAACTGGCGCTTTCTCAAAAAATGATGGCCCCACCAAAGCTCCACGTCGGAAAGACGACGTCACATACAAAACCCGCCAATCTAGTACTACCCATTCCCACTACGAGGGCCAGGGCCGTCGAGGAGGTGTGTCGGGGCGATAGATGTTGAGCAAACAGAAAGATAGAAGACCAATCTGCATGAGGATTGTTTCTGCCGGCATAGGGAGGCTCATGAGGGCGCGCAGTGAAATAAATGAATGGTTTTGAAATTATGGACCCCTGGCTGCGATGAGCAGCACATGCCTATGGGACCACAACTTTTAGGCAAGTCGCGTTTTTTTTTGGTATTATTATTATTATTATTATTTATTTATTTATTTTGTGATGGACGCGACGTGACGTAGAGTGACGCGACGTGTGTCTGAGTCAGCAAACATACCTTGTTCACTGCCACGATGGACGACCGTGAAGACCCAATTAGCACATTCTTCCCTGGTCAAGAGTCGGTTGACCTTTATGCCGTGCTCTCTCTTGCCAGTGATACAAAACTGGACGATATCAAGAAAGCGTACCGCCGACTCGCCCTCGCGCACCACCCAGATAAACAGGCGACTGCCACCGAAGAGCGCAAAGCTGAAGCTGCGACCAAGTTTCAACAAATTGGGTTTGCCTATGGGGTCCTTAGCGACGAAAAACGGCGCCAGAGATACGATAAGACAGGAAAGACGGACGAGGGCTTTGACTTTGGCGCGGGGGAGGATGGTTGGGACGCGTACTTTGAGGAACTATTCGACCGCGTCACTCGAGGAAAATTGGACGAAATGAAAAAGGAGTACCAAGGTAGGAGCCTCTGACGCGTGGCTAACAGTTACATTTGCTCAGCATGTATCCACAGGCTCATCCGAAGAGGTCGAGGACCTGAAGTCTGCCTATATCGAAACTAAGGGCTCCATTGGCGATATCATGACTTTCATTCCCCACTCCACATACGACGACGAGGCTCGCTTCATCGTCGTCATATCCGACTTAATTGGCAAGGGCGACCTGCCTGCTCTACCAACATGGGAAGGAAGTATCAAGGACGAGAAGTCCAAATTGGTACGAAAAAAGCAAGGAGAGCAGGAGGCTGCGGAGGCGGAGCAAATGGCGAAGGAGTTGGGAGTATGGGAGGAGTTCTATGGTAGCGGGAAGCCATCAGAACGGAAGAGTCGTGGCAAAGGGAAGGGGAAGAAAGGCGAGGATGACGAAGAAGACCACTCGGTACTTCAGGCATTGATCCTGAAAAAGCAAAAGAAATCCAGCGATTTCTTCGACAGTCTCGCCGCCAAATATACGGAGCCGGAACCCAAGTCGCGGAAAGGGAAGAAACGAAGCAATGATGATTCTGACGAGTCGCCCAGGAAAAAACAACGGGGTGTGCCCCCGCCACCTGAAATTGACGACGCAGAATTCGAGAAGTTGCAGCAGAAACTCTTTGGAGATAAAGCACAGACGTCGGCGGGCTCGAATTCGAAGCGCAAGGGAAAGAAAGCAAAATAAGCAATTTTACTTACTCGGTGTTCATGTACGATATTTTTTATGGAGAGATTGTCCACAGCAAAGCATTGTAGAAATACATCAGATAAATTTTTACAGATAACGAACCGAGTCGATGCCCAGCGATCTTCGTGCGTGGATGATGGCAACAAGCTCTTTAATGCTCTCCTCCAGAATCACAACATTGTCTAGCAGTTGCGATAGCGTCACATTCGCAAGTTTTCCAGGTCGCTGACCATTATCAATCGACTCCGGTTCGGCAGTATGAGTTTTGTCCGACCAAACACCACCGAACACATCAACTTCGTCGGTCGTCCATCGCGACGATTTGGCCGGGGTCCACGGACCTGACGGGGGAACAGGAGCGACGAAAGGCTCAACTGTAATGGAACCGGTTTGTTGATAGTGAGGTGCGAATGGGCTGGCGGAAATGGTCCTGTTTTGACTTCTGGGAGGGGTCGACGGATCGCTGGGGAGGAAGGACTTTGTTGGCTTGCTCTTTTTCGGGGTCAGGAAAGAGGTGACGTCGTTAACAAACGAAGATGCTGTAGGTTTTGGTTTTGGTCGCACGGGTTGCGCAGGCTCTGGGGTCACCAGGAACTGGGTCGGCTCTTCGGACAGATCCAAGCCAAAAGACAGCGCGTCTGTCAAGTTCTCTGAAAATAACAGACCCTGCCGGCGCTCGAGCAGATACTTGTCAAAGTTGTCGACCAGCTGCCGATACCGTTCTAGCTGTGACACGAGCCCGTGGAAAATAGTGTGCACGATGGGCCGCGACGCGGCATCCATTCGCGACGCTGGCAGGATGTTCGAGTCCGTAGCTAGCTTCTCTTCGATCCGGAAGTCTATCGAGCGGTCATCCCCATCGCCATCGGGCTCTGGATCCAGCACCTCTGCTACTTCGGGCTTGTCATCCCAACTATCACTGATTGCGAACGTCAACCACCCTGCGAGAGAGCGATCGGGATGAAGAGCCAGTGTCGCCAGGACACCGGTCAAGGCGATATTGAATTCGGGGGTGTTAGAAAAGAACTTTCTGAGGGATTCAAGCACGAGGGAAAGGATCGGATCGTTGGGATTAAGTCTGTGCTTCAATTTCTGGCGCGACTCCATGTCCGCGGCCTCTGGCGTGTCTAGCCGGAAAGCTGATTGGCTTTGGATAGAGAATAGCGCGTCTCGCAGGTAATGGTCGTATCCGGTGCTAAAAGCGTCGTCGTTGTGCGACGGGTCGACACGGGAGACCAATGTGAGGTACAAACCCATCTCACGTTCGTGAGTTGAATAGGTGGTCTCGGGTTGGTAGAATACCGGGCCGTTTGGGATGTCATCGAATTCGTCTATGGGTTCTGCCCCAGGGTAAACGAAAGTCTCTTCGTCATCTTCATCCGCCTCTGGCTTTGAGAATGAGGGAGGAGGCGGCATCATGGGCGGTTGAGGGAAATTCGTTGCCCTGGGATCTGGTATAACGATCAGAAGCCGGTCGACAGACAGCTGTGAATGCTGCAAGAGCATTGACTGCAGAAGTTGTAATGCGGATGTCGAAGTGGCCTGCGACGGAGATCTCAGATTCGACATCAATAGATCCTTCAGCGTGAAGCGTCCCATGGAGGTGAAATACTCCGTTTGTTTATTGGAGTCGGGAGCTTCCATCTCGAGCAGCGCCATCGCGCTACTTTTTCGCCTTCGCAGTTTGGCCTGCTTGTCTGCAGCTTTAGTTTGCGGAGGCGCATCTTTGCCCAACGTCAGAACGGAGTGCGGGCGCTGTCGCAACCGAACTTCATCATTGTCTTCGCTCATGAGGAAATTCACGAGAAGTTCCGATAGCTGCCCTTCCTGCAGCGTTCGGATCATGACCTCGATATACGACATGACCGCGACAGCACTTCCATCTGCGTCAGAGCACTCCAGGACCGAGGGATATAGGACATTTTCCAGAAAGATGCGGCGGACTGCGTCCAAGATGGATTGAACAATGGCAGTCCCAACCAACGCGGATGCGTCAATGGTGTCATGCGCAACATTGCGCTTGAGCACATCTTGCAGGAATTCGAGTAGTTTAAGGAAGTGATCTAGACGGGATTTGAAGTCAGGGTTTGCGGCGTCTTCGACACCCATTGCTCGGGCACGGTCCTTTGCGACCTCCAGCAGCTCTACTTCATCTTCCGTTTCAAGGCCCGTGGTACCGATTATCATGCCACTTCGGGCGTCCCCAGACGCGGTAGGAGGTCGGAATTCCAGTTTCGAAGGAAGGAGGGAGTAAACGGCACCCAATCCGGCGCCTAGAACTTCAGAGAAGTCTCCATCGAGGATATATTCCGCTAATGCAAGAGCGGCATCTGTGATGGGATCTGAAGGCGGGGGGTCGGATGAGACAGAGGCCGAGTCCGCAAGTCTGTGAACTGGCTCGCCGGGGGACATGGCCACATCCATGAGAAACAAAAGACCGGCGCGAGCAAAGTCTCCAATTTGCCCTTCCCGATGAACGAACCGGAGGAGATAATTGAAGAGGAGGAATTCGTACTCGGTCTTCTTGGTTAGCGAGGAAGCGGGGGCCGAAGTCACGGTGGCTTGGGAAGGAGTAGGCGATGGTGGCCGGTTTACGGTCTCTGCTTCCTGTCTGGAGGTTTCGCCGTCGCTTTCCTCCTCCTCCTCCTCGACTGCAAACAGCGGTTCTGACCGATACCAGTGCTTATCGTGAAAAAATATCATGAGCAACTCGCGATATGTGCGTATCCGACTGCACAAGATACAGAGCAGGTTGACCACTGTAGACTTGAGAATATGGCAAAGAACAGTGTGGTGAAACTCACAATCTTCTTCATACTCCGACGGCGGACTGCGAATGACGTTGCGGGCAGCGCCCATAACTTTGTTTTTCCCATCCAGCTGTTCCTGTAGATCGTCTCCAGCACAATTGCGCAGCAGCCGCAAGACGGCCCGATGGACTGCTGAATGCACGAGGAACTGCTCATCAAGCAGAACAACCATATTCTGAACGGCGCGCAGAACTTCGGCTTGGATACCGGCCGGCCGATCCGCCTCACTCAAACGAACAAGGGTCCCCAGGACATCTAAGAGGCCTCTCTAAGATCGCGGCAGTGAACGCATGCTGAAGACCATACCATTCTTGAGCAGGTACTCGAGACAAGCTCCCGTTCCGCTGTCGAACCAATTATTCAAAAAGCCCATGGACTCGACATTGAACGTACCCTTCTTCCGTACGCGTCGATTCCAAAACTAGAGCATCTACCATGGATTGCAAATGTGCCGGGACATCTGTAGACTTTATTCCTCGGGTCAACTGGCGCTCATCGGGATGCAAGAGAGTGCTCTGTTCGGGTTGAGTAGAAAGCAACAAAGAGACAAGGGAAACAAACCTTGACACGATTCCAAGACCGATTAAATTCCTGGGCATGGTCAATTTGGGGTTTGGGGGCAGATTGGATGCCTGTCCTGAGGAACTTTGAAAAGTAATCCATCCGCCCGCCAGCTGGAACTGGGAGAGGCAACGGCACGTGAAGCGGTAAGACCAAATGGAGGAAATCAATCGGACGAATCAATTCCCAGCCGTGTCAGCCTGTGTCAATAAATGATCAGCTAAGTATAGATCTTCGATCGGCCGTTCCTTGCTATCCTCCGCGATTTATTCTACATTCATCACCGCTCACAGTCACTTTAGCCCGATGGGCGCCCAATTCTTATCATTATCTACTATCTGTGGCAGCGCCCTTTGGAAATTGGACTGTGTTTCTGCTCGGCTGCTTGTCAGCCTCTTTGCCTTCGCTTGATGCTTTTTTGCTTGTGAATCTCTTCTTCACCCTTCACTGTACACCCTCCTTATTCTTCATTTCTGGCAATGCTCACTCCCCTGTCCCTTGCGGGAAAAAAGCGGCTCTCCTTGGTTGTGAACCCCTACGACCCTCCTTCACCAGTTTCTCCCATCTTCGATTTATTAGCGAGTCCTCCAGCTCTCTCAGTTTTCTTAGCTGATCGTAGGTAATCTTCAGACCCCAGTTCCATATTCACCTTCTCCGTACTCGCCTGCTCCATACACTCCCGATCCTTCGTCCCCAGTTACCCCGGGCCCGCAGCGTTTTTCGTCTTCTCCCCCACCCATGTTGCAGCTGACGCATCAGCCGACGGCTGCCACACATGCTCGTCGGCCAAGCCGTTCCCCCAAGATGCGCCCAAAGTCGTACGGCGGAGGACTCACACCGGCAACTCTAGAGCTAATCCTCGACTTCGAGTCCCGTATTGCGGACTTGGAATCTCGACACACTAGGACTTCCGTAGAGCTCGAAGAGACACGGGATGCCCTCAATAGTGAACGCGCAGCACGGCGGTCCAGCAATCGCTTCTCCACGCTATCTCACGCCCGATTCTCCTCCATTTCCTCATCCTCCCATGGTTCTGATGGCACAGGGAGCGATCAAAATGAGGCAGATTATGAGCGCCGATTGAGAGACGAGTTACAAGACACTCTCAAGAAAATTCGCGCTCAGAATGCCACGATTTCTCGTTCGTTGCGCCAAAAAGAAGAAACGTGCACATCTCTGTCAACTGCCCTCGAAGAGGAGCGTTCGGCTCGGAAGGCCGCCGACGAGGAGGTAGCCAGATTAACCGCCGCCAATTTCACGCTCCTCGAACACAACAAGTTACTCGTCGGACGTGACAAAGGGCTTCAAGAAGATATATCTGCGCTCGTCACCAAATCCCAGGCAGACGAGTGGATGCGAGGTGTTCTCGAGGCCGAGCTCCATCGACGCGGTCCCCCGAGCTCAGAGTACGCGAATGAAGCCTCCGAGTCCCGTCCAGAACCTCTCCGCCCGACTCTCACATTAGAGCACCAAGGCAATGTTCGGGCAGAACTCGTCTCCACTCGTGATGAGCTTCATATCACCAAAGTTCGCCTTGCCACCGCCGAAAAGAATTGCACCACTCTTACGCAAAGAGTATCCGCGCTGCAAAAAGAGCTGGTGATGTGCCTAGACTCCTCGGCGCAAGCTCTGGACGTGGAGAGAGAACTGCGGGCGGACGTCGAGGAACGTTCCAGAGGATTGGCGGATGAAAATTCTACCTTGAACACTCGGCTCAAGACGCTGGAGGAGGTTTTCCCGGACGGTCAAGCACCAGACGCTTGGATTAAACTTAAACGTTCATCCTTGTCGTCTGCGTCCGGGAAAGATGGCGAGGTCAAACGGCGACCAGTTTCGGGTCGACTCCAGAAGAAAACGGAGTCGAATCTGAAGATAGATGCAGTAGACCGCTTACTGGATCGACATCGCCATGTGTTAACCTCGAAGGTGGGCGTTTTTTTTCCTTCTTCATTTTTTGAGACAAACCCTCATTTTTTTCGATCAGAAAATTCGGGACCACAGAAAACGGCGACTGTCTATGGTCAAATCCCCCAAACGCGATGCTCTTGCAACGCCGACGGTGCAAACTTTCCGTTTGTCATTCGACAACAAAATCCCGCCTCCTCCAAACACTCCCATGTCTGCAGAATCTACCTGCTCCACCATGGTAGAGTCCCCGGATCCGTTCCCAGCACCGACGTCAAAACGCAACAAAAGAATGTCAGTCATTCTGGCAGCGACGCTCTCTAAAGACACTCGTCCAACGTGGTCCGCGTTGAAGACGAATTCCAGTCTTTTCGTCAGTCAATCAATCCCTTCCTGTCTTTCTTTTCTGATCTCATGTGGCAGGTCGACGTCAACAACCGTTTTGACGAGCCTATGGTCAAACTGGAGACAGTCAATGTCATGGCCTCGCCGCCCAGACCGGCGGCGAAACGAGCACGACCCCACGATCTTCGGACGTACATGATGCATCGAGCGTCGGCTATATTTGTTAGTTGGTTATCTTATGCACTGGATGTTCTCTTCACTTGGCTAATTTACTACATCGTATGGTTTTAGGTTGACTTGGCACACTCCTACACATCGGTTGACACCGTCCATGAATCTTCCGATGAGAACTTTGTATAAGTATGTACTTTATCGTCGTAGTAGTTGCTAAGTTATCAGATATAATTTCTGGCCATTGTATCATTGTATCATTAAATAGCATCGTGCACAGTGAACTTGTGGCTCCTCTCAGACGTTTGACAGATCGGGAGTCGTCGTGATGGTATATCCGTAGGAAGTTCCGTCGGCGCGCGCGCGACCTCCTTGAAACTGGCAAGAAATTGGCGACCAGCTGAGCGCTGGATCTGTCGCACCATGTCCTTGGAGTTCCGGGACTACGGTAGTAATCCGGTTTAAGGAAGGGAAGAACGAGATTTCGAATTTTCCTTTGAACTTCAAACCTACGACTGAATAATTTTCAACTTATTCTCGAGGTATTCTACTCTAGGATACTCTAGGCTAGCGTTTCGCTACATGCAGCGTTTGCCTTTGAAAATACTTTCAGTTGAACCCCTAGCTCCAATTGGCCGATCGCGTGCGTCACATCACGTGGGGCGCGTCGCTGTCACTCCCTTCTCTCTACAACTCATCGCACTCCAATGGCGTCCTCCGGAGAATCCATTCCTTCCCAGCGCGTCAACTCCTCCCTTCTGCCTAGATTCGTCGGAAAGGTTGTCCGGCTAGCATGTCGGCCTATCAAGGCACGCACTTTTTCATCGAGGATCCGCCACTGCTGAGCATCGAACATAGTTAACAGCAGCGGGCTGGACTGTCCAAGCTTCTGACGGGGGCGAGGTAACAGTGACATTGTTGACTGTGAGGACCCTGAATCAACAGATTGGGCAATACACTGAAGCGCGATCCATAGGACCAACTATCGCCCGACTCCTACTACGAAGTCATAGGCAATGTGGCGAATCCCACTACCATTAAGATGTTCAGAAGTATGGATCTTGGCACTGACCTTGGTCTGTGAATCTCAGCCTGAACGAGTACACGCACTAATGTGCCCTCCAGACATGACTCTCGTCAACGATACCATAAACTTGATGCACGACCCTCGATTTTTCAACAAAATTTTCGTCGAATAGGTGGCAGCGGCGTGATTTACTGCGATTTTTTGTACAATGGATTGGAGCTTATGTAGCATACTAACAATTGAAAAATCACCGGACCTGTTATGGGTTCACGCGACAACACCAAAGATGATTCCGCTCAGGTCTAAATTATGATGGTACACGAAGAACTTGAGATAGCAGTTGCAATGGACAACCACGCCGGCCATGTAAGGTATATGGGTGCAATGCAAAATGATAGTAATGGTAAATCGTTAGATATTCTTGCACAAAGTGCAGTTGAACGTGATGAGATCTCGGAACAGCGCAGCTATGAAATCGGTCAGCCACGAATATCGAACTTGGAAGGAGACGGACGACATACGCAAGACGATCAACGCAGCCAAAAAAGCGACGACTACAACATAAACGACGGAATACTTGATAACCTAGACCATTCGATAAGCAGTAGCCATATAGCAATAACCAAGAAAACTACGCACAATCCATCTTCGTTGCCTCTTTTGTTTCATGGAGAACAGCGGCGCACGGATTTGCTTCCCGGGCCGAAGCCACACTGCAGGGCAACCGTTAGGCTCTGTTCTTTGGATAGAAAGACAGACTTACGCAGCATCGTTGAATGCAGCGTGTTGGCATATGGCAGAAGGATGGGCGGCGTCAGAATAATCAATAGGAAATGTGCGATAATGAAGTCAGAGCTCCACAACGACATCTCCACGATTTTCACGATATATTCTCTGGCTGGCTGGGAGAAGGCCGAGTTTCCTAGGCCGCTTCCGTACCATTTACCCGTCCACCAGGCACGATTGATTTCGTCGTGCTTATATTCTCTGGTGAGGAAGACGGAAATGAGGGTCTTCTGGATAGCCCGCTGGATGGCGATGATAGCTATCAGGCCGAATACGGCGTGAGAAGCATCCCAAAGCTCAAGGAACCACTGCATCGACCATCAGCGCGAATCAAAGACAATGAATGAACGACTCGACGTACGAAGAACTCGAAGAACACTATGATCCCCAGTAAAGACAGTCCGTGCGCCAATGCAGCCATTACCGCGCCGAACTTGGCGAACGACTCCATCATCGGACCGAGGAAAAGGGAAATGAAAAACAGGGCGAGGAGAATGATAGCGTTCCATGCCATCGGACCAATCGAGACAAGGGCAATACGAATGAGAGGACTGGGATTCTCCAAGCCCGTCTTGGGGTCGGGGAACGACTTGAGGAACATGTAACCCACGATGAACATTATGGCAACGCATATCGGGAAAATAACTTCCGAGATGATAACCGCATGCCAGGAGGCCCGTGGTACATCGCTGGATAGTTTTTCAGAAGGATGTCCCAGTTTCTTCTTCTTGTAACCGGTGATCATGGTCCTCGAAAGACGACAGTACCCATACCAGCTGCTAGCCTTCGTGCGAGAATTGCCCCGCGACATCCAACGCAAGAACTCGCGGTAGTCGATCATGAAGTCGGCATACGAGAATTGATGAGGGTTGAACAGGAATGGCGCGACGCAAAGCGACAAAACCGAAAGCCAAAAGTAGATCAGATGAGGCATCCAGATCGACATGGTGGCGTAAAGCAGCAGGAGAAGGTTGCGCATGCCCATATAGATACTCGGTCCCGCGAACCTGGAATATAGAATGGCGAACGACATGCGCGTGGTTGCAAATCCACGTCCAGTAGCGATGTACCGCGCACCACCGAATGTCAGATTGCTCAGAATGGACTGGGAGTAGATCTGGGTTGAGAAAACCTCGAACACGGGGGACAACGAAAGGAAATGTTTTCCCAGTCGGAGTAGAGCCTTTCCGGTACCGCGCTCAAGTAGCTCTGTCAAGCAGCAAAATCAGTGCGGATCAACGGCGCAACATGCGAACACACCCTGCAAGAACAAGGGCAGGAAAGCGATGAAGAACACTAAGAAGATTGAGACGATGCAGCGCCGAATCCAGTCGAAGACAGGGATGAGGTTGTAACATCCTGGGGGGCCAATGGGATTGTCCGAAGCATTGAGCTCGCAAATAGAGAGCTGCTTGTTGAGAGTGCCGAGGAAAACCACTGCAGAAAAAAGTTAGCGAATAAAACGAATAAGATGGCAGCCACTAACGCGTAACCATGAAAATTTGAATTGAATAAATGACGAGGATGTTGTTAATATGGAAGCCGGGGTGACCGTAGTAGAATGTGAGGAAGCGGTCAATTGGCAGCTGGGTCCCCAAGTAGTAGTATTCACGACTGAGCATCTGTTCCCCCATACCAGTACCGATCTTGGTCTGGAAGTTCAGGATGGTCCCGAATCCAAGGTCACGGCCTTTACCGCACTGGTAATATTCCGAGTGCTTGATGCGACCCCCACGGCCGAACGCGTTCATGCCGGCGAAAATATCCTCGTTGAGATGCAAGCCCTTCTGCGCCTTAGACACACCGCCACGCGTGTTCATGAACGTTGCGTTCAGGAAATCGGGATGTCCGTAGTGCAGTTTCCCACCAATCCAAGCCAATGCACGCGCCGTCATGGTACCGAACGTCTGCTCCTTGCCAGCCGCGATGTCACCGAGCACACCGATGTTCTCCGAGAAGATGTACTCGCGAGTACCCAGGATTGCGACGGGCGACTTTGTGAACTCCTTGTGGCCCCACTGTGCGTACGGGCTCTGACTGGAGACGTTGAATTCCTCAAACTCGCCAAGAACGTTGCGAATTTTAAGACATTCTTCCAAGTAGTTGTCCTGGTTGGCGTCGATGAGCTGAAGGTACTCTCCGCGATAGAAGACGATAGCGTGGTTCTGGTTATCCGACTTGCCGTCACCGAGAATGGGGTTCCCGGGAAGCTCAATGCGGAACTTGGGCTTTCGCCTCCCACTGGCCTCATCGATTTCCGAGTGTCCGTCGATGACAGCGGAGAACAGCCGAGCCTCGCCGCCTCTGCTCCCCGGTTCCTCGTCCAGATACGCGATCTGCAGGTCGGGGTACGCGCGCAACAAGAACTCGGCGTTCTCCTGCTCCTCCTTGTTGAACTTGGAGAACCGCTGCATCGACACCGTGAATTTGAACTTGCGCCGCGCCATGCGTTCCAACTCGCGCTCCAGGCGCTCCGTGTTGCCTCCGAAGTTGTGGACAATATCGGGGTTCTCTACACGGTAGAGCAGCTTGATCGCCTTCGAGTAATTCATCATCCCGGACACCGTTCTGTACAGGGTCTGTGCGCGAAGGGAAGCCCAGATACGTGTGCGCAGCGTATACTCAGGCGATGACGTTTTAAACCCGATGCAGTAGAAGGGGAGGTCGTCGGCCTTGGCCGCCTTCTCGCTGCCGTTGTGCGAGGCCGTCCCATCCATCGTCTCGGTCTCCTCCGCCAGTATTTTAGTGTCCTTGACGAAGTTGTCCCACTCGACGGGGTGCAGTTGCTTCAGATATTCGAGCAGGGTAACCCGAGTGCTCTGGTCCTCTTCTCGGATAATCTCGCGAAGACTGAGCAAGATCTTCTCCGAATAATGGGGGACGAGAACCGTGAAGGTGGGCATAGCGTCGACGGGGAGTGGCTCGGGGAAAGAGGTGGTCAGGGAGGACGCGAAAAACGAGATACGACGTTCAGCCTCGCCGCCCGGGGGGAAGAAGGCGCCTTTGCCCCCACCGGCTTGGTTGGTGAAGAACGGCGGAGCACGCAGGGTGCGTCGGCCATCTGGCCCGTCCACTTGATGGTATAAAAGCCGCTGTACGTGGTCGATGGAAAGCAGATGTTCGCGATACATAGAAATAATGATAGCGTTCCAGATTTGAGACACAAGGACCTAAACAAATTTATCAGAGCCAGTTCCCGCCGAAAAAAAGAAATGAAGCGACCTTTGGCTTGTATTTGACCTCCATTTCGCCCGTAGCAAGAAGTTTGGCATAAATCCGCTTGGGCATTCTAGTGAAGATCTCGGTCCACGGAGTCCAAATCGAGATACCGAGGGCAAACGCCCGTGCGATACTGAACACGACCACCCAGATAATGTACCACAGGTACGTGTCCAAGAAGAACAGCACCAAATCCATCACATACATAATGGCGAGCGTGAACAAGACTTGATTCGAGCAAAGCGCGGTCCCGAAAATCTTATCGTTGCATCCCTGAATCTCGGTCCTCACCATCACAGCGATTGGGCTGCTAAACGAGGAGGTTAAGAAGAAGTACGACTCGGTGAACTTGCACCCAAAGATGAGGATCCAAAGGAAGATCGATGCGCTACGCGCGCCGCGCGACAAAGCTGGGTAGGACGCCGTGAACGTTTGGGAAGCCATATACTTGCGTGCCTTTCCGGCCACCCGATCGCCAAACATCCTTCCGGACGGAATGAGACCGAACGCAACTGTGACGACAGCGGAAATGAAAAACTGCACGATAGCGATGATGAGTGGAATCTGCGAAGTCTGGTTTGGGCGGCCATCGATCATGGCGATGTAAAAGGTGGGGCCCGCTGTGAGTGCAAGGATGACGAGAAGGAACACAAGTCGGGTTATCAGGTGAGACGCATTATTCCAGGTGGTCGGAATATAGGAGTACTCGGCAATGGTGGCCGCAATCATGATACTGGTGGATACTGCACCGCCGAGCGCGACAGCGGACCACGTCATCTCCGGGGAAGGATTGAGTTGATTGTGAGGAGCGTATGCCCGAGGCGAGTTGAAGGAAGTGTAGAAGTAGTAGAGTGAAACGTGGAGGATCCAGATGCGGTTGAAATTGACGAGAAGATGCAACCTGGAACGCTTCTCGAAATATGTCTTGAAAAAGACACGGTTCCAGTCGATTTTTCCGAACCGCATGAAGCGTTGTGATGGCGATACATCCACGAGCCGGGACTGTCGAGGGTAAGTAAAAGCGTCTGGGAGGGAAAAAAACCCCGTACATTGTCAGTCAGAACAATCTTCGCTAAACCCTCAGGGTACCAAAAGAGTTGGTTAATATCGTCGTATCCGATGATATCCTTGTGATCCTTTTCTTTCCTTACAAATTTCCCATCCACAACTTCATAACCCTGGTCCCGCATGAAGCGGTACAGCGGCTTGATGACGGTATTGAGGTAGAGGCCCTCCGGCACTGCTTCCACCCTGTTTTGGCACTCTGGGCTCCGGTAATAGTCGTCTGCGCACTTGAAAATGAAGCAGAGACATTCCGGGACGAAGCGCACGTTGCCTGCTTCCCCCCAGCAAAGCAGATAGAGTGCAATCTGGCGGAGACGATCGTACTGGCTCATATTGTTCATCGCATTCCGCCAGCGATTGAGAGCGCTGTCGAGGGACTTTGTGCTTTTGTTCTTGGGACCTTTTACACTTTTCAGACGCTGAAGCCCGGGGTTCTGTGAATGGCCGACGGCGTCGTCGAGATTGAGTTGAGCAGCGAAATACCATTTCCGGTAGTTCGCATGCAGTCCCCCGATGTAATCAGCATGGACGGTGAGTAATGCTTGATTCGGCGTCATGCGTGAAGCCCTCGAGTCGAGCAGCTGCATCGTAAAGTCAAACTGGACGATCTTGGTCAGACAACGTCAATGAAAGAGGGCGGCAACTTGCCATGTTGCGCATCGAGTCCCGTTGAAAGCCGAATTTCTGGGTGAGGTCGAGAAAAATGTCCTCAATCTCCTCCGTCGACATTGGTATCTGGCGGTCCGCAGACCAGGCCGGGTAGGGCTCCGACGAGTTATTCCCGGGGTCGGCGAAGGGAGATGAGCTGGGCATACTCGAATGGGAGTCGATGGAGGGATTGTAGCGACGGTTAGACTCGGCATCCCCTGCAAAGTCAAAGATGAGCTGGGCGCAGGAGAACAAGGGAAAGAGACGGACAGGCGGGACCGCCTGCAAGACGGGTGGTGCTGCCGTTCACGGAGCCATAGTGGTCGTGGTCTGACTCGGATTCGTACTGGGAACGCTGGCCGTACTGGATGCCAGGTTGTCCGGGTTGCTGGCGGGGATCAGCAAAAGGATTTGGTGCTCGTGGGTCCTGGAGGCCGTAGCCCGGGTTGGACATGGAGGATTAGGAAGGAAAAGACTGTGGTCAATCAAGAGTGCGAAGAGGTATGAAGTGGGGCGCCAGCCAGGACGGAGATGATGTCGTCGAGAGGAAGCAGGGTATTGGAGTATCAAGCCAGAGCACCGCCACCGATCTTCAAATGGTTACTAACTAGCGTTGGCAACAGTAACACTGTCACGAACCCAACGCGGTCATGTCTTCAACGTCGATCGAATTGTTGCTGCCAAACCTCGAAAAGTCAAACAACGACGCGTCCGTCGCAAAATTCACACACCCACCTCCGTACATTCCTGGTCCCTACACCCGCGTCCTTGATGCGCGCAACACCCTTCTATATCTCCCAACTCTGGCCTGGTTTTGCCTGAAGAAACTGGCCGAAGTTGGTGTCGAACAGATTGGTTCTCTGCTCGACGCCCGTTTGCCCTACCAGCCCCCCGTGTCCGAAGACGCGTACGATCTTCTACGCGCCCTTATTCCGCATCTTTCGCGTCCGGAATTCGAGTGGGCTAGCGTTGACCCCCGTTTATGGGCCACCATCGTGCAGATATACGACAATCTGCCGGCGCCTTTCTATTCCTACGACATCCCACTAGCAGACAAACATCTGCAGCTGCTCCAGCGCGTCGAATCTACCCCGCTATTCTCTCTCGTCACCATCCTCGAGTTGCCTGGTTGCCGGGAGGTGTCGGACGCGACAATTGTGCACTTCAAGCACTTACACACTCTGTGTGCATTAGACACGAGTGCGACTAGTCTCTCTCCTCATGGCTTGAAGATTTTGTCTGGGACTGTTCTGTGGAGCGACGAGGATCAGACGCGCAAAGGTCCCTGGGGCCTCCGCATTCTGCGCCTCAGAAATTGCAAAGGCATTGACGACAAAATATTGCCGTATTTGTCTCAGTTTCTGCTTCTGTCTATCCTGGGTTCGTCTGTGATCTGAATATTATATTGTTCTGACTCCCGCACAGATCTCCGAGGAACTCGGTGTCAATCGACCACCTTCTTCCCAGCATTTCACCCAGCCCCATCGTCGGAGCACCATCTCTACCACCCGACCCCGCTCCGTGATTGCGTTGATCACTTATCTGCCTGCGGGCTGTTCTCCTCCTCAAATGTGTTCAACCTTTACATAAATACCCTCCGCCATCCCCCCAGCGCAGGACGCCCGGTGGCCAAGCAGACACCCACCGAGGATGTGGTAGTGACGTTCAACCCAGGGTCAAGCGAGTTCATCGTCGGCTCCAGCAGCACGAAAGTACCCAAAGCTCTAAAACGTTGGCGTTTGGTTCCACCAGAAGACTGTTGCTGCCCAGAATGCGTCGCAGGAGGTTCGCACCGCGCAGCTCATTGTCCCAGACCCAGGCGACTCCCAGACCTCTATAACCGGATAGCAGAAGAACCTTCGATCTCTGGCCCGAGATTGATGGCACCGCCATTATCAGAATTTGCTCGCATAGCAGAACAAGAACTGTCCGCCCAAGCAGCGCAACAGGACATCATGTCATTCTATTACTCTCCCAACGTCCCCAAACCCCGCACCACCTCTCGCGGGTACGCATATCCTGTTGAAGCGGCGTTTCCGCCCTCGGTGAAGGACACTAAGCTTATGCTTTACCGCCTGCCACCCTCTTGGGCTGCGCTCAAAGTCACGACCCCCAACACCCTGATACCAAAGCCCGCCGGGGTACCAGAGGTAGTGACAGGGCTTTCCAAGCGGAAGAGGGCAGAGATGAAAGAATTTCTGGGGCAACTCGATATCAATGGGAAGCGTCAGAAGATACAGGAACGCGAGGCGGCGACCGGGTCTGCAGTCTGCGCACCCGAAACAATGCCTTTGTCGCGGAATCCCTTTCGACGCAAGGCCAGCAAACAGGGTCCCTCAGGGGAAACGTCGAGTTCGGCCCCCAAACAGCTGAAAGCCATTTCCAGCATAGCGGTGCCACTATTGCCTGCTAGTATGACAAGGGACAGGAACAAAGACGGCGCTGCTGATCCAACTCTGAAGCGGCGCACCAGTACTTCAAGTCCTGAGGAGCTCAAAGATACAACGCATGATCGCGACAAACCAAAAATCCAACCAAAGTCCGCATTCGACTGGAATGGATGGGGCAAGAATAGATCATAGCGACGCAGCTTTCCGGCGGGATTGGAAAAATATATTGCGTTAACGGTTAATACTGGTTAATAATATCCCTGATCCTCGCTTACAAGGTATTACCATCTTGCAATGTGACAAATACTGTCTACGTGTTCGCGTATTTCCCGCTTTGACCGGGATATTTATAGACACATAAACTAACAAATACAGTGCCGCCTTAGATATCCAAATCGATCAGCATCTGATCGGGGATGTCGCCATCCCCAAACTCATCCTCGTCTTCTGCCTCTTTAGCCTCCAATGCAAGGGCTTTTTGTTTTGCCTGCGCTTTCAAAACGTCATCCAGAGTCCACAAAGATATGCCAGTCTGATTTTCCTCCGGATTCTGAGAGATCCCTCGCATGAACAGCTTGGAAAGAGTTAGTGCCATGTCGGTCGATAAATTTGACGCCGTCTCAGTGATATACTGATTTATCCACCGCGGAAGTTTAGCGCGTTTGTCAGCCCGCGCGAATCGCTGTGCGGAAGGTGAAGAAGTTTGGATAGAAGGGAATGGGAGTAATGCGACGGACCTTGTCGGCGAACACCATGAGTCCCCAGTCCGTTTTTCCTCGCAATACACGCCCGACACATTGAGCCGCGTTACGCATGGCATCGAAGCCGAGGAACTCGGACTCCCGTATCCGATAGGCGTCGCGGAGGTACTCCAATCGAGCTTTCAGGATACGACTTTCTGTATATTGGTAGGGAACCCTGAGGTAGACATTAGTAGAGACCAAAAAAGAAGGCCGGATGTTTACCCAAACATGATCACAGCTCTTCCGTAGTTGTGATCGAAATCGATTCCTTCGGACACTTTACCTCGAGCTACCGAAAGAAGGACAGCTCCTCTTCCATTGTCGCATGCCTATGGGGATATCAGGAAAAAAGTGGTATAAGGACGCCATCCGCACTCTACGATAATTTTCCAGAGCAATGCTAGTCTCGTTAGCATCAGGGGTTTCCACAAAAATGAGTTTATTCTTCCAGACTTCATTGAGAATACCCTGCGGCCCTTTGTTGAGCAAATAACATCACGGCGCTCGGGAACTAACCATATCGTTCCATGCCGCGACGATGGATTCCATATAGAGATAGCTTGGGAAGAAGGCGACGATTCCATCAGGCACGATTTTGCTGTATTCCACAAGAATGCTACCGAAATTGCGGACGACGGCTGGGTCATTTCGGACTTCGAATCGAGAACTTATGGCAACTTGGTCGCTTCCCCGAGTGATAACCTTGGCACGTATACGATATCAAATCAAATAAGATGAAGAAAACCCAAACATACCAAAGGTAAGAACGCGTTGCGTGTTAGAGTCATGGGATACGTTTCTTGTACGACAGGGGTGAACTGGAGCATTTTGGGATACATGTCCAAGGGTGATATTGTACCGGAGGTAATGACGACGCTACTGAAACGTTCAAATACCGGTTGAATGGCGAGTGAAGGGTCAAGACAACTATCATCGAGTTTCAGACGGCAAAGCGGTAAGAGAAAGAGAAAACGAACGTAAAATGGAAGACCGGATTTGGTACTGATGCGTTGTCGGTCTCGAATGGCTCCAGAATAAGCAGAAAACCTTTGGTGTTTTAATGCATCTGCCAAGTCTGAAATACAGCACTTGCCTTTCTCATATGTGGAAACCAGAGTAGCGAAACTTGCAACCTTTTGCAAGGCGGAGTATTCATCCAGACGATTCAATTCCAACGTGCGGATCAAAGACTGTAGACGCTCGGCACAGAAACTATATATCGGATTAGGGATTCGAAAACTATCAAGGGTTCACACCAACCGCAAAGGCCGTCGTTCGATGTAAGTGATGTCTTTGAGATGCTGCAAAAATGACAGCGGAGTTTCAGCCACAACATGGAGCACACGCATTCGAGTCTAACCAGATATTAGACTATTAGAATGTGAAGATATGAATTCGTCACCTTCAAGTATTCCACAAAACGTTTCAGAAAAGCAACGAAATGTTCGGCCTTCCTGATATTTCCGGGAACCGCTTCATTGAGGAGGTCGTCTGGTAGTACTGCGATTCGAGAATATCAATGCGCGGATTACGGAGTCGAGAACAAAGCCCTTTACGTGGATTGGACATGAATCCGTCTTCGGGATCGTCCTCAGATGGATCTCGTAAACCATTCACCAGTTTGGCGTACTCGTCTAGCAATTTACTGGAATTCGTCGTTTTAATTCTGGATGGCGAGTCATTTAGAGAACATAGATAGACCAGGATTCGCGTACTCGTCAACTTTGTCCCCTAATTTCACTATACTTCTTCCCGCAGCGTCCAGCATAGGTCGAGTCAGATCTATGCTAAGGGATTCGATGCAAACATTGTCAATGTTATGGGCTTCATCGAACACCACAATGGCGTCTTTGGAAAGCTCTTTGGAGACTTGCTCCGCTACCTTGGGATCGAGAAGATAGTGGAAGGAGTAGATGATTACATCCACAAAGGGCATCTACGTTTAGTGAGTACGCAGCTTCAAAGACTGTAATGTATTTACCATCCTCCGAACAGTGAAATAGGGACAGGTTCCGTGGTCCCGGCCATAGTCAAGAACATCAGCCAGTGTCCAAATTCCAGGAGGAATCTGACTTCCGGGTTCCATTTGCCCTAGATTCTATAATGCGGTTAGATATATCTCAAATGGACCGAGACAACGAACTTCATGCCAGTCGCAGAGGTCAACAGATCCAGGCTCCTCTCGTCCCTTTTGACAAGTGGCAGAGTTCGTGAGGTCCCGGCATCGTGCATCGACCACCTTTCCTTTCTTCTCTTTAGACACCTTCATTGATGTTAAATTATCAGACAAGTGGTATGAGAGACCAAGTACCTCGGGATGAATACACAAATTTTTTCGGCTCGTTAATCCGAGGCCCATGAAACTGCGTTCTTTCTTTTTCGCTTCTTCGGTTTCTGCACACTCGATGCGGTAGGCCATCAACCTCTTCAGCTCGGCCAAAGCCTTCTCAATCTCAGGGACCGTTCGTGAACAGTAAATAAGTTTCCGGCGCGTAGGATAGAACTGTGGCCAACATTTCAGAATCTGAAGTGAACGTCTGGAGCATCGTCACCTGCTGGTAAGACACAATCAAAGACAGTAATGAAACGGTTTTCCCCGTGCCAGAAGGCATTTCCAGTACGCAGTGACCCTGGCCGTAGAGTTATAATGAGGCACCGCGTGAGTGGAGACATTTACTGTCGCGTCCAAAGCCCGCTTGAGATCGCACATGTACGCATATTGTTCTACCCGAGTGGTCAACGATGAGATGGAGAGGTGACCTCCGGGCTACCTGGATAAATGCGGTCGTATGGAAAGACAATCTGCGTCAATGAGTTTTTGGACCAGGGAAAAGGTCGAATAAAACAGACAGGTAAGTCGTCGATTGAGAACTTCATGTGGATGTTCTGGGTAATCTTCAAGTCAGAGTCAAGGAGAGCTCAGAGGAACAAGGCCCGTTTTGAGCCCTCGGAGTCCCGAACAAAAGCAATTCTGAATTTTTCGGTCCCGTTCCTTACGTAAATCATGATCGAATGTTAAATATAATATAAACCCACGCAATAGAGCTAACGCGAAATAATGGTGCTAAAATTTGTAGTTAAAAAAAAAAACATTAAAATCGTCCAACTCGTTCCGGCAGAATGCAGGTCATGGAGTCTTTCGTACGAAGTAGCGTCTATAATTAGGTCTTTAGGTTTCTTGGTGGTCTCAAGTGTCAGGCCCAAATTGTTGGACGGCTCCTGAAAGTATTGATTGAACACCTTCTTGGCTGAATGCGAAGTTAGCAGGGCTGCTGGCACAGAATCGAAAATTTCTGAAAACTCACGTGACGCCGACACTGGAATAACCGTCCGAGGGTGATATGCCATTCTCGTCTTGGACTGGGACGATGCCGTTCTCGTCGATGGTCGGAGAAATTGCAGTGCCATTCACCGCCGTAAGATTTCCTTGACCCCACTAACCAAATGGTTAATCGCGGTGAACGATCCGCGAAGCGAAGTGTAACGTACCTGATATTGTATCATCCCGGTGAGACCACTGGCAATTCCCTGTTGGAGCCATTGCGCATACGCATCATCTTGCTGTTGGTCGGTGACACCGTAAGGTGTTTGAGTCGCGTTGAGGGTAAGATTCCCTGTTCATGGCTCAGGATAAAACTACGTTGAATAGTAAGCCAGCATACCGATTTGGTCGTTTGCGAACGGCGCAACAGTCGTATTGAAGGGCACAAAGGACGGGGCATTGTCCTGGGTTACCAGACCGAATCCAGTCAATGTGACAGGTTTCCCGAACCTAGAAGAATAAAAGACATGCAAAATGAAACAAACGTCACTCTTACATCTGACCAGCCTCGCCATGGCGTTGGATCCAATTTAAGCCAGCCTGAAGAGTGTTGTTGAACGCAGGCAGGTTAGGATCGTCTGGGGCGTATTGATTCTGATCGGGGAATAATTGGAAAGAACCGAAACCAATTTGGGGGATCTATAGTTGTCACAGTCAATGGGGGTGGAGCAGGCAATAAATGGAACCGCGTGCATTGAGAATATCTTCGGAATCGACACCTTGGGATCCATCACTTTTTGCGAATCAATTCTCATTCCAAGATGCCACGAAAGGACTTACAAGGCGGAACCTACTCCTACATCGTCCTGTCGTCTCGTCGCTTCGGGAGAGTCAGAACGGCGGTAAGAACTTGGCGACTGTAACTTACGCGTTGAAACCCATCTCCCTCTAACTCTGACTCCTTCAGTAGGAGACTTGGACTTGAGGGCTACAGCGCGTGTGACTTTCCAAGCCTCCTTCCGTTCTTCCAAGATGCGCTTCTTCGTTAGAGGTTGCGGCTTGTTTTGACGACGAGAAGCAGCGGCAGAAGGTCCCGGCGGGGGTGGATTCTTTTTCAACGGAAAGAGCTTTGGACAGTCCGCACAGAAGAAACCTGCAGATCTGAATGTGCGGCGTTCAGGCAAGACTTCATAGGGCAGTCAAAACTAACCCCGAAGAGATAAGATGATTTTTATCGATGTTACGAATGACCTGGGCTATTCTTGAATGCCACTCAGTAATGGTGTTGGTGTTGCAAGATGGCGTTGCCCCGATGGACGAATTGCATCTGGTATGTTTTAGTTTGGGTAGAATGTCTTTTCAGAATGCATACCTCGGGTCATTGGCGATCTCCCTACCCAACTCTTGAGTCGATCGTAAGTAAACATGTTGAGAGCACTCACCACGCCAAAACCGCTGTGCTGTTTGCGTAGCGTGACACAATTTGACTTGTGTAATTTTCGAAAGCGGCAATAATTGTCTGATGTTCATTGAGTTCCTTCGATTCATGTCAGTGAGCTTGTGACGCACTTCGTTGGTGTAGAATGCATCATGGGAATCAGCCCCGAAAGCTCGGACATAAGTGTCCATTCCCCCGTAATCGTTGCTCAACGAGTTCCTCGGCAAACTGCTGTTGGTGAGGACATCTCGTTTGGAGAGAGAGCTGCTGGATGTTGAGTTCACGGTCGTATTGTCCTGCGGGATGGGGTTCCAATTATTCGTGAGCGATAGTAGCACATATATCCCGTGTTTCTCGGCCATGGCTAAGATCTGCGAATTCAAACATGAAAACAACGAGGCATCCAAGCGATAATCGCGTACTCTATCGAGCTTCGGAACTCCGGTCGTCTCATTAAGGTTGAGGGACGTCGTGCCGTTGACCACGAGCTGGAACCAGGTGCCGTTTCTAGAGGGTTTTAAGCTTGAATAACCAAGTATTGGGGAATAATTACTCGGGAATCTCAGGCACGTCTATCGTTGGTCAGTCAAGTACTGCATATAAAAACAGAATACTACCGACCGTTAAATGCCCATGTCCGAACCACGGAAATATTCGCAAGGGAGATGTTACCGAGCACGGCATCTATGTCCTGATCTATGCACATGTTGGCTCGAATTCTTCTCAAGTGCATCGGACAACGCTCACCTGAATTAAGAGCCGGAAGCCAGTAGGCATTGGTCCCGATGAACTCGAAATTACTGCGGATACAGTGAGAAAATCACATAGTGCGATAGAATTGACGGAGAGTGAACCTGTTGTTGACTCGGAAGTTTGTACCACTGGTGCTAACAAACTGCGATTTATCAACGGTGGTGGTGGTGGGGGTGGGGACTGAGTCTCTCTTCCAGCGGGCATCCAAGTGAGGGTCCAGGCTTGACGTTGCGGACACCCCCAGCGCGCCTAACGCGACGAGCCAGACGACTGAAGAGAACATGGTCAGTGTCTGTCTCTGGGAACGAAAGACGAAAGCTGTGTCCTTGGGCCGCACCTATATAAGCAAACGTTCCGTCCGCTCGGCTATGGAATTCCGTCGGCGTCTAAGACGACAGCTGGATCATGCAGAAGAGAAACTAGTTGGCCGCAGGCATGTTGGTCTGGCACGGCAGATCACTGCATCGATAACCTGTGACGCGACAAAAACAAAGTCCGCCCGCGATTGTCAGATTGTGCCTAGTATTTGATTTCGGGCCGCTAAATGGGACTGCAGTACTCTTTGCGGTATGTCTTCTTTGCTGCCAAGCCCCGGACCGTCGTAGTGTACCCTAGCGTACCCTGTACTGACAGAAATATTTCAGCTTGACGGTGAAACAGAGAGCCTGAGGCTGAGACGATTTACAGAGGCGGTGGATGATCGCCATCTTGCTGTATGGGTATAAGCTTGTGGGCGCTCAAGCAGGCTGCCTCATTGTTTCGCGGCGACGGGCAGTGCCGGGTTGAGGCGCGCGCCCAGTTCAAGTTGGTCTAGTCTACTCCGAGTCGGATCGAGCGGGGTTAATAAAACAAATATTCCCACAACCTGTCAACACTATACTATCGTGAAACCGTCACACACGCGTTCTCCCAAACGATGCTGAAGCGGGTCGCTGGTGCTCGAATCCCATTCGCGTCCTATCGGACCCGAAATGCTTCAACTTTCCAACGTCAGCCTTTCCGTCTCAACAGGGTGCAAGCGGCGGTCGGGGTCTCTGCTATCAGTGTGCTAGCTGTTGGTCTTCTTCGTGTTCTTGATTTGCACCTCTTGAAGGCATCGACAGATCGGTCTTAGCGGGGTGATCATCGACACCGCGACTCATATGTGGCTTGAGCGTCATTTGTGGCGCTTAAAAGCGAAAGTTGACTCGGAAACCCAGGAATGGGGATGGGAACTGGAGGCCGAAAGGTGGACAGGAGACTTGGACGGCGGCACAGATCGAGGCCTAGGACGACAAGGCAAGAAAGCGGTACGAGACGCCTGGTTCTCTCATCACAGTCCCGAAAAATACGGGCCCTTGGATGACGAAGAGGCCGCACGCAACGGCGCTACGAATGTGGTGGACGCAATGCTACTGCGAACAGAGCTTTGTCTGCGAAAGTGAGTTCCTACGGTCCTCCCAAACTCATCCTCATGCTGTATCAAGTGCCATTGCGATTGCTGAACAACCTGAAGTAGTTGGGAGGCTTCATCCTTCCACATTACCAGACCTTCTCACCCGACGCGCTGCTATACTTGAGCGGCTGGGACCTTCGCAGCTTATAGAGTCCCGAGCTCAGTATGATCGCGTATTTCGCATGTTGGGGGGGAAAGGGCTCCAAGCAGCACGTATCGCAGTAAAATTGGGCGACGTCAGTCAGCGTTTGGGTGAAGGTCCTGATGCGTTAGTTTGGTGGGCCCGAGCGATCCAACTGGCCACTGACAACGAGACTGGAACACATAATGTCCCCGAAATTCCTTCAACCCCCCCTGCATCCCCGGCTGCCCAGCGAATTTTATTTGCAGCACTCGTATCAACCTCAGCCGCTTATGCCATGGCTCGGCAAGTGGGCCAGGCTCAAAAAATCGAGGAGGGTGCCCTCGATTTGCTGCGATCCATTCGCACTCCAGATAGTCTTGAGTCTGCGTCTCCTCCTCAAGCTCTGCATTCTCTGTCGCTGCTTCACCGTTCCGCCATTCTCTCTCTCCACCTCGCGGAGGTTCTTTATGCTCAGCGTGCCCCAGTCGCTGAATGTGTAACGAGACTCCAAGCTGCTGCCACATCATCGGAACGGGTTGCGTACGCACTTGTGGGAACGTCGGTACGGGATTCCGACCAGTTGGCACCCAGCGTCGAGGAGCCTCTGCTCCACAAATATACCAAAAACCCTTACCTTGAAAAACCGGCTGCCGATCTCCTGCGAGATTCCCGACGAAGTGCGGCAGATATTTGGAATCTCTTGGGAGAGGTCACGGAGCGGATGGGACCGTCTCACCGAGAACTCGCTTTGGATTATTATACCAGAGCCGTTGGCTGGGCGGGGAAAACAAACGACGAAGGGGTAATGGAGCGCACAGACTCTACGCTGGAGGATGACTGGATGTTAATTTGGAGAAACTACCACCGTACGAGACAGGCTGTAGACGCCGAATCAAAATCAAAGTAGATATTAATTTCGACGCGTCGCGTCAACGCGTGGTTGGCGCGTCGCTGAATTGGGACATAATGATCAGCCGTCACGCGAGTTGCTACCTCAATCTGCAAGATAACCCCAATTCGGTACAAATCACGCTCTGTATGTGGGTGGCGCGTGGCCTGCGGTTCAGTGGGAAGACTTCGATCAGTGTCGGTCTTCCTTCCTCTCGTACTCGACTAAGAATGGCCTCAGCTTCAACTCTCGCGCAAGAAAGATTTTTGGCCGATCGCACACCTCCGTTGTGCAGCCTTGAAGTCAAAAAGTCCTTCGACCAGCTCTCGTGCGGCTACTACCTCCTGCTTTGATCTGGCGTTCCTGACAATATATAGTCCGACCGAGAAACATTACACCTATTGGCTCACTTCCGCTTCTTGGGGTGGCCGATCCATCATCCAATCCCAGTGGACTCCCCAAGCCACAGGTCTTGGTCTTCAGCTGTTACGACAAAAGACTTACCCCTACTGCTCTAGATCTCTACGATCTTTTGACTCTCACCTTTTCCAACAACGATGAGAAGCTGGCCGACCTTCAGGCTCTCCAAAACAAAGCCGAGCTGTCTGCGGATGAGTTTCACGACTTGCTTCAATATGCGTCCCAGGTCTGCGATTCTCTCGTGACTTTGAGCAACCGTCCTCACGATACATTGATCAGGTTTTGAGCAACCTTGTCAATTTTAAAACTTTTGGATTCACCAAGATTGTCCCGAGGACAAGTTCGGTCAAGTTTGAAGCCTTGGTCAAGGCCTCGGCCAACTCTGCCAAAGCGACTCCCCTTTGGGATGCTGTGAGTCGGCATCCCGAGTATATTGCATGCCTGGTCTCAAGGAAGCCTTTAGCTCAAGGAACACATTTACGCGGTTACTCCGGAATCGTCGCTTTTCATTGGAAAACCAAACCAGGGCCACATCTCGAACTACTATCTAGGTGAAACCATCCTGGACGACGAAGTTGCCGACATCCAGGCTGCAGCCGAGAAACTTGGTATTGACCTGCTCAACACTCGGTTCGTTTGTATACTGCGGGCTGTTGCTACATTTTTATCCGCCAGCGCAGTGTAAAGAAAGAGAGCAGCACCTCTTTTTCTCTTTTGGTTGCTTCCGCCAACCTCCAGCCAGAGGTCACCGTGGACCTTGGAAAAGGTTCGACTCTGACAGTCAAGTATGGCGACATGCAAGAATCCCTGGCCAAAGTTGTGGCCTCTTTGCAAGAGGTAGGAGCCCAATTCATTTCCTTTGGCGCGCTATTGATCTCCCCTAGGCCAAAAAATACGCCCAGAATGCCCACCAAACTGCGATGATCGAAGGATACATCAAATCGTAAGATTTCAGCTTTCTCGTTGAGCGAATACTGAAGCGCCATAGTTTTGAATCTGGTTCCATTCAAGACCACAAGGATGCTTCTAGACATTGGGTCAAAGTGCGTCCACTGTTTTGAGTTGACGTCCAGCTGACAGGTTGTAGGATGTAGGACCCGTTGTAGAGTCGTACATTGGGGTGAGCCTTGGCCTTTTCCCCCGAAATTTCATTGCTGAATTCATTAGTTCGTCGAAACATACTTGGATCCTTATGGCGCGCGTGCGGAATGGGAAGGTGAATATATTTGGCGACCTCGCTAATCGTTTGACCGCTCGTTTCTTCTAGGGTTCACTGCCATTGTCAACAAACAATTGAGCGCCAAATATGAAAAGCTCGTCGACAATGCCCCCCACTTGATCGAGGTACTTAATACGATTTTTTTCTCCATTGCAACTGCTGCTCACGGCTTTGAATAGAGCCTTCCCTGGGGCAAAGACTTTGAAGTTGACGTCTTCCGCAAACCGGACTTCACAGCTTTGGAGGTAATTTAGGCGTCTGCTCGTGTTTCATTTCTAACGGCAGTGTTGCAGGTGGTCTCTTTTGCAACTGGTGGAATACCTGCAGGGATCAATGTCTGTTTCGATTTCTCGTGGCCCGAGAATCCCAACTCAAACTTTGCCTTCAGATTCCTAACTATTATGAGATTCGAGAATCTGCAGGTTTCAAAAACGTAAGCTTGGCGAATATACTGGCCGCAAAAGCTCCTGGTACGTCCCAATGTCGCAGGATTAACTACCAGCATTCTGACACCTTGCAGGCGAGGAGCTTACATTCATTCACCCTGATGACGTGGACCTGTATAATGAGTGGGACGCCCGAGCCTTCGAGCTCCAGGTCGCCAACCATGAGCTTCTCGGAGTAAGCAGAATGAGAACCTCTCCTTGCCTTACCTTCCCGGCATGCTGATGCAGTCTATATAGCATGGGTCGGGGAAGCTGTTTACAGTGCGGGTTTTCTTTCGATTCCCAGTCACTTGGCATTCACCCTCACCCTCATATTTAGGAGGACTCTAACGGAAAGAAAAACTTTTCTCCCGAGGTTGGCCTTTCTTCGTCTCTTTCCTGTTCCCAGGTAAAACGAGTTCTTTCAAGGTGATCAACCCTCTCACTGGGAAGCCAATGTGCGCATTTTTTGATTTGCGAGCGAACACCTGTTTGACAGCCCTTTCTATGAAGAACGACTTGGTATCATGCCGGGCAAACCCCCGACTCGGTGCTGGGAGAAGTTTCCTCGTCGATGGAAGAATGCAGAGCGTGAGACCTCCTATGAACGTTCAGAACAAGCCTCATCACGATTCACAGTGAAGCAGTAGCACTTTACCGTGCGCAATGGTCTCATGTATCTTGTGTGTTTCTGCTGAGATCTCCGCAGTTGCTAGCAACACCGAGATTCTGGGTATCTTTAAGGTACAGCGTCATTCACCCACAAGCTAGATATTCGTTAATAGTTCGATAGTATACTGATAAGAAGGAGATCGAAGACATCCAGTTCATCTCGTTTTTGCTCATGGCGTACGTCTGCCTTTCATCGCGCCCAGTGTGAACTGATTCTGGCTCAATTTTTGTTCGGTGCAGGCGAGCAGGGATCCGTGCGCTCGAGTTCTATGACCCAACCACAAAGAAGCACGGCCAAGCCCACATGCAGGCTCGGTATGTTGCAAATCTCATCACATGAAAACCACTGAAACCACGGAAAACAAGCTTGGGAATTATGCAACATCTGTTCCGTTCTGGTTTAGTCAGTCTCGAAGAAGTACGCGACAAGAACGATGTTTTAGAAAATTTGTTCGTTCGGGTTTGTTGTACCTTTCGTCTTGCCTTGTGGGTATGCTTCATTGTTCCCTTAGGTCGATCGGTCTCGAGTGCTGTCGGAGGGCAAGGCAGTGATGGGCAAACTTTTGGTGGAGCTGCAAGTTCGCAAGAGCACAGCCGATGGCACTGGCGCGCGTCAGTATTACACCGACTTGACCAATCCAATGGAGGTGTTCAGCAGGCCCGAAGTGAGGAATTTGGTCCTTGTGAGTATTCGCTTCTTATATTTCAAAGTTATAATCTGACCACCTCCAAGGCCAAGAAACTTGTGAATATCTGTTCCTTGTATTCGTATTTAGTTTCCCACAATACTGATATTTTACCAGGCACGCAAGATATTTGTCCAACCCAATCTCCTGTAAGCAGTTAAATTATTTGAATTATATTTTCAATTGATTAATGTTCTTTTTTTGCGCCAGAATCGAAAACGGCGATGTTCAACTAAAGGAATACCCGTTGACCCCCGCTGGTGTTGTGGAGAGTTGGATTGAGCGGAAAGCGTAAAACTTCAAAATATACATCAAGTCCTGTAATTGTATCGTTGCTGTGGACCAGATTTGCAAGCAGGAGTTGAGTAAATAATCCAGATCATTGTTCCTTAGGCTGTTTCCTGAACGAGAGCAACCACCGCTGTAACATCATCGACTTTCTGTGGGATATTTCAGCGTCAACTCTACCGGTAAAACGAGTACACTGTGCCTACCCCTCCTTGCCAGCACTGCCCATTTTTGGCCGCCTCTATTTCATAAGGCGATCGTCGTTCACTGAACATACACTGCCGAGAATGGTAGACCAAGCTTTGGGCGATCATTTGCACTTTGGCTGCCTCGGATTCTGGCCCATTCATTGCCAAGGCACAGATCTGAAGAATCTCCGCTGGCGAGAAATTAGACGCACGCGGAAGCAGATTGATAAGATTTTACCGGGAAAAACATTGTCCGCCAGTCCATCGGTCTGGGGAATCGGTTCAGCAGTACGACGAGCATCGTAGGTATGAGATATACATAGGCAATGACAATATCGCCGTCTTTTAAACGCGTAGAATACTCCTCAGCCGCACTTGGGCGATCGTCGATGGTGTCTACTCTGCTTTTGGCGCTTTCAAATTTTGCCAACTGCCTATAAAAAGTTAGAAGATGCTACTGTCAATCGTGGGGGGAAATCCCACCGAGGGCAGTTGAAATAGTGTGTTTGTGCTTTTGCTGAATAAAACATAGAGGACGACCTCCTGTTGAGGGAAGTTAATTAGATTTGCCATAATCTGGTAGAAAGATGAAGTACACGATACAAAAGCCGGAATCACCAAGACTGTGCAATGGTTGGCCGTCAGGTATACATATGTTAATAGTAAGTCGCACTTGGCAGATCGTAACACCCCGGAAGACGCGTTCAAAGTCAAAAGACAAGCTGTACTGGAGCCTGGAGGGCATAAATATACCGACAAGAACACAAATAGACAGCGCCTCACCTGCTTTGATAGACGCGTCGGCTAAAACATCGCGGTGTGCAAGTTGCAAGGCCTTTGACGGTGTCATTTCTACTCCCTCAGGTGTGGCATCGGAAGCAATGATAGGGTCAATTTCAGGCTCCCCGGCCCATCCATTTTCGAAATGTCGATGAGCATAATACATCAAACCTTGAGAGAACAATGAACAGTCTATTCCTTGGTCAATCCAGCCTCCAACCCCATCGCCGAGGCCCAACGAAATGCCCTAGGCAGCGGTTAAAGAGAACCTATTTTTCACAGGTCAAAGAGGTTGTACCGAATTGTGCCGCATCTGAACTTGAATTGTTAGGGAGAATTCGGATGGATATAGCACTTACATTCGTGCAGAGAAAAAAATCTTCGCCAGCGCTGCGCCCATGGGATGAGATCGAGAGCCTCTTGAGGGATTTTTCGCGCCACAATCGTATGGCATTATCGGGCGGAAACTGAAACTTTGGCTTCCGGGCGTTTTTCCATGGAGGTTTCCCCGCCCAGTCGACCGCTGTGTGGAAGTTGAAAATTCTCTTTATCATGACGAAGTTACGTTGCTAGCTTTGGTGTCGACACCGATAGCTACCGTGTAGAGGATCAGCGCGTTAAAATGGTGGAATGGAACACCGAGACGCGTCAGGAAGATTCAGACGTGAGGAGAGAAATTTCAAAAAAACGTTTTGGTGGCGGTGATCATGTGGGAGCAGAGTGACATGTGGCTGTGTCGACGAGATAATCTAATCTATAACTAGAAGATCTACGCTCTTGTCGCCACCTCAAGCCTCAGTCTGTACTTTCCATGGCTGACTAGACCGGAGATTCGCCGAATTCCTTTTTGAAGCATGACGCACGTGACCCATCGCGCTCAGAATTCGCTGAAAGCACATGTAAACAAAGGATGTAATTCGCACCGTACAAAGGTCCTGATAGCTGCTACTGCTATATATATGGATAAAAATACAGTGTAAATGAAGAATTAGTGTCGGCATGTCGGGGAGTATGGCTGCACCACTGGTCGTTATCGTAAACATTGAGGGCAATATCCTGGAATCTGTGGGCAGGTCAACCATTAACATGGGAAAGAAATATTTCCAGCGCACCTCTGCTGATACTAAACGTTCGGGTTGCCCTGTGGAATTTTAGGGCCAGAAGGGCAGCTAACCGGACGAACTCACCGTAATATCTGGATGAACGAATTCATTGGTGGATAATTCAGATCGCGGTAAGGGCACGCACCGGCGACAAGTACATCTCTGACAGTTTAGCGGATGGGCCCTTGACAGTCGGCAATAGCGGGATTGACAATCCACCATTATCTCGCTCGATAATGTCGAGTGTCCGCAACGTCTTGCCTGGTCGAGCCATCGCGGAAAAAGAGACCATGAACATGATTGTGGAGCGTAGGCGAATATATTGGGTTGAAGTGGATAGGACGGAGGATGAAGGTTCGATACCAAAAAAATGAGTTTCCGGTCGTAGAACTTGCTTGGGTTGATCACCTTGGTGAAAAACAATTGGCGATGACACATCCTCGCTCTACTGATAGAGTTTGGTGCCAAATTGGTGAGGAAAGCCGTCTGCTCTCGTCGGTGGAGGTAGGCCTAACTCCTGTGGTGATCGATCGTCTTATTTAACCCGCCTGTCCTGTCGTTTGTGGATCATTGTGGGCTTCGTTGGAGGTATCTGGTCCAACCTTCGTGCAGAGAATTGTAGGAGAGCTTGAGAGACTGGGCCAACACAGATTGACCGTCCGAAGTGGTACGGGAATTTATGGACCCCCTTTTAACAGCCGCAAAAGATTCGCAACCCCGAGGGCCACGGCCCGAGCTACCCTTTGCAAGAGTCTTTTTGCTGACAATCAAGACGAATTTGTAGCGATAGAGATATGGTTATGGCATTTTCTGTGTTACTTTCTGTTACTTTATTCCTTGCGAATAAATCGCGCTGGATCTCAGATCTTTGTATATTGTCGATCATCTTTGTGATTGACATCATCTGCGCTTCCCCTTGATACCATTTTGAGCGTACGAACCTTGTGGCCACTGGCAGGTCTAAGGTACCGATCGTAACTGAGAGCGAATTGTTTGTCAGACCGAGACAGAACATAAGTAGACCAGTAGTAGACCCCGCCTTGAAGTATCCAGAGACATGTTGTGATGGGAGAAAGCCTGACGAAGCAGGGCGGAGCGCACGAGACAGCATTATGGCAATCGAGAGAAGGAAGTTCCGAGCTGTAACCGCGTAGGAAAATCATGATGCACCGGATACAGATTAGGGTTGGGTTTTTTTATCTATTAGAGACCGTACAGCAACCGTCCAGTGAAAGTGTAGGCTCATTCTGAATTCGGCCCCGGTTGTTCATCCTCCAAAACCTGTTCCAGACGCTCAGAGATGTTACGAATTGGTTCCCCGCGGACGACGCGTTTTACTTCATCGGCATCCAAAGTCTCGTGTTCAACAAGCGCATGCGCGAGCTTGAAAACTTCTCAGCAGGAAAAAAGAAATCAGCGAGGGAAGGCAATACCCGATGTAGTTCCTCAATTCGAGACGTCAGAATAGTCGTTGCTCTGCCCTGGCCACCCAAAATAAGACTATGAATGAATCAAATTAGGTTTTGGGAATGTTCAGATGAAGTGCGTGGAAAAGCAACCGACTTTGTTACTTCTTCTTCGATTTCATCTTTGCGCCGAGAGCTCAAAGTGCCATCACGGGGGTCGTAGAAAACCGGGCCGAGTCTTGAAAAGCCCCAATTCTGTTGCAGGTCAGGAATGAAAAAAAGATCAGAGGCGAGGGAATTACCGTGACCATGGCTCTCGCAGTGCGCGTTGCGTTCATGATGTCCGAGCTTGCCCCGCTGGTTACATTCTCAGGACCATAAACTAATGGAAGACGTCAGGAAGGGCGGGAGGGTAAGGTGACAGTCGTCGGCTCACTCAATTCCTCGGCAACCCGGCCACCCATTGAAACGTCAATCGAGGCGAGATATTCCTTCAGACTGATGGAATTTCGGTCACTCTCGGGCAGCAGCGAGGTCTTGATAAATAGGTAAGAAATATATTCCCGTCCGACGCGAGAAAACGTACGTAGCCCAACGCATGACCTCGGGGCATACATGTCACTTTGTGTAACGGCATCGCGCCTTCCGTGTAAAGTGCCACGAGTGCGTGTCCGCCCTGTCGAAGGTGATCAGCGCACACTTTGCTGATGTTCCATGCCCAAACCTCATGATACGCCGTCGCCAATTTATTCTTCGGGTCAATGTATCGACTCTTGCCTTCCGCGCCCATCAGAATACGATCCTGATTACGGTCAACTGCTATGACTGGAATAAGAAATAGTAAAACGAACTTTAGCCCATTCAAAGTGTCTGAGGGACACCTCGGTTGCATGTTCTTTTGATGCCTGAATAGCTGCTTGACTAGGGAAGGGAGAAGATGAAAAGAAGAACGTCAAGAACAGCTACCATCTTACTTCACCATGTTCTGCAAGTCAGCTCCCGAGAAACCCGGAGTGCCCCGTGCAAGAATTTTGGTATCCACATCTGAATTTCTCTCACTATGGAGAAAGTAATGAGGCGGGAAAGTGTCGTACCCTTCCCCGTAATCACACCCTTCATGTGGTGTTTTAATATCTGCGCACGTCCGCGGATATCGGGTAGAGGAACAGCGATAATCCTATCAAACCGCCCAGGTCGCACCAAGGCTCTAGAAAAAGGAGATTAAATCAGAAACATCACATACAGGGCACTTACTGGTCAAGGCTTTGCGGGAAATTGGTTGCAGCGATAACAATGATTCCCTCGGTTTGTTGGAAGCCGTCCATTTCGACGAGAAGCTGGTTCAGCGTCTGTTTCATGTACTGCTGGTCGCGGCTGCTACGTTTTCCACCAACAGCGTCCAGCTCATCAATAAAGATGATGGCACGATCTTTCTTTCGAGCAGCGGCAAATAGTTCGCGGACACGTTTAGCACCGACGCCAACGAACATCTCCTCGAAATCGGAGCTGGAAAACAAAGTGAGCTACAAAAGGCAACTCCTTAGGAAGACTGACCCAGACGCAAAGAAAAAGGGTACACCAGCTTCTCCCGCAACCGCTCGAGCCAACATTGTTTTACCAGTTCCAGGTTCTCTACTCGGACGTCAGAAGGTGTCTGCCAGAATCAAAAGGAACCGACCCAGTCAGCAAAAGTCCCTTGGTCAGCTTACCGCCGAGAGAGGCAAAAGCAGTCGGGTCCTTGAGGAATTCAACCACATCTTGGAGCTCCTACAAGAAACGCAGAAATGAGAGAAAGAAGCGGAACACAAGAAAAGACAAACCTCCTTGGCCTCATCGACACCATGAACATCACTAAACGTGACCGTCTTGCCTTCTGTTGGTTCGAACTGGGCTTTGGCCGGACCGGCTTTCATAAGACCAGTGTTCTCGAAGAACACGGATAGAATGACGAGGAAAACTGGACAGCAATATAATCACATTTTCGTTCGATGTAGCAGAGAGAAGACGAACAGAAGGAACCAACGGCCAAGCCCAAGACGAATCTAATTAAGGATGAGCCCCAGGATTTGTCTAGAGGTCGGGAATATTAGCGGATCGACGTTGAACCAAGTTGGGGAAAACCAACTTTGTTGAATAACAACCGGGATGGGGTCGAGGTGTGTTCCGCCGCGAGATTCAAGGGCCGTAGATAAGCGATGAGAGAACGAATCGCTTGCCCCAGGTTGACCCGTACTTGCTAGAACCGACTGGCCGATGATCTGGCTCTCGCTCAGTACCGAAGACGGTGGAGAGGCTGTTCCCGGTGAATTGGAGTCGGCAGAATCCTTCGCGGGGGCAGCAGTGGGAGGAACGAGGAGGGGATTGGCAGCGATCAGAACATCTCGCCTCCGGACCGCAGGGAAGACCGAAGCAGACTGGCCAGTGTTTACCAGACAGGTAAGGTAGAGGCGAAAGGCCTCTGACGAGTGCAGCAGAGGGGAAGACGGGTCCTAGGATGTAAAGTAAATAAATGACTTGCTCTGCCAAATGACATTCGGACGCACGAATTCACACATCTTCTCCCACCGGTTGATGACCACCTCATATGATTGTCGTAAATTCGTCGAAACCAAGGCTTGGAACAGCGAGAGCTGCTTTGGAATATCGTGACGGTTGACATCCGCTTCGGCTTCTAATTTTGAGATTTCGACGACCACATGTGGGGAAGGCGACGGTGAGGGCTTCGGTCTAGAGAAGATTGAACCAAGAGATACATGGCGAGATTGTAATATTATTTGCGAGGTTGGAGATGGTATGCGTGGGGGAGATGGTCGGAGGGGCACGCGTAAGCCAGCAGAGAAAAGCGGCCGGGAGAAGAAAGAGCGGGACTGTGCTACCGGAAATGCGTGAGGTCGCGCCCGGCAGGCCGCAAGAAACTAGAGGCGAGGTCAGTCGCGTCGGCGGCTTGTGGCTTGCTCACTCACCGAAACCAGCATGCGAGTCGTAGGAAGAATTGTGTGGCGGTGCAGCATCATTTGCCGAATCGATGTCTGACCAGCAAAAAACCGTTCTCTCCCTCAGACTCGTTCTGGAGACCTGCAATGCCGCTCTTGACTCTGTGCCGCCGGAGGCTACCTCAGAGTCTCTCCCGGTACTGCACAAAGACCTCGTTTCTCTCATGTCGTTGCTCTACGCGGCAACTACCAAACTGGCGCTTGCGTTGAAACCTTCGAAGCCTACCTACAGCGCCTCCCTTACTCCGCTCAAAGATCTCGCAGACCATGTCTCGGCGCTCTTCCACTGCGCCAGCCTCTTCGTCCCCGAAGCACACGGGACGGTGCTTGTCCGAGAGGTACAATCTCTCGTCAAGGACGCCATAGAGTCCATAAAATCTCTCGCACACACATTCCTGGACATTGAAGCCAGTAATTCGCGTCGAAGTTCGGGCCAAGCTGGCGATGAATATATGGTACGGACTGCCACCGTTCACAATGTCCTAGCCAGAGCACGGACATTGTCTGCAAACAACCTTCTCGCTGTACGAAAACGATGGTCGGAGGACGCCGCTTCGCTTGGTGATGGTATCCGAGAGGTTGCCGAGATGGTCGAGGACGCAGAATCCACGGAGCATGATACCGAGGATGACGATGAGTTCGATGACGGCTGGGGCGATATCGGCATCGGGAAGAGTCAGAAGATGAATCCCGAAGAGCTAGACCGCACTAAAAAGGTCGGTGACCGCTACCTCGCGCTGCTTTTCGCCGTCTTAAGCCGTAAGTAGGTCCACGGGATACTCCGACTCGCACAAATATTGCATAAGCGCATCCTTCGCGATATCCTTTCCACGTCTCAAGAGGCACCTAATAATTCCATGCTGGACGTTCTTTCGTCGCTCTCGCACGAATTACTGTCCGCTTCTGACGAGCTTGTATCCACTCTATACACTCCTCAGGATCCGGACAGGATACGAACAGAACTCAGCGCATTCCGCAAAATCATTTCCGATTTTCAAGCATCCCTTGCAAAGCCTGATGCGCTGGAAACGCAGCTGCAAAGTCTATCTTTAGCACCCGATGATGGGTCCAAATGGTTTGATACTTGTTTCGTACAATTATTCAAGGCGGTGGATGCTTTTGAACGATAGTCTCCGTCCAACATAATCCCAATGCGCATTTCATGAACCCCCTTGTTGCCTAAGGTCCGAATTGCCCGGCAGGTATACGTTTCTTTTCGGTCTCCGTGAGACGGCCATAGGGCAAGAGCCCCCAGTGCAAAGCAAGCCCGCTGGAACAGCAATTCCTTTCGGTAATTCCGTTCCCAGTCAACGTTTAGACTGGGTTTGACATGAATATTTGTGTCATGGCGGATATGTGCAGCTGAGTCGCATAGCCTTGAAGCCACAGCGGCCTCCAGGTAAAACGAAGGTCTCTGATCAAACCCATATAACCAACGATAGCTTAGCTCTGAAAATCAGACCCAAGTTACGAGCCTAGTGGCGTTGTTTTCGATAAATGCGGGGTACAAAGTCGACTACATTTCTCCTTCCTCGCGTGCCTCGAGATCGTTACCAGCGCCGTAGCACTTTTTTCCGGCTTGTAACGCCTTCAAACCACCAGCGATGAAATTGGGATAGACTGCGGGGCTCCTCGAATTTCGCAACTTCTCCTCGAAGCGGGCAATCTTATCCATTTGACCTTGTAAATCGAAGGGTGGAGCCTGTGCATGGCGAGGTTGAGGACGAGAAAAGTAAAATGAAAACTAGCATTACGGCTTCGTTGATGCGCTTCGCTCGCGCCTCGTCCCGCATTCGGTTCAGCTCTTTGCGTCGTTCTTCGTCTTTTTCGCGACGGGTGAAACCCGAAGGCGTGCTCCCACCGCCCTGACGGTGATAATATCAAATCTTAGCAAAAATACAAAAAAGCCAAAAAGAAATGGGACCCACAGATTTATTAAACAATGCTGCATACATCATTGGGTTGGATAAATCAACATCTGCTGAGGCAGGGAGGGTGGTTTTTCTAGTTCCTGCTCCAACTACAGGTAAGGGTAGCTTGCTTTCCTCTGCAATGAGCGGTGCGGGCTTGGCTGGAATGGAGGGAGTCGAAGTTACGGCGCCGCTCGCCGCAGGGACCGCACTTGCACCAGTCACCGACTTGTTCTTCTTGATCGGAGGCAACTTTTTCTTGGCGGGGGCAGGGACTGCGTCTTCTCGAGGCGGAGGCGTGCCGCTAGGAACAGCGGAAGCATCCCCGACAACGTCAACTACGATCTCCGCTCCGGATTTTTGTGCTGGTTTCGTCCGCGCGCGTTTTGTAGCCGGAGCTGCTGTAGACTCGGCTGTCTCCTGTATGGGTCTCTTCCGCTCGTCTCTGGCCATAATTTCCTTGGGTTCAGGTTTCTTCTTCCCTTTCCCGCCCTTCGCCGCCTTGCCTTTCGTTCCACCCACTCGTTTACCCGTGCTTTTCGGTTCAGACATATACTCGTCGTCGTCGTCTTCCATGAGCATTTCAGGCTCCGACTCGTCGACGGGATCAAATTCGAATTCCTCAGATTCTGGGTCCGAAACGACCACTTTAGTTCTCTTCTTGGGAGTCTGTTTGGTCTTCGCACGAGAGCCAGAAGCGGCCGGACGCGCGGGCTGACGAGAGGTCTCGGGAGAGAGACTCTCGCCGTCGGAGCCATCGAGACGAGCTCTCTTCAGTGGGGGACCAGCTGCCGCGTCGTCATCGTCCACTGGAGAGGTGATTCGCTTGGTGGCTTTGCGCCTCGCGTGTGGTACATCAGAGCTCTATTGGTGGATGAGCGCAACTGCAAGGTGCAGAGCAATCAACAAGGGCACCTCGCTCCCCGTTCTGGCCTTCGAGCTCATGGTGGTCGTCGTAAACAGGAAATTGATCAATGATCATTGATAAACGGAACCAAAAATTACATAATTCTTTGACTTCTACCACAGTATCGATTATTTATTCGTAGCACTTCATCAGGTCTTGCACATCCTCCTTGCTTCCCAAGAACACAGGGCATCGGTCGTGGATGCCGGTAGGAACAATATCCAAAATTCGTTTCGTCCCTGTCGTCGCAATTCCTCCAGCCTACAAGAAAATAAGCGGAAAATGGATGTTCCGGCACAGTACACACCTGTTCCGTCAAAAACGCCATAGGGAACGCTTCGTACAGCAGTCTCAGCTTGCCATTCTTGCTCTTTTTGTCATCCGGGTATCCAAAGATCCCTCCGTAGAGCAGCGTGCGATGCACATCGGCAACCATAGATCCGATGTACCGAGCGCTGTACGGGGTCTTCGGTGCGGCGGGATATTTAATGGACTTGAGGTATGTCGTCACGGGCGGGTGGAAATACATAGAGTTGCCCTCGTTGAAGGAATAAATCTTGCCGCGAGGAGGTATCTTAATCTGTAAGCGTGATTTGAGAAAGGTACGCCACACTTGCGAGGACGCGAATTCACATCAGGATGCGTGAGGATGAATTCGCCTAGAGAAGCATCCAGCGTATAGCCATTGACACCTTTGCCGGTGGAGAGTACTAGATTGGCGGAAGATCCATACCTTTTGTGGAGGTCAGTAAAATACAGCCGGGTTGAACCCAAACCCACATGGTATATCCAGCAGCAACCATCTCGCTTCCTGGTCTCAGGACGTCTTCGATGCCGCCCTTCGAACCATCTCGCTGTAAGAAAATTAGTGGCAGATTTTCTGGCCTCACACTCGAAGCGTACCACTTTATAAATTCCGAAAATGGTGCCAATGTTGACACCAGCGTCGATATTACTGCTGCCGTCGAGAGGGTCGAAGACGACGCAATACTTGCCCTTGTACTTCTCCTCGATAATAATTGCGTCCTCGAGTTCTTCCGAGACAAGCACAGAGGTCTTGCCGGACGCTCGCAAGGCGTTGACCATGATGTCATTGGACAGAATGTCGAGCTTCTTCTGCTCTTCTCCTTGTATATTGGTCTCTCCGGCGAGGCCAACGCTGCAAGAAGTGAGCGCACGACCGATGTCGATGGACGAATCAGATACAGATTGATCAGACGGGCTTTGCGAACATTGGTGGCAATGAATTTGGATGTAACCTGAATCGCTGTGAGCAACAGGGTCAGGTCGCCAGTCGCGGCGGGCCCCAATCGCAGCTGATCTTGGAGAACATGGCTAGATGGACGCGTGTTAGCCGTCTAGCTGGTTGGTTGCATGCAGGGCACACCGAGTGAGGGTAATGAGATCGGTGCTGGGGAGTTCTTCACTCATGGATGTAGAGAAACAAGATTATAATTCCGGAACGCGGAACTTGTCGGCAAGAATCCGACGGATGCGATTTATAGGGGTTCCCGAGGGTGGCCGCTTTCCGAATTCACATGGGAACCAAAAAGCTTTGTACAGCTCAAAACTACAATTTGACTAACAGTCGCAACAACAACCAAACTCATCGCTTCCTCTTGAGCCCATCTCCAATGGCATCCTTGCCTGTCCGTCGGGGCCGCAGGGGCACCGGAAAGTCCTTGCAAAAAAACTCATGAAAAATATTGAGCTTCGACGTTCAGTTCACTTACTTCTTCCTCCGGCCCGTCTTCATCGTCGGCCCGGCTCTCCCCGCCTCTAATACCACTCGTATTTGGTCCGATAGCTTCTTGCGACTCGTTCTCATCCTCTTCATCATCGTCGTCTTCATACATCCGGGACTGCGCTTGTGCAATAGCCGCCGCAATCTCCGCCCCAATACTGGCAACTCGAACCTCGAGTGGTTGATCCGAACCGACCCCGCCTCCGGCCTGGAACAACGCCGAGATCGTCCGCACGGAATCCGCAAGCTCCTCGTCGTCATCCTCTTCTTCCGAGACTTTCCGCCGTTTCGCCTTAAAACTGTATTTTCTGAAAAACGGCCCGTTAGCTTTGTCCATAATATGGTCCATGGGTACTCACAGATTGGGATCCGGCTCCCAACTAGGGTCATGAGTGCGCATGTGCTGAGTCAAAGTTGTTCTTCTAGTAAATGTCTTCTCGCAAGAACTGTCTTCGCACTTGTATGGCCGCTTTCCTGTATGTGTTCTTCTGTGTCGTGCAAGACTGCTTGAATCGCCAAATGTTTTGCCGCAGCCAGGGTATTCGCAAGAGTGAGGCTTCTCTCCGGTATGCACACGAAGGTGTACGTGCAGGGCAGATCGCTACGCGAGTTAGAATATAGCGCCAAAGAAGCAAATTACTTCATACCTGAATGAAAGTTTTGCCACAACCATCGTGTTCGCAGACGAAAGGCCGTTCGCCAGTATGTATCCGCATGTGCCGGACCAGGTCACTGCGACGGGTGAAAGACTTCTGGCATTGGTCGTGGTCGCATGGATGCAACTCTTTGACCTTCAGGTTGGACGCCGGAGGAAGAGCAGACGTCGAGGCGACGGGCTGAGGTGCAGGAGGTCGATTCAAAGGAGCCAAAACAGTAGAAGATGGAGGGGAATTATTGCGCTGAGTGTGTGAGACGACCGGGGATGAGTCAGGCGACGAGGTTCGCTCCAACTCCGGGTCGAAAGGTGCAGAAAAGTGGGTCAAGATGTCGTTCATGTCTGAGAATTCAGAGGGTAAATGGGGGGATCCAGCAGACGATACCGATGAGCGAAGGGGTGCGGCAGGTGCATGGGAGGCGTCGTGGTCGCCCTCACTATCATCATCATCTCTGTCAGAGTACAAGAAATCGGCTCCTTCAGTTCCCTTTCTGCCGTCTGCTTTCTTCTTCGTCTGCGGGAGTACGGACCCTTCTCCGGCTGTAAGCGAGTGGAAGGCGGGTGCAGCCCGCGTCGTCTTTTGCCCTTTCCCAGCCATCGCAACTCCTCGTTGCCGGGCAAACTCGGGGTCATTGGCAGCCATCTCCTCTGCAACACGCTGCTGTTCGGCGGCCTGTGCGTGGGCGGCCTGGAGGGCAGCAGCTATCCCGCTAAGATTTAATCCCGGGCCCGCAACGGGGTCGTTTCCCGTGCTGCCACCGTTCGCGAGATCGAGATTTTCCTGGCGTTGTTGAACAGCAGCACAGAGCAGGGCGGCGGAGGCAGCGGAGGCATTCTGGTTGAGCAAAGTAGCTAATTCGCGCTGGAGCATCTCGACAGCGTAGGACTCGGAACTTGGAGAGTATTCGAGCATCGGGGAGCCCGAATCACGACCAATGGAGGAAGTGCCATTGGCGTCGCCGTTGTCGTCGTCCATGGTCTCATCGTCGTGGACGACATCGGAGAGGTTCAAGGAGGGGAAAGACACGAGCTGGTCTGTCTCCCCGTGCTCCATTGGAATGGCGAGGAGAAGCTATAGTGTGGAGGCTATGTTGTCGCGGTTGGAAGGCGCTCCGTCCCCGACTGTCACACCGTGACTGCGTCAGACAACGTCACGCATACCTACCTGTTCACCACCGCAGTTCTCGTTCTTTAAACCAACTTTGCAGAGGCCTTCTGCTGGCCCACGCGCCACAATGGCTAAGAAGAATACCTCGCTTCAGCCGAAGCGCCATCATGGCTATGCAGTCCTTTTATTCATCCTGGGTACTCTCTTCCCTCCACTGGGTTCGTCATGTTCTCCTTTCGCCTGGCGATATTGCACACGATGCCCTTAATGAAGCCGTTGCAATTTATCTCGCCCTTCTACTTGCCATGTCTCATCCGTCATTCTAGCTGTTGCCGCTAGATTCGGCATCGGAGGTGATTTCTGGCTCAACCTGCTTTTAACGATTTGTGGTTACTTTCCGGGTACGCACTTGCTGTTTCTGGTTCACATGGGCATTGACAGACTGTTCCAGGGCACGGCCACAACTTCTACATTCAGGTATGTTCCACGGCTCACCCTGCAGTCCATCCCCGAATCGTCCATACAGAACGTCAGAAACAACAAGAACCATGCCCGAACACCAAAGTGGGCTCAACGATACGGGCTCGTGGATACATCCGAAATCCGACGCAAAGAACGCAAGTCGCAGTGGCAGTCCCGCTACAATGATCGACTTCCTAGGTCGACACTCGAAGGCGCAGCGTATGAGGAGGGTCAGGAACACGCCTCCAGCGTGGATCTGTCGTCCGACGGACATCAGCCCGTGCCTCGAACCCAGACAAATGGAGAATTGTGGGGACAAGAGGAGGAGCAGTACTATAACAACGATGCCGAGTCCACGTCGGGAGGAGGGGGACGATGGCATTATCCTGCTAACTTTGACGATGCCGCCGCGCCGAGCAAGAGCTCGAAGAAGAAGAAGAAAGGCGACAAGAAGGATCGATGGGCACGAACAGAGGATGCTTATTCCATTTCAGAGGAGCAGGCTCAGAAGAAAAAGAAGAAGAAGAAGAGCAAATCATCCTCATCTATGTATTCGGATTCAACCACGGAGTTCCCGGAGGCGGCTGAGGGTGGGCTTTATGGCGATCGCGCAGCAGCGGCAGAACCCAACGAACCAGTCAGGCAGACCGATGATGTTTTCAATCACGAGTTCTGATATCGTCCGACTACTATGTTAACCTTCGGCGTAGCTGGTATTTATTTTCCCGTGTCAATGCTCGAATGACTCTGGATTAACTACATGGACTCCCTACCCACTTATTTTACCTTATTCGTTTGATAATGACTCAAGAATTCGTCCTGCTGTGTCCTCGTTTGGCCTGGCGATTAGATCGCTTAGATTGAAGTTAAAATTAAATCTGATGTGATAACATTTGGCTAATACACATGAAACCATTCGACGGTCGTCGACCTCCATCGACGGATGATGGACAAACTGGTATGAGTATCGTCTTCATTGTATGAGAAGACGCGTATGTGCGACGATATTTTTGCACTTATAACTCCGGTTTGATCACTCAAGTCAATGTTGTGACTGGTGGTTGCAATTTTGTCGTGTGCTGGCCAAGCTCCCGTCAGCTCAGTACAGCCTGCTCAGTACCCGCCCAGATATCTAGCCGACTCGGATATGATGGATTCGCAGAATTCCACATTGCACCCTCTTCGAACACGGTGACGAGACTCCCACAATCGCGCTTCTGGTTTCGCACATGATTGCGAGTATAAGAAGGGCTTTGTCGTCTCACAATCTATCGAAGACCCCAACCACCAGCGGTTCACGCCATTCAAAAGGATGTTGCAGAGCTTGTGGTTCTTCTGTGCTTTGCTGCTCGCTGCCTTCTCCCCCCCAGGCGCAGCAGTGCTAGTGGATTTCCAGGTCGCTCAACCTCCGCCGGTCCCACAGGACGCCAAGCAATGCACGATACAAATCTTTCAGTAAGTAGGCACTGTGTTTGCGCGCGAGCCACAAGGTGACGAGTGGTTTGCAGACGCGCTTTCGGCAATTCCTTTGGGATGTACGTGATTTATTTCGTTTGCGCACATCGGCTTTGGTTTGACCGTGTACACAGGGCGGAAGTTGTCCAATTCACGTACGTTTAACCAAAATATTTGTCTACACAACAAATAATGGGTGCACCAGGCCTCCGACTGATTGCGGAACCCCGGGGTCATGGGTCGCCGTTACATTGAATTTCACGGTCACTAGCAATGGTACTCAGTTTGATCGATTGGGTGGGTTTAAGTTCTTTAAATACACGGCCGGTCCAACTCATGAACGTCGGTTTCCAGGAATCTTCACTTTCCAAAATGTCGAAAGCAAGTTATCATCCATTGCTGTGCTTGGCCAACATCAATCTAACCAATATCAGTTTGGCGAACCTCGACCCCAGAGCCAACCACCACAGGAATCATCTGGACCTATATAAAGGATGTTACTCGTTTCATCCCACTTTTCGCCAAGCCGGGGACATTTATTCTTCAACTCGACAATCTTCTTGAGGCAAGAGCTGCACCTTTTTTTGACATGGAGAATTACTGACACCTAGAGACAGACCGGTCTGAACGGTATATACTCGAGTACGCGTTTTGGGTGTTGCAGCTCGGCTTCATTTACGAGTACTGTGTGATCTAGCGACCCTTGATGCGACATTTTACGCGTCGTCTCCGGAGAACCCTCCTGCCAAGCAGGCCAATACTATCATCCCTCTCTCGACCTTGGCAAACGATACCGGAAACGATGCTTCCGTGCCGCCGAGCTTTTCGGTCAATACTCCATTGTTTTCCTGATTGTCTTTCCTACTAACTTCTGGTCAGATAAATGTGACGCTGCCGCAAAATGCAGTCGAAGGTATGTCGTGACACTATCTGGCTAACTTCTTGTTGATTAAACCTTTGTCAGTTTACGCTGAGGTGCATTTATTGATCCTATTCCCAGTACCGAAAAACTGATGTCCCTGGAAAAGCTGGTTCCTTCGGGAAATGGCGATGAAGGTGGGTTGTTAAAAATGCGATAGAATGGGATTCCTCAGCAAATACCTTTTCAACAGAATTTTGGGTAAAACACCTACCTCCCCTTCTCCGTCTTCTGAACTTGTACCTAGTACTTCAATGTGGCCGATGAATTCCTCGATGATTTCCCAGCTGGGACACTGGGTCAGTTGTTTCTTTTGTGGGACCCCAGATAATAACTGAACATTATGCACAGGCCAAGGTCCATTCCGGGAAGTCAGGCTGTTGGTGGACGGGCAGGTTGCCGGTGTTGCATTCCCCTATCCAGTATGCCAGGTCTTCTTCTTTGTTGCGTACGCAAACTAATTCTAAATTTAGGTGATTTTCACCGGCGGCATTTTACCTCCAGCATGGAGACCCATCACATCCTATGGGGCCCTTGATTTGCCGACTTACTTCCTGGGTTTATACCAACTTGACCATTACTGACAAAAACCTAACCGTCTTCTCAGATCTGACACCTTTCGTACCGTTGCTGACAGACGGAAACTCACATAATTTCACCATCGATGTGGCCTCGGCAGAAGCGGATAAAACCATCTTGCAGAACTGGTTTGTTTCCGGCATTCTTCAAGTCGTAACGGACTCGTCCTCAGAGAGGACGACTGGGAACATCACATCCTACAGCGCGGAACCTTACGCTGTGACCAGTACCACGGGCAGCGTCAGCGCTAATGGCGACATAAGTATCACGGTCAAGGCCAGCCGCCAGATTCACATCACAGCCGACATCGTCAGCGGAAGTGGGAAACGTAACCAGGTCGTCGTTTCGCAGAACTTGGAGTATGTGAATCAACAGGACTATTTAGACAACACGCTAGTCCAGGCAGGCCAAAACAACAATGCATCTGTTACCGTCCTGATGGTTTTACCAGAATCTTTTCCAATCATCGTCGGGTAGCGTGCTGTCGACCCACAACAGCGTTCCTGCCGTCGTTGACACATTCTCCTACCCCCTAACCATCAATTTGACCTCGCTCAATAACGCGGGAACACAATGTGCGTCGTGCCAACCTCGTTCACCATCCCATGCTCACACTACAAAGTCACCACCGTGTTTGATCACTCGTATGATCGCCAGTTGCTTCCAAGCCCATTTATCCTAGGTTCTACGATCCAGGAAAGACAAGTCGCAGGAGGATTCTTCGAGGAGGCTTCCACTGGGAACACAGGAAATGGGACCAGCAACAACACGTAGGTCTTGATTTGCGTTCCAAGGACGTCGCTCATCCGAGATTTGTGTTTAGCTTCACGTACACTGACACAGCAGGCAATACCTTCAACCAACGTGTAGATGCCGCCTTTAATGTTATCACGCTGAATGAAGTCAGTGGGTCACTCAGCGAACCAGCGAAACAGCCTGCATCGAGCACCAAGAATGCTGGGACCTTCGCTGAAGCGCGGCTTCCTCCAGGCCGTGGAAAACTCGGAGACTAAGGTAGCTCCAGAAGGCCCTCTTGTTAATGTATATATCTATTTCGTTGTGCAATCACGTTCACTGGCAGCCATGAGGGCGCCCGTGTCTATCAGGAAAGTGAGGACAACCCGACCGGATCGCTCCCAGGTACACAGACCGTGTTGAGACGGCATCAGTCGACGAATGATCAGCGATATTCGTTGAGAACATAGGGCAGCAAGCCCAGAGAGCGCCGTTCTCTCCTTAGAAGAGACCCTGCACGGCGCCAGTCACAGGGTCAAGACCGACCTCCCAGAACCCGGGCCGTGTGCCCAGTCCAGGCATTGTGGCCATGTCGCCGAGGATGGGGTACAAGAACCCAGCACCGGCGGACAGGCGCACGGCGCGGATGGGAATCGTAAATCCTAGCACCACGTTAGACAGAAGGCGGCGTAGTCTGAAAATAAACACAAACCAGTTGGAACACCCTTGAGTTTCGGGTCGTGTGAGAAAGAATACTGCGTCTTGGCCATGCAAACTGAACGAAAAAATCAAAACCGGGCAAAATGTGCGCACAGAACGAACATACTCGCGAGGTTGCTGTAGCCTTGCGCGGTGTAGGTATCAACCTGTGTCCTGGCGAGCTCGCTGAGTTCAATGCCGTCTGCTCCGTAAATCTCTTTCGCGATGATGTTGATCTTTTCTTCGATAGATAAATTGAGATCGTAGAGGAATTTGAACTGCGAGGGTCCTTCGCAGGTGGAGATGAGTGCCTCTGCGAGTGCACGGGCGCCAGCTCCGCCTTCAGCCCAGTGGTTGCTGACGACTGCTGCGTCTGCTCCGCCGGCCAATGCCTCGTCCCGCACCAGCGCAAGTTCCGCCGGAGTGTCAGAACTTTAACAGCGTCAAAAGGTCGAAAACCTGAGAGAATGGATCACGTACGCAAACTGGTTAATAGCGACAATGACCTTGATGCCGAACTTGCGCGAGTTCTGGATGTGCTTGACCAAGTTCTTGCACCCCTCTTTCAGGGTAACCAAATCTTCCTTCGTGTATGTCTCGTGCAGGGGCTTGCCTGGCGTAACATCCGGCCCACCGCCGTGCATTTTCAGAGCACGGGTCGTCGCAACAATGACCGTTGCGTCGGGGTTGAGGCCGCTGACACGGCACTTGATGTTGCAGAACTTCTCCATGCCCATGTCCGCGCCAAAGCCGCCCTCTGTGAGCACATATCCTACCCGATCCGCCGAGTCGCCCTCTTCGGTACCGGCGAGTTTGAGCGCAATTTGGTCTGCGAGAATCGACGAGTTGCCGTGCGCGATATTTGCAAACGGTCCAGCATGCACAAAAACGGGTGTACCCTACTCAAAGGTTCAGCTTCCAGCTGATTTTGTTATGATGCTGCTCACCTGCAGAGTCTGCATGAGGTTAGGCTTGATGGCATCCTTGAGCAGAACAGCGAGTGCCCCAGAAACTCCAACGTCGTCAGCGGTAATTGGCTGCCCCTGCTTGCTCGTCGCAACCACCATAGCCCCCAGCCGCGTCCGCATATCCTCGAGGCCAGTGGTCAGTGCAAGGACTGCCATGCACTCACTAGCCACGGCGATATCGAACCCAGTCTCGCGCTCATGGCCCTGCTCTGCCGCACCGCGCCCGATGGCGATTTTGCGCAAAAAGCGGTCGTTGGTGTCCATGACGCGATTCCAGGTGATCGTATCTGGGTCGACGTCCAGTCGCGCGAAGCGGGTGATCTCTTCGGGGGTCAAGTCGTTCGGGTTGGTCTTTCAATGCCGAGTTCTGCAGCCTCTTGAACATGAGGGGGGCGAATTCCCGTTTTCCTTTCTTGGTCGGCACAAGTCGACTGTACAGTGCCTGTTGTCGTTGGTTAACAATATAATTTTGTCAAACAAGGGACTGACCTTGTCGGATTGGGTGGCTTCGTGGAACATCCGAGCATCCAAGGCGGCGGCTAAATAAATATTAGGTGGGTCGAGGAATTTATAGAGCCGGTGTACCGAGCAGGTTATTGGCAGCGGTCACGGCGTGAATATCACCAGTCAAGTGGAGGTTGAACTAAGAGCTGCTGAGCAGTTTCTGGCCGTAAAAAGAGTATTGTACCTCGTCCATGGGAATAACCTGGCTGTACCCTCCTCCAGCAGCACCACCTTTGATGCCAAAGGTTGGGCCCTGACTCGGTTGTCGAACACAGGCAAAAGCGGCCGACCAAGCTCTGCACCGAGGGCTTGAGCCAATCCGATCGTGGTCGTCGATTTGCCTTCACCCAACGGCGTAGGTGTGATACTAAAAGTATGAGAGCCGGTCCGATGAAAAGACTGGAACATACCCAGAAATGACAATGTATTTTCCGTCTTTGCGGTGGGCCAACCGGTCGAGAACGCTGAGCTCTACCTTGGCCTTGTACTTGCCGTAACTTTCAATCTCATCCGGGAGCAGCCCAATTTCCAGCCCAGCTCAGAGACGCGTTTAGGGGTCTGTGCCATGGCGATCTCAATATCGCTGGGAACCTTTTCGAGAATGTTGAGCTTGAGGGGCTTGACTTTGAGTTGGCGCTGCTTCTCCCAAAGACGCTCAGCGGATTGCAGTGTATTTTCCATGAGCATGGCCACGGTCATTGGGCCGACACCTCCAGGAACTGGTGTGATGTAGCTTGCGACTGCAGACGCTGAGGCAAAGTCTACATCCCCAACCAGTCGTTGGCCAGACTTTTTGGTCGAGTCTAACGATTTTCAGTGAGATAGAAACAATGAAACGATTCGCGTTGAAACACGGACCCGGAATATAGTTGATGCCTACATCGATCACGACAGCGCCGGGTTCATCCAAGACCCTTGAACAAATTGGGCTTTCCCAATGGCGGCGACAATGATATCAGCGTTTTTAATCTGAATAAGTGGCGTGTCAGTGCGCACAAAGCCGAATAGAAATCGGTTGGTGCGCACAATGGCCTCGATATTTTTCGTCCGGCTATGGCACTGGGTGACGGTTGTGTCGCGATTGCGGAGCATAGACGCGACGGGGCTGCCCACAATGTCGCTGCGGCCGAGCACAACCGCATTTGCACCAGAGAGAGAGACGCCGGTGGACTCTAGCAGGCGGATCACGGCGGACGGGGTGCACGGCGCGAATAAAGGTACAGAGGCACGGGAAGACAAGTGACCGATGTTGTAGGCATGGAATCTGGGCCCCAGTTGGAATGCCGGACATGCAAGTGGGACACACGACCTACCCATCGATATCTTTCTCTGGGCTCACGGCCTCGGTAACCAGGCGCTCGCCTCGGGCGTTATGTGCTCGCCGAGGGGCAGCTGAACAAGAATGCCGCTGATTTCTCGTCGTCGTTGAGCTGTTTTACCGTTGCGATGACCTCGTCGACGGTGCTCGCGGCGGGAAGCGCGACATGGTGAAATTTAATGCCGACCTCCTCTGCGGCCTTTGCTTTCATGCGGACATAGGTGGTGGAGTCGGGGCGCTCTCCCGCCTGCACGATGGCGAGCTGCGGTGAAAGCGGGGATATTTTGCTTGGAATGAGCTGATCCGAGACGCGACCCCTTCGCGCACCGACCTGGACGTGTGTTAGCGCATATAAAGACGAAATAAGGGACGAATGAACTTGGCTAGGGCCGTTCCATCGATGAGCTTTGCGGAGGACATGGCACGATGAAAGCAAGATATGATAGGCTTAATAGTTCCAGCCATGCCATCCGGAGCTCCGGCACGGCGAATGCGGATGCGGACTTAGCGTTGGGTCGCAAGAGACAAGAGGGAGTGGAATTTGAACGAGTCATATATAGGAAAAAGAGGTGGTTAATGTCATTTAACATCTCAGGCCGATACTGCCGCAGCTCCAGATAATGGAATCCTTCTTACAGAGGTCACTGAGACCTTGCTTTGATGTCACGGTGATCAGGTGACTCTGCCATTTTTCACTCACGTCCAAAAAGTCATCGGGAACGATGAGCTCGGCGCTGGCATCCCTTGTGCGCCCATGTACCACTTCACTGTCGTACAGGACACTTCTCGCGCACCCCGTTCGTCGGTCATTGTCCGCTATTATTCCGACGACAAGTCGTCAGCCGGACCAGCAGACCTCGACGCCCCGGATGCTCCATCTGCTGAGCCACCAAATGCAGCGCTGGCAAAAGCCCAGGAAGAAGCAGCTGACCTGCTCGTATGTTGCCTTTTCCCCTGAGAAAAACCTCTATTCACCCGCGTCTATTCTATTCTCCTAGGGCCGGCTACGTTACCTGCAGGCAGACTTTCTCAATCTCCAGCGAAACTCCGCCCGCGAACGAGAAAAAACCCGCGACTTTGCCATAACGAACTTTGCCGCCGACCTCCTCGAGACCGTCGATGTCCTCTCGCTGGCACTAAAGTCCGTTCCCGCCTCCGCGCTGGAGGAACCTTCACCATTGCCCTCCGCTTCCGATGACTCAGCTCCGGACCCCTCACCCGATGCCCCTCCACCCCGCCACGTACTAAAACCTCCGATGACTACCTCCGCGAACTCTACACCGGCGTCGAGATGACACAGCGGCAGCTGCTGTCGACGCTTTTCAAATACCACATCAAACCCTTCAACCCCACTGGTGACCCCTTCGATCCGAATCGCCACGAAGCGCTTTACCAAGCGCCAATACCGGGCAAGACGCCCGGGACAGTCATTGACTGCCAGAAAACTGGATTCACCATCCGGGATCGCGTGCTGAGAGCGGCGCAGGTCGGTGTCGCGCAGGAGATACCGGGATACGTCGCGCCGGAGAGACGCAGGAGGAGACGGAGCAGTCGAAGCAGTCGGAGCAGTCATCATAGCAATGAAGGACTTGTGTGAGTTCCGATATATTTTAGAGCGGCGTGACTAGAAGTAATGTAGCGGCTGTTAATCAACGAATCTCAACTCCGAACTGCTCCTCTAGCCGGGACACGACCTGCTCCTGATCTCGTTTGCCTCCTCGTTTGACAGGGACCTAGCACCGCGTAAGTATGTAGAAAAACTCAACGCGCGCGATTCACCTGTCCATCGATCTATAATTTATCCGGTAGCACAAGCTTGTGCGATTGGTTTTAGGATGGACAAATGAGTCTATCTGTGGGCCCCGAGGTCATCTTTTGCGGTTACAACAACACGAATGTCTCACCTTTTGAACGTCTTCGACGAGATCACCCGCCACGTCGCGTACGACGTCGCAGAAATCATTTTCGTGCAAAGTGAGGCCCTGTGCGGTCCAGAAACTCACGTCTTTGAAACACGACGGATATTTAGAGTACGGTTGGAACGTCGTAATCTGCTTGTCCGTAAACTGCGAAATAAACCGCTCATCCGTCGACCAGAAAAGCCGGATGTCTGGGATGGAGTAGAGTATCATCGCTATGCGTTCCAGACCGAGCCCAAACGCCCAGCCAATTTTATTCGGCACATCTTGCAAGAAAAATCAAAGAGTTCAGAACAGATCTGCGATTTGGTTTTTACAACTTACTGGCCGTGTCCAGTGTCGCCTGACGGACGACGCCCGAGCCCAAAATTTCGAGCCACTTTCCGCGGAAAAAGACCTCGACCTCGAAACTCGGGCTTGTGAACGGAAAGTACGCCTCGATCCACCGCACGCGCAGCGGGGCGTTGCCACCCACCCCAGCCTGTCCGCCAAACAGCGTCAGCATCAGACTATTCAGCGACAGCTTCAAATTCTCTGCGACGAGCGCGGAGTACGCCGGGTCGTGCGTCGCCTGCGCCGGATTCGTCCCTGAGAGGTGCGGCACGTCCTCAATGACGATGGGTGCCTGCGCGAGTCGGTGCCGCAGTCGCGCATTATCCTCGGCGACCTCCTTCATCCCCGACGCGTCCGCCGCGAAGATGCGCGCGCCCTCCATCTGGTGGAAAATGGGGTAGTGACTGCCGTCGATCTCGTCGCGCCGGTACACATCCGCGGTCAGCAGCCACTTGTCCTCCCCGCGGCGGAAGACCTCCACTTCGTGCGCGGAGGTGTGGGTGCGCAACATGAGGTCCTTGTTGACGTAGTAACTGTCCGTGACCGCGCGCCCGGGGTGGTCCTGGGGGAAGGACAGCTCGTCAAAGTTTTTGTACGGCGAGACCAGCGGCGAGAGGGAGGACAAGTGCGTAAAGTCCGAGTAGTGGGACTCAATTAGGCCGCGGAGGGTGTTGAGCGGATGCGCAGGACGCGTGTGCAGGCGCAGAGGAACCTTGGCTAGGATGGCGGGGGTGAGATTCGTGATGCTGTCGGTGGGATAGCGGTCCCCAAGAATTTCGAGGTAGCTTGGGCGGCCATTGGCGAGCGCTGATATTCGACGGCGAATACAAGGGCGCGCAAAGGACAGCCCAAGTCGCGGTCTGATCATCGACGCGTCCCAGTCGAATCAATTTGTATTTGCACTTGTTGTGTCCCTCAATGAAATCGAGAACAGAGGCAGAAATCCGTGAGTGCTATTCGTATCTATCCTACAACCCATGTAATCGTAACTATTCGTCAACTCCATTAGTAGCGTAGCGATCGTAGGTAGTAAATGAGCATGGCTCACAAACGTCCGGCGGATGAAAGAAAAGGGTGGTGAGGTAGCGCAGAGATGTGTACAAAAGATAGTAAATAAAGAAGCGAGACGTAAACAGGTCACCAGCCACCAAACCACGCAGGCCGCCGCGTTGCCTTTGGGGAGCGGACAACAGTGACGGTTTTGAGTCCATCCACATCCTCGTCAGTGATGAACTCGATGGCGGTGGTTCGAGGACTGTCGAGGGTGGCGGTGGAGGGGTCGACTTGCGGTATTGGAGACGCAACTCGACGGGTGTTAGCGGGCGCAGGAACGGTGATGGTTTCGGTCTGGATCACGGTTTTCGTCTCGGGTGGGAGCTCAATAATTGGGGGGAGTTGCTGAACCTGAAGGAATTGTTAGCTACGTGTACATGCAAACATGACGTCCAGGAAGAGTCGACCACGACTGCAGCGCAAAAAAAAAAAAGCAATGAATAAACGCGCAGCACGTGGAGGTCGCGAATGATCGATTAGATCGATCCGCGGACCCAAATCGACAAGGGGACAATGCGAAATGAAAAACCGTTGTCCCCAAGCCCGGACGAAGGAGGGGGGATGGATAGGACGGTATACGGACAGTACAAGAAAGTAAAAACATGGGTCGTCCTCCTTCGTCTCAAAGCTCGGAACGGCGCGGGAGGGGCGGCGGTACCTTAACTTTGCGTTTCGGCTCGTAAACGTACTCCTCCTCAATGTTGTCGGCGTCGTTGCCCAGGGCCCTGTTATTTTGTTCAGACGCCAGAAAATGCAAGAGAAGGGCGAAAATTACATGAGCTGCTCCATGATCCAGCTTTCGCGTCGGGACGCGTCGTGTTCGCGGCGATTGACGCTCTCCTCGCGTTTGCTAATGTCTCGCTCGCGCTCGGTGATACGGAGCTCGCGATCGAGGACTTCCTCTGCGCGGCCACCTACCCATCCAGGAGGTGTAAGGGAGTCCTCCTTGACAATCTCCTTAATGATGGTCTGTGCTGGGGGGCTGACCGTCTCATATACGGTGGTGGCAAGACAGGGCGCGCAGACGGGGGGAGCGGGGACAACACCACCTGGGGCGCCTATTAGAAGCTCTGCCTCGCGGCGGGCGACTTCTGCCTCGCGGAGGGCGACGTCGCGCTCACGAGCAATCAAGGCCTGGGTGCGCTTCGGGGAGAGATAGCCAAACACGCCCGAAGACGATGCTGCTGAGCCGCTTGCTTCTGCGGTTGGATCGGTGCTGTACTGGCGCGGCAGGGAGAGCATTACTGCAAGCCCAGCAAGGACGAGAGAAAGGACGAGGAGGAGGGTGGTGGATGAGATTGTGCGATGGTGGTGGTGAGAGGAGGAGCGGTGTTCGCGCTCGCTACGATGATGGCGGTCACGGTCTCGGTCGCGTTCGGTGCGTTCATGGTGGGTGGAAGAGGGTTGTGCCATCCTGACGCTTACTGAGGAGCTGGGCGACAAGGAGGTAGCAGAGCGGAGAATAGATGTAGACGTCGTGAAAAAGGGGGAAGGTTACGCGCGCGCGAAGGGAGGGAGCAGGGGGCGGAGAAAGTAAGAAGTAACAGTACTTGGCGTCTCGCGTTTTCTAGTCCAACCAACGGGCACGTGTTGCATTGTCGAAATACAAGGCCAAATATTTGCACAGCCCTTCGAACACAATTGTCTTTGTATTTCGCGCACTGACCACGATGGCGCTTAGACGACGAGCAATGAACAATGCATCCACATCCACCTCGACTCCAAATACGCCCAACACACCCGCAACCGCGTCCTCTTCGTCCCCTTTGCCTCCGTTGCAGCTGCCCATCACTCCCCGTAACCACCGCGCGTCCATTCTCGTCGACCGCTCCCCTGCAGCCACCCCGTCCAGGGCATCCAACTTTGCCTTCGACTGGGATGCAGCCCGCGCGCGAAAACCCGCTCCGTACGCGACCCCACAGTCCATCTCCAAGGCGTCGCGTCGCAGCTTAGGGGTCACCGCTCCCGGTACCCCCCAGCGCAAAGGCGTCGTCCGCAAAAAGGGCTACTTTGAACGGTACCTTGTTCCCTATTTTTCTCTTGTTCTTATTTCAATTTATTCGCAGCATCATGGACATTCCGTCCCAAATCGCCTTTCATGTCCACATGTTCCCCTCAAATGTCCCTCTGCCAAAGCCACAAACCTCGGCCTGGATCATCGGAGGCACCCTGCACTTTATTCACTTTTGTGTACGCTTAACCCAGATACGCCAGGTCCCTGACTCGGACCTCGGCTGGGAAGACCTTTACCATGAGGGCGAAGGGCACTCGTGGTTTGATTGGGTTGGTGTTGCCTATCGTGTCTACTCTCATTCTCATACAAAATCAGACAGTCCCGATGACAATATTCCTCCTCGGTGCTGCGGTCCTCAACACCATCTACCTCTTCACCCGCATCAAGCTCTACCGCCTCCACCTCCGCCCGGACCCCGTCTCGTCCCCAAACGCAAAGTTTGTTGCCTCCCAGCTGGATTTCCAGCCGCTCGAGCCCCCGCCACTGCGTGCGCGCATCGCCAAATCCCTCTGGTTCGGCTTCTCCGCGTCGTGGCGCTTCCTCCTCGGGATGCAGCCACCAGTGTACAACACAGCGCCGCCCCCAAGGATCGCGCGTGTGCAGCAGCTCGAGGTGTGGACGCCCGGCGAGCTCGAGCTGATGCTGTTCAATGTATATTCGCCCGTGCATGTGTTCCTGTGGATGGCGACGGGCTCGACGAACTGGATGCTCATGATATTTATTATGGGTCTTGTGGGCGCGCAGGCGAACACCATGACGCATACATATAAAGCCCTGCTGAAGGACAAGGAAATTATCGCGGCGGAGGTCTTCAACGAATACAATACCGGCGTATGCGCATTCCACGTTCGAGGAGAATTCTATTTGATCCATATTTTGCAGTTTGTATACCCTCGAATAAATCCAGTACGGAAGGATGTAGCTGTATGTCTTTTCTTTCGACGCTGTCCTCAGTTCTCACCCGTCCTTCTAGGTTATGACGCATCAGTCGGAGGTAAAAACTCCCACAAACATTTTCTTCGAGATTTGACCCTGCGTTTCCAGGTAGTCAATGTTTGGGAAGATTGATTGTCGATCATAGACTTCGAATATACTTTCTTGGTTTTGACCATTCCGTCCCTTGTTTTGATGGCTCTCGTATAAAATGCTGGCAAGAAGGTATCTTCCGCAATCTGAACCACCATGAGTCCCGACCAACTATCGAGTGCGGATGCGCGACTTGCGATTCAAAGGTATCATTTCGTATTCACTTATGAATCTCAATTGAAAGCATGTAGCATGATTTCAGACGCTGTTGGCCTGGTACTCGCTCAGCGCGAGGGCGAAAACACCCTCACGGCGCTGAGGAGGATCGACCCTCTTGGCTACCCGTCCAACGTGGAGTACATTCTGAAGAACGCAGAGGTGAACAAGACGAGGGACGCGTTGAGCGCGGCCGTGGCGCGGCTCAGCGCCCTCCCTCACGCCCCAATTGAAATAGACTTTGACCTGGCCCCGCTGGGCGCGTGGATGGACGCGCATCGCGCGCAGTTTGACGCGTTCAAGAAGTTCTGCGACGAGTATCGGCCGCCGTCGCCGAAGGAGGAGGGCGAGCTGCACCCGTGCGTGGATGCGTTGCTGTCTGAATTGAGGGATCTGGAGGCGCGGGCCGAGCATTTGACGCGTTCCTTGGAGCGCCGCAAGGAGTCCAAGGAAGCAGTCGAGGTGCGTCCCTTTCTTTGATTTCCTTGTACCTTTGAGGATGACTGGCTGGACACAGTTCCGACGGCGGGCTCGAATATTGGATGCGATGGACTTGGAGTTCAAGGCGGAGTTTTCGAGGGTGATGAACAAGGTGGATTTTAGCGAGCTGAGCGAGGAGGGGCAGCGGGTGGCGATTCAGCAGCGTGTTTTGAAGGTTGCACGCGACACATTGAATTGGATGTTGAAGGTCAAGGAGAGTGGCGGTGTGGAGGATATTTTTTGGTTCGAGCCGTTGCGGCGATGAGCGCTCGTCCCTTTTGTGCGGATCTTTCGCGAATCAGTACGCTACTCGGATAGATGGTCGAATCTAAACTTAGGGGCATGATGCAATAAACAATTGTCGCAAAAAGCAACAGTTGACCAAAACTGTTATATACTCCTCCACATCTATATACTCGCCCACATCTTATCTACATCGCTAGATCTACATCTCTTTCAATGGAGGGCCCAAAGAAGTACAACACGAGGTGTTTCGTGAGTAGCTTCTGTCCCCTGAACAAGGCGCCTATTATTAATTTTACGCGCAGCACTACAGGGACGACGGGTCTAGGAAATCCAAGGGCTTTCACTCCAACACTTGTCGCTTTGCACACCCCGACGATCCAGAGTGGCTCACGGCGTCTGTCCCTGTCCAGAGGTATCATTCCCCTGCACCGAAAGAACGGTACTCTTCCAATTCATACCCAAGACACCGCGACTCGCGCAGCAAATCTCCCCGCCGCCGCGATCCCGAAAGTTCAAGTTCCCGTCGGCGCTCTCGCTCATTTTCTCGCGAGTCTCGAGATCGTGAGCGTACAAGCAGTCACCGACCGCCCTCCGCAGATCCCAGGATGGATCCTCGAAGACCTTTGCCATCGGTCCGCGTCCCATCCAGCTCTCCTGCTCCCCCTAAGCAGCCTGCGACGTTTGCCCCACCGCCCCCGCCTCCCCCAATCATCCCTGTTCCACCTTCCCTACCCGCACGGTTTACAGCCTCGGACACTGTCCCCAAACCCGCTCCGCAAGAAGAGATGAAAGTAATGTGGGAGAAAGTCCTACCGTACGATTATTTTCTTTCAGCTCACGTTCATCCATTCATCCAAGCATGTTTTATTATAGACTCCTGGCCAACTGTGTCGAGGCGCAGAAAGCCTACCAGGACGCACAGAGCGAGCTGACCAAGTATGAACGCCTGCTCAAAACGGATCGCTACATGAGGCTCTGCGGCGACGCTGAACGCGCGCGCGCCCAGCAGGAACGCGCCCGACTGGCGACTGTGCGCGACGACATGGACAAAGTAGTGCGCAACTCTCTGCATGCGCTCAAGGATACCGCGTGGTGGCCTGTAGGACCGAATCAGGACGACAACGCGGCGGAGAAGTACCGCGAACTCCTTGGGTATGCCCTGGAGCTGAACAAGGTCGCGAACGGGATGTATCAAGCGTACGTGAACAAGTTGAGCAACGCGCCTGCGAGCGCGAGCTCGGTGACTGCCGTCCATGCTCCGCCGCCGCAGAGTGGTTCGGACCCCCGCCCTCCCAAGCGGCGACGCGTTTCGGATGCCGCGGACGGTGCGCCGCCGTTGGATGCCGCCGACGTCGCGGAGATCGGAAAGATACGGGAGCACGTTGAGAAGCTTGCGGACCAGGTTTACGATGTGCAGAACGAGCTGCAGGAGCTCCAGAATCAAAACACGGAGGATATCGTCGCGCAGATCGACGCCAAGTTTGAGGCGTTTGCGCTAGATGTGGAGGATAATCCGAGCGGTGCCAGTGCGGCTGAGCTGCAGAGGGTGGACGCGACCATAAACAAGGCGGCCCAAGACATGAGTGGGTTGGGGACCGAGATCGTGACCCAGATGACTACAAGCACAGCGCTTCGTACTCAGACCGATGAGCTCAAGGCGGAAATGGCGCAACAGGGCGCGCAATTCGCAGCAGTAAGTCGTTTTTCTCAAATTACCGTGGACTAAAATTAAACTGATCGCTTTTAGATGCAAGCCCAATTGCATGCATTCCAAGAGGCAAGCGAGAGGGACCGACATACCATCGATGCCCTCACCGTCGCCTGCGATAAACTCATGCAACAGCCGGCCCCGTCGCCCCCGTCGCTGCCCCTTGACTTCATCCTCGCCGCGATCGACGAGCCTATCCGCGACACCGTGCAGGCTATCGTGCGCCCGATGGTAGAAGATCTGGACCGGGAGCTCAGGGAAAAGATTGCAAAACAGGATGCGGAGACGTATGGGCATCTGTGGGCCAAGATTGCGCTGACGCTGAAGGTGGTGGATGCGGTGCACAAGGTGACGCCAGCTGAGCCCGCTGTGAAAAGCCGGGCCACAAGTCAGGCTGCAGCTGCGCAAGCCGTGCCTTGAGACTTTTTTATTTTTATTTACTTTATTCTCAAGCTTGCTGCTTCATGTAAAGAGATGCAATGTACGACGTGATTGGAACGAGTTCCCTGCGCGATTTCGGCCGCTGATTTTTTTTTTCTGGCTCGTTGAGTCAATTTTGAACGATCCTGCTTTCGGCGTCGCTGCCCCGATTAGGGTATTTCCCGTTTCAGCTCCGTGCTGAGTGACGCCGGCAGTGGGTTACATAAATTCATTACTTGGACAGGGCTTCAAAAGTGCTGGACTCAACATTCAAGAGACGATCTACGGCGCGAGCTGGCGCGGAAACTTTATGTCAAGGGTTCAAGGCGCCGTTCTAGTCGCGTGTCAAGCAGCAATGATCCGATATGATTCACAGCGCGGGCAGCCTGCCATGCCGGAAGTACTGCTCCCTACCGCGCGCCGACCTCAACAAAACCGCACGAATTCAATTGGGGCTGGAAGAAAGGGTTTGATAAATGTGGGGTTTACCGTGACAAGGCATATAATGGTAATGAATACACTGATTCAGATCTGTCTGTGCTTGTTCTTGCGTCGACAATTTGCCCTTTAATTGCTCCCTCCGAGTCGCCATCAGGGCACACAGTCTTCAGGGCAACAGTGGCAGCCCGTGGCGTTGGAGTGAACGCCAGTCTATGTTGGGATCATTGTGATTCCCAATTCTAGACCTAGGCACGCGATAGCTCCATGGCCAACAATGCCCGTTGTTCCTTTGCTATTTCTTGAACTGAACCACTGTCTTTCACGAGCGCGTAGAAGATGTACGGCCTAGTCGCATGTGGTATTTTCGCGACGACTCTCTTGAGCCAGGTTTCCAGTCAGGCCCTTTCGCCTGCGGACATCGCCGTCGTGACCCAGAATTTGGCAACCGGAGCGCAACAAAGGTGCGTTGCTTGGCGAATTTTGTGGGCGCTCACCGAATGCTCGCTGCCAGTTGGGAGCTTGGGACTAGAGCTCAAGCCTTACTAGATTTATATGCCGCAAGTAAGACTCTACAAATTTTCCCCGTTGTTGTGCGCGTACGATATGTCTATGTGCTTATGCCAAGATAGATTTTTCGGTGTTCTCCTCGACTAGTCTGCCGCCGCCTACCTCTGTTCCGTCCAACACGACCTCTGCCATCGCGCCCGTTTTCTCTATCGCACAAAATGTAGTATCGGCACTGAAACTGACCGCGACCTCGCCCCCGACACCGCTGGTATCTGGGGACGGCGCGGCGGGTGACCCAGTGTCTATTGGTGTTGCTGTCCTCCTGGCAAATTGGACAGGACAAGGATCTGGTATGTTTTTTTTTGGGTGTACATTAAAACACAGCAGTGATCAATCGACCGCCCAGCCGATTCGGTGAACTATGGCCAGGCAGCGACAAGCCAGCTGGAATACACCATGAACGTCGTACCCCGTACCAGTGATGGTGCCATTTCCCATCGTGTCGCCCAGGTCCAATTATGGTGCGTTCATTTTTCTCTCGTCGGCCTTTCTCACCGGTTCCCAGGAGTGACTCCGTGTTCATGGTGCCGCCGTTCCTCGCGTATTATGGCGTCCTCACAGGGAACACGACCCTGTTAAACGAGGCTTACAATCAAATCAAGCTGTACAGAAATTATCTTCGTGACACTAGTGCCAAAAATCTCTGGAAACATATCGTGCTCGGAACTAATGCGGCGGACGGTCCGAATGACCTAGGTCACTGGTCCACCGGTATATATCTCACCGTTTTCTATAATTACGCGTCTCTCAATGGCTCAACTAGGAAACGGATGGGCAGCAGCCGGAATGCTTCGGGTTATTGCCACGATGAAGAATTCTCCCTACGACAAGGATTTTTCGAGTCAGCAAAACGATCTAGCCAGTTGGGTGAAGGAGATCCACACCGCTATGTTCGCCTACATCGTGCGGCTCGTTTTTGCGTTTCTTTTCAACTCATTCTGACGAGGGAAATTCCGTCGATTCAGGATTCAACAAATATATTCACGAACTACGCCGACCAGCCTATCAGCACTTCGGGCATGTTCTACGACACTGCTTCCACGACCCTAATTGCGAGCACCGTATATCGCGCGGCACTCCTACTTAACGACCACAGTCATCTACCCAACGCAGAAAAATGCAGACAGGCCCTTTTCGCGACGTCTAATTCTTCATCTTCGTCTAGTGCGGCTCTCCGGAAGCGAGATTCCGCCAGTGGTTCTGCATCTCCCAGTGGTTCCGCGTCTGCCAGCGGTTCCTCGAGCGGTTCCGCCTCAGCCTCTGCCAGTCACATTTCGGGATCTGCTTCCGTCCCTTCTGCCAGTTCAACCGCGCCCATAGTTAGCCCCAGCGCTACCGCTGCTCCACTGACCAATCTGGCTCACTTTACCTCGGATGGGTGGTTGACACCCGTCGTAAATCCCCATGAGTATGGGGTCGAGGGAAGTGACAGTCCGGAGGGCGAGGCGTTCGTTTTAGAACTCCAGGCAGCGTACAATGAGTGGGTCGCTGAGGGTTCTCCTGGTAAGAATGCTGCCAGCAGAACTGCGTCGGGGGCGGCAGGGTGGGCCTGGGTTGCAGCAGGCGTGGTGGTCGGTAGCTTCCTGGCATATGCTTGAAGCACAGGGTGTGCCACGACGGACCGCACCATCTAGACTCTTCTTTCATTTATGTGGACATTAGTATATTGTACACACCGCAGACCAACAGACTGTATTACGGAGACCAAGTAATTGAATGTTACCTCAGTTGGGTATTCCAAGGTATTCTACATCCGCGTTCATCAGTGTTGGACTTTGGACTTCAATCAAGGAAACACTCAGATCCATACACACAGTATTTCTTCCGCGATATCTTATTCTTGGTTTCAGGGGCGCTAACGGCTTCTCCGTATGTGCGAGTGGGGGGGAACGCCCATGATATGATAAGTGGCGTTCTATGAATTATATTGTTTATATTATGACTGAGGAGGCATGCCCATTTCCTCTGGCGTCAAAGAAGATGACTCTATCATTACGCCTACTCCTACCTTCGCGCCAGCCTACAACAACGTCAACGAACGAACATGCACTACACAGAGGAACAAACCTTGAAGTGATCAATCTCCCCCGCTATCAGAAACGCAAAGGTAGGTGTGAAGCGCTGCTCGAGCAAGGCGGAAACCTTGCCCGTGGAGTCGAGCTGCGCCCTGAAGGTCGCTAACCGGAGGTCGTATTTCGCGCCAATCGTGGTGATGGCTTCCCGCCGATTAGGCATGGCAATCAGCTGCAGCTCGGCAGCCACCTCGACCTTCTCGCTCAGTTTCTGCCAATACGTGGCCTGCAGGACGCCGAGACCCTGCGTTTGGGCAGTCGCAATCCAGTTCTTGTCGGTGCCCGTGATTTTCGCGAGGTATGACGAAGAGACTTCGGATACGTCGGGTGTTGGTCGTTGGTAGACGCTTTCAATGCCCAGCGCGATGTTTTTGGTGATGGATTGCAGGTAGCTCCCGACGTAGATGCCCGTTCCGTCGATGGGTGATGGGTTCATGGATTTGGCGTTCAAACTAAAGTCTGCACCTTGGTAGTCGTGCTCAAGTTGTATCATGTTGTGGCCAGCTTGTTGGGATAACTTGGATAAAAATTAGTATTGTCGTCGCGACACGTCAGTACACAAAGCGAACCTGAACCTGTGCTTTCGTGACTGTGCTGGGTGTCCATCCGTAGTTGAACCGGCCGCTGACATTTCCATCATGGTCGACTCCGCCTTGGAGGAAGACCTGGCACCAAGTTAATATTGAAGGACGGGACGGATATCGGGAAACGGAGCCACCTTGGTGCTTCCAAATATTGCACCGAAATTATACGACGAGGGAGCGGTCTGGGATCCCAGGGCAAACGAGTGCGTAACCTGAAAGAGAGGGCTCATGGAGAGACTCTTGGTCAAGTCGGCGCGAGCTCCATCGAAGATGAAGTTTGACAAATGCGTTGCTGAAAGCAGGAAACATAAGGGCTTCTGGATGCTAACGGTGCGCGGAACTGACTTTTCGTTTCTTTTTGGAGATTTTCGACAGTGCCGGGAGAAGAAAGACCAAGGTCTGCTCTCCAGAGGGCAAAACGGTCGTACGCATTGTAGAGGGGCGATATTGGAGCAAAGTATGAGTAGGAGAGAGACGGGTAGGTGTCAAGGAGAGTCTCCTTCACCGGTATCGGAGGTGACGACTCCATACAAACCGTGCACTAAAAATCGAAAAATGTGAACCCAGAGGTCAATGCCAAACAACCTAAATCAATGTTTTGACAGTGCTCAGTGATCCCATCATTTCCGACAAGACGCATATAACGTGAACAGAGTAATTCTATTTGCCCACCGAACTGCTGCGCATCCACTGCCTTTTGCTGCGCTTGCGACACAACGGAGTCTACCTTTCTGAGCCGTCTTGCAGAGTCGGGTCGAAGCAACAGGAAAGACATCGAACAGGCAGGCGTCGTTTAGGTATCGTGGAGCAAAACGACTCTCGGTGGTCTCGGGTCGCTCACCGCCGGCCTTTGCATGTCTTCGACGTTGTTTCGACGCTCCAAATTTCGAATATCACACGCGCTAATTATAGTTTTCACCTCGATGGGCGCGAAGTATATAAAACTTGATGAGCATACAGTTGCTCCACTATTTTCTCAGCCTCTACGGTCTTAAGGGCCCGCACGGCCCCCTGCATTTCCTTCGGCGTGCCTACATCAACATGGCTATCCTCAGTCCATTCTCCACAACTCGGCGGTACATTGCGCTGGTCGTCGTGACCGTAGTGAGTTTGTAGTATTCCTGGCTGTGTTTTCACCTCACAGCCAATTCAGATAAGCATACATTACATTCTCAGTATTTCCGGACCAACGCGTTACGGACAACTGACATCTCTGCGCAATCTCAAGGAGAAGTTCCAACACCCTTCATTCAACACCACCGTTTCGAATTCTACCGCGGTCAATTCATACCAGCCTGTAGCCACCCAATCTCTTCATGATACCGCCACACTTCTTCCGCCAGAGAAAGCCAACGCGACCTTCGTATTTCTATGCCGCAATGACGACATCAACGGTGTCGTTTCTTCAATGCAAAGCCTAGAAGACCGATTTAACTTACGGTTTAACTACCCCTGGGTTTTTTTGAACGACGAGCCCTTCACAGAAGAATTCAAGCAGTACGCCGCATCTCATTCCTCATTCCTCTCATTCACCCCGCTTCAGACGCGTCAGTGTCTTGACGGTAGGACGGATAAATTCTGAGAACGAAAACGAATTCATTGCGAATGTCAGAATGCCCCCATATCATTTGGGCTAATTCCGCCAGAACATTGGGTCCAACCAGAATGGATAGGTGTGCTCGATGTTGTAGTGATGCGCCATTTCTGATCACAGGTGAACAGACGAGGATAGGGCGCGGAAGGGCCGCTTGCAGATGATGAGCCACCGTATAATTTATGGCGGTGAGTAATAGTCAAAGGTCCATGCTGCGAACTGGTGTTGCTGCTATTTGTCAACCACATCCGGGTGGGAGTTCCGTGGATCTTATCGGCTGATCATGACTTGCCAGGGAGCGTGCCTTATCGCAACATGTGCAGATTCAATTCAGGCTTTTTCTTTAAACACGAATTGCTCCAACCGTATCGCTATTATTGGAGAGTTGAGTAGGCATTCAAAAATATTTGCGTTATTATTATCTGATTTTTCCCAGGCCCAGCGTCAAGTTCTTCTGTGACATCCAATACGATCCATTCGTGTACATGGAGACACACGATAAAGTATACAGTGTGTTCGAGATGACGTTTACTTTCTGCCCTCTGACGGGTTTAAGGCTTCACAATATCACTGGAGGAGCACCCGCCAACAGTGCCGACTTTGTGGAGTTCCGTGAAAGGTAACATGCGTGCTCTATGTATGAGGTCCACGAACTCATTTGTGTGTTGCAGAGTTCATGACGGAGTATCCCCATTTCATTGAGCCCCAAAACTCAATGGACTTTATTTCTAATGATGGGGGAAACAAATACAACATGTGTCACTGTGCGTTGAACGTCGCTTTCAGGGGCCACCGCTCAACTCTCCACAGACTGGTCCAATTTCGAGATAGCTGACATGGACTTCTGGAGATCGCCCGCCTACCAGGCCTTCTTCGATTTTCTGGAGGCAAAGGGAGGCTTCTACTACGAACGCTGGGGAGATGCTCCTATCCATAGCATAGCGGCGTCGTTATTCGCTCGACGAGACCAGATTCATTTCTTCCGAGTAAGCCGGTCGTTTTCAATTTCTCGCTCATGATCCTCATCTTGTTCATAGGACGTGGGCTATCAGCATGAAAGTTTTGCGCACTGCCCGAGTGGAGATCAGTGGAGGGAGGGCCGTTGTTCGTGCGATCCAAACGATTCTTTCGGTGCGGTTTTACTCCATCAGGCGACCTGCATCTGAACACCCATCTTTGCAGACTACACCGACCATTCCTGCTTACGCCGCTTCGAAGGCCTCTTCAAACAAGAACCCGTGTAGACCCAATCGCCTGGACAGTGAAGCGCTCACTTTCCAATCTTCGTAAGCCCGCAATTTTATAAAGAACGTTTCCCCTGCGGCAGGTTACACGCAACAGTGCAAAACGTACTACACATGCTGTATTTTTATTGATATCTCGATGCTTGAATACCATATAATTCAAAAAATATCGGAAATTGAAATCCAATCTCGAGTGCTAAACTATTACTAAATTGGGAACTCAACGCCATCATTCAAATTGGGAAGGTTAGCGCACGTGTTCCACTGAGTGGGATCGAAACAAGTGAGATGAAAATTTCTTCTGCTGAGAAGGGGAAAAAGCAACATTTTTCACCTCATCCGGTAGCTGCATGTAGCTTCTGTTTAGTCAAACTAAATTGGGTTCATAGCTAGTGGATCGATGTATAAATCACAGCTAGAAGGTCCCTGGCAATGCTTGATGAGCTGATGAATCCGAGTCGGTCCCAAAAAATTGTGGAGCCATAGTCCTGTGATTGTATCGCCAGTAGGCTGTAGCTACCGCGGCGCTTACTCGCAGCTGAAAGGCAGCGAGTGACGGATTGCTGATGAGTCTTGATGGAATGTAGAGGCGGCCAAGTCTGCATAGGTTTGCATACAATTGTCGCTGATGAGCTTGGCCTGAGGCTGTTCTTCAAAGGACTGTCGGCTCAGCAACCAAATGATCCGAGCGTTTGGCAGATTGATCGGCATCCAACTCTACCTTTTATTTCTCCCTCGCTCATCGTCGCCTCTTTACAGGTAGCCACGTACAAAAGCCGTGCGTCGGGCCATGGCGGGAATGATTGTGCTGCGCTATGTCTTCATAGCCCTCGTTGTCCTCATCAGCTTGCACTACATTCTGAGCTTCACAAATGAAAGCTACAGCAACGCGACCTCCTTCGACAATCTAGAGGAACAGTTCACCGGTAATACCATTGCTGGAAGCGATATCTTGGATGGCGCCGTCAGCAATCTTCCGTCGCATAATAGTGTTGACGGCCACCCTCCGCCAGACGATCACTATGTGGATGATATTGGAAGCAATCTCCCGGGCAAAATTGCTGCTGGCAGCAATCCGCCCTCTCCTGACGTTGCCAGCGGCACAGAAGATTACTACGCCGAGAAGAATCCCATACCTGCTTCCAGCGGCACAGAAGATTACTACGCCGAGAAGAATCCTATACCTCCTTCCGCCGGGCGAAAGGCAAATGCAGTCTTTGTTATGCTTGGTGCGTACCACGGTTTTAATCATTGTGCCCCCCTCAAATGCTGTAATGCTTGTAGCTCGAAATAATGACATCGAAGGCGCTGTCAGTAGTATTAAACAGATTGAGGATCGGTTCAACAAACAGTTTAACTACCCATATGTGTTTCTGTGGGTCCTTCGCACCTTTCATAACCTCACTGAAATGTTCTCCACAGAAACGAGGAACCTTTCACGGACCAATTCAAAGGGCAAGTTGACGCTACAAAGATCACATTCTGCCTCTCACATTTTTCTTGCAGGCGAATCTCCACTGTTACCAACAGCCCGATTCAGTTCGGGTTGATTCCTCACGAACATTGGTTCCAACCAGATTGGTATGTTTGATGCTGCGGATAATGAAAGAGGGACTCATTTACTCGATAGGATTGATGGCAAGTGACATAGTGGAATGAAGAGGCACATCTAACTGTTGAAACAGAGACGAGGGCGTCTGCTGCTCGAAAGGGTATGTCGTTCGTGGACCCAACTTGTGCACTCAATTCTTAAACGCGACGAACAGCGATGGCGAGCAAAGGCGTTATTTATGGAGGTACGTGCTCACCGTCTCCGATATATACCATCAACACCACGATTCCAGGCAGTCTCCCCTACCGTAATATGTGCCGGTTCAACAGTGGCTTTTTCTACCGTCATGAGCTGTTGAAGCCTTTCAAATATTATTGGCGGTGAGCCAACCGTCTCTGCCTTGTTTCCCACTTAAATCCGAATCCAGAATCGAGTATGTGCAAATATGTCCCTGCCATCAGTATCGCAATTTTAATTTTCTGTAGACCAAACGTCCAGTTCTTTTGTGATCTAGGCAAGTCACCGCATTCGTTTCTCTTGTTCCCTCATTTATTGGGCCTAGATTATGATCCTTTCCTCGTTATGCAGGATGAGAACAAGTTGTACGGTACGCAGTCGGGGTTTCTTCCCTGTTCACGATTGACAGGTTGGGGACACAGGATTTACCGTAACGTTACCGGAATATCCCGCAACGATACCCACTTTATGGGACGCAGTCAAGGGTGAGTTTCCGACTGGTTGTTCCTTGCGGCATGCCCACTTGCAAGCAGAGTTCATCCATAGGAATCCTGATCTTGTGTCCCCCGACAACGCTATGGACTTCCTGTCAGATGATGGCGGCGAAACATATAACAGATGTCACTGTTGGTTATTTCATTCAAACTATACAAGATACAGGTGTGCTGATTCATTCTCAGTCTGGAGTAACTTCGAAATAGCCGATCTGGATCTGTGGCGAGGTCCCGCATATTCGAAACTGTTCGATTATCTAGACGAGAAAGGCGTACGTTCATCTTTGCTTCGACTACCATTGCATCCGTGTTTATCGTTTGTTACTTACAGGGCTTCTACTATGAGGTACCAATCTTGGTTTCATCTACCCCCACTCTTTTCTCACGTGGAATTCGAATAGCGATGGGGAGATGCCCCCGTCCACAGCATTGGCGCCGCTTTATTCGCTCGCAAAGATCAGATCCATTTCTTCAGTGACATAGGCTACAAACATAAGGTATGTCGAAACCAACGAACTACCATCGCCATCAGGGGGAGGAGGATAACCTGCTCATCATCTTCATGCAGCCCTTTCAACATTGTCCACAGGGAGACGCCCATCGAAAAGGCAGGTGTTGGTGCAACCCCTCAGATAATTTTGGTACGGCATTTTTGAGACCTATGTATGACCTTGGGCTAATTAACGCTCCTCAGATTACGACCCGTACTCTTGGTGCGTCCACAGCAACGAGAATTTTCACCACTGAAATTTTCATGATACATAGCATGAAGAATTATGATGCACTGTTCGAAAAACCTTAGACACTCTGATTATTTGTGGGTCCTAATTTGTAGGGCATCCCCGATGCCACCAAGCACGCGGCATTCCAGTGTAAATTACAAGCAGTACAGATAGCGAGAGCACGAGTCCAGAATATCTATAGTATGGATTGCGAATAGTATTGATACTATATTGCGTGTGAGCACACGAAAATAGCGGAAGCAGGGGAACTCACAGAATCATATAACCGAGTCCAACTAGAGCCCAAAGAACTGTCTATTAACCGGTCCACATGTTCACCGACCAAGGAGTGCGTCATTGCCGGTTGTAACCGGTCTCGCAAGAGACTCGCAGTCTGTTCGCCGAACGCAGCGAAACAAGGCAGAGTGGAATCTACGGGCCGTTTCAGCCTTGGTTTCTCCGACTGCCCACGAGACAAACCTTTCTGCATCAACTCTACGAGGGCTAAAGATTGTGATCAAAAAAAACAAGTACCAGAACCAAGGATAAATTCGACGCACTGACGATTCTATCGCAATGTTTCCGAGCTGCCTCGAAGCCCTCCCGGAAAAGCCGCCGGAACTCCAGATACATAGCACCTTCAATACCCCCCAATACTTCGACGTATTCTGGGAGCAGCTTGAAGGGTGCGGCTTCAAATCCAATGTTACCTGGTGACTGGGCGAGCATGAAACCGAAGTCTGGCACGCTAAATTAGTCTTGAATGAAAACACGAATGAAAAAACTTGCCTATGTGCACAAGTCGCCCGTCCCGATCCAGAAGAATGTTGCCGTTATGGCGGTCTTTTATCTGGAGGAGATAGGTAACAACAGAGTATCCTGCAGACAACAACATCATTTGAACGCCTAAAACTCGTGTTCCAAAAGGACGCACCCGCCAGAGATGTAGCGAAATTCCGCTGAGCCCGCGCAAATTTGGCAGACGAAGGGTCGCCGTAAGTCTGTGACGAGATGAAGACCAAAAACAAAACAGAACTTCATATCTAACGCACGTTTTTGAAATGGTCGAATAGGGTGACATGCCCAAGTCGTCCTTCCGCTAACCGCCTTGCATATTCCTTCTTTTTTATCGAGTGTATCGATACAGCGTCGGTGATCGTCTCGACCAAGCCCGAAGAGGCACCCGTTATGAGGATGCGAAAGCTGCAATAGCTTAATGGAAGATCAGGTTAGAGTTCCATGCACATACTATCGAACCCAACAGGAAGAGTTTTCCTCTTTCCATATACTCTGGAACTCTCGGATCAGCTGGGTCGCCAGCTGCTCTTGTCGTAAATCTGCGCCCGTCTTGACGATGACTGAAACACAGTCCCAGCTCGCTGGCGGAAGTCAACAGACCATACTTCGGGAGAGGAAGGACGAAATTCCTACATAAGTGCCCGTACGGCGATCCCTGCTTTATCCTGCTCTGCCACGGCATCAGCAATCAGAGCCATGGCTGTTTTCTGGACGGGCACCTTTTTCGCCGCCCATGATTCGCTGAATACGACGGCAGACGGGTCAGCTTTATTAAGCTCGCGCCGTATAATACCCTCGTCCTCAGCAGTATTCATCCCTCCGCTCAGATCCCCAATCCGAATCACCCCGCGGTCCTCCCGATTCTCCTTCATCCTCTCCATCCGCTCCTCCTCAAGGTCCATCATCTCTTTCATGATACGGTCCCGAATGCCGGAAGCCTCGGAGTACTGTAACCGCAGACGTCCATTGGTCTGACCATCGGCGGCGCTTTGGTCCGCGCCGCCGGTAAGCCAGCTCGAGCCGGGCAGCCATCGGAGTGGGACACTCACATCCGGCAAGCCCGCGGGTATGCTCAGTGGGTGGTGCGCGAGGTTCGCATTGAGCTGCGCAAGCATGATGGCCGCCGTTCGCATACGCTCCGAGTACTCGTCGAGGGAGACGGAAGCTAGCTCCCGTGGAGGTTCGGGCGATGGATTGGATGGCGGACCCTGCGAGTACGTCCGTGACATTGACCGCAACATTGAATGGCCGTTCTCCATGGCCTGGGGTGAGGGCGGGACGGAGCGAGACCATGTGGCCATGTCAAGGTCTCTGTTTTTGGGGGTTGGTGGTAATACGATCGAGTCCGACAAATTAATTGGCTGGGAACGAAGTGACTCGGCAGCGCCGTATAATTGTTCGACCAGATCCATTTCCTCTTCCTCAGATGGAGGAGAATCATTTGTTGGCGTCGCAGGCGTCTCGATGACAGGAACAGTAAGACCGTTCTGGGGTTCACTTACTAGATCCGCGTCAGCGACGAGGTACTCTAGCTTGGACTGACGACCCGCAGCGTTGAAAGGGATCAAGTCTGCAGATGCCCCCTTCCTCTCGTGTTCCTTCAGGACGATCTTCTTCAGCACCTCTTTGTTCCCGCGTTTCGCGGGATCGAAGTCGAGTTCTTCGTTGAGGATTTCGATGAGAAGCAGATAAGGAGCACGTTCAGCCGAGTTCAGAACCACACTTTCGCTGGGAGGTATTCGGACTATCCGGTGATGCGGCGCTGGTACACCGGGCGGTACACGTGCGGTTCCCAGGGCATCTGAGGATGAACACCACATTGGCATGCAAATCTGAAAAATAAACATGAAATTATGAACGGGGAGATCGGGTTAACCGCACCTCAGCCGGTAATTTATGGTTCAATGCTGTCAGTTCTGCTCTCAGCGCACTCACCCGAGCCGGTTTGGGGACCACCAGCAGTCGGTTTGAAATGTTTTCAAGGGTCAGCAGAAATTGAACCTAACGAAATTCAGAAAGCGAAGGAATAGGAAAGGTTCACAACGAACCTCAGATCGGCAATATTGACTGCGAAGAAGATGCACCTGGGATGGCATATCGTAGTTCTCAAGTAAGGCATCAGCTACACTAATAGAAGTCGTCCTTTGGGGGAGGCGAGCGGACGAAATAGAAGGAGTGGACTGGTATGGGGTGACGGTGGAATCTGCGTCAAGCTGCCCGAGAGGATCGTCGGATTGTGTTGACCGCCTGATATTCCGAAAATGAAGAGGGAGAGCAGGAGCGGTCTGCGCTGCTTCGACCATCCGACGGCGACCGTTATGCGTCAAGCCGGTCCCGTTGGGGAGACTGACGAGTGCCGGGGACGAATGATTAAAATTGCGCCGTGGACGATCATCCATGTCATTGTCATCATCCTCTTCGTCCAGTGACAAGTTACTGGAGGTGGGACTGCCGTACGACGCGACTTCCTCATCCTGAGCTTCGACGCTCTTGAATTGCGCACCTTCCTCTTCAACCCGGCCTTGTTCGACCGCGACTTGACCCATAATCTCCGTGAGCCCAGGCATCCCGGGCGTACCGGCAAGGATCATAGAAATCCCAATAACCGCGGGCTCAAAGTGGGGCTTCACCTTCTTGCGAGAGAAGCGCGACTGGAAGGGCAAACTCAGTGCGGAGTACGGAGCCGGTGCGGGGGGAGGAAGGTCGGCGAATATAATTTCATGGCACTTGTGCAACACGCGTTGGCAAATGATGAAGGACTGGGAACGGTTCGGGGTGGAAGAAAGGTCCCGCAGCGCAGCTTGCATGAACCAGAGAGTCTGTAAAACAACATTGAGAACTCAGGGACAGGTCTGTTTCACAAAGACGCACAATCATGGCCAGATGTGTCGAGCGTTTAATAGTGTCGACAACGAAACTCTCGAGCGCGCGCGACTTTGTTGGTCGGGTTACGAGGAGATGGCTGGCAGGAGCTTGGTGACGAGTGGACTGAACGAAATTGTGCACTCACGAAATAAAACCCCAGACATCGGTCAACTGATTGGTGTCGAGTTCTTTGAGCCTCCGGGTGAGATAGTATGTGATCCCGACATTCTCAGGATATATTGTGAGATAGCGGAGGGCAGTATGGACTGTGAAGAATTCAGGAGACAAAAACAAGCGGAGGAGAAGCCCGTGAGTCGCCATAGACGCAACGAGCTAGAGATGCAGCCTGCAGGCGAGTAGCATGCAATTGCTGATACGAGTTTGCCCGCCAACTGAGGAGTAGTATATGGCCAACTCGTAGAACAGATGCAAGAGATTTGTTGGGCTGTCGGAGGTGGTTCCTATTTGGGACTCACGATCAAACTCAATCCTCCACGTCGACGGTCTTAGACTTTACTATAGACCATGCTCTTGCTGCCGCTCCTTGCTCTCGTTTCTCTCTCCCTTCTCACCCGCGCAGCACCCGCAGATGAGACTCGCCAAAAGCTTGTTGCCCTGGCTGCTGCCGGCGGTGGCCTCATCAAGCTCGACTCTGATTCCTGGGACCTCTTGACCGCGCCCAATCGCGACTGGTCTGCTTCTATCGAGTTCACCGCCCTCGACTCCCGCCGCAGATGTTCTCCCTGCAAGCCAGTGCCGCTCTGCGCTAGCCTGTGCTGTGTCTGACCATTTCCACAGAGAATTCAACCCGTCGTGGCAAGCAGTTGCAAAGGCTTGGACGAAAGCACCCAAGGTCCACCGTGACAACCACTTCTTCGCTACACTCGACTTCGACGATGGCCAGACGGTCTTCCAGGCGCTTGGTCTCGCGTCTGCCCCGGTCGTCTACGTCTACCCTCCCGCAGAAGGTCCCCGTGCGAAAGCCAGGACCGACCCCTCGAAATACGACTTTTCTCAGTAAATATCTTCGATTTCAATGTATCTCGCTCACCACTGATGTATACTCCAGTGGGTTCGAGGCTGAGCCGCTCGCTGAGCACCTTTCGCACCACACGCCAATCCCCATCCCATACACGAAGCCGTTCGACTATGCACGCTGGACCACCATTGCGGCCGGCGTCCTCGCCTTCGCCGTCACCCTGCGCTTCATTGCTCCCATTCTCCAGAGCCGCTGGACCTGGGCTATCGGCACAATTCTCGTCTCCCTGGTCATGACTTCCGGCTACATGTTCACGCGCATCCGTGGCTCCCCCTTCATGGGCCACGACGGAAGTTGGATCGCCGGTGGATTCCAGAGCCAATACGGCCAGGAGGTGCAAGTCATAGCTGTCGTTTGTGCGTACCTGTCGCTCTCTTTGCGTTAATATTGCTGACCTGATTATGTAGACGGCACGCTGGGATTCGCGTTCATGATGCTTACCATGGTGATCCCGTACCAGGCCACTGCCCAACGCCAGAGGTTCCAAATTTACCTCTGGAGCACAATTATAATGCTCGTCTATTCCATCCTCATCGTCCTTTTCAAGGTCAAGAACAGAGGTAAGAGAACTATTCGTCCTTCTGAATTCTTTCCCGACCGCCCCCGCAGGTTATCCTTTCAGGCTACTATTGTAGATTTCGTACCCAAAAAATGAACAGCTGTATCGAGCAACCGTAAACACCCGTGTGGTATTTAATTCGGCAAATTTCGTTGGAAGTTACTGTCTTGTCTCGCATCGCATATATGATATGAAGGACGGTTGCGTGAAGAGAGCGCGTTGATATCCATCGTACTACGCAGCCAGATATAGTGCGAACCCGGGGCGATATGAGGATGGATAGTACAGAAACCTTCTGTTGCCATATTATACTGCGTCGTGTCCAAGTTCAAAGCTTGAACGGCGCACTTCCGGACCCGACAGGGAGCGTGGGCTGTGGTTGACGCGTCCCTGGCCCAGGTCCTGGACTCTCCTGGTGCTTGATACCATAGGTCGAAGTACCCATAGTGACAAAACTATATATAACCACAGGTACTAATGTTGGGTGCCTCGAAAAAACCCCGGCTTTCGAAACTATCGATTTTGATGGCAGGGAGGATTTGCTGTGATACACGCCGCAAACCCGGGGCGGAGTATGAAGGCACGCCGCGGCCTAGAACAGAGTTTCAGAACAAATTTGCTCCTAAGTACGCGGCGACCCGACGCGAGGGATCGTATCGTCTCTTGACGCGTTGGCTTCTGCTTTGTGCCGTTGCCAAATAAATGAATATCTCCCGCTGCCTTCTGCCGTCTCGAACGAACCAAGAGGGGGCATAAAGCGTCTTTGAGGCGGTGGGGCCATACGATGCGTTGGGGTGGGGGCCGGTCGGCGCGGGAGGCCGTCGGGTTCGTATTGGTTGGCGGGGGCGGCGTGGAGTGGAGGAGGTAAAAACGTCAAAGAGATAAAAACGTTATCAAAGGAAGCAACGCAAGCGGGAGCTCAAGAGACACAGCCGTCTGCGGGGTAACTGGAGAAGATGCAGAGATGCCAGCACAAGCGCGGAACCAGTGTAAAAGACTTCAATGGCAAGAGAGAGCTTGAAACGGTGAAGACTCGGATTGTACTTAGCTTGCGGCTGAGGGCGAGTGACGTCTTCTACCGCTTTGATCATGATCGAGGGAAGAGGCCAGGAATAATGAAGGTGACGTCAGTGGCAATTTCGAGACATTAATGATATTCAGGCCTTGAATGTGGCGGAACCACTTCTTCGGCGTGGAAAGAACGACGACAGCGAACGGCAAGGGCTCGGACGACTGACCCGTAGAAAACACGGGTATTCAAAGTCTTGTGAAGGTCTTGTGAACCCGAGGTCGCCGCCCCAAGCGAGGGGACGTGACTAAAGAGGGACCAGTATTCCAAGAAATGGACGAGTATTCCAAAAGCGGGACAATGAATGTCCCGTGAGGTCAAGACGCGTTGTGGCGTGACTTCGTGAAAACAAGGAGATAGGGGTGCGTCCAGTGGCGAAATGTCCGTCGCATACAATAGCTTCAATGTGTGCCGAAGTGCGTCCTCGGTGCGTCCTTACCAGTACAGCTAACTGCCCCAGATTTTCCGCATTGTTTCCGACATAGCGGTGTGAATTCCGCAGGAAAACGGACCGCCGCGAATGGCTGGCTGGGCATGTGAGAGTACGGCGGATCAAAGTGCATAGCAGCGCAAGGCCCTTGAGAATAGTTTTGCATGTGGAACTATGTCGGACTATCGGAGTGTGTCTGATTTGGACGACATGGAAGTAGAGGACAGAAATAGCACGGTACCTGACTCAAAAACAAGCATCACCAAACTGCCTTTTCGAGACTTTCCTTGACACCTTAAGAGCCCTTTGAAGGGCCTTTATTATTATTCCTGTTCCCCCCCGCCGCCATGGACGACGGCGAGCAGGACTCTCTTCACGCCGTCCTCCACGCCGACCACACGGTCTTGGTCGCGACGACGCTAGCCACCCTCCTTCTCGCAGGTTCTGCGCTCATATGTCGCTCTGGTAGACGACTCTCTACCCGCCAGGGCTTTTCTCTCGTTCCCGGGGCCTCTCAGGCCGACGTTGAGGATAAAAAGCACAGCGCGGAGGACTCGGCAAAGAACAGCGCTCGCTCAAAGGAACGCCGTCGCCGCGGCAAGGACCCGCTCAAGGATATTCTCAGGAGCGGCAAGAAGCTCAAAATGCTCACAGTATCGCGCGATATCGACACTGGAAGCAGCGCCGCGACTTCCGCAGTATCCTCCCCGCTGCCTTTGAACCAAATCTCAGACTCTAGTCATCTTGACTCGGGTTCCCAGCGCTCCGCATCCGTGTCTACAACGTCGACTTCGCGCTCTGTCTCGTCTGGCAGCTCGCACATTGCCAGTGCAGCGACTGCGGCCCTGGGAATGACGGACATTCATCCCCGCAGTCGCGACGTTGAAGACATAGACGCGCTTACGGCTCCCACCTCCATCAGGAAGCCCGCGGGCGCTGCTGATGCCGATGGCGAGCCGTTAAGAGATATTTCCGAAATGCCCGAGTCCTCCTCGTCCACTGCTGACTCGCCAGCCGACAAGTCCTCGTCGGGCTCGACCGTCCTCCTCTCATCTTCACAAGGAAAACCCGCGTACAATAACCCATGGGACTGGGACGGCCAGGGTGCGTCTGCTGCTTCGTCTGGGGCGGACGAGCCGGCATACCGCAAGCCCCCGCGTTTCCACTCCAAGTCGCCTTTTGTCTCTTCGCCCTCTTCCTCATCGACGACCCCCTTGCGGCCCTCCGCGGCGTCCGCCTCATCATCAGATGACCTCACCTTCCCGATCCCCAACGCAGGCGCCGCGTCCACGTCCGGGACCCCCCGTCGCGTCCCCACCCCTCGCACCAATTCCAACTCTAACTCGGGTGGAAACACTGGGCGCGCCAGTCCGGCGAGCGGGGTGAGCGAGACATCACAGCTCTCAACGCAGACACAGCTTGCGTCCCTGCGCGGTGCGCTCGAGGCTGCACGTATGCGTGAGGAAAAGGCGCGCGGCGAGTTGGAGAGGTATGCCAAGGATGTCGAGATGATGCGCTGGGAGAATGGCGCATGGAGGAGGAGGGAGGCAGAGGTGAGTTTCTTGTCTCGATTTATGTTTATGTGTGCTGCGGAATGCGAGATGCGAACGCCGCGTCTATTTTCGGTCCCAGGTCGGGTCAGCAGGGGTTATTCCTGCTATTCTTGCCTGTTTCTCTGGCTTTCAATCCTCATGCTCATTTTTGTCTTTTTGAACCACAGTTACAAGCCCAGGTTCACCATCTCATGCACCAGCTGCAGACATACGCCGCGCTCTTCCATGCCCAGGCCCACAACCACCCACAGATGCAGAATGGCAGCCCTGCCCCCGGGAGTCCCAGTTCGCCGCCTAACGGACAGTACGGCGGCCCGGTGCCGAACGGATACCCCAGTGCGCAGTCCCCCGGGCCACCGTACCCCGCCGCGCCGCTGCCCAACGGCTATCCCCTTCCGGTGGACCCTCACCAGCTGGAGGGTACCCCATCCCTGGGATGTTCTCCCCTCCGATGCTCTCCCCGGGCCAGTTGCAACCCCTGCAGCCGTACTTTGCGTACCCTATGCCGCCCCCGCCGCCTTCAATACCACCGCCTCACCAACACCAGCCGCAACAGCCGACGCTGTTCTCGATGTTGTTCCCCGGTGCGGTTAATATGAAAGGCGAGGGAAGGGGAAGCGCAAGTGGGAGTGCCAAAGGGAGTGCGCGTGGAGATGGAGGGGGAAGCGCGAAAGGGAGCGAAAGCGTATCAGGCTCCAGCGTGGGCTCGGGCTCGGGCTCGCCGGATCTCGTCGGTTCGCCGTCACCTGCACCAGGACCGTCATCAGTAGACCGGGGAAGGCGGCGGACGCGGACGCAGACCGCAGAGGCGCGGTTCGGGATGGGCATCGTGGGGGCGAGCTGGGAAGGCGAGGTGGGGGAAGGGTGGGTCGGTGTCGAACACGAGACGGGCGAGCGACCCGAGTATGACGGACTGGAACAGTACGACCATGAACACGACCACGACCGTGAGGGCGAGGGCGATTATGACGGGGACGGGTATGAAAACGAGGAGGGTTACGGGTACGAGGACGACGGGGGGTTCAGCGATGTGCTTGCGGACGCAATCCTCAAGCGCCCCGAGAGCATGCGCGTGCGCTCGCGCCCAAAGCAGCGGGACAGGGAGAGGCCAGCTGTGCCAGCGGAGTTTACGTTCCCCTCGTTATCGGACTTTGGCCTGGCGTTCAGCAAGGCGGTGGCGGGTACAAGCAGCGGCGAGACGGGAGTGTGGGTGTTCAGCAGGAGGAAGCCGACGCTGGCGCTGGAATGAGGAGATGCCAGTGCTACCTCTCGCACTTGAAAACCTCGCGGACCCGACCCCGATCCTACACAAGGGCTCGAGTTCGCAGCTGGATGAGGAGAGCCAGAGTTAATATTCAACGGTTGTACAGTATATGCATGCACGCATCCCCTGACGCTCTCATACTCTCATCGGAATCTTGATTTCAAGACTTTGGATCCTTGCCATCTCATGTCGCATTTCAACTGGCAAAATCTCACAATAGCAGTACATATCCTTTCTTTTCGACTCCGTTACCCGTACATACACACATACCATATATTTGTTCCACACTGACACGGCGTACCATCGCATAAGGGTAGCAATGAAGAAGTAGATAATGAAACGAATCAAAAGAAGTTGTTCCTACTGAATCTTATAGCCGCCTGAATACTTGAACTTTTTGGATGGTTTCGTCGCATTCCACTAAGATTCAGAAGTCCCAAAATTTAATTTCGCGGCACGGTGTTGGACTAAGCTCGCCGGCTTAAAATCTACCAAGAGGTTGCACTACACATAATTCTGTGGAATGCGATACAGTTACTAAACGTACACTACCAAAAGACTTTTAATTGAAAGTCACTCCCTTCTCGTCCTTGTCATCCAAGTGATACCACCTGGACCACGCCTTGCGCTCTTGCGCAGTCCCACTGAACACCCAATTCACCTTCTTGATCTGCGACAACCCTTCACTCAGCTTTGGTTCCTCGAAGCTGTCTTTGAAAGTTTTGAACGCGGCCCTAGGCAGCATTTCGCGGGGAGGCTGCATACATTGAGTAGACGAAGGTGAATAGCAGCCAGTTGACAAACCTCGCGCGCAACGACGGACGGTGGCAGGCCAAGCGATCGATAGAGATTGTTATGCCAGGCGAGCTCAACGGACCCAGTGAATAACATACATCTTCAGAGTGTAATGAGCAGAGCTCGGGAAGTTCTGAAGCAAGGACAGACCGGACGGGGACGCCGAGTTTCTTCGCCACGTCGATATAATACCTCCGCGTGAAAACGTCTCGGTTGGTGTTGTCTTAGGTCCGTGTTAATCGAAGCATATCGGATTCGGAAGAGAGAAGCACTGGCGCACCGACAACACATTTCTTGCCGGCGGCAAGTGCTTCCTGGACGGCCTTCACGCACTTGTCCCGAGTTTTGAGCGTATCCTGATTTATATGAAGATAGTCGGCGGGCTCAAAGTATTGGCGATAAAACGTCGTTTTGCCTAGGCAAGGGTATCCCACAAACAGGACTAGTTCCTGTGTAGGAGGGGAGGGCAGTAACGGGGTTGACGATGGCGTATACAGTGGTACTAGAACTATGGAATGAGCCCGACCCGCATACCTGTTTAAGCCACCTTACGTGTAGGAAGAGACGAGGCACTAAAGCCTTTCATGGTGAAGTTGGGATCTAGTTCTTGTCCGAGGAAATATTCCTGCCAGATTGTGGGTTAAGGCGGTTGGGAGAGATGAAATCCAGAAATCACCTCTGGCGTAAAGAAAGGAATGCCAACATTCTCTGCCCATTTGCGATCGGTCGACGCAAAGTCCTTTTTCTTCCCTGGGTTCTTGGGGTAATCACGGCCAGCCGCGTCGCCTACGAAAAACGAAGACGTTTTGTCTACTTGAGAGGTGAGACTTTTACAAGCAAAGAAGCGACTGGCCGACCGATCTGGATGCCATCTTCGGCATAGAGCTTTTCGAGCTCCTCCCACATCCCTACCATGGGTTTCCTGTATTTATCCTTGCCTGTTGCTGCGAATACTCGAAACGGAAGCTGCGGTACCTGGACGGGGTTTGGCACAAGTCTCTTGATCTGTAGAAACACGTACAGCTGCTGCAATCAGACCAAGTTTCTGCTTCCAGTCGTTCTTTTTCTTCGCGCTGAATAACCCGGCCTGGTTGGAGATTAGAACCACCGCATAACTGCCAAGCATGATTAAATCCAGCGAAAGAGCGACACGGAAAAAACCTCACCCGCCATTAGAGGCTTCAGTCAATTTGGCCGCAACACAAGTATGCCACCAGTGCCAAGTAAGTGGTGGTGCCTTGAATCCTTCGGATTGAATAACGGTGCCGTCTAGATCAAACGCAGCAACTTTTGTAGAGCTCAACGGAGTCAGATTCACTCCATGCAAGCAGGAACCGGTGGGCCCAAGTGACTTCAACCAACGGAGAGAACCAGCGGGAGCACTTGACTCCTCCGAAAGGGCAGGTGTCTTCGTGAAGAAGGGGTGAACTAGGGGATGAGTTTGACGGCGATTCAGATGAACTTGTGGACTATATGCACCCTTTGCGACCTTATTCGACGTAGAAGAACTAGCACTGGAATCGAGCTGCGAGGCTGGCCGTTTCTTGGACGCTTGTAATCTAGTTAACGACCATGGACACTCGAATCCCCAGGAAACGCACTTACTTGATGCTGAAGCCATCCTTAAACAATGAAGGCGCGTGGACCTGGCGCTTAAACGCGTCAGATGCGACGCTTGAAGATAGTAGACGAAAGGCAGATCTTAACAAGGGCTTTGAGGTATACTCCCTTCGGCCGACGAGGGCCGACGCCCTTTGCGAATCACTCCGTCCTCACTCAACTTTCATGGAAATGAAGCAAGCATTAAACGACGGGGTGTCTGAGTATGAAAGTGAAATGTGGATACACGTGTGATGAATGGGAAAACCTAAGTATACAGATGCAACAACGATAGCGAAAGACGACAACGACGAATTTTGCATGTACTACGGTAGAGGGAATCCAGATTATGAGAGAAAGAAATTAAAGCCACCCTGTTGGCGTCGAGCCGATGCGATGTGCGGGTGAAAAAAAAGCAAGGAAAGAGATGGGAAGGAAGAGTGTCTATGTAACCTCAAGCACGGATGTCTCAAGGAGCCGGAAGAGCGTAGTATCCTTGGATTCCTCTGACCAGCCGACAACTTCCCTCCAGTTGACGGCGTTTGCCTCCTTCTCGCCTGCACCGGCGAAAATACCGACGTCGTCGTCGGACAGGCCCCGGAAAATAAGGAACAATCGGGTGAAGAGGCATGGGTCGTGAGTGATTGAAATGTCGATCGCCGCTGCAATCCGGCTGGGCGAGAGGAATCGGTATGCGATGTTCTTGTGCGCAGAAAAAGCGGAAATGTTGTGGCTGTCATTGAGTTGGTTCAGTGACCGGAGGAGCCTAAGAATACGGCGACTAACTTGATAAAATTCGTACGGCATGAAGGGACATTCCAAGTTGGTCCAGTACATTCATCAAATGCGGAACAAAGTCGCGGAAGGACATCGCGAATCCGTTGCGCGGTGCGATATAATCGTTTGGATCGACCATATTTGGATCGGGCCTGGTATTCGCAGCAAATCAGAAACAAGGCGAGGAGAAAACAACGTTTTCTTACATAGCTTCATAATAAAGGGACGTGGACACCATTTCGCTCTCGAAATGCTCCAGCGCGCCTCCAGGATGCACTCGCAGAAAGTATTTGACCTTATTTTCAGATACAGTTTCAGCAGGCGGCCATGTGGTTCCTAGTTTCCACAGCGGCGCAAATGAGAGCATTATGTCGCAATACTGCATTGTCGGCGTCAGGACACTGAGGTGGCACTTGGCGTGGTTGGTTTCGCGGCGACCGCGAGCTTCGTCATGACGCGCGAATCGAACATGAATTCGGGCGAATAATTGTCGTTGGCGAGCCGAGTTCCACTAAACTCCATCTTGTGCGTGTCACCCGAGTGGACGATATCCAGTTTGCCCCAGAACATTCCGTCCACCAGTGTTCCGTCTTCCATGCGCGCCATGTCGAGCTCGTCAGAAGAAACAGTTACGTCGAGCGCTACATGTTGTCCTGGGTTAAGCTCGAGATTGAAAGCGGCAGGCATTTCCAAGACAGGGGGAGGCCTGAAGGAAAACATTAGAATGTGAATAATGAGAACGATAACTTACGGAGGCCTATGTAAAAAGCATAACAAGCGAAGCCTCAAAAATGGCTGAAGAAAATACGCTAAAAATGTGGATGAAGACTCACGGGGGCTCGTCTGGCGGGGGAGGCGCGTCACTAACTACTTCGACGCGTAATCCTGGTACACCCATTACGGCGATTTGATAAGAGTCCTCTCCCGTAAGCTGAGCAGAAAATTAATTAGTGGGAGAACGCCGGCGATAACAAAGAACTTACATAGATGTAAGGGCCTGAAACTAGGCGCTGAGTGGCGTTTATATCAGCATGAAGGTCCACAGGATACTTCGGGTGTGCTCACAGCGGCCTGAAGAGACGCGTATTCAACGGGGACACGTAAACTGAATACTGCATCGGGAGGGGGCTTGGTCCAGTCGCGAGCGACCGCGTCAAGTTCCTGCACGGGTTTTGAACAATGAAATCGAATCAGACGAACAGTCCCAGACGTACAACGAAACTATTTGGCAACTACGAGGGGATGAGGACAATGCTGCATCATGGCATGTGGGCGCACCGTGCGGATAGTTTCCATCTCGCCATACGCGAGGGTGAGGAGACGCTGGCGCGCAAGGGCCAGCTGGGCCTGCCTGTCGCGCATCATGTCTTCCTTGTTGTTCTTGGGCTTGAACTTGCCCCAGAACGAGGAGGACTGGGGTAAGCTTGAGCTTGCTGATCTGTTGTGGAGAGCAAGCAGCGTGAAGGACGAGAAGGCGGGAACAGGGATGGCCTACGGTGCTGGAGATCCTAGAAGCATGTCCGAATGATGTGTGGGTATTAAAGTGAAGCAAGACTCATAATCCAAAAAGGACGGTGTTTGCTGTAAAGCACGACGGAACCACGAGGCAAGGCGCCTGTCTATCGCAAAGGAATCAAGTCAGATCTTGCTGATAACCGGTACCCGGGATGATTCTGGGGTTAGGTTGAGCTATAGAGTGACTCGAGATGCTAAGCTGCCGCGAGGATATCGGTACAAGCAGGTTCACGGCGCGTCCAAACTTGAAAGGATCAGCATCACGTGTGCCGGCTTGGGGCTACTTTAGTTTCGACCTGAACCATGATGTTGCGGCAAGGAGCCTGCGAATCGCGATATCGTACGTCCGCTACCTCCATCGAGGGACCTATTTACACCAAATTACAGAAGCATAAGAACCGCGTCTATTCGTGCTCGGAACGCGTCGACCGAAACAGGTGTGGTACCTGGCGTGCCTGCTGCCTCGCAGCCCATCCGTACACCCACCACCTTCATGAGCTTCGCAATGCCGGATATCTCGATCCAGCACCTCCAACCGCAGCCACAAATTGTGCGTGAATGGTTGATCCGCTGGCGCCTCTCTTGTCTCACCCGACTTGCTTTGCCGTACGCTCTCTGACGCCTGACCTCTATACAGCCCTACTCCCCCGACTTCTGGGAGTCTGCTCAGAAATCTCAAGAGATTCCCGCTGCCGTCCCGGACCTACTCCTCCCCAAACTTTCAGTCATTTCGGAATTGGGTACCTCGGTCTCTCACAACCTCCACGTCGAGAGTGCGGCATCGGAGACTCAGTCTGTGGATCCTCCCCGGTTGAACAAGCTCCCCGCTCCGATGGAAAGGGAGGCATATTCCAGGACATGTCAGAGGATCTTGGCATACCGTCGCCAAAAGTAATCAAGGCTGGCGTCTCCAACTTCTTCCAGAGCTTCAGATAAAATTCGGCTTTTTTTCGTTAAATAAAAGTGTACATTGAAGACTGCTGCGCGGAAGAATGAAGGAGGAGGAAAACTGAAAGTGGAAATGAAAATGTGTCAATTCTGATTGGTCAGAGAACCTTTGGCAATTTGTGATGTTCGTTCAACGACCACCACAAGGTCTGCGTTCACTCTATGCACGTTGCCTGCATTCATCTCGACCATTATGTGACCGCGTCGGCCCACCGCACCCCATATCCCACATGCGCCCGATGATCTACGATGACGATGCCCCCGCTTCCACGTCGCGCGCGTCCCATCATCCATATTCCCTCCACGAGTTCGATCCCGAGCCAACCAGCCCATACAAGCTTCAGTGGAAGCTTCAAAGACAGCAAATAGACGAGTTTCATCATTCCTTTTGGCTCGAGGTACGCAACCTGGCGCAGCCACCTTTTTCTCCGGCTCAAACAGCTTCAGAGCAACACTCGTTTCGAACGAGGCAAAGACGAAGCTCTTTCGCGGCTGCCTTCGACGGCCACGGCCCTCGACAAAGAGCGCGCACTATCCGAGTTTTACCAACAATGGCTCAGGAAGAGCATCCCCACACGGACGCGTACACCGAAGAATGGCGACAGCGCAACATGGCCTCCCTCACCCTTGCCACCCGTATCGCATACTCAAAATTCGCCACACGTTTCTCGGACATCGTTTTGTTCAAGAAAAAAAGTGTCTAATGTACATGTAACACAAAAGCCTACGCACCCTGCCATACGACCGCGTGCGCCGCTAATTCGCGGACTCGGTCGTACACATCGTTCAGGTCCAATTCACCCAGCTTGTCGCACTCGAGCGTGTAGTCCTGCAGGAGCGCATCCACCTGCTCGCTAGAGAGACCAGGCCATCGGGAGGTGATTTCAGCCTCCGTCGGGGTCACCAGCGAGACGTCGGGGCTGGTGTCGTACCCGTCCGGTGGGCTCTCCATGGCGAGGACAACAGATAGCGTCGCATACAATGCCGTAGATTTAAATCGTTCATTGAGTTGATGATCGGAAACGTTTGCGGTTCGTCGGATGGTGTCCCAGCTGAATTCAATCAACGAAACGCCGAACGCATAGAATCGTACGCACTCGTCGTGGATGTATATCCGGCGCCATACCGATCTGAAGGCCGACATCCTCCTGGCCTCGGGTAAATTCTGCCGGCAGGAATTCAGAACAGAACCTTGAACGATGAGCCCACGCTTACTTGGACCCGGGCAAGGAGGTGAAGTGCAGTGGTGTAATCTTCCACAGATGTCGTGTTGTCTTTGAGCGTTAAAACATCGACAGTGTCTTCCATTGATAAGGCATGGCCTTGTAGTAGCTGGCGGACCAAATCTTTAAAGATCTAACCAACGAATGAGATTGAAAACATAATCCTTCAACACAGAACGCATACCAGTGCCAGAGCCTTGTAATCGGTCAGCCGCGAAGCCTCGCTTTTCGTAATGGCGTCTATTTGAGCGTCGAGCGATTGACGACCTCGGAGAGAGTCCAAGACGGGTTTAAACTCTTCTAGAAGTGCTTGGTGAACGCTGACAAAGTCCAGGTCATTGTGGAAGTCTGATTGGACTAATTAGCGAACAGATCACTTGGGAGGCGAAGGAACCATACTGTCAAGCACATAGTCGTCGGCGATTTCGCCCGTTTCCTGCACATGCGCAAGATGAGCCAGTTTCCCGATACTCAACATAAGCTAGTCTCGAGCATCAATTAAACATCCATGCACCAGAACAGGAGGATCGCGCACATGTTTTGTATTCAGCAGAGGAGCATTTTCCGACTCGGACAAAAGAGCGTCAGCAGCGGCTTCATATCGCCGTTGTCCAAGGTCGTGAATCCAAGAAATGGAAGTGTCGGGATGTGTCGCAAAGAACTTGTCCATATAGGCGCTTTGCACCTCGTCTTGCGAAAACATCACACGTAGCTCCCCTAGAATAGCAGCATATTAGCCGCAGCAGAGTGTCTCGGGGGACCACCAACCGTGTTGAATGTACCACCGATAAAGCTCGGTGGTGAACTCCTCCTTGAACTTGTCAATGTAATTTTGTATGCGGAGGGCATTGGGATTTTTGTGCGAAGGGTAAACTTCGTCTTGGTGGCATAAAGCAGCGAGGCTGCTAAAGTCCCGGTATTTTTCGGCAAGCGTAAACGCAGTGGACGCGTGCCCGTGCCTCCCTGCACAAAAACACGTCAGACGAAGGGAAATACAGCGAGGCAAGGCCTACGGAGGGTCTCGAGGGTCTCCGGCCGCAGGAAGTCAAATCTTTGCTTCAGCTCATTCTTTTCGTGCTCGATGCCAGGCATTTCCGCGGCCGCGGGGCTGGTAAGTTTGGTTACATATTAAAAAGGAAGACACGGGCAAATTCCACATTACCTTGTGAGCCAATTTAAGCGCTCTTGAATGCATGCAAACAATATGGTCGCCAAATCGGGCAATTGACTATTTGCATAGCTATTCCGCTGCAAAACAACTCCAGCGCGTGTTGAAGAATCCAAGACCTTGGTCGTGGATTCGAAAAGCGAGAGAATAACGTCGATGACGGCCGGGCTGCTAGTCCAAGGATCGATCATGGGCAGAAGGATCCCGTAGACACCGAGGTTGTAGTCCCGATATTCCATGGCAGAGGTTAGAACGGTCTGTCGCGGCAGGCAGAGTCAATTCCCCCATTAGACACACAGAGCTGGAGCCATACCAAAACAACCCGGTTCGCCTCCGGCAGTAGTTCCACCAAGTCACGGCCGCTGTTTTGAGCAAGCTTTGCCGTCACATCGGTCACTTGGGGAAGCAGGAGACCAATGTCCCCTACACGAAGCCGGAAGAAGGCGCGCACGATGTCTTCGTACTGCCCTTCTCGGACGCTGTCCATGTAAAGGTCGACCGCCTCGCTCAGGACACTCTCAGGGCTGAAATACGATGAACAAAAGTTCTTGGCGACAAGCGAAGAGACATACGTGAGCACTTCGTTGTGCTGAGTCCACAACTGGTAGCCTGCATACAGCTTTTCGGCATCGGTCGCGAGTTGCTGGCGGCTTCTTTGAGACATCTGTTCAGTAGAATTAATATTGCAAGCTAATTTAAATATAAGCCATACCTTTCCAAGAACAGCGTTGTCATTGATGAAGTGGATGAGCCAGCTAAGCCGCTCCTTCCGACTCGTCAATTGGGCACTGAGATCAGGGTTACTCCGAACGACTTCCGGGTCTATCGAGTGTTCAGTATGTTCAGCATGTTATCAAGTTAGGAAGAACAGTGAATCGTACCCGATTGCAGTACGGCCTTGCTAAGTTGTTCAGCTCCTTGCATCAAACTTTCCTCGTCTACTCCAGGCGGGAAGCTAAATTGCAGAGGGTTCTGGGAAAAAAACCATCAGACTTCAAAAAAAAAAAAAAAAAAAAAAAAAAAAGCAGCACGAACATCAGGTATTGAGCCATACACGATGGCTTGTGTCATAATCGACTTGACAAGATTGGCACGTCCGGTCCTGATAATTCTAAGCACGCAGCGATGACTGCGGAAATCTTGCTCACTCGGAATTGAACACCAGGACCTTATCCATGTCGATTTGTGCCTTGACCATGGTGGCCGCAGTCAAGATTAACAAAGAACTCTCGTTATGGACAACACCGACGCCGAGCGTCCGGTCTGAGGCAGACTTGAGCTCGATGCGGTCCCGATAATCGGAATCTGCCAAAAGTTGAACGACGAAGGCGGACGCGGATGGCGGACGCGGCGTACCCCGTGCACACAAAGCCACTGCGTCCCCGAATTGGACACTGACAAGTTGCCCGTCCAAAAGCACTTGGATTCTCGGGTGGACGGGAGCACCAGATGCAGAGGTCTACGAGCGTGTTAGCTGAGGGATATTAAAAAGTGAATTTACGAACGCTCTGATATGGGACATTTCGCACGCCGTCCACCTTGAATACTTCACCGAGATACGACAGTCGTATCAGCGCGTAGATTCTGCGAATACCACCAATATCCATGGCCATAACTGGCAGTTCCTCGCGGCCGGCATACGACACCAGTATGACGAGCTTTCCTTCACTGTAAATAGAGGTAGGTTACACTTTGAAAGCCAAAAATCAACCACGGACCCGTCAATGGCGATATCCACCAGCTCCAGGTCCAGCTGCGAGTTGTCCTGTTCTACGCTTGGCCCAAACGCCGTTCTCAAAGCGGAGCGCGCAACCTCTGCAATTTCTTCATCGAGTAGAGGCTCTTCCCATCCCTCCGATTTCATTTCCCAGCGCTGGACTCGTGTGTCGACTAGAGCCCATAACTCTCTGCCGCCGGTCGGGGTCTGACCACCAAGCGCAATGGAGCTTATGTTTCCGACCTCGGGAGTTAAGGGTTGAGAGCCGGATGGTGAAGGGGAGAAGAATGATGGTATAAGACGAGCAAGGGACAAGCCACTCGACGGCCGCGAAAAAGCGTGCGGGGTTAAATGGTGCTTGCCACCGGCAGACGTAAGGACCAGGCGGAAGAGCAGGCCAGAACTAGTCGAGAGAATGTAGGTTTGAGGCTTGGAGCCACCAAATTAGGAGAGTGATTGCTTGGAGGAGCAAGAAGTAAAGACTCACATCGACCCGAAGTAAGTTGGTGACGACCTCGTCGGAGGACAAGCTCAAATCTGTGCTGGAGTAATTTTGCCCGCCCGCCAGGCCAATCCCAATGCTGTCCCAGAAACGAATTTCTCCCGAAACCGAAACGAGGATTAGGCCAGGTTCGCGAGCGGACGTGTATGGGACGAGCTCGTGAAAGGGAGGGTTGGATACACCATGGTCTTGGGGACACGAGAAGATGTAGCAGGTGGGAGTACCCTTGACGGCCTTGGATTGAAGGGCGTGAATGTAGTGTCAACACCGAAGGAGACGCCACACACCTGCGCGTGCTGCCACACGAAGCACGTCTGCCCCGACGCGACCAGAGCAAAACCGGTCAGAGTGTCAATGACTCCGCTATATGCATCGGCGTAAAAGTCTTCAAATCCGCCCGTGAGACCGCAGTTCGATCGTCAAAAGAAATACTAGCCTGCATTCTTGAGAATTTGCTTGACTTCTACAGGAAGATTTGCATAAAAAGACACGGACAGCTCGTCGGATTTTGCGAAGAGGGTTTCTACTCCAGGACGCTGAATGAAGCTGCGGTCTGAAACTACAGAGTCCACGTCCATGGCAGACGCGATGGAGTCATTGCCAAAGGGTGTTCCGCGGGACGGCGTGACCAGTCGGGAACCGGGAGCTTTGGTACGTTTTGGAGGCGAATTTTGCAGCTGCCTGTGTCGCAGGGAGCGCCGGGGAGTCGGCGACGGGGAGAAGGTCGCCATTCTGTTCAAGACGCGTTTGTTTGTCACGATTTGCCTCAAGACATTGCTTCCGGCCACTGCGAGGCAATTGAACGTTGAGCGCTGCGGGATATGACTTACAACGCAGGGCGGCCGTTGGCAAGCGCGGACGGTCCTCAATGTGTCCTCAATTCTCCAGAAATTCTCGAGTCAGTATGTTTCATGCTGCGATATTCTATTCCTTGCGCGTTCAGACACTCCGGGAGAAATGGTACATGCACAAGATGATGATTCGATGAAGGAGATAATGATACAAGCGTACAGAAGCGTACACTGGGTAGAAGAGGATAATATATGCGTAGAAAGAGAGATGTACTGCGAGACGACCCCAACTGCCCGACTTTTACTTGGTGGCGGTCGCCGACGAGAATTTGGTAACGGACTTGGTGCCTTGGGAAACAGTCAGAACACAACGGAAGCCAGACAGGGACGGCGCGCACCCTCGCTGATAGCGTGCTTGGCAAGTTCACCAGGCAGGATAAGACGCACACTGGTCTGGATCTCCCGCGAAGAGATCGTCGACTTCTTCGAGTACTGGGCGAGCTCTGAGTAAAGGGTCAGTGGCAGAGACAGTGAAGATGAGAGTTGGAACGCACTGGATGCCTCCGACGCGATCCGCTCAAAGATGTCGTTTACAAACGAGTTGAGGATCGACATGGCCTTGTTCGAGATACCAGTGTCGGGGTGGACCTGCTTGAGAACTGCCACGCGTCGTCAGCAACCTCATCCGACCCAAGACCGTCGACAGAACACCTACCCTTGTAGATGTAGGAAGAGTACGTCTCCTTGCGCGTCTTCTTGCGCTTCTTCTTCTCGCCGTCAGCAGCGGGCGCGGCCGACTTCTTGGTCGCGGTCTTCTTGCCTGCCTTTGCGCCCTCAGTCTACAAGGGTTGTCAGCGACGCGTCCAAAGCCAGCCGGGCAAGACGCACCTTGGCGGGTGCCTTGCCGGCGGTGGAGGCAGGGGCTTTTCCGGCAGTGGATGCGGGCTAGAATGCACGATGAGGATGTGCCAATGGAAAAGGCGGGTGGCAGGCGACCGCATACCTTGGGTGCCATCTGAGATATTCAAAGTGGTGGAGGAGGGCGAAACGACGACTGCGAAAGCAAATTGAGCACGGCGTTGCGTTGTGTAAGAGGTGTGAGCGTACAAGTAAGCCGCTTGAGGAGGCTTGAGTGGGAGGAGGTTGTGGTAGGGGACAGGAAGTGAACGCGGGTTTCTCGACGCGATCGCCTCTTAAGAGGTCGGATTTCAAACTCCGCTGTTCCCACATCCCCTTTCGGCACACCAACAAACAAGCGCGTGCGTGACCACACGCGACGCGTCTCGGCTAACGCGTCAAGCCTTCAGTTCGCTCGGCAAGAGTAAGGAGAGGCAAGGAGACCATATTCATTTATTCCTACCCTTTACTTTCTACGCGTGATCACTCCTACTGTCTGGTAAGGGTACTCGAAGATGCCTCACTCTCGTTAATCCAAACCTTGTCCTCTCCTCTGTTCACGATCGCAGTCAAATCCTCCCTCACCTTCGCTTTCTCATCGTCGGCCAAAATGGTCATATAGCTCTTGCTCAGCGCACGATCCACGACGATGTCCAAGGACGCAGGGAGGGGGTAACTCCATGTCTGCTCCTGCGGAAGTTCGAACACTTTCTGGTATTCTGCCGTGTCGAAGGCTTGGCGCCAGAGGCCTAGGCGGAACTGAGGAGAGCCTTGTTCATATTGTTCGATGCGATCCCGAGCCTGGGCAACCCATTTTGCCGCATCCCTAAGGCAGCTGTTTATCGCGCAGCACAAGAACCTGCCGGACCATACCTGTCTTCCAAATTCCAAATAAGCGCTAGCACACCGCCCGGCTTCAAGATGCGTCCAAACTCTTTCGAAGCAGCACCAAAGTCTGGGCACCAGTGGAAGGCCTGGATTGATCAAAAGCTAGATGTGCTGGACGAAGGGGTATTAGATACCTGAGCCACTATCACGACATCAGCCCAACCGTCCTCGATGCGGGTTTCCTGGAAGGTTCCCTCGGTAATCAAAACGCGGCCCTGCTCGTCCGAAACGGTCTTGGAGAACACTTCCCGCATCCCTTCACTGGGCTCAACGGCTTTCAGCTCCTTGATAGCAGACGTCCATTCTGGGTGAGCGAGTAATGCACGAGTGAAGATGCCCGTGCCAACTCCGATCCTGCAATAGAGATTGGAATCTTACGAGCAGATGGGGCGCAAACCATACTCGGCTACATTGAGGGGGGGAGCTGTGCTGACTGCGCTCCGTATGTGCGACAGCGCCAAAGGCTGGTAGGAAGGCCGGGCACTACATCCAGCCGACTGAGAATCACAAGTCTCATCGTGGACAGAACGTACGCACCGATCGTATAGCTCGTTCTCCGTATTGAAGCCAGATTTCGCGATAGAGTGGACAGCATTGTGGATCGCTGAGGGCAGGAGGTGTGGAGCCTGCACGCCAAACGGCGCCATATTTGAGAAATTCGCGACCGGTCGGTTTTAATCGGATGCTGCTGTTTGGGGATAAAATGACTCGAAAGCCAATAATAAACGCGCTGGGAGTGGATTCATTTGCGCGCTGCGCGGTGTATAAGATGATATCCCTCTCAAGAGCGGGCGTCTTGCGTCAATTGCATCAAGCGGCGTGGTCGGCCGAAACACAATTATGCTGACGAAAATCATTTGGTCATTGGCGCACCCGATCATCCGTGCACCCGGCCGCCGCAGAAGGCTAAAAGTTGCTAATGAGCTCGACTGCTTCCTCGACAATGTCTCATCGCGACCTCCGAATACGTGCGGTCGGCACTCAAAAACAGATTACTCTTGGTTATACCGACAAAGAACTCAAAATCACGGATGGTTGGTTAATAAATGCGTCGTTCGGAATATGGTTCAACCTACATGCGCCCACAGGCCGCGCGACTAGTACTCTGGTTCCTCTACGGCAGGTCATTGGCGCGCAGCAGAACGGCATTCCCTAGAAATTTCGTACATATGGCGGAAGAAAAAAACCAATCCCATGTCTTTGACGAAATTGGTTGGAACTGTGGACGAAGCAGACGATAAAGTCCTCGACGCTTGGATAACCACTCTTTTGCACATGGCGTACGAAGGTATGCTCAATTTTATGACAGTAATTTATCCGCCCACAAATTATCAGGCGTGAAGAAGGGGCGCCGCTTAAAGGTCATCTCAACCCCCATGGTGGTACTGTACGTTGTTCGCGCCATTCTATTGCTTCTCCTCACGTCGCTTGCAGAAAAAAGGCGTCTCAATTTTTAATAAAACCGTGGAACCAATTCTACGCGCTGCTGAATGCACCCTCGATGTGATTCGTATGTCTCTGAGATATCCGCTGAAGCTCGCCCGACTTGAATCCGTCAGACACCACCCGAGCGGGCCATGCCTACGACATCGCTAAAACCATGTCGCTCGACTACGACGCGATTGTCATTGTATCAGGGGACGGCCTAATACATGAAGTTCTCAACGGGTTTGCGCATCACGAACAACCCATTACTGCTTTTTCAATTCCGCTGGCTCCTGTTCCAACAGGAACGGGCAACGGCCTGTCTTTAAATCTCCTTGGAATGGATGTACGTCGAAACGGCACAGTGGACCAGCGTCTAATATAGACTTAGGACGGCTTGATGTTTGTGCCGCCACTCTGAATATCGTCAAAGGTAAATTCATGACCATTATGATGCAGGATAAATTTATTCAAAGCCAGCAGGTCGTCCGATGAAAGTCGACGTATTTTCCTTTACCCAAAACGGAAAGCGACCATAAGTTTCATGTCCCAAGCGCTGGGCTTGCAGCAGACTTGGACATCGGAACGATAATTTACGATGGATGGGAGAAGCCCGTTTCACGTTTGGTTTTCTCCGAGGCCGTATGTCGACCAGGTTCAAGTACGCGTTTATTTATTCCTCGCTGACCCAACGAAGTCGTCCAGTTCAAAGCATGTCCCATTCAATTATCGTACAAAGCCGCCGAATCGGACAAGATCAAAATGTCTAATACCCTCGAGAAACGACGTACAGGCAATGGTGCCACCGATTTCCTGCCTGCGACGGAAGGCACTGCTCTTCCTCCTCTGAGATATTCGGCGACAGATGAGAAGGGTGGACAGTTGTCGATGAACCTCTGCTATACGTATATGCCGGCAAGGGACCTTATGTGGGACGGTAAGGATTCTGACAAGTCGATTCAACCACCCATTTCAAATGCAGAGATCTCATGACTTTCCCCATGTCGCTTCCTGATGATGGTCTTATTGACATTGCTGCGCAGCCAGTGGTAAGACCTTTCCTCTCCAATGAGTTCCACAGCTGAGTCCTCGCCAGTCATCACGAAGCGAGGTTTTAGGCAACTTGGGGGGCGCTCCTAAGGGCGAGCACTATTGGAGCCCGAGTGTAAGGTTGCTTCAATCTTGACCTCCAAATCTAATTCTTTGTCAAGTTCAAATACGTCAAAGCGTACGCCTACCGTGTCAAACCATTGGGATCGAAAGGCAAAAGCGCTGTTGCTGTCGATGGCGAAGTATTTCCACTGGAAGAATTCCAGGTTGAAACCCACCAGGCTTTAGCAACCCTACTGAGTCTGCAGGGGCACTATGCTGCTGACCCTCCTCCTCGGCCATCCAAAACGTCCACATAACTCTCCGTCGCCTCATAATTATAGAATGTAAAAGGTCTACTAGATTTCATACCCAACCGTTCATCCAGTCGCGCTCCCGATAATCTTTGAAAAACGAACCAGTAACCAACGGCGTTCGAATAATAGGGTTGAGCACACGAGCAGCCCCATCTGCCCAGGTCAAAGGAACGTCAGGTTCCTTTACTGCTTCCGCTCCATTGTGCGTGATGCTATGCTGGTGGCTCAGATACCCTGGGTCCACCGAATTCATGTACACCTTGTTAAATTTGAATTCCTCCGCTAAGGTCTGCGTGCACATGTTCAACGCCGCCTTGGCCATGTTGGTGTGTACATGTCAGCCTTCCGCCTGTTCCACTGCACCTCAAACATGCCCTCTCGGGAGGAGACATTGACGATGTGGGTGGGTTCATCATGCAGCATGAGACTGATGCACTCCCTGATCAAGATGAAGGGGCAGACAGCATTTATGGCCAGGACATCCAAGAGCTCTCGGTAGGAGAATTCATTGTAGCGCGCCTCCCAGCTGTTCGCCACACCTGTGGTGATCAAAGCCTGATCTATGACGGCGAGAGCGTGGTGGTCGGCAGTCACCAGGCTTTCCTCACCGGCGATGAGTCGCTGCTGCTCGGTGGGCGGGATGGTACCGTCTGAGCGGCGTTGTTTATTAGGATGTCGAGGCGGCCTTTGGCCAGTTTGTGGACGGTTTTTACTGCAGACTCGATGGAGCTCGGGGAAGTGAAGTCGGCTTGAATGATTTTAAATCGGTTTCCCAGATGTTGTAATCTGGTTCCAGTGCGTAAAGCCGCAAAGCATCCTCAGGAAAGCGCGTCGTCACAATCACAGGGGACGCACCCCCGCGCAGTAACGCAAGGGCAACCGAGAATCCAAGATTTATGCGCCCGCCGGTGACGAGAGCTGCCTTACCCGCGAAAATATTTGGAACAGCGACATCGGCTCGTCTGGCGGCGTTGAAGCGATTACATTCTGCGCACAAGGGGGCGCATCGGGGACGACGTCGTATTCTCGCTGCCGCCGACTGCGAAACCAGAAAGATTACAAAACGTGCAAGACATGGGCCTTCAAAGTTCAGACGTACCAGATGTAGCACCGGGAAAACATTCTCATTGGTTCGCCTGGCTTGTAATAACGACCAGCTCCGATATCTTTGGCCAGAATGCGAATGCGGTTTGCTTTCTCCATCGGTAGCCCGCCTAAACCGTGTAACATGATATGCTCCAGGACGCGCACGGCCGTGTCGGAGTCGTCTGCAGACACCGTTGGTATGGGTGAGGGGGCCATTTTGAATGAGGATACTAAGGATCGTGGGGGATTTTTAAAGGGGCTGTAGGCATTTTGACAAACATTTTGAGTCACTGTCAGTCGATCAAATCAAGCGACGCGCTTCGGCTCGACGCGTCTCATGATCCTATCCAGCGTGCGAGCGAAACTCTTGCTCTCACCACCATGGCAAGGCCTCTGAACTTGTTGCGGAGGCGCTTTTATTCGTCCCGAACCACACTCACTCCCGCTAACATCCAAGCTCTCGACGAATACATCGCCTCTCCCAAGAAACTGGTGCTCGAAGACACGTTCAACGTAGAGCGCGTTTCTGATCTCTTTATTACTCTTCCGACGCGAGATGGAACTCGTGGCAGGCCATACGCCCCCCCGCGTCTGGGCGCTCCGGTGGGATATGGCTGGCATCTGGGTTTCTTTCACGCTCGAACTCCCGAAAGTCTGCTCAGTCCCGATGGAACGGATGGAGCCGTCGAATTCGGTCCTCCCGAGCCTTTCACCAGGAGGATGTGGGCCAGCGGCCGAATGTCATGGAACGCGCAGCATCCGCTTCTCATAGGCAAGACAGCCACATCCTCGTCGACCTTTGGATCGGTCGAAAAGAAAGGCTTTGACACGGAGAGCCCTATGGTGTTCGTAACTCAGAAAATTGACATTACGATGGCCGGGGAGACGCACCCCGCGATAACAGAAGAGAGATCTCACGTGTATTTGGCCGAGTCTGTTGCTCCAGCAATATTCCCCGAGTAGGTGGGTGTATGTTTGGCCAAGCAGTCGGCGCTTTCTGAAGGGTTCAACAGTTAAGAATATACCACCCTCTGCGGATTTCACTTTCAAGTTCACTCCATCGTTGGTCACCCTCTTCCGATTCTCTGCGCTCATGTTCAATGCCCATTTAATCCATCTCGACAAGGATTGGGCTCAATCGAGCCGAGGCTACCCTGGTCAAGTCTTTCATTGCATTTGTGCGATGTCTATAACTTAATTCACGTATAGAGCGGCTGGTGCATGGCCCACTTACTGCACTTATGCTCCTTGAGGTCACCAAGTTTCATAAACCCACGGCCCAGATCGCCCATTTCGAATACAGAGCAAGAAACCCGGTCATCGTAAACAAGCCAATGACTATCAACGGGGTTTGGGTCGACGAGCACACCGCAACGGTTTGGTGCGAGGATGATGCAGGAGTTGTAGGGATGACAGGTACGATTAAACTTCATGGGCAATCTGCGGCCCATGAGTAGGGCATACCGTTTCGTGTTCAACCCATTATTGTTGTCGATTTTATTCCTCGGGCCAAAAAACTCCTTTGCTTGTAGTCCGGCGCTATGCGAATATTGCTTCATTGGCTGCTCACAACTGTTAATGCTTGAAGACATTTCACATGAAGGGCGAAATTGTGGTGCACCAAAACACCATTCGGGTTCTCGATAAGATATCCGCCAATCAACAAACGCGCTTTGGACGCGTTTGATCGCCGCAAAGCAGGATCACGTGACGTTTATTTGTCTATAAACAGACGCGTTTTGTTTATAGACGACTCAAACCACAACCTCCACCATCCTCGCCCACCCTCCAGCAACACCAATGGCTCCCAAAGTTCGCATATCCTTACTGCATGCTCGCTCACATCCTCATCGTGCATTCTAGCCCGCATCCACTGCCGGAAAAGCCCCTGCCTCCACCGCTGGCAAGGCACCCGCCAAGGTGCGTCTTACTCGGCTGGCTTTGGACGCGTCGCTGACAACCCTTGTAGACTGAGGGCGCAAAGGCAGGCAAGAAGACCGCGACCAAGAAGTCGGCCGCGCCCGCTGCTGACGGCGAGAAGAAGAAGCGCAAGAAGACGCGCAAGGAGACGTACTCTTCCTACATCTACAAGGGTAGGTGTTCTGTCGACGGTCTTGGGTCGGATGGGGTCGCTGACGACGCGTGGCAGTTCTCAAGCAGGTCCACCCCGACACTGGTATCTCGAACAAGGCCATGTCGATCCTCAACTCGTTTGTCAACGACATCTTTGAGCGGATCGCGTCGGAGGCATCCAGTGCGTTTTAACTCCCATTCTCCGCTGTCTGCCACTGACCCTTTACTCAGAGCTCGCCCAGTACTCGAAGAAGTCGACGATCTCTTCACGGGAGATCCAGACCAGTGTGCGTCTTATCCTGCCTGGTGAACTCGCCAAGCACGCTATCAGCGAGGGTGCGCGCCGTCCCTGTCTGGCTTGCGTTGTGTTCTGACTGTTTCCCAAGGCACCAAGTCCGTCACCAAATTCTCGTCGGCGACCGCCACCAAGTAAAAGTCGGCTGTCGGGATCGTCGCCTGCATCTCTCTTTTTCTACGCATTATATTATCCTCTCTCAGTGTACGCCTCTGCATGGTTGTATCATTATGTCCTCCATCTGTCTAATCATCATATGGCCATGTACTACCGAGTGTTCTGAGTTGTTGCGAAGGCTTGTCACATAAATCTGGATTCTGCTCGCCCTCCACAACACATCCCAAGTCATTCTCGCTTTGTTCAGAGTCGCCAGCCGTCGCTGTCTAACGGCCGGCTACATCAAGCATATGCTCTATTTTACGTCCATCCATGAGAGCTTCGAGTACATATGTAAGATACAATATGAAGCGACAATTAAAAACCTGCAAGGATATCAGCGAATGCGCCGCAGGAGGGGGAATGAACTGACCATATTTGTTGCCCGCCTCTTTGCGATTCCGCCTTCCTTCAGCAATCTTCTCTTCGAGGGCCTCTCTGTTCGAATACGCCTGATGCAGCATGGTCGCAAGCTGATGTCTTGATCGCGCTATTCCACTCTGCTTGGACGCCTGCGTAATGGGTTGAGACCTGCAATATCTCTCGACTTGACTAACTGGACTCACTGTTAACTTGATGTTCGGTGCAGCAGGAGCCCCGTCCGCGCCCCTCGTCACTGCCTTCCGTGACTCGCGCTCTTGGATTTCGAGCTTCGCCTTTTCCATCTCCTTCATAGCGTCCACCTCCTCCACCGCGGCAGTGTCCAGCCCCTCGAAGCCTTTGACTTGGCCCTTCTCCAGCGCGCGGACATGCGCGTTGTATTCTGCCTGCCACTTTTTCGTAAACTTGGCATAGTACTCAGGCTCGTACGCCGCCCATGCACCCGAAGGAAGCGTATAGTACCCAGGGTATGGGTCCGTTGGCGTCGGTTCAGGTGGCTCATACTTGGGGATGACGGGAGCGGACGACAGCGTAGGAAGGGAAGATGTCGACGCTACGAGATTCGAAGACGAAGCTGTTGCTGACGGCGTTTTACCTGCATAGTGCTTAGCACGGAGCCGTTGGTCGAGAATAAGTGCCACATACCGAGTGAGAAGAAGTCGACGGCAGGAGCCGCAGACACCTTGGGCGCAGTCCGTGGAGGAGCATTTGTAGCTCCTTCTTCAAGGGATATATTCGACCGCCCCTTCGCCAGAGACGGAGGACGGAAGGAAAATGATGTGGATGGCTCCGCTGTTGTGTTGAAAACTCGGAATCTTGTAGCTGCTCCCCACCCTCCGACTCCGTCGAAACGTCCTTGAAGGTCCGACGAGACGTGTTGAAAACCAAGCCTGGTCCGCTTCCTCCACCTAACACCCGCTCAGGAGGAGGGAGAACTGGGTTCTTCTGTTTTGGAGCGGGCAGCATGGAAAGCAAAGAGGACTTTCCCGCACCCGTCTCCAAGCGTGGCTTCTTGGCCGGAGGCCGCTCATCCTTTAGTTCGTCTTCATCGCCGTCCACTGGCTTCAGAGCTGGCAGGCCGATGGTAACCTTCTTTTTTTGTTTCACAGGTGGTAGCGCCATTTTGGTGGATGGGGCCGGCTTTGACAACTTGGCGGGAATGGAAGGTGTGGGAGCGTCGTTATCGCTGTCTCCTCCGTTCTCACTGTCGCTTCCATAGTCTCCGAGTCCCAAATTCATCGTCTGTGGCAAGTCTGTGGTGGGGAAGAAAGCAAGTCTCGAAAAGGCAATCCATCAATTCGAGATCGCGCAACTTGGAAAATGCCAGTTTCAGTTTCTCCACCAACAAAAAAGTACGAAGCCCATGCAGTGATATTGATGCGATTATTCTATGATTTAAATGAGGTCTACGACAATGAGTGTCCGTTTATGTGTATTGTAGCAGCTGCAATCTAACATTCGTCCGTTCATGCAAGGAATCCGAAAAAGAGCGTAAATCAAGTCCAATGAGCTTATCTATGTGTCGTAATCATGGGCGGGCTATAGTCGTGTCATCAGCATCGACCATGTGAGTCCGAAAAATATGACATACCCAGTTGTTCCTTGCGGTAGAAGAAGAAGTAACCAACCACAACAATTATTTGGCAGACGAGGGCAAGCCAGAATATGGGCTCAGCCATCGGGCTCCCCTTGAGACCGTCGGAAAAGTCCCATTTCGCGGCGTCCGGGAAAACGGTTGAAGGGCCTAACCGATTGGGAGCTGTAGCTCGAGCAACCATAACGCAGACGGAGCCAATGATCTGGGCAAAGGCAAGGGTGGCACAGACGTGGAGGCGAGAAAGCGTCTATAGTGAGTGGTGAGTAAACACAACCATTTTCAAACAGTATATTTCACCTGAAGCAAGATCATTCCCAGACCTACACCTTGAACAGCGTCTAACACGCCCAACCACAGCCAAAGGGAAATGCCAAGATACGGCCCGCCTGAGCCGGCCCATGGAATGTACAATGCGAGGGACGATGTACCCCATAGCATCTGACACCAACGAGGAGCTCCAAGGCCGACGGCGAAAACAGGTAAGAGCCAAGTGTGAGTTTTACTGAAGTGGGTAAGAACAAGGAGCATGACGGCCCAAACGCCAACGAAGAACGCGACCACAAGAAGCGCGATCTGCCACTTGGGAATGTCTACGCTCCACAAGAAAGTCCAATTACGACCATACGGCTAGAAGGGTTCGTTAACAAGGAACAAAAAGAAATCGCGATAGATGTACTCCGCTGAGCCAGTAATCACGCAATACTTCAGATGCAAGGAACCAGATCACCAATTTTCTTCGGAACAGGGTTTTCAAGAAGCCGGGGACTTTGGGTGGGGTTTGACGGTAGTATTCTATTGACGCGTCGACAATTGCTGCAGCGAGATGACAATAGAAGACTCACCAGGAAGACCGTAAAGCATGAGGTACGCAAAGATAAAGGACATTGCCGAGAGAGGCCAGACGATGGTACAGATATACCACGGAGGGACGTAGTTGTCCGCAACACCGTCCAACGTATAGCCCCAGTACCACAAGGCGGCAACCCATATCTGTTGTGATCCTTGGACGATACATGCGCGCATGGTCCAAACCTCGGTAGCGGCACCCTGTTCATACAAATCAATCCACGCGAAAGTCAAGTGATTGCCCACACGTACCGCTTCTTCACCGAAGTTCAGACCGAAGAATGCGAAAGATGCAGCTGAAGCTATGGCATACGACCAAGTGGCGGCATTAGCGAGTGCGCGGTGAGCAGGGACGATGGCAGTTGCAATGGAAGGGAGGCCGATCATGAAGAATGCAAGACCGAAGAAGATCCACGGGAAGGATAGGATGTAGACCGAGGGCATCATTCTGAAGAGTGGATACCAAACGAACGAGGCAGCCAGGAACACGCCGCCCAGAACATATAATTGGAGGTTGTCTTCCCAATTCCTTCCGGTGAGCAAAGTGATCTGGAAACTTGTTGCGCTGATCATCTGTCCGAGGCCAATAATGATCGTGTAAAGAGGCCATCCTCCGATTTCACGAGATAGTGCAATCTGGAGTCTCGTCATGGGTACGGTCTCGGGAGGGCCAGCGTCGTGATGGAGAGGACCCTCATAATATTCCATTTGGAATCCTTGAGTGTTTGGAGAATCTGGACGGGAGTACAGCGAGGGCGTCGGTGTTCCCCAGACCGATTCACGTTGCGACGATTTGACACTAGCAGCACTCGACAACTTTTCCTTGCGCACTTGGCCGAAAAACGCCTCCTCACTCTTCATCAGGAACTTCTCGATGGAAAGCTCGTGTTCAGAGTTTTTGGCCGTGAGTTGCTGAAGCTTTTGGACGAATTCACTGGCAACACCGCCGTCGGCATCCGTGAACTACGACGGCGGTTCAGTATGAACTACGAGAGGAACGGTGAACTTACCGATGCAATCGCCTTGTTCAGCGGCGAGTTGGACTTTTCATCGACGATTGACGAGATTGATTCAACGGATGACACACGCGAGTGAGCACCGAAAGGCCGGGAAGGAGCCTCCAGGAAAGGATCCGGGGCGTGTCGTTGGTCCCTCCCGATAGTCCGATTGGCTTTGTCTAAAAAGTCGTTGTAGGTTACTGCAGGAGTCCCGGGGGCGATCGGGGTCCCTGGGGCGCTGTGGTGATTCCTGAAGTAGTCGTCAGAGCCAGTCGAACTGTACGTCGATTCTCTGTCGTGCATCCCAGGGGGCTGAGGGAAGTTGCCAGTTGTTAGTGTCTCCTGGCTCCATTGTCCAGGTGACCCGGGTGCTGGAGCGGCACTGTAAGGAGGGTCCACGCTGCGCATACTACGACTATCCCAGTCTGGTTGGGAAGGATGCGTCTGCGTCACCGGATCCCAGTCATCGGGGTGGGTCATGGGCGCAACACCTCCGCCGTCGCAATCGCTCTCGCGCCACGCGTTGGATCCAGCTTCTCCACGACTAATATTGATGCTACGTTTGTGGAAGTCCTCCATCCGTTGACGCCATTCAACGACTGGGAAACGCTGTAGGGCGGAGCGGGCGCGTAAAATTGCACGCTCCTCCTCAGTCGACTTGAGTGCCATTTTTATTGTCTTCGCCAGTTGCGACAGCATGTGCGCAGTCGCGCTCGACTCCACAGGATACCACTAAAAGACAAAGTGGATAAGAGAAAGAGAAAAATCTGCAGACAAAACGCACCCATCCGGGCATCAAACCAAGACCTCCGAGACGACTTCCAACACCCAGTGCACCCTTTCTCCCGAATTCAACAGCGACAAGACCGAAAGGCTCGTCGCGTGATGGGATGAGTGCGAAATCTGCACCGCTGAACAAGTAAGGGGGCAAGGCTGTGAATTCGGGCTTGGAGTACACTCGATCAGGGAAGAGCTCCATGAGGCGGGCCAGTTTCTCTGCAGCGAATCGACCATACAAATCGATGACTGGTCCTACAGCGATAAGCTGAATTGAAGGACGCTTCTCCAGCCTGCGTGAAAATGTTGGTTCAATGTCACGAGAAACGCAAGGAATGAGGAACACACATGGACGGCATAATATCGGCAATGAGATCCACACCCTTTTGCTTGGACCACCGTCCAACGAACACGAACAAATCCGAGTTCGGATCCTGGGAAATACCGGCCCACTCCTGAGCTTGCCGTTTGAGCTCCGGGCGAGCAGCTTCGGCGATCTGATCAATCTCAACGTCCTTGGCCTTGGTTGGAGTCTCGTCGAGAGCGGCGATATCGGTGGGGTCGGGATTGGGGAGGGAATCAACGTGTTTAAGCGTCCAGAGAGCGGGATATCGAGCCCAACTGCGCTTCCCGTACTTGTCCGAGACACCTGCAACACCGACACTCTTCTGGTGTACGCTAATATATGATGCAGCGGCATGCAAAAGATTGAAGGTGTTTCCGAATTGCACGTATTTAGTGCAAGTCTCTTTGCTGATATTGAACGCCGAGCAAACCTCCTTCATCTCCTCTTTGGTGCGGAGCGGCCAGAGACCCTGGAACTCAGCATTGTGGAGGGAGAGGCAGGCGGGGATGACTTTAGGGAGAAGGTAGAGTCCAGCGAGCGCACCGTGGTAGTCGTTGATGTGATAGATGTCGATAGTGGGGGAACGACGGATGGTCGCCGCGATGGCCTGGTTCCAAGTGGAGTAAAAGATGGCTGAGCTGAGGTCGTCCATACGAGCAGGATACGGGTCGGCTTTGGTTTGGGCGCGGAAGACGGGGCTGTCGAGGATAACATAGGTGATGTTGTCCAGGACGTGCGTCTCGACCTCGATAAGATAAGGCTCGCCAAAGATGATGACCTCGATAGGCTCAGCAGGGTCACCGGCGGGATACTCGACGTCCTTGACTTTGGGAACGACCCAAATCAGATCGACATCCGTCATCGCTTTACCCATGAGACTGGACATGACACCGAGGCCACCAATCTTGACCTTGAGCTTCCAGTCGATGATTTCGTACTCAAGTGTCGCAATGAGGACTTTGCGGCGCTTGTTCTTGTCCTCTGGCCATCCGATAATCTCGGTATTGTGCTTGTGCTTGAAAAGCTTCTCGGACATGTGCTCGCCATCATGTAGGTCGGATTTGGACTTGTTTCCGAGCCCGAGGATGGGGAAGTAGTTCTTGTGGCTTTTCACCTTGACACCAAACTGATTGTGCTTTATCCCATAGAAGGACCACATAAAGACGAGCACAGCAAGGGTACCGGTAATGAGAGGGATCGCCAACAGCAACGAGTACACGATGGCGCCGACAGACGACTCGCCTCGTGGTTCTAGCGACCACGACATGTTGGAATCATCGACGAGGAGAGCCCACGCAAGATGCGGGCTCGGCGGCGCCGACATGTTGAGGTAATTCGGCGCGGCGGTGTTGGGCGGAAGACGATCGAGGATGCCGTCCCCGTCAGTGTCGCCGTAGTAATAGTCGTCGAAGCCCCACACGTTCAGCTGGACGTATGTCGGCCAGGATGCCATGATCTCAAGCTCCCAGAGGCCGTCGTCATTCTGCGTCATCAGGCTGGATATACCCGAGTCAAAACCCCACGAGTTGAACGGTCCACGCGCCAAGAACTGCGGGACACGACGCTCGGAGCCCGAGTACCCGTAATCAGCATGAATGACCGCAGTCGTCGACATGGCCGCCTCACTCCAATCTGCGTCGGCCATCAATGTGTGAACGTTGAAGACAACAAACAAGCCACTGACATTGCACCATGATATGGTCGCCTTCCCAGAAATTGTCCGAGTTCTGGAAGACATCTTTGGAGATGATCGTCATGACCTCCCAGTTAGCCCACTGCGTCCAGTTCTGGCCGAAGTTCCAAGAGTAGCGGAACATGTCGGCGCCGTACGCCTTGTGGGCGAACGTATACTGGTCATTGGAGAAACCGAAAGACGAATTTGTGTCGTACGCATTCTCAGGGAACACCATGACATTGTCCGCCTGACCCTTGCGCACCAGCACTTTGTCAACCGTCTGCGGAAGTAAATTAGCACCAAAAAAACTGTCATGCGCGGAAAACGTACCCCGGTTTTTACGCCAGTCGAAGACGCGGGATTGTTGAGAGTGATAGCAAGGATACCGTCAGCGAAGTTCGTCAGCGTCGCACTCCACTGGTACGCCGAAGTGTCAGTGCCAGGTACACGGACGGGGTCGGGGTTAGTGACCGCTCCACAGGTGGCCTTGGACACAGAGACCGTGCTTCCAAGGCCTGAGGACGACAAGTTAAACGACATCGCGGCAGTCACACTGTCGCAGTTCATCGCCGTGTTGAACTCGAACGATATGTCCATCGTAGTTGCATTCGTATCGGTTGCATGGACTGCGATGCGCGCGTCGTGGCCAGGGGAAAACTTCGTGAGTGCGGGGGCAGGGGGACCCAGTTCTGCGAGGGAACCAGAGCCTTGAACCCGAAGCCTTCAAGGGTGATGCTCGGCACACATCCAAAGTACGGCGCCTTGCCATCGGCATTGAAGGACTGGCCCGACGCGGCGAGCGTGTAGTTTTCGTACGGTGCGAACAGGTTCCGCACAGTGGTGACGGTGCCCGTACTAAACGGCGTCTTCATCCACCCGGTCGGCTGTGTGCAGGCGTTGGTGTACGTCGTGGTAGCATTCTCGTTCGTATAGAGTAGCCAGACGGAGCCCGTATAGTTTCCGGTTAACGGTTTCTGGCCCGGGATCGCCGCGCGCGACACAGACCAGAGACCCATCTCTGTCGGAACACCATCGGAACCGGGTCGCTGGATCTCGTGCGTCCAGTTGCCCAACTGGATGGAATCGAAGCCGTCCTGGATGGCGGGATACGCGGCACGCAGCGCAAGGAACCGCGAAAACAGTCTCCGCATGTCCGTTGTCGGGTCAAAGTGGTCGAGCGCGTTCCAGTCATCCTGGCAGCCGAGAAGTGCCTTTTCGACCGCAAAGTTGTAATATTGCTCGGAACCCAGGCTGTAACACCCGTGGCGTTTCCACGCAGTGTTGGCCGTCATCGCCTGACGTCTGTGTGGCGGGATTAAGAATAGTACAGGCAAGAGGATAGAAAAACCAACCCATAGAGATAATTGGACGCTCCAGTATCATACAGATAAAAGTTCTGCTCCTCGCCGTAAAACAGCTGGCAAAAAGTTAGCAACAATCGCTTCGCCGAGTTCAGTGGTTAGACGCACCAACGGCATTCCGGGGAGGAGAAGGTTCGTGATAAAGGTGCCCAGCGCACTCATCTGGGTTCCGTTCTGCAGACTCGGCCAGCGGTAGACATCGAAATTGCTGGTACCATACATGTGGCGCGGATTGAGGTTACCCTGAACATCAATCATGTCGTTCTCGACGAACATCTCGTGCCAAGCAGTGATGAAGTCTGTGTCGACATCGTACGCGGCCTGTAGATTGCCGTCCATGCCCATAAAGCGGGTCATCGAGCGGTATATCGAATAATGGAAGGCGACGGCGTCAAGCGCTTGGAGAGGGTTTTCGCGGAGAAAATACTCGTCCTGTGTCGCGGTGACATTTATAACGGCGTCATACCCGGGCTGCGACTGTGCAAGTGAGCGCCCACGGCCACTATTTTTTTTAAAAACAAAGAAAGCTATTGAGATGAACGTCAAAACCGTAACGCAAAATCACATACAGATACAAAGAACCAAAGGTGTTTCCACCAGTGACTTCTCCAGGGATGAAAAAGTTGTCTTTCCCCAGAGACGCAGCGCACGCCCGGGTGCTCGAAGCCCACTCCGCGAGCGCCTCGACGGTAACCTGCGTGGCTTTGTCGATCCGAATAGCGTCGATGTCGAGCGCAGTGATTGTCATACACGAAAAGACCTTGAGCTTGGCTAGCACGGAGGGCTTCCACTCGCGGAGCCGATCCTGCACGGAGGCGAATTTGGAGAGCTGACGCTGCCAATCGGGATGAACACCAAACGCCTCCATGTCGCCGTAGTGGTCAAACTCAGACTCGAGGCAGCCATTGGCGGTTATCTCGATGACTGTGCCGTTGTCGTTCCAGAACTGAGGCAAGACACAGGAGAGGTTGCGCTCGTTGTCTACCTGCGAAGAGAGGAAGGGTTAGACCCGGGCGAGAAAGAAAGGACCGCGAAGAGCATACCGTGAAGTCGCGGTATTCGGTAAAGTTCCACGGAATGTAGGCCGGGTTCTTCCAGACCCCGTTGTGCTCGTTGAGGTCAAACGGCGTGCTCTCGTTAAGGTAACTGACGGGATTTACGGCGGCCAGTCAAGACGGAGTTCACGGTGAGGCCTGCGGAACAACATACCCCTCAAAACCGATGAGATCCGCCATGGTGCCGACTGTAAAGTCAGCCATGAAATACATGCCGCGCGAGTGAATTTCGGCAATGGCGGCCTGCCAGTCGGCAATGGTGCCCCAATGTGGGTCCAATACGGAAAAGTCTAGCGGCGAGTAACCTGGAACATGACGCGTGAGGATGTAACGGGAGGGATAGAGAAAGAGACCGACTGTCTGCCTGCCAGAGCATGTTGAGGAAGGGCGTGCCAGAGATGAAGATGATGCGGACGCCCATGCCGTAGATGTAGTCGAGCTTGGAAACGAGACCGGCGAGGTCGCCACCATAGCGGAGCTGAGTCTCGCGATAGTCGCTCTCGTACATGGAGCCGAAGAAGTCATTATTGGAGGGATCTCCGTCCGCGAACTTATCGAGTAGGATGGTGTAAACGGGGAGGGCACGCCAGTTGGGGGGCGAGGGGGTGTACGAGGCGAGCTTGAGGGTGGAATATTGGGTCGGGTCTGTAGCCTGCTGATTCGTATTCAAGTTGTAGTCGGTGAGATCGTCGCGGTAGGGACTGGCGGTGACAAGAAGAGAAAAGAGGGAGCCAGCGAGGGCGGGCAGCAGCCGCATGGTGGTGGAAAGAAAGAAAGAATTCAGAAGCAGTGAATGGCAGGAGAGAGAATGATTGAGTGACCGTTCGGGCGATTCTGTCCGCTCATCAAATTTGAAAAAAGCGTAATCTACCAACACTTGCCACTTGTCTCTGCTAGTATGTACTGCTACCATAGCATGACGACTTATCACCGCAAAAGCTTTGCTTGTAGCAAGGCCTAGCCTATACAAAATACTTGGCCACATGCTTTCAGAAAAATCAATAGAGCTGGTGCGTGTAGATCGCCGATCAGCAATGAGCTTACTTCTAGACGTCCAAACAGTATCCCGCCACAAGCGGAGTACAAGCGGTCGGCCAGAGGCCCTAGATGTCCAAATCGTATCCAGGCCCGACCTGCCCACTGTCCAGCGTCGTCGCCACGAACGGAATTCGGAATTTAGTAAAGGAGCTGAGAAAAAGATTGAACAGGTATCCCAGTCGGGGCATGTCGTAAATCCAATGCCGTCAGCGCCACAACGAAAATCCCAGTGAAATTTTAGATTCAGGGTCGGAGGAGCGCTCAAGCGTAGTCGGGCCGCCTCGCCTTTTTGTGAACGTCGGTCGCTTTTAAGCAGCACAAGCAAAGCACAAGACAGTCAACGTGCTGCTGCATCGAGCTCCATGAAATTTGCCACGGAGGTAATCAGTGATTCAGTGATTTGGACTTTGAAGGAATCCGTTCATCAAATTTCCTTAAAAATAAATACAGACTAAAACAAGGTACTTACTGACTCTGGGTTCTTGGTGAGATGGTGAGGCTGGCCGTGAAAAGCTTCGCAGGAAAGGGATCCAGAGAAGTACGTATCTTCGCTCGGCGGACTTGATGTCCGATAAGCCAGCCCCAAGTCTCCGGCTGGCTTATCGGACAGTCACAGTCTGCGAGACTGTGACAGTCTCCACAAATATGTTTGGCGTCGAGTAAGTAAATGTCGTCACCGTTTTCTTTGGAACCAAAAAAATTCGAGACCAGGGCCGATGGCGGCATCAACAAAGGACCTGGTCCTGGTGCCTCTTGGCCTTGGCCACAGCACTGAGCTGACGGCCACTATCTTCAATGACAGCGTGCATGTGTGTTCTTTACGGGAAATGCCTTTTCAGTGTACAACCGGTCGTCGTCTGGGCGGTGACTGTTTTACGCGAGTGAACACAAATCAAGGGCATTAATGATGGTTGTATTATTAGCCTTGTAGGCCAACCCTGAGGCCTGAGGGTCCAGACAGGCACACTGGCGTGGCACCGACCACGTTCGCAAACCTAAGACTTAACTTGGACGCGATTTTACAAGAATGCTCTTGGGGCACTCGATCTGCTCCCGAGGTTCTGCATCGAGCACACCAAGAGCAGGTTTGGTTCATTGACGAGACAATCATTCATTTTAGCGTTCGTGTTTCGCAGCGACAAGTTCCAGGCGCCAAGAACAAGTCGTAAGGTGGCCCGTATCGGTCGCAGTGCCGGACAGGTTGGACGAGCATGGCAAATGACAAGCTGGCGCTCACGGCAAGCTCAAGGGCCCAAGAAATTTCCTCAAGGCGGAAGAGCTTTGCCTTGGAAATAGTGGGTGGAACAAGAGACGATGGATCGCGTATCCAGTTGATCGTAGCGCAACGAGAAGTGAAATGCGAATCAAGAGCATTTGATCTGAGAGCGGAAGTAAATGAGAGAGATGAAATTGATTTTCTGGGGGTGTCCATTGCGATGTCGGGAGAACATTCCAAGTTGGTTGTGGACCGTGTACAATAACCGATAGACACATGAAAAAGGTGAGGTCGCCTTTTATTGCCACTCGTCCCTCAGTCAACGAAATAATATTGAATAGTTCCCTCGCCGGGTTGACACCAGAATTGCTAGACGAGGTTTCGTGATGTCTCCGGTGCATATTTCTTCCATCCTATCTGAAGCAAGACAATGCAGCATGAATATCTGGATAGGGCTGGGGTCGGGGTGTAAATGATAAGATGAAACGTGATGAAAGCAAAGAATGCGTGAATGCTGAGCTGAGGGCGTGGGAAACAATCCTAAAGTCGCACAGAAGACTACATTCAGACAGCGAAGGTTAGGGAGTAACCAAGGCAGAGAAAAAGTGGGCAGAAAGAGTGGAAGGCAGAGCTACTCGTTCAGTGTCCAGTTGATAGAACGCAATTTCGCAGAGCCCAGTCGTGGCGAAAATCACTGCAAAACTCCGATCAGGGGACGTCCCGTGTTCCAGGCCAAGCACTGAAGGATGCCTTGTTAAATAGTAACGACGGTCGACGCCTGGACCCCCAAACCACAGGCCCGGGAGGCTGGAAAGGATCGATCCATGCGCGCGTCAACGTTAAGGAAAGTTCCAATTCGGAGTGAGATTTAACAGCCCCGGGCCTATAATTGACTGAAGACCTTAGGCCGGGAACTTCGAAGAAAAATCCACCGGGTTTCTAGGCAAGAGGAGGATGCCGGGCTGCGGGAGCGAATCACTCGGTCATGTTATCTCTGGTGTTGCTTGGGCGTCTGGTTGGTTGCTGGAGGCGGTTAGAATTCAGCGTGAGAGAGTTACGATCACGTGGTGATGAAAACTCCAATCAAAGACCAAGAGGTGCTTGATCGGCAGATCTTGTCCAACGTTCCCACGACCCCCCCCCAAATAAGGAAGGGTGTTTGGTGCTAGCAAACATCCGCCAACCAGCCGCCATCACCGGAGCAGAGAACTCTGATGCATTGGTTGGTGGACAGAAGTGTCCCTCAGTATCCTACCCCGTCCTGCGTATCAGTTGCGTCCTCAAAATTTCTCCTCCCGGCACAGTGGTCGCGTCTTGGCAGTAGGTCTCAAAGTCCCGAGCACGATTTCCGAACCACGCACCACTTCCGGGGCAGATGTATTCACATGATATTTGTAAATGTACCAATCATATATTTTTCGACCTAAGAAAGAGGATTTGAGTCGAGCGTTCAGACTCTGGTGCGCTGAATTTCGGTTTTCTGTTGGCACGCGGAGAAGCCGACCGATGCCGAATCGGCGCGAGATGATCGGATATTACAAATTTCTCGCTCGCGTGGCCACATCAGAGGACAAGATCTGCCGATCAAGCACCTCTTGTCAAAGACTTTGAAAGAGCAGATCATTTACAACTCCGCCGCTGTCAGTCGCACGCCCCGGTAACCGGGCCTCGCGATTCTTATCTTATCAGGTTCGGAATGATGCGGCGGAGTTTGAATAATGACAAGAAAAGTTGGGGCCCGTGACTCCGCCGGATCGATCCGATTTGCAGATAAGATCAAGATCGCGCTATCCACCGGCGTCGAATGAATCGTTCTTCTCTTTGCGTCTGCCATTCAACTTTAACGCCTGGCTCACTGCTGCTCAGCGACAACTCGTTCAAGCACCCTGCCCTGGTGCTGATTTCAGTTGCCCAACTACTCATTTCAAGATCTTTGATGAGTGGGCGACTCAGCTTCAAGATTACAGTAAATCAGCGAAATGTTGCTCAAGACCGGGTGAGGCGAACCTGCAGAGATCAAGACCTGCTGGAACACCGCATGTGGTAGTCACCGAGTGGGAAACTGATCAAGACCAAGTCGGGCGAGCCTGTGAAACAAGCAGGTGGCAGTTCAAGCCAAGGTGCCCAGAATAAGACCTTGGACGGCGCTTGGGCCTCAGTGGAAAAACTACGCAAGCCGACTGGGTGGGAGAGCGATTGCCCTAGGACGCTTAGTTCTCATTTTTCTTTTCTTTTCTTCGGCCAGAAAAAGAAGGTGGAAATTTGGCAAACACGTGGAGAAATGCCAATTATCGAGAGCTCTCATTTTCGCTCCTTCTTGAGGACCTTGAGCCGAGGGCGCCCGCAGTTTGTATGCAACGCACTGGCCACTGCAAGCCTCGAGATACGCTTTTTTTTCTTTTTAAAAAACGGGGCACCGAAGATTCTGTGAAAATCCGTGTCAACCCTCGAGGCCTTTTCGGAGAACGATGTAGTCTCTTGTATCCACTTCTCACTCCCAACTAACAACCAGGTCGTAGGCCGTTTCGCGGTCACGTGGATTACGATTTGGCCTCGCATTTAATTTTTTTTTCGCCTGGCATATACAGCTGCTCCGACGCCGCGTCGGGCGGACTCGGTGATGCGCACTTCTGTATCTTGCTTCGGGCCCAGGGACTTCGGTGGTTACAAAACGTCGATGGAAACAATTGCTAAATGGTCAACTTCATCGGCGACCGAACTTGAACTTGGATAGCCTCGAAGTCGCCCGACTTTTTCCCGTTCATGGTTTTCTCGCCCTCCTTTCTCATTTTATGCCCTCGACTCACCTCACTCCCGTCCTGGACGAGAATTCTGTCCGCGGCACAACTGCTGGGAGACTTCAATTCGTCTCTACAACGATCGACGCTAATTAGACCTGTTCGTTCGCTGTTGAATACTCTGAAATGCGAGAGTTTCACAGAGGCTGGCCCTTCAAGAATCACTCGGCGGCGTCCGAACGCCTCTTCCTAGTTTCCATGGCTTTACCAGTATCTGGCCGTGCGTCAAATTTGAGAGGCCAGCTTCACACGCGAGTACAATATCACTTCTTCTGGAAGTTACTTTCTTGAGGATATTAGGCGCCGGTTGTGGTCATCATCTTGTCTGGTCGCTATTGATTCGCAACGTCCGGCGGCTTGCTATTGGTGTCCGGGAACATGTCATCGGGTTTTTGCAGATCTTTAATTGTAGCGTCGGGGAGGATCCGTTGATTCCCAGTGAGAATTCTCGAGGAAAAGATCTCCTAGATGGTGCACAGGACATGGTCGCACACCCACGCCCATCTCATTCAATTTGTGGCTTGGAGTTAAATATACCACAAACCCGAAGATGCTTGCTCTGCACAGATGGGATGCGACACGACGCGGCAGTGGCATGCGACGGATGGTCAGGAGGGCGGTGGAGGCAATTATTGTGTAGGGTATCAGATCTGCTGCCAATGAGGGAAATGAGCCAACTTGAGACGAGTAACCTAGAGACAGCCGCCTTTCGATGAAACATGTGCAAAGAGACGTCTCGTTCTACTCCGAGGTGAAGGCCGTGTAGCAGCTATTCGATAGCAGCCTGCGGGATGGCTATGACCGCCAACAGCTTCAGGGACTTCGATTCTCCTCCCTCCCCTGTCACCCCGAGCTCATCCTTCGCTCCCCGCTCGTTTGTTTCTGCTATCCGCGGCCAGAACTCTCCATTCCCTACGACCCCGACGTCTACTATGACCTCTTTCTTTGACCCCCCACCCGGCACTGCATATGCTGACTTTATTCGCACCTGGACTGATGCCCACGTCGCTCGCTGGCTCACCGATATCAAGTGTGCAAATCACGCACCAGCTTTCCGCGCAAATGACATACGCGGCGACATTCTCCTCGAACTCGACCAGACGACGCTGATGGAAATGGGGGTCTCCAGCATTGGCGACAGACTACGAATTATTAACGCCGTGAAGGCCCTCAGGCAACGATCCGCTTCTGCACGACCCCCATCAACACCCATCATTGAGAATATGCGTCTCCCGCGTCTTGATGTCTCTCCCGATGTAACCGCAGCCAAGCAGGATCGCACAGAGGCCTCACCTACGACCCGTATCGGCCACCGCCGTCTCGAGAGCGGTCGCCCAGCCCCCCTCCAGCTCAACCAGTCTTCGGGCCGCAATGATCTCCCGCGCCTTGTGCGCGAGGGAAACCCCCCAGATTCGGCTAGGAGCAACTACAGCAGCAATAATAATGCCAATAATAATAACAGCAGCAGCAGCGCCAGCAGCCATACCGTCCGTCCCCTTCCCCAGCCCTCACAGTTGGCCCGCGACCAGCAGTCCAACAATGTAAATCCACGCGCAAATCTCCCGCCATTGCCTCCACCGCCTCGGAGCCAGCCCCCGCTGCCTCCACCCACACGCCAACCACCGCGTGGTATGATTAATGGCAGCTCCCAGCTCGCTGGTCGCAGAACACCCACTCCCGACTCGTACTCCTCCCCCTCTCAGCCGCTGCCTCCTGCTCCCCAGCAGCCAGGTGGTGGGCTTCTCACACCTTCCTCTGGCAGCAGTTGGTCAGGCCTCCACCTCCCCTCCAACCCGCGCCCCGGTAACCCTGGCCCGACCGACAAGGGCGCCGCCCCCCGCTCTACGTCTCCATTGCTACCAGGTCGCAATGGGCCCCCTCGTACTTCCAGCCACGGTCGCGGTACCTCCCTTGGAAGTGCCAACTCCCCCGGACCCAACCCCAGCCCATCCTCCAGGCTCCCCACTCGCTCCAACACAGGCAACCACCCCTACGCCGCCTCCCCGTCCTCCGCCCTTCAAGCTCCGATCATTGGTCTCGCCAACCTCTCCCCCATCGAAGAGACCTTCAACCAGTCCCTCAGTCCCGCAGGCACGCCATCTCCGCCGTCTTATACAGTCGGCCGTGGCCCCTTCAACCCCACCGCCAACCCCGGCACGCCCTCGCTCGACGACCTTCGACGCAAGCTCGTGCGTTTTCTGCTACCCGAGGAAGGCCTATCCTTCACTGTCGACATCGGCGCATGCTCGGGGGGCATCGAGGTCCTCGAGAAGGTGCTCAAGAAGTTCGGAAAGGGCGGCATGCGCAACCCGGGCGATGTCGGGCCCGATGTGCGCGAGACGGAGAAGGGCGGCTCAGCGTCGACGGGTGGGGCGTGTTTTTGGACCTTGATCAAGAGGACGGGCCAGGCGAGCCGCTCAGTGAAGCAGAGCTGCTGAGTGTATGCCATGCACCGCCGAACCACCCTGTGCGCGAGCACGGATTGACGCTGCGCCGCACGTTCCTCGGGGTGCGCCGTGGGAGTGACGGCGAGAGCGCGTCGCCCAGCGGACACCTCAATGTCGGAGCTGGCCCAACGACCAAGAAGGCCAGGCGTGCAAGCGCAATCAGCGTCCTCAGCGGGCTAGGAGTCGACGACCCTGCGCGCGCTTTGCTGCTCGAGCCACCGTCACCCTCGCGCATTGGCAGCCCGACACCCTCGGGGCCGCCGACACCCCCTTTGACAACTGGGAAGAAGCGGCCCTCGAAGTTGCACAACTTTTTCGGGCAGCGGCCGCCAAGCGAGCTGATCACAGACCACCTGACGGAGTATTTCCCGATGACGGACAAGAAGGTGCTCGCGCGGACAGCGCGGCAGAGCATGATCTTCCGTAACAATACCCGTTCGAAACGCGACAGTACGGCGTCGTGGAACTCGGCGGCCCAACCGCCACCCCCTCTTCCTGGGACGTCTCAGTCAAGGTTCAGTACGAGCACGCAAGGCTCGACGCGGACGTCGTTCTCGTCGCATATTGGGCAACCTCCGCTACCTGAGGACGGACCCGTGCCGCGCGTGTCGCTCTCGACGGAGGATGGCCGGAGTGTCGATCTACATAGCAGCGAGGAATCCGGCGAGAGCCTCGAGGCGCCGAAGCTGACCGCGCACCCGCAACTCCTCCCACCCATCCCATTCCCCACCGAGTCCTTCTCCGAGTCGCTTAGCGACGCCATTGCCGGCCCCGCAGGCAATGCGCGCATGTCCAGGAGCCTGTCGGCTGCGTCGAGGAGGATGAGCTACATGACGGAGGTGCGGAGTAAACGCGACCGAACGGACACCGCGAGCATGCTCACGGTGGACGAGATCACGGCCGACCTCGCGACCGACCGCTCGAAAGATGAGGACGAATGGACGAAGGTTGAGAGCCAGGATGGGCTCGAGGAAAGCGCAGAGAGCACGCTTGACAGCGGCGCCGAGGACGAATTTGAGGACGAGGACGATGAGGATGAGATGGAGGACGACGCCGATGGCCAGGAGACGCTGAATAACCCTGATGGCGGCGACGACGACGAGCCTAGCAAGGGCGCGCAGCGCACAGGTGTGGTAGCCCGTTATTCTTTACCCTCTTTGTTTAATTTCAATTTCCCTTTAGCCACCAAGTGGATCAAGGGCGCCCTCATCGGTGCCGGGTCCTTCGGGAAGGTGTACTTGGGAATGGACGCGTCAACGGGCCTCCTTATGGCCGTCAAGCAGGTTGAGCTCCCCACGGGCTCTGCGCCGAATCAGGAGCGCAAAAAGTCGATGCTCAGCGCCCTCGAGCTCGAGATCGAGCTCCTCAAGGATCTACAGCACGAGAACATCGTCCAATATCTTTGTGCGTCCCGATCTATCTGTTCATGTAGTACTATAGCTAACTCGGCAGTATAGACTCGTCGCTGGACGACGAATACCTGAACATCTTCTTGGAGTACGTCCCCGGCGGCTCCGTCACGGCCCTCCTGCGCAACTACGGGGCCTTCGAGGAGCCATTGGTGAAGAACTTTGTGCGACAGATTCTGCAGGGGCTCGACTACCTGCATGAGCGCAACATCATCCACCGCGACATCAAAGGCGCAAATATTCTCGTCGATAACAAGGGCGGCATCAAGATTTCCGACTTCGGTATCTCGAAGAAGGTCGAGGATGGTGCGCATTTTCTAATTATCACCGAGTTTGGCTGATGTGGAATTTTGGAATTCAAGGCATGGGAGCGGGGAACCGAATGCACCGGCCATCGCTGCAGGGTTCAGTGTTCTGGATGGCGCCAGAGGTCGTCAAACAGAGCGGTCACACGCGCAAGGCGGACATTTGGAGCGTCGGGTGCCTCGTCGTTGAGATGCTCACCGGGGAGCACCCCTGGGCGACGCTCACGCAGATGCAGGCCATCTTCAAAGTGCGTTCTTTCTCCCCTCATCCGCGCTGATGCTCACCCCTCGTGTAGATCGGGTCTTCTGCAAAGCCGGCGATCCCATCTGACATTTCGACCGACGCGCAGGACTTTTTGCAACGCACGTTTGAGCTCGACCAGGAGGCGCGGCCATCGGCGGCAGAGCTGCTGCAACACGCATGGATAGGCAAGAAGCCCGCGGTGGGGAAGAAGGGCCAGGCGCCGACGACGATGGTTGAGGTCTCTGCATGACACTGATACTTTCCACTTCGTCTTATGTACATATGCCTTGTCTTGCTTACTAGTAGTTTATCGGCGTTATCTATGACTGTGCTTGTAGAAGGATTGTAATATCAAAGTCCACTTCTGGTTTTGCGTTGCCACCAAGGCTCAAGCTGCCACGCCTCGCTTCAAGTCCGCAACATCCCTATTTTTTCGCCCACTTTGTGCGGATACACCTCCACCACAGCGGCGGCTGCTACACTTCCCTAAACCCGCTCCTCGGGACGGCATGACCAGCTCCCCGAGGAGCTTTCCGATTCAGAATCAATACGAGCAAGAACGCGCGTTCAACATCGGATGAAACCAGGTATGATCTGCATGAGGACGGGCCGTTATCGGTGGGAAAGTAAAACTGAGTGAAGGTCCCTGCGTCCGGACGACAGTTAGCCCAGCTCAAGGGGATCTCGGACGACCCAGTCCTGCGAGAGCTTGTTTTTGGCTTCAAGAGCCCTGTCATTTACAAGTTACCACAAGGTTTTTATCGTGCTTCCAAAAGTCGTCAGGCTCCGGCCGAACTTTTGCTCTTACACGAGCGCACGCGATGCAATGTAACGCGCCGATGACACTGGCTACGCTGAATGCGAAGATGACGCGTTTAATTCTGCTTGGACCATGGCGAAGAAATAGCGAAGACGGAATTTATAGACAGATATCCGTCAAAATAGAAAGGTCCACAAGCATGCAAAATATCGACCAGTACATTACTCTTCTTCCGTCACCTCTACTTCCGCATGCTTGCGCTTCGGCGGTCCAGTCCCGGATACCGCCTTGGTCGCCGGGCCCCAGTGGGTAGTGGGGTTCTCTTGATATCTCACCAGCTTGATTCTAGACGTGTACTTGTTTGTTTCAGGGTGCATGGTGAAGTTCGCCTCAGCCCTAAGAATGTACCGCGTTAGTTTCTGTTAACCATCCGCCACTTGCATGCGTACTTGTTCTCCTTAGCAAGCATAACCACGGCAGGAGATGTCGGAGATATATTCGCTGTTTTCACTGGATGGAGCTTAATCCAGGAGCGGTATATATCAAAGAGCTCGGCATTTGTGGCCGTGGTTTTGATGGAGCCTGCGGACGCGTGCGAGCGAGATATCTTGTGCCCTCCGTGCAACAGTGCCGAACTGGAATTCGTGAGTGATGAGATAGGAGGGAGGATCTAGTTCTCACGCAATATCGGAGAAGGAGGGTGTCACGCAGTGGAAGTGTTTAGACACCTTGGCGGGCGTAAAGTAGAATGGAGCATCGGGGAGTTCCTGTGGATCGTTAATATCACGTTATTCAAGCCAGGTAGTTCACCTCTTTCGCAACAGTCAACATCCCTTTCATGCGGGCGGCGGTACCGTACTGGGATTCGTTGTTTTCCAAGTGGTTTAGGACTTTGCCTATAAATTCCGGGTTGTGGATGGGAGCGGACCACATCGGACCCGCCATCTGCTGCGAATCAGCCAAGTTCAAATCAGTCGAATCGAAACTCCCGTACATGCAGGACACTGTCGCATTCGGGACATTTGTCCATCACCGGCGGGCCACCCTGGAGCTTAAAGCTATAATTCACAGAACCACTTGGGTGGATCTCTCGACCAATTTGGCCAAGGGGTGGCCATAGTATGACTGGCAGTTCGAGCACACCCAATATGTCGAAGTTTTACTGGCACCGGTCAGCGAGTCGAAGTCAAAAAACACGGGTAAACCACCTACGTTATGGCCCTTTTGGCTAGAATAGGAGAGGTGGCGACGCGTATGAAAAGGCGGACGTAGAAATCGATGGAAAGGGACACTAAAGGTTCAATGTACCGTCCATATCTAGCAGCGGAGCTCGATACGGCGTGGAGCACGAGCCGGAGGGCCTATGAAAATGTTGTTAGAAAGCCATCATCTGTCATAATACGAGTTGAATTACAGCCTCGTGCGAGTATTCACTCTTGATGGAAACCCCGCCGTAGTTGGTGAAACTGGACGAGACATTCGTTGCTTAGGAGTGGAAATCAACACAAGTTTACCTACCATTTCTCCGCGAAGTTTGTAGTAGCAAGGACCGCGAGATCCGTGCAAGTAATACATAGTAGACCTCCAGGTAGAATCAGTAGCCGTGAAGAGAGACAGAGACAGACCAACCGTCATCTCGAATGCACTGAACGGCGGCATCGATGAACGGTGCCGCAGTACCATAAGGGTCGAGGTCGACGACGTCGACCCGCTTGTTGGGGTCCCGGTGGTTGTACATTAAAGTGCTGGAATTCGACGATAAGCGGTGCATGACCAGACGCGCTGCAAGACTCACCATGCATCACCTTCATTAACTTTAATCTCAACTGGTCGCCTCGAAGGGCCTGGGGCTCCTTCTTGGGTCTCTGAAGGTGGAGGACGAGCACTTAACCCATTGAGTTCAATGTTGCGCCTCATAGCGGCGGTAGCAGCGGACGATAGATCATTCGCCAGCACATGGCTTCACAAAGTGAGCTGAGAATAAAAGGGAGAGTCAAAGCGCATGCAAACCTCACATGAGGAATCTCTTTCGCGTAGCGGATCGAGCGCAATCCTGTGGCTGAAAGCGCTTCTAGTATGACAATTTTGGATTGCGGATACTCGCGCTGAAATCCGCAAAGAAATATGGATACAGCTCAAATGCGGGGTACGAATATCCCATACCGGCGTAGAGGCAGCGGCCGGAGGCGTTTCCGAGGTATCGGCAGAGACATCCACCGCAAGAGTGAGATTTAGTACTACAAAACTTGCACAAAAACCACAAACTCACGTTTCCGTTTCTTCTGATTTGTCTGCTTCTTCTCTTGAGCGCGCAGCCATTTTGTTTTCTTCAACTCGTGCAGTTCTTCGCTCCAAACTCTGATGCAAGCCACACTCGTGTCCCGGTTGAACTCCTGAATCGGATTCAAAAAAGCTCATTGGAAGACAAGAGGATGTGCGAGTTGTTTTCGGTGTGGAGGGTGAATCCGTCTGGAATTTCGGGAATAACGATTCCAGTCTTTGTGGAAGACATGCGATAAATCGGTGTTGACCCGATCAAAAATCGAAGGTTTGTTTCCTCCCTTGAGAACGACCGTCTTGGTCTTGTCAACGGGAGGGAGACAGACGAATAACGAGACCAAGTCGAAGGTTCAGGATGGAAATCACGAAAACCAATCTTTTGCCAAAGCAAGAAACGGGAACAAACAAAACTCTCTTTCTTTTCTACACCACGCCGTTGGCTGAATTGTCAGCCACCCACACCTTCTCTTTTCCCGATGCCGTCCCCTGCTACGCGTAACTGTGGAAGGCTCAGTATCCTTCGCGTTCAATTGACCTCTCCCTTCACTCGTTACTTCAAGCCTGGGGTACCTCAACTTCCTCTGTCAACCTTCGACCTACGCAGCGATAATGCTCTAGAAATTCCAGGCGAAGATGGTCAGTCCTCTGCGTCCTTCTTCCATTTGGTCTCATCGGGGTCTTAGCGACCCAAAATCAGCAACTTGTACTCTCTCACTGCCGGCGAGAGGATTCATGCGAGAATCCCTGGACAGACGAAGCAGTGCGCCTTCGGCTCCTACTCGCAGTGCGCCTTCGCCTAGTGGGAACTTTCAGGAGATTACTATCAGCTGCAAGGTCCCCGAGGCCACCAACATTTTCTCAGCTTCCCCCGTCCCGACTTCTCCTTCGCCTTTGCTGTCTATGGCGACTACACCGTTGATTCAAATGTCGCCACCTCCACACTGCGACTTGTCACTCAATATCCAACCCCTCGATGTCGCGCATGCCGCCAAGGAGGACGAAGTCATGGCCGATTCTCGCATCGGCGAACTTGGCAAACGTCGAGGGTTCAAGGGTGCCCCATTATTCACAGCTCAAACTACCAAGAAACCGAGTACATCTCATCTTTCGGCGACCCTTAGTCCTGAAGCACCATTCTCCCCCGCCTCTCCCCTTCAGCTCCCCGCACTGCTCGTCCGTCGACCCCTCGCACTGCTCGTCCTTCCACCCCCCGTACACCTCTAGCCACGGTTACCAACCTACTACGTACCCCCACGTTGAAATCACCAAAGCCTCCTGCCACGCCAATGGAATGCCCTGTCTCTGAGAAGCTGCAGCAATGCTACGACCTTCACGACCCCTTTTCCGACGCGGGCGAGTCTTTCTATGATCCTGAAATCGTCTGTGCGAGCGTTCCCTTTTCGAACATGGAAAGCTTGTATGTTTACCGGCTAGTTCCTGCCCACGCCACACCGGTTCGCAGTCTCAAGACGTTCTTCAAGGCTATCGAAGCGGCATCTGAGACGGAACCCAGAATCCGGGACACGACCGTTTACGACACGATGGTCTACAGTTACGAGCCAGAGGTAAAAGAAACTGGCAGGCGAAGGGCCGGGAAACTGCGGTTTCTACAACATCGGCTTCAATCTCCTCTCGTCACACCACGATGGCTTCTCTCCCCAACCTCTGAGTTTGCGCCCTGACCGTGTTTCTATTCCTGCCGGGCCCATTGGCGACCAAGCAACCACGATATTCCCCAATGCTACCTGCGCACAGATCGATTTCCGCCAAGCCCTGGCCGCCACGTATGATGCGGTAACGCCCGCAATCTACGACCCTTGGTTGCCAGCACCGAAAGTGGCCGAAGCGGTGTAGGATTCGGAGAAACGTGTCCTGTAGTTTTACCACTTGTTAATTCCCTTTCGCGGTTCGAGCCCACAGTGGACTATAAGTCTTGGTTAGATACATATTCATTATAAGCGCTACATGGATCCACAACATCAATCATCCAAACCATCGACGTGCGTCTCTGAGAGAGTCTCTCCCGAGAGAACCTAGTACATGATGGTCAGAGCACGCCGAAGTTAATAGAATGGGTGACGAACCTCTTTGCCGGTCTTCTTCAGTTTGGCCAGGAGATCGTCGTAGGGGATAGTGCCTTTAACGAGGACCTTTTGGGTATCAAGGTTGACGTCGAACGCTGTGACTGAGTCTGCCTCCTTTGCTTTCTGCAGGACTCTAGTGATGGCACCCGAGCAGCCGCTGCAGGTCATCTACACAAATCTTGGCGCAAAATCTCGGCAGTTGGAAACACCGCGCCTACCTTGACCTCAAACTGGTATCTGTGAACTTCGGCCTGGCTTCAGGTTAACAAGAGTCCAAGGGGCGGCTCGAACGCCTACCATTTCGCGATGTTCCTAAAAGTGGTGGATGGTGGGGATGAGAGTACAGTAAAAGATCCGATGAGACTTTATATTACTACGATCGGTCATGTCGCCATAGGATTTACTAATCAGTCGCCGTAGGATTTACTAATCAGCTTCATCACCTCAATCTGGATTGCCTCTTTCAGCCATGTTTACTCAAAAAAGCACGGGCATATCCCGGGCTATGCGCGTTGTGCACATCGTCAAGGCATAGCTGTGTAATATACAGCGCTATTATCGTCTACTCTGAGCCATCTCTATTGGGTCATCCCCCTCAGTGGCAACCGCTTCCCAGCCGTCTCCTGCTGGTCGATGGCCGCGCAACCGGCTGATACAGGGTGTGAACCATGCTACCGAGAACTCAGCGGGCCTATCTGAACATGGGTACATTGATGGCTTACCGAAGACGGCCGGGAGTTCTCTTTCGGAACGATGCGTAATATAGTAGACCGGGATGCCAGCGAGGACGAAACCTACAACGGATAGTATAAATGGAACAGAATCCCGGACGAAGAAAAACGTACCAAGAACTGCAATGGCCGGAAGGGGCGCCGCGATGATCGGCATGCATAGCAAGAAGAGAGCCACCTAAACGGGATGAATGAATATCCCAGTGGAGGGACACAAGGACTCCTCACCGCACAAAATGTCAGAGGGGTGATAATCCAGGTTTTGTAGGGCCTTTCTAGCATAGGCTCCTTTACTCGTAAAATCACCAAGCCCAAGACCTATAAATTGCGTTGAGTACACTGGGCAGGTTGAATTACCTTCAACTCACGGTAAGGAAATAGAAAGCCCAAGAAGCTACAACCGAAAAATTGATCAAAGATCGAAATCCACCTCCAATTAAGATAAAGGTCGTTGTAATGCCTGCTTGCAGAAGAGCGGCGTTCAGTGGGGTCTTTCGGGTCGTGTGCAACCGGCCAAATAGCGAGGGGAGATAACCCTCCCGTCCAGCAGCATACACCAAGCGAGAGGAGGTATAGAACGAGCCTGCGATCACTGTTCAGGAAGCGGAAAGAGGCCGAACGAAGAGAATCTTACCGTTTAGGGCTCCAAAACAAGATATTGCTACCATAAAAGCAAATACGGTGCCTCCAACGGGGCCAAAAAGCGCGCGACCGAAATCCATCGCGACAGTGTTACTCAAACGATTGTGTTCTTATGCAACTTAATAGAATTCAACCAAAGAAATTGATAGAGCTACCTTGTCGAGCACGACGAAATATGCGACATTCGCAAGGAGGAATAATAGCTGGGGACGGATTAGGACGGCACGAAGGAGGAGAACCAAGATGACGGACCGTCACAATGGACATGCTGGAGTGAATGGCCCGCGGAATATTTTTCTCCGCGTTTTGTATCTCCCCGCCGACATAATTCGCTTGGTCCCATCCGTCGAAAGCCCAGAGGCCTGAATAAAAAGCCAAAGAATAGGAAGATGGGCTTGTACTCGAGCCCTCGAATAAGGGTTCCCTCAGAGAACTCGACTGTTTCCCTCTTGCTAATTGAACAATCCCGAGAACGGTGATAGAAATCTATAAAGAGGGGGTAAAAAAATATATATATTCTTGAAAGATCGCACGAACCAAAGCCGCCACCTAGGCACCCTTCGCATATGAAGAGTAATTTTTCGGAGATGAACGAAACCGACCTTGATGGTTGTGAACACAACGGCAACGCGTGTGCCTAATTTACGAGCGGCCACACAGAATAATGTGACTATCGCGATCGAGACAATTGCGGTAAGCTTGATAGCCCATTGAGGAATATCATCCGGAGAGACGTCTGAACGGGTGGTGTGCCAAAATATTCGGTTCAGATATTCTGAACAGATGAGCGCAATTACTGCGTTCCCCCCGGGTTTCAGTGCAATGATCTGGGTGCAAGCGTCGGGGATGAGGACGATGGGGAGACTGAAGAAAAAGACGCAGGCCACTCACCGCTGTCCACGCAAAAAGATACGAAACCAGAGGACCGTACGCATAGGCAAGATATGCTGTTTTCGTTGTAAGTACAGGTATGTTCAGCGTAGACAAAGACTACATACCTTGTGCTCCGCCATTTTGGGGTATTGCGGATCCCAGTTCCGCAAAACTACTAGCTCCAGTCCACCCCAGGAGACCGCTTGCCGCCCAAACAACTAGGCTGCAAAAGAGTTGAACAAGGGTGTGGTGATGCGCGGCCACACAGACCTAGCTCCGACACTATGCGTGTTGGTCACCATGACTCCGGGCGACGAGCTAGACGGGATCAGCACGTCTTCAAAAGTATCTCCAGGAAGGAGGCCTACAATATGCCTGAACCAATCTAGCAAGATTCAATCAATGAAGGCGACCACCAGCGACCAGGATACATGCCTGAAGTCCTACTATCAAAGCAATACCTGGAACGAAGGAAACGGGTCGTTGCAGAGGCGCGTCAAGAGTTCGTCTCGCTCACCATTAACCAATCCAATGCTCTTCTCACCCGCATTTTCCCCTTGAACCAATTCGGGATCGGCCACGCTGGCACTCAATGGCAAGAGGTCAAATTCGAAGCCAGATATGGAGTAGGAGCGACCACTGGATGCACATAAATGTGTTCAAGCAGCCCGCGTGCTTGAAATGGCTCTGACGCACCGACCAAATCTGGATGCGGGTTGCTCAAGGGGCCCATCGGAAATCTCAAGGGCGCGTAGGGAGTCGGAATCAGAGTCGCGTGAGTGGCGCGACGATGGAGGAGAAGGGTAGTCTTTTGGCGACCTGAGGGCCACATAGTTGCTCATTGCCAAGAAACACGCGAAATCACCCATCATTCTGATGTAATTTCACACAGGATTTCTCACGGTAACAATTCTTCACGGAGCATGACATATTACATTTTCGAGCTCTCTAATAACGCTTGTGCAACTACACCGTGCACTGCGGATCCAATTAGATATCGACGACGAAAAAACCTCGGGGCTTACTCTCTGTGCATTTTTCCTGGCATGCATCCATGCACTGCAACCCATTCAATTCAATAATTGACGAATGAACCTCGAGGCGTACCTCCAGCGCTTCTGTAACTTTCGTCTCCCCCGACTGCCAAATGCTGGTAATTTTCTGGAGCGCAGGCATGCAAGCCAGTACCAAGGTGCCCTTGGAAAGTCGTGCCTCTTCCTCGGTAGGGTCCAGCCATATTTCTTTCCCCACTACAGACTGGGAAATCGAATTAGTAGGACTACAGTAGCTTTATAATTTGCAGCCTACAGCTGCACACGACGTAACCAGACCGAGCAGTTCGATTCCAGCATCGGCTAGAGCGGTACTTGCTGCAACCGATCCCGAGGCGACGCAGCCCTCGAGCCCGTCAGATTCAATGATGGTAATGAATATATCGATGGTCGATTTGGGAAGCAGCTCTAGCCGGACGGAGGAGACGAGGGCCTGGTGGATAGCGACAGCGATGGACCTGTCTTCTGCGTCCTACAGCGCTAAGGATGATTGAAGGGCGGTCGGGCGGATATGCACAAAACTCACGCGCATGGGTGCGCGTCGGCGGATGCAGGAGAATGGCGTAAATTTGACCTCCACATTCAGCCTCCCCATTTCGCTGTAGGTGGTGTTTTTGGACTGGCGTGGGCCGTACCTGGACACGAATAAAATAAACGGGTTGGTATGAACACCGAAACGCACACGGCGCAAGCTATTTTCGTTTTGGCAGTCTCAATATATGCAGAGCCATTTGCCTGGCTAATGAGCCCTGGTTGGAGAACTGAGTGCGCGTCAGGGCTACCAAGTTTGCGCCTCGACAAAGACAGTACATATCGAACGAATGTCGGCTGGGGATCGGTCTTTTCTGGGGTCTCCGAGCTTCCACTGAGGCGCCGTCGAGTCAAGTGTCGGAGGAAAGCTCTCCTCTGGCCCATTAATTCGTCGTCTGTCGAGCGCAAACGCCATCGCGGTAGAAAGAAGAACTTGCTGCCATCAAATTCGGCAATCAATGCCGATTTCATCATGAAGCTCTCTTTCTCACTTGCCAAACCAAAGGGTGCGCCGGCTGCCCCACCACCGTCCCTCAAGCGCCCGGCCGCTTTCGCACTGGGAGACGACGATGCCATTGACGCTGCGCCCACTGCCTCCTTCGATAAGGCCACTTCTGCCAACAAGAAGCTGCTCGCACAGAATGTGCAGACCTCACGGACGATGAAGAAGCGCATGGAGGCGGAGAAGAAAGTAGACGCGACAGTGTTCGAATACGACGAAGTATGGGACAAAATGCAGGAGTCCAAGCTGCGGCAGAAGGAGGCAAGCAGCTCGAGTCTTTGGACCGCAAGGTAAGTCAGTTGATTCTGCCCACTCGGTATGTCCCTAATAACCCATTGCAGCCCAAGTATATCAGCGGCCTTTTGAATTCCGCTGCAACGCGGAGGCTAGACTATCTGCGTGCGGAAGAGAAGCTGATGCACCGAGAGCGTGAGGCTGAAGGCGATGAATTCGCCGACAAGGAGTCGTTTGTCACGCAGGCCTACAAGGACCAGATGGCCGCGGTTCGCGCTGCCGAGGAAGAGGAAAAGAAGAGAGACGGTGCGGTATTCTACCGTTGGTCTCTGTCAGCTACTTATTGGTCCATCTCAGAATTGCTCAAGAAGCAAGGCGGTGGATCGTCGGGAATGGCCCATTTCTATCGGAAGCTGTTGGAAGACTCGGAACAGAAGCACGAAGCCACCGTGGCAGCGACGCAAAAGCCGGTCATCGGCCCAGTGCATAACTTGACAATCACGAAACCGCCCGACTTCACGCCGATGACTGACCTCGAGCTCGCCAGAAAGCACGAGAAGAAGGGAAGGAGGTGGAACTTAACGATGACAATCAAATCGTGGACAAACGAGATCTACTCGTCGCCGGATTGAACCTGTCGGCACCGAACACCAGGAAGCTCGGGGAACGTTCCAATATGATTCAGGGTAAAAATGGCGAGGAGGTCCAGGCCCATCGAGCCGTTGGAACTGCTGCTACTCGGAGGGAGATAAATGAACGCCGGGCTCGCGAGATTCAACAGCAGATGGAGGCAGAGGGGGAACGTCTACAGAGGGAAAAGCAAGAGAGGATCTTGCGGCAACACAGAGATTTGTTGCCAAACGCAACGATGAAGACGCTGTTCAAAGCGCACGGGAACGATATCGGGAAAGAAAGCGACAGAGATTAGAAACTGACGAACAGGTCAAGCCGGACGATTGAATAGTAATGTATTAAGTATTCAGTACAATATTGTATGTTAGTGGAAGTCTGGCAGTCGGTCTAGATCTCCAACAGTTGGAACCATCTTCTCAAAAGCGCATAGCACCTCTTGCATCGTGGGTCGGTCGTCCGGATTTTCACTCAACATAGGCCGAGTGAGCTGGACAAGTTGCGGAACACAATAACCCGCCAGCTGCGAAAAAGTCAATCATTTCGAATGTTGAACTGGAAAATAAAGCCGACTTTGCATGCCCGGAGTATCAAGACAGCGAGCGCCCAAACATCGGCTTTGAAGGGATCTGGACAATCCCCGTCTAACTCGCATTCGGGAGGTATCTCCGTGGTGCGAAATGCAGGAACACGGATACAGCTCACACCATCGAACCGCCGGCTCAACTCTGCAAGAGATTTAGTTGAATTATAACAGGTACGTTCACGCCACGCACCATAATCAATATAAGCGTAGTGGCCATTATAGTCCGTCAATAAGTTACGAAGCGAAATGTCTGGGTGTGCCATATAAACATGGTGGCATTTAGGATGACCATTCAACTGACCTAAATGCGCGATGCGGTGTTTATGCATGAAAACGCCATGCTGGATTGACAATTGAGGGGATGTGCGGAACCGTATTGATACACAAACCTCAATACACTGACGAAGGGCGGTAAGAAATAAGCCCAAGCAGCATGGTACTTCATCGTCAATCAATTGTGAACTCCACTAGCAACTTTTTAATGGGACGGTCTCTTGAATGCACGCAGACATACCTGCTCCATAACAATAAAGCCCAAGTCCTCTTCCTCTACTTCGATCAAATCTAACACAGCTGCATGGCGGGCGGAGCATGATGAGGAAACTAAGCCGAAAATAACGCAGTTCAGACGCACGTATGCAGTGATTCATTGGGTCGTCTCGTAACGCGGACAAAAACCGTATGACGGCGAACTCGCGACTGCGCAGGTGCACGGCTTTAACGACCACCTTTGTGTCATCGCAAGTCCTTGTACCACGAAACAAGTTGTCCGGCTAAGTGTCGAGTTGGTCAAGTTGTCAGTGCGGTGAGAAACCCCTCACCAAGCCTGGGTCGGGGCACAATGCGTCATTCACGTCCCCAGAATGCTTCACGAGAAAATATTCTGGTATCCGACCGTCGGCGGAGCAGCTATAGAAAGCTATGGCATCGCCGACAGTTTCTAGGCGAAATCCCCGTAATTTCAGAAGGCCGCGGAAACTTGGCCAGTGGGGCCTCATGCGTGAATTGACCTCGTCCTCATCGACGGAAGAAGCTGTAGACGCAGGAGACGGCGGAAGGTTGTCAAAGCCATCCCAATCAGCACTGGGCATTGCCGAGGCTACGGAGGAAAGAGGGGGAATGGCGGTAGTTAAACCCGCATCCGAGATGGGTGTTAAGAGTAAACCAAGGCGGCTACAACGTCCCAAGTAAGGCAAGTCTCAAAGTAACGCGAGGAAACGATATCCTTGCAGGGAGAATCAATGATTGGATGATCGAGTGGGGATAATAAATCGCACAAGGGCGATGGAACGCAGCATTGCGGCAGTTTAACCGCATCGCGGAAGATATTCCGGACAAGAAGACGTCAGGGAACGGTCAAGGACGCAGCCCGCGTTGCCATTCGACCAAGTTTGCAGAACCCTGAAGGAGTTTGTTGACAGCCACGGGTGAATCTACGGGTCCGAGGGAGGCAATTCCTTACCCACGGTCCGTGGCGATGATCGCGCGAGCGAGATTCCCTTCTTGGCTTATGCCAACATGGAGGAAGGCCAAAAATCAAAAAAGACAGGTCTGTGGGCGTCTGAAATGCTCGTTTATCGTTGCTAACTCGTCCCATTCAGTCTTTGTAGGCGGTGTTGCTGAAGAGGTCGACGAGACTGAGATCTACGAGCATTTCTCAACTTTTGGTATGGGTTTCAGTCCCATACGTGCAGGTATTGATACAGATAACGGTAGGAGATATCATCGAGGTCCAGCTCCCATCTTCGGCTACAAACCCGACATTACAAGCCGGTCGGTGCGATTTCTCCGTTCTAACCTAATATACTCACCCATTCTACAGAAGCAAAACATCGGGGTTTCGCTTTTGTCACTTATAATTCGGCGGCGGATGCTCAAGATGCGATCGACAACATGGATCTGAACGAGCTGCGCGGACGAGTCATCAAGGTGAATTTGGCGCGCCCTATGAAAGGCCTCATGCAGCAGCCTGGCGGCAACAGAGCTGGTGCGCCTAACAACTTGACACACGCCTCAAAACGTGTTGAACTAATAGGCCCCATTAGTCTGGGAGAGCGAAGAGTGGCTCAAAGCGAATGCATTGCCGCTTTCGCAAAGTGGAGGTCGGCAATCCACATGTTCACGTCGGATAAATTCCCTAACTTGCTGTAGGCGTTCATGGCCGCACCGCCAAACCAGAGGATACTATTGAAGAAGAAAATCCCCACGACGAAGACGCCATGGAAGAATGATAGCATACTCTGCCGCGGCTCCCAAAAAGACTTACCGTCGGTTCCGAAGCTCTCTGATCGGTGACGATGCAGCTTGACGAACACGGCGCATCTCTTCACACGTCCAAAACTACATCTGAGACTGTCGAACCCATTTATGGGCATCAATGGTTATCTTTACCGCCTTCGGGACCGCAATTGAATCTAAAACTCTTTGGGATGGTGAACGTCTTCCGTGAACTGCGCGCGTGCACGCTTGATGTCCTCTTGCATGAACAACAGCTCTTCCATTCTCGCAAGTTTCTTCGCGTCTGGCGGCCGAGACAATGCTCGCCGAAGGTCTTCGATAGACAGCCGGACCCGCTTTGTCTGGGCCCCTGCGGTTTGACACTGAACGGATATTCATTTGAGTCCACAACACACGACACAAGCGGCAGAGGATACGCACAACATCAGTGATATACTCGATGAGAATTTCCTCCATGACGTTCACCGTATCGGTGGCGGGATTTCGATCATCTCCGAAGCCGTACATGAGATTTTTCACTGCAGATGGTCGGTGAATGTGACCATCTATCTACGAACAAAGATCCTGAACCGAACATAACATACATTCTTTGGTGAACAACCCTCGCACGTTCGGTTGCTTCCGAGAACCCGACCAGTCGCACCACCGGTTGCGGCAGCTGCGACACTTTCCCGCAAGTGCGACGGCGTATATGAGGAAAATGTGCTGGATCTTTGCGGAGGATTTGGGGTGGAAGTTCGGGCAGCCGGGGTTGGTGTTGCCGGGGCTGGTCTCGGTTGTTGTTGTGCAGGGGCAGTCTGGGGTTGCTGGGGATAGTTGTACGCGTATTTCCAGTTTGCGTACTGGTAAGGCCCTGCGGCTTGGTACGGATAGGCGCCGGGTATTTGGGCGTACGGTGTGTGGGAGGATATGCGGTTGGATATGCTCCGTACGGATATGCCGCCGCCACAGGCGGGGTTTGCGCCCCGGAAGGCGCGTGCTGGCCATAAGACTGTTGCGACATTGCCAACGATGCTCTATGTCATGCTCAGGCGTGAGCGTGCGCGTGCAGTACAGCAGAAGGCCCAAGGTGCAAGAAAACAATGGTAAACAGCTCGAGGACGACTAGAACCAAGAGGCGTGCGATCTCCTTATCGTGGATATATTCCCACGGGGGACCTAACCCCCAATAAGGCAAGTCTGAGCCAGCGGCCTTTGCTCGGCCATCAGTCTGCCAAACACTTGTAACTGACCGCTACGCACGACGCGTCAATCGCATCACTATCGCATCCCATTCACCCGTTCAGCGCGTTCCGGCGCCAATCTGCAGCACAATGATGGAAGGCTAGTAACCATATGAATATTGTATATTCCCCACTGCCAAATAATCTATCTTGGGTTACGGCAGTGGCGCTCACGTGCACAAATCAACTTCCATGATCCAGAGATCGCTCGCCTCTACTAGAACGAACTTGAATTTGATGCCGTCTGCGAAAGAAGTCGAGGGGTCGTTGTCCAAGATGTTTGGGTATTCCAGTAGATTCCAGTAAATATTAAGGGAAAGTAACGTAGGATATGGAAATGTAGAACGTGTAATGTGCTTCGGTCAATCAGTTTTTCCTCGCTTCACAGCCTTTTCAACATTTTGAGCTTGGTCGATAATAAGTTTGATTTTCTCCCATTCCATTTGGACCTTGTTCCGTTTTTCGAGCCATTCGTATATTGCATCCTGAGGGTGCAATGAGAACCAATCAAAGATAGATTTGAACGGCAACTTACCGCATCGTTCACGTCTACATCGAGTTTCTTGATTGGAACGAATACATCACGGTCATTGAAAACCCCAGATGATTGCTGCATTTCGTGCAGTTGGTCTACCTCGTGCGAAATGCCTTTGAAGAGCTCGTACTGAAAATGAATCAACATTTTGAATTAAACGAGTTGTATGAAAGACACACCTCCCAGTGACAAATTTTGTGAAATACCAGCGTCCGTTCGGCACAAAAACGGCCAACGTTGAACTTCTTGGAATCTTTGTTGGAGACTTTTTTGGCGTCTTTCTTGCGCCCCTTCTTAGAGGAACCATCGTCCAAGAACTCGTCATCGATCTCCTGCACGAGAAAATAAACATATGGAGTCTCGTATGATGTTGCACGTACCCCAAATCCCGTCCGGTTGTATGGGATGCCAGAAAGTGTACCTGACCTGTATCCGCGACGTCCCTGGATATTGCACACATCACATATGGGCGTCCGTGCGGCGGAAGGAAGGTCCTCCATCTCCAAGTCGGGGTATTTCGCAAGAAGTTCAGTGAAAGCTGGTTTCCAACGAAAAGAAGCCAGCGAGTCGCGGATACTGAAAATTCTGCGTCGCGCCGCATGGTACGGAATTGAAAAATATTTTTCGGCTGTCATGCAAGTATAAATCCGATTTCGGAATGTTGAACAGAGGAAACGTACTTTTGAGCATTTCTGTCATGAATTTTGCACGTTCAACTGGTGGCCGGACGGCGAGATGCACCTACACGATAGATAAGGATTGGGCACACTATCGTATGTATCCACAAACCATAAACTGGACGAAAATGATGTATTATTGAGGGTCGCTCGAAGGATCAAAAAGATATGTACCTGAAAAATCTTTTTGAACTGCGCGGAAAGACTTTCGTGCGTAACCATGCTGAATTCCGTAGGCAACATGGCTGGGGCAGCTCCGTCGTCCTCCACAATGAAATCCGAGGAACGATCGGAATCTTCATCGAATAAACTGTCGAAGGAGCTTTCTGTGTCGTCAGACTCGTCCGGTGGTGTATCCGGCTCGGATTCGAGAGGGGGCAGTCCTTTTTTCTTGCCTACACAACGAATCAAATTATGCAAATGGAAATGAGGAAGGTACCCTTACGCTTGATGTTCTCAAGTAAGAAGTCTTTTCGAGATGACTTTTTAGTGCGTAGTCGGGATTGGATGATATCTGCATCCCACAGAGTCAAAGAAATGCCACACCATCTCTCAGTGTAGACTCACGTTCCGAGTCGACTTCGTCCCCAGAGCAGCTTTCCTCGGAAGAGTGAGAACGCCGAGTTTTCTTCTTCAGCCTAGGAGTACGTTTGAGTTCCCTCGGAGCCTCGTCCTCTGAAGATTCAACCAGCTTGTTGAACTTTTTCTGTCGCGAAGGTTTGTTCCGCTCCACTCTCTTCCTTTTCGTCTTCGGTGCGTCGCTCGAAGTTTCGTCTTCAGAATGCGATTCGAGGGGTTTCTCGGGCGTTTCCTTTCGCGGAGGGTTTGTTTCGACTTTCTTCCGCTCCACTCTCTTCCGTTTCGTCTTTCGTGCGTCAGAGCCTCCCTTGGTCTTGGCATCTTTCGACGTCTCCGGTAGTTCGGAAGCCCGCTTGCGCTTGAAGTCAGGCGGCGTACAGATGAGCACCTCCATAGTTCGCATACTATGGTGGTCGCGGCAAGTGTGACAAAGTAATCCAATTCTCGGTCACGCAGGACGAGGGTCGTGCAAAAAGTACTAGATATGTTTTGCGGGCAATAAATGTGTCGAAATGCCTCGAAAATACCCAAATTCGCAAAACATCTCCACCAGCTAGGCTAGAGAGTAAAACCTTCAGACTAGCTCACAGGTGCAGCCGGTCACTCAAAGGCTCAGGGGTTGCTTGTTCAAGTACCTACGGTGAAACAGAGTCCTTTGCGAACGTTGACGCGTCACGACGTGTCATCTGCTGACCTGGCTTGGTTCGCTTCGTAGTTTGAGCTGAAAATTTGGATGTAAATGCTTTCCGGAGGGTTGCTGCTCGCGCAGATCCCCTGTGACTGGTCACTTATCCGTGACCGTACCCGAGGTATAACGTAAACTCTCCGAGTCGCCTGTTGTCGAATGGCTCGTCCACCGAACATAAGTGTCCAAACCACAGATTTTGGCACTTACAATGACAAGATTTCAGTGGAACCCGCGTCCCCAAGGACCCCTATAACCCCCAGCTCGCTGCTGTCGTTTCCTCTTTCTCCCTCCGCTGACCGCCCTCGGCTCTCCGCCGACCGTCCTCGACTCTCCGAGAAATTCAATCCTCCAATAACAGTGCGCTTTACCCCCGAGGCAGCATTTACTATGTTGAAGCATTCATTCAGAAATTCGCGATGAGTCGCGGAAACTCCTTGTATACATTTTGGAACGTCTCAAAAACCGTGCTCTACCGCCACCGATATATGCTGCATTCGCAGCAGCGCAGGCCGATATCGCTGGTGGTAGCTTTGCCGTTATCGCGCAAACTGTCCGTGGTGTAGTCAAAATGCGTGCTGGATCCTCCGGCCGTCCTGAATTCAATGCGTCTTCCCCTCTGGATGATGACGGAGACGAAGACGATGACGGTGGAATATTTTCTACCGACTCCACGCTGGAACTTTTGACTCAGTTGAGGGATGTTCTCATTATTTCCGCGGCGCAAGGATGGCAGATATTTGACGACGGGTACGATGTGTTCAAATTTCAACTATTGGATAGTTGAACGGTTACCGCGTAGCTCTGTCCCCGAAGCTCGCTCCACCAAGTCACCGTTTCGGATATCGCGAAATCGAAACAGTCTGCAACCTTCTGAACGGCGCTCCAGATCTCATTCTCCGGCGGTTTCAGGAAAATCACCCGAGCTGTTGTCTCAATGTATTTCTGTCGTGGCGTCGGTGATTTTAGAGGACTGCCGCTTTCAAACACAATTCCCGCGGCCCTCTCGTCCCCCGAACTCCTTACAAGCGCTCATACTTGATGTTGCCCAGGTGCGTGGTGAAGGCTACGTAGTACAATCTTCTGACCCGTTCATAGTTCCTTCTGCACACCCATCAACACGATCCCAAAGTAATTTCTGAAATTGGACTTTCATTAATTCCGGCGTTCTCGACATTTCCGCTCGAGATGCATGGGCGTCTCTTGGCTTTCTTCGAAGACGGGGTCATTAGGAAATTATTAGAAAATTTGGAACGAGCGCGGGGACCGCCCGCGAATAGTTCTGCTGCATCGCATGGTGCGTTCGTCATTTTGTTCACTCCGCACACTCTTATGCTCAACTTCAGACGATGAACACCCGCCTGGAATGATTTCGATACGAGTCGATGAAGTTCACGATGAAAGAACCGCCGATTCCACTGGACCGTATGGCTGGGTCCCTTGGTCCTCCTCCTCGAGCAATAACCTGAGCATACACTCCACGAATACCCCCTTCCAAGCGCGATCGGTGTACTATCTATCTGCACTGATACCTCCATTGCTCGCAGCCGTCTTGGAGTTTGTGGACGTCGTTTCAGGAAACGAGAGCATCCACCGTTTCTATCGGCTGGTGGATTTAATTGTGATAGCCAAACCCGATGCATACTTGGATGTCCTGGAGGTCGCGGCTTACCATACTCCCGCGAGGCGCTCGGCCATGAGTCTCCTTTCGACTTTCTGGCCCAAAGCGACCGGCCACCTCGTCATAGGGAAATCTTTACCTGTTGCCAGTTACCTCGACTCTGTCTTGGGGAGACAGCGGGCATTGTTGCCGAAAGACCATTCTTCTACGCACCAATTCGTCCCCTGGCACTTCTTCTCTCCCCGCAGTCCGTTTTCGACTGGTTTGACAAGCCACGCGTGCCATTCTTGCTCGGCGACCATCGAAGGATTTGGCCTCATGTGCCCATTTTGCATGTGTACGGTCCATTTTGGGTGCTACGATTGTCCAGAAGGCACTCAGGCGGTGCCATACTCATCAGACAAAAACATCCAACGAGTGGCGACCTTTCGTTTTTCTGTCCTGTTATGCAACAGATGGAATGGCGAATTGAGTGCAATCGCACGCAACGGACATTCATTTAGACTTGCCAATCTTTTCACCCTATGCCTATGCTTTGTCTGTTGCAAGCCTCTCTGGGGTTGCACCATGCAGGGACTGCGGTGCGTGTCATGTGCACAGTTCGCCCATTCCAGCTGCGTGTCCCCTGACGCACTATCCGCGTGCACTGACAATGGAGATATGACCGAGGCTAAATCCATGACGATCGGGTGGCCCGCTCTGCGACTTTCCTGCAGAGAGTTCTACGGCGATTTGCTCAACTTGACCCGGGAACAGCTTGGCGCCATGAGTCACGAAGAAGTTTCGGTCTTTTCCGCTGTCCTGTGGACCCAGATTCAAATCATGACCAACGGTGTTTCCAGCGGGTCCATCGAGATATTGCAAAACGGTAGAAGCGCTGCGCACGCGAAAGATCACCAGGTCGACAGTTTCGAACTGCACCTCGTCGCCTCGTGGTGTGACGCTCTCTTATTGTCGGGCAACCTTCGCGTTTCCATCGCCATGGGTGATTACCTCGATCTCACTAAACAGCAGCGTCCAACTCACGGGATCATGTACAATTGGTCGAACCTGGTCTACATCGCCAGTACCATTAAATCACCTTATCCGATTCCCATGGCCTCGTCCGACTTCTTGAACGTTGCCCAACCCGAGTCTGTGAATGATGAGGCCGCCGCGTCCCCTTCCCACCCATTCGAAATAGTCCCAATCGCGCACCTGCGAGATATCCTTGGATACGAACTTCTCATCCATTCTGATGCCGCTGCCCGACTCCTTTTGTCCCACATTCATCATCTCGGCTTTTTTAGCAGACTAGACATGAAACAAAGCTTGTTTGACGAAGATACCTTCAATAAGGATACAATCTGCGTCTTTCCCATTCCATTAAGCCTTGATTTATCAACCAATGTTGAAACTTTGGCCGCTGCCGCGGAGGCCTGCCTCACGGATCTCGACTTGTCGGTCAATGAGGCTGGTTTTTTGCTCTTGATACGGAAAATGTGGCCGAGTGGCATGGCCACGGAGTATAGGTAAATAGAGTGTCTAGGTGGTGGTCCGAGCTTACTGACGCGTCCATTCAGCTTGAAACGTCTTATGCGAACAATTGTTAATTGGATCCTTGCGGAGGTAAGCTGATTGCCTTTTCATAGTGCTCATCGCTCGAGCAATATCCAGGACGATAATCTCGCCACCATCCTACGGGATTACTTGGCAAAACAAAGATCTCTCCCTGGTGTTCGCGCTGGGTCGGACCCCCCTTCTTGGCCCTCTGCACAATCTTCACGATTAGCCCCAGCAAGTTCTGCAAACAATGGAGGAGATTATGTTGCGTCCAGGCGGGCTTTACAAAACAGATATGCTGTCAAGTGGCTGTCGGAGATGCACGATCAAGATCCTGCACTGTATGGGGCACTCCTGTATGAGATTTGTGTCGAAGCCTCCCAGAGCGACGGCGCAGACATCGATATTTTAAAAATGCCGTCAGAGGACGAGCGGAAGGTAACTCTGTCTCCAGTTTCAACCAACACACACAAAATTGATTGTGCATCAGCGTCGAGATGCAGACTTGTCCGACAAGCTTCTCAAATCCATCATTCGGTTGTCGCAGGCCAATGGAGTGGCTTTCAGTGTCTTTGATATGCTGTTTCTCAGATGGTTGGAGCATATTTCCGCGATGGACGTATTTTTCGAGGTAAATTTCGTCGAAGGGAACCGATTACTGTTGCTGATTATTCCGTCCAAGCCCATGCCTTCATTATACCGACTGTTTCCTCGAGAAACTGACGCTTCCCAGCGAGTCAGCACCGTTCTCGATTCGACTATCACAGCGGAAAGCGTGGGGGCGCCAATAGATCCTTGGCGTGTGGTCATCGACATTGGTTCCCAGTCCCAGGAAGGATTTTCGCAGAGTTTGCAATGGCTTTGCACCTTTGCTCGTTCTGGTGTTGACGTCCCAGTGTCCATTTTCGAGCGCTTTTCTGCGCTGGCGACCGATTTCCATGCGTCTTTATCGGACTCGATGCTGCTGGTCGAGAGTCTCTTGGCCTCCTGCTGGTCCAAGGCCACAGGTCGCCACCGACTGCAGAATATTGTTACTTCTCTGCATTCGCGGCTTCTCCCTCATATCCTAGAATGCTTAGCGACTGGTTTTCATATCCCCTTGGTGTAAATGCTTTCTTTCTCTTTGACAGTGCACTGATATCTCCTCGCAGATTGAGCTTCATCAGAAAGTCATTCGCGACTTGTCTGCTGTTATATGGGTCCGATAGAAACAAAATTCTCGAATTGGATCTCATAACCGAGCAGGAAACCGAAGAGCTTCCTTCAAGGTTGATTCTTCCATTGATAGAGAAGCGCACTGATATCCAAGCTTTCGTCGTAGGAGAAGGTTGAACATTCGTGGTGCGGCTGTAACGGATCCCATCGTCATACAGCCTGATCTTTTGAATATTGTGGAAAGCTACGTTGTCGCGGGGGTGGACGACGTGTCCTGTCTCACAGCCAAATTCCTCAACATCTTCTTGCACGATTCACCATTCCTCGAGTCTTACGAAGTCGATAACTTTGTGCTTCGAAACGGAAGGATGCTGGCACTCTCGTAAGCCATGTATATCATGTACACCGTGCAATACGTCTCTAACATACGCAGTGCATGGAATTTTTATGATGTCCAGCGCCACGAAATATCAGCCATCAGAACTACGTTTTTCCTGCGCACAGTAGTCGTCGACTCGCAGCCTCTTCAGGAACTCCTGCATGACTGGCTCCTTCCTTCGGGGTCGTGGGAGCTACGGTCAGTAATTCTAATCTTAACCCTCTATTTTCTGACATGTTGCAGACTCCTGGCCGTTATTCGGCTGTTCCGCATCATATTGGACATTACCAGCCCTGCCTTCAATATTGAGGGCCGACAATGGCGATCCAGCATTATTGAAATCTTTTATCGCTATTTTTCGCATTGTGGGCTGATGAAAAGGTTATCTTCCCAGCCATTCGTACATGGATAACTAAATGAGTTGTAGGAAGAAATCAGACTAATAGTTGATACATTTGCATCCAGTCTGCTCCCAGCTCATCTAGAAGCCATTTCTCTTTGCTGGACGGAAGCATTGGCCACGTCTCCGATCGCAGAGCGCGTCAAACTCGTTTCATTCCTTATCCAATTGCGTCCGCATTTCCCCAGCTGGCAAGGTAGGGCCCAACTGACTCTTCTTTCGGCCTGTTACACAGCTAATAATGATTTTTAGTGTTAGCGTGGGATGTGATCGTCGACACGCTCTCCGAGGATGAATACGATGCCAAGAATGACGTCGGTCCTACAACTGCCCACCTTGTAAGTTCTCTCCTGAAGTCAAGAGTTGTTCCGCTGAACAAATGCAGTCCCTGTATGGTCTTGCATCGTCGAAAGATGTCGAGGGCGTACAATCTACCAATACCGATCCTGACATGGCCATCCTCCGAGGGTCCATCCTCCTCCTCAGTCTTCAAATGTTGGGTGACGGGATTACGATCAGCACTTTCGATCTTCAGAAAATTAAAGTGGCTCTTGCCAAAGCACTTGGATTTGCTGATGTCACTGCAGCTCCTTCAGCTAACGGCCAAACGATCAGTGTACACTTTGGGGACGCTCAGCACATTCCCGAGCCTTCTCTACCCTGTGTCAATGAATTACTCACCGTCTTGGATGCTCCCTATGCCATCAATTCCGACCTACCGGGGACCGATCCCGTTTCGTCTACACTCCTCGTCGGTTCAACCTTTGTGGACGTCGCCTTGAACCTTTTCTGCACTGGAGAGCTGTTGATGCTTCCGGTTTTGACCTTAAAAGGTCTGGTAGAGTCTCTAGGCATAATCATTTACAAGCATAATTTCGAACATCGACAAATGAGGCATCTCCAACCAACCCTCCGACGTGCAGTTCAGCGAGCCCTGGAGTTGATGTTGGATGATATCAGCTATGAAGTCCGGCAACTGGCTTTATCTGTTACTCAGCCTTCATAAAACGATGGCCCGCCTACACAGGATCTATCATTTAGTGCGTTTTCCATTCTCACATTTCGAAGTATCGCTAACTGCATTTATTTCTCTCAGTACGTCAATTGAGCAGATCGCGAAACTCGTCGAGCTCCAAAGCCATAACAGCCAAGACTCACTTGTCGCCCAAGCGAAGTCATTCATCCAAACCACTCTCACGACTTATGCGAATAATGGGTTCCTTGTGAATTTCTTCAAGGTTGGATTTTCCGATGTTGTTCCTCTTTTTCTTTCTTCTATAGTTTGCAGCGACGTCTCGATCGGAACGTCTTCTTCGTCCTAAAGGAAATCACCGACGCAAACGCGAAACTGACACCAGCCCCTGCGGAGAGTCTCCGAGACATTCTTCTGCGTGATACGCTCCCTAGGGCTGCAGAAAATGACAACACCACATTCCAAATTGTGTTGAATAATCTTCAAGCTTATGTTGAAGTGGTTCATCACCAAGGATACAGTGCCGATCTCATGTCATGTCTGTAACAGCATTCCTTCCGCAATGACTAGTCCTCACTATTTCATCAGTTGTCGGACAACAGCTTACTGCTCTGACCCGCCGTGCTTTGGATCTGGCCGGCGAAGGGGCAATCGTCGAGCCCGCGCCTTTATTGTTGATTGCGGCCCTCCTCATCCAACACAACAAAGCTAACAGTCGAGTTGGTCGTTTCAACTCTCATTATGACCTGATTTGTCTAATTCTCACCCAGGAAATGCTTGTGTGCGTCGATACCATCCTCAGAGGAGCGATGCACCGACTCAGCGTGGACGTCCCGAGTCTATCGCGCCTGATTCACGTCAGTGCAAGTTTGTACCGAAAGAATCACCCCGGGGAGAGTACCCTGACCAGTCCTATCATTCTTGTCATCTTTGAAATGCTGGCGGATGCGTTGCGATTGAAAACACGCACTTTGCCAAGTACACTAAGATCTATGCTCGAGGTACCCACTTTCTGCTAGCAAAAACTATGTGCTTATGGGAACTTGCAGACAATCATGACGCCGCTAGACCATACCGGCAATGCTTCCCCCGCAACCACACATCTGAGCTCGTTCATGGGTTTGGTTGATTACGGGTTTTATTATCTGCATAACCACATCTGGACTGATACCCAGTCTGAGAACGACTTCTATGCATCCCTGGCAGTTGCGCAGATGATCCTGAAAGCAACCAACTACAATAGTAGTATTTGGGGGAGATTGTCAGAGCCAGCCGAGGTGCGTCAACCTTGTCTGTGGTGCCAACATACTGACTGAATTGCGCAGAGATCGGGCAGGCCCGGCTTAGCAGTCCGTTCTTGGAACGTCATCCTCCTAGCGGCCCTATTGGACAATTCAAGCAACCAGCAGATAACTCCTTTGTTCGACCTTCTTTCGGCTTTCTCCATGACCCATCATACCGTACTTCGGGCATATACGCAAGGAGCGATTGGTACTCTGGAGTCGGCGACATCGGACATAAACCACGCATATATCGCCATTAAACTGTGGCTCCTCCTCGCTCAAAGAAAGTCTCAAACCGACAATGGGGGTAACGCGACAGCCCTGATGGTTTGGAACGAGTTATGGCCCCCGTTCGAGGCTATGATCGGTATTCTGGAAACAGATTTCCAGCTTGGAATGTCGATGACTACTGCCTCTCTGACATGGTCAACGGTCGCTGAACTCTTTATCTTTTTGCGCTGCTTGCGGACACCATTGGCGCTCGAAACATCCTCCCAAATCGCAACACTGAACCGGTTGCGTTCGATCGGTGCACAAGACTCTTCGATGAACAAGGTGCGCCATGAGATATTTCTCTTCTAAGCGTGTTTTGACACTTTGTAGATTGCCCGGGCGCTGAGAGTCCTGTCCGATCCTCCACCGGATATTGGGTTGGATATTCTAGTGAATCAAGCGGTGAAGGACGTCGTCGCGGCCGAGAAAGTACGAGTTTTGGAGGCCAGACGCGATGCCAGCAGGGCTACGCAAGGACGCTAGATAGAAATAAGAGTTATTGTACATGTTTATTTTCTCTGCATGAAATCAGAACCCGTCGGCTGCCGGATGGAGTGGACGCACCACTAAGCAACCCGCATCCGCGCCTGCCGCGCTTTTTTCCTATTTTCTTTGACGATCGTGTTGCCCACAAAAGCAGCAATAGCAACCACGCCAACGAAAAGAATGCCCGCCGGAAGTCGAAGTGCCCACTCCCGGGGAGGGAAGAAGTTGTGTATCTCGCTCGACGAGTCGAAGAAGGGCTGATAAATTCGTCAAGCAAGCCCACCAAGATGAAAGGGCCACGAACAAGCAGCATCGCCCAGGTGGTATAGTAAGTGAATACAACTGCTGCTGTTAGCAGCATTGTCCCGCCGAGGAGTTTATCACTTGCGCCCTACAGGATGGTAAAGACGGGGAGAGCGAGCACGATGGATGGTAAGGAATACCATATTTTGCTGTCGTGGTTTGGAAGTAAAGCGTCGAGAATTGATCGCAGTGATCTTGGCAGTGATCGCAATTGGCTGCTTTCGTCCATCCGCCGTGGCTTAGATGGACACACATTCGTTCGCCTCCTTGGCCCAGGTCAGAATCCTCTTGGTTCCGGTGGGTACCATTTCCCAGTCCACCTTCAACAAATATGCAGCCGAGCTGCGTACTTTCGACGCGATCCGTCTAGGCGACATACCGGCAGACAACAAGGATGAGAGAGGTACCCATATCCCATACTCATGCCATACCTCCGTTCATTCGGAATCACAGCCCGGTTCATGCCCAACCCTCTGGCGACCGGGTACCTCCATCTCAGTTTCCCGACTCACCCTCCGCCCTTCTCTCACTTGCCTCTATCGCTTCTCCGGCCTTCCAACTTTCCTCTTGCTGTCGTTGGTTTGGCAGCGTGCTCCAGGACCGACACTTTACCATCCGTCATGGCTGAATTCAATACCGCACTGCTCGATATATTTCCGGCAGGGGGCATGTATCCGCTAGGCAAGAACTGCTTCGTGTTCGAAGAGGGAGAGGGAAATACCAACGTGAACCTTGGGGACAATGTACCAGGGCTGGTTGTCATTCCAAACATGATGCCCAACAAAAAGCTCTACATTGGAACCTTGTTGGCCGATCTGTGCTCGCATGTTCTGGGGGAGTTTGGGACACTGGTATGTGTGTTCGCAGTATGATCATCTTTTATTCCTGAAGTTGGTTCGGAAGGTTCAAGGGCTCGAAAGCCCTGCTGGAAATGAACATCTAAACTCGGCGCTGATGCCCATGCTACCACCGCCCGATCTTGCTCAGCCTGTGGACAATGGCAGGAAACGGGATTCTCTCCCTCCCTTACCCGGTCACAATAGCCAACCGGAGAGATCCTTCAACCTTGCCTCTTCCACTTTGCAACGCAACTCTTCGCGCCAATCGACGCTGGGCGTTCCGTCTGCCAAAAAGCGCCTGAGCAGCATTGGGGTAGCTTCATCGCACGGAAGGCTTTTCAAAGTCCTCGGAGACTTTTATCTGTTGGCAGGAAGAACCGAGGATGCCGCAATTTGGTGCGCGATGTGAATTTTCCTTGAAATCCGTTGGTTTATTCAATCTAGGTACAACGAAGCTCTCCTCCTTTTCAGGTCCTCTTCAGATGCTGTGTGGCAAGCTGCTACTCTGGAAGGAATGGCGACCGTCTCCATCATCGATGCCTGGGCTGCTGGTCAAGGTTTGGTATGTGTTCTGTTTCGTCTCTGACCGTTTCGTTCATTTCACAATTTCAGCATACATCAACCTCTGCCGGCAAAGAGCCATGGAACGACGTGTTCGAAAAGTTGTCACAAGCAATATACTTGTACCACCGATTTCCGGGAGTGGACGGGGAACACAATTATTCCCTACTGTCATATCTCTATTCCTGCGCTGTCCTCCGCCAAGCGTCTCTCCTGTTTTCGGTTTGGTCCGCCAAGGGTTGGGGTCCAGTTGCATTCGGAACCATGCTGCAGCCTGGGCCGACTCCATACCTACCCCCAACACTCTCCCATGAAGGTCTTACGTCCTGGGCCAACTTGGAGCGGCTAAGCACTCTGTCTGGTATCCCTCGTTCGTCCATTTCCGCCGTCTTGGCCCAAGTCCATGGTCCATGGTTACTGCACTTGGGTGCTCGAGAGCGAATCAGCATCTGGAAAGTACCGCCAGCTTATACGCCTGTCTCGGATACCGACGAAAGGAAGCGTATATATTACGCGAGGTCCTTGGGTGTATATTAGATCTTATCGTCTGTGGTCGCGAGGAAGATGGTTTTTCAAGACTATCCAGCGTCCCGCTTCCTGTAGGCCTCGGAATCCAAGGTTCCAACTCAAGTCAGCGAGGCAATGTCGGCGTCCGGTTCAGCGAAAATATCGACGGCAACGAGAGCGTCTTGAAGCTTTTAAAATATGTTTGCAAGGTCTTGGGAATCAACCTCGACGCTGTGCGACTCCTGGAAACTTCGAATACGGACCACACCGAGGCCCAAGACACCGCTGCAAGCCTCGAGGATGATGTAGCAACGGAGTTTACGGAACCTTACGGGTGGCCAGAGCTACAGGTTGGAGTCGTGCGGGAGGCTGTTGCTGTGGCTGAGGCTTTACCAGGCACCTTTTTGTCACCATTCACTAAGAACTGGCTAACCGTTCTACAGATTACCTTGCGGTCGCGCAATTTGCCTGTCTTCATTAAAAACCCTGCCGCAGGCTGTTCTCTCTGCGGGAGATCAATATCATCTGTACACTACATCCAACCGAGCACTCGTCACGGCTCACCGAAGAGGCGATTCCAGGTCAGTAGAGTACTGGTCAGGAAAACCGCTTGTTAGCATCAACCTTGCCCCGTACGTTTTTCGCTTCTTCGGATATTCGTTATGTATTTAACACTCGAATTTCAGTTTACCACTCGTTCGGCTGCCAATAGAAAAGCCGCTCTCTGTCCTTTCATCCAGGTCGTCTGATATTGTGCCTATTCTGACTGGGGGCACCGATCCATTCTTGTACAACCCAAGGCGAGCGTTAGGACAGGTCAGCTTCTTGGTCGCCTTTTGACTGATTATTTTGACCGGGAACCACAGGGCAAATCGTTAGTGGTGCAAAACGAGCTTCTCGAGTTTGTAATTGTTCTCCGAAACCCGTATGTATTCGATTTGGAAATTCTATCTTTATCTCTCAGGTGTGTTAGTTTGGACCGTTGGATCTAGCGTTCTGACCGCCTTTTCAGCACATCTGGTGTCAAGTTTGACTCCAAACCTGTTCGGGTTGTTCTCCCTGCAAACTCATTTCATATGGTGTCACTTTCCGGAAAGGCCACCGAGACTGGGCCACTCGTAGTCCGCGGATGTTTTGTTCAGGCGCCCGGCGGAACAAAACGAGAATTCACTCTTCCCGTGACCACTGAAGAGGAAGAGGAGCGAATTTCTAGGAAACGCGCGGCTTTAGAATGCGAAGTGGGCCGTTCGAAATATTCTGGCCTCGACTGTTTTCCTTGGGAAAAGGCTAGCAAGCGCTCGAGTACACAATTGACAGTTTCCACGACCAAAGCACCACTACGATTCCTAGAGTATGCTGTAGTTCCGGAGCAGCCACTGCTGCGAATACGCCGGACATCAGTTACTCATGGTGCGGTGATGATGTACAACGGAGAAATGCAAGTCCAATTTCTTTCACGCACTTCGCATTCACTGATATTAATCGCCTCTCAAGGTCCACCATCCGGATCACATTAGAAAACGTATCTCCGCTACCGATCGATTTTTTGCGCCTTGTTTTCGACGACTCCACCATTGCACCAGCCCAACAAGCACTCGCTACTGGCGATCTTTCCGTATTCGATACCTACGAGACGGAGTATGACCTGCTTCATCGTCCAGTATTTTCATGGAACAAGGAAGATGCAAAGGATATGCCTCCTGGTCAAAATTGACTGTAAATGTCAATTGTTATGGGAAAGTTGGCTGGTACGTTCGGGTTGCACGAATCGAGCTGTCCCTCACAGACCCTTCTCAGCACGAGCGGCACCGTGCACGTATCTTATTCATATGTCCACCGGCCCACAGCCAGTCTGGATCCATCGCCTCAGGTCTTCCACACGCGACAGTTGTCGTACCCTGTAATGGTGACGGTATACCACATGCTGGAGTGTCAGGGAATGGATATCCTGCCGTTCCCCTCGGTCCCTTCGGAGCTTGACGAGGAACAGACTGAGACTGACGATTACCTCGGTAATGAGGCTGGTTGGTGTCTGTTCTCGGTTGAAGTCCGAAACACGTACGGATTACCATTCGAAGTTTCTTTTGAACGGGTTCAACAAGGTGATTTATTATTTGCGCTGCGATTCATTGGAGCTGAAGGGCGCACAGGCGGGGCAAGAGGAATAACCACAACCACTGTTTCGCCTGGCTCAACTTCTCGGTACGCTTGCGTCCGAATCCCATGTCCATCTGCTCATAATTCAATCCAGGATGGTAATTCCGATCAAGAAATTCATACTATCGGAGGCCCATCTTTCGCAACCCATTCCAACCCTCTCTGACCGACAATTCGTTGTAACCAAATCCAAACTGTCCAAAACACAAGAGCGGGCGCAAAGGGAGTTGTTTTGGTACCGGGAGGAGCTATTCAAACGTCTCCGTGGTCGCTGGCGAGAGGTGAGAGATTCCATGATTTTCCGAGCACCATCATTTTAACGCGACTGGGTCAGGCTGGTGGAAGTCGATCCGGAGATCTCTCTTTGAGGCAGCAACGAATGACATTGCCGATGCTCGAGACTCTGCGCACCGAAACCGCATCGATAGCTTTGTCATTACATCGTCTGGAAGGCTCCGACAAGGTTCCTGCCAACTCGACCAACGGCAAATACCACCCACCATCCAGTGAATTCGTGTACCTGCGGACAAAGGTGACCAACCTGTCACGTACGTATCCATGTCCGTCTGTTTATGCGAACTAAGATGTTTTCTCTTCAAGTCACATCGCTGGTATTCACCGTCGACTTTGACTGCCCATCCTTGGCACATGTCATCTTCGAGGGACTGCTAAAGGACGTTCCCATCGGGCGGCTCGAAAGCGGCGAATCCCGTGAGATTGAAACCGGCCTCTGTTTCCTCGCGTACGGAAGGTTCGAGATTTCGGCGGAGGCCAGAGTCATAGGCTCTCCCGAAAGCAAAGGGACGGGTCGACTCACCGCGATGGTTCGGGCGGAAGGGTAGACGCGATGGCACACTCGCCCAGTTTGCTCGCCGAGATGGGTTCGAGAGCTGCAAGACGCGACGCGACGCAGCGCAACACGCAGCAGCATATAACGCTCTGCTGTTGCGTGGAAGAGTGACAGGTTTCCTCTGCGGCGCAGCAGCAGCGCAAGTACATTCATCATTATATTTATATAATCCATATTGTTTTCGGCCTGCACGTTAGTATACAGAGGTGTGTGTGGTCAGTCGAATTCCGACTCCTCCTGGAAGGCAGCGGAATACGCCAGGATGGTTCCATATACAAGACTGAGCATCGTGAGCAAGCATGGTGGTGGAATGCAAGCAACGCGGACGCACCCTCCACCAATTATAGACATAACACACGCGGCGTAGTGAATGACCTGCGCATGGGCGAGAACGACAGGCAGCGCGAACCCAGAAGTGACGATCATGGCTGTGATGAAGCGTCCGAGATCGACTGGCCCTGAGCTGCCCCCTTCGTAGCTGCCGGCGAACTCATCCGAGCCGCAGTGGGCGAAAAGAGCATTCGGTAGAGGGGCAAGGACGAAGATGAGCGCTGCCAAGGAACAGATGAGAACTGCGTGCGAGGAGGCCGGGTGTTGAACGTACCGACGAGCAGCGGCAGCCAGTTTGCATACAGCACACAAGAGAGAATGATCATCAGGAAGCCCACAGCGAGGACCATCGCAAGAAAGACAACGGCTGGAAAACGCATTGAGGCGAATAAAGAAATGGGGGACACCGTACACGCTCACTTCTTATACTTGCGGCCATGACTGCGTAAACGAAGTGTGTATCTGAATTACATAAGCTATAGCTACAAAATTACACCAGTCCACTGTTTCCTAATCTATCCCTCACCGCCCGCGCCTACGCATCGTGTACACATTCCGCGTATCCGTCAATGGTGCAATCGCAGGTCGACTCGTTTTCTTTGGGACCGGGATCTGGCGCGGCGGCGGCAGCGCATTCGACGACGAAGCCGAAGACGCGAGCGAGACTGCCTCAGGAGACTCGCTCGCAGACTCACTCAGCGGCGACCTGACATCTTCGTCGACCGCCATCTCCTCAACATCCTCCTCGTCCTCCTCGGGCTCGGGCAACGGCCGGTGTTCCGCCAAAAAGGTCTCGCTCCCGACCCCAGAAACACCCGTTCCTCGCCAGGTTTGCAGCAATTCCGCACGGCTTTTCGTGAGCTCCCACTGATCGACGTACTGCCACACGCGTTTTCTGGGCGTCGTGCCGGTGGAGGTGTCCGCCTTTGCGCCGTGCTCCACCAAGGCCTTGATAGCGTTTGTCGCAGTGGAAAGCTCGCTCTTGGATATCTTGTGGTACGTGTCCGTGGCGCTCGATAGACTTGTACTCTGCCCTATTCGTGAGCACCGCGGACAAGAAATAGTAATAAATCTGACCTCTGATATCACTCGTCCCACGGCACCCTCGATGTTTCGAGAAGTGGACGCGAATCCTCGTTGAAGCGCCTTGTATTCACTCTGCACTTCGGCAGTCAAAGAAGCCGTAGTCTCAACGCGCGCTCGCTTCGCACTTGTCTGCCGATCGAATGCTGCGGCAAGAAATAAACGAAATAAACGATAGAAACAGAAAGGCAACATACCGGTGCTACATGTCGTGGTCATATTCTGCATCTGTGTTTGGACCTCGGCAGAGTACGACTGGATGGAGCCAGATACCGTGCTTTGCAGCGAAGCCAGTTCGCTGCTCAACTGGGTCTTGGAACTATTCACTGACTGAGGGAACGTCAGAACCGAGGTTACCGAATGAAATGAATATAAAAAACCTTTAGCGCGCCGTCCCTCGTCCGCTTCGCGTCTGCACCCCACTTCTCAACGCCTCTTGCAACCTCCTTACCCTTCGCCTCCATAGCCTCTGCCAGGTCGCCGTGTTCCCTTTCAAACACTTTCATCCCCTCTTCAGCCTTGACATTCGCAGCCTGCACAATCCCGACGGCCTCCCGCAGTCCCCGATCGCGCTCTTTGGTGAACTCGCCGAGCAGCCCGGAAACGCGCTGGAGCAGCTCATCCTTCGCCTTGTCTCCTCTCAGCCTCTCCTCCTCCAACATCCGCGTCAAAAGCTGGTTCTGGGTTCTCAGCCGCGTTATCTCGGCCGCGGATGTGCTCGCCGCCAGCTCTTTCGTCTCTGCAACCAAAGCGCGCTCCGAGTCGACGAACGCACATGCCTCTCTCACGACGCTCTCCACCGCCGACCCCATCGCCTTCAGCGCCTTCTCTACCGTCGCAAACGCCTCGAGCCCCACCTCGTTCGCCTGCCCGCACGTCGTCTCGCAGCTCCGCTTGAGCGTGCCGGCCCACGCTGCAAAGCCCATGCGGAAGCTCTCGTGCGTCTCCTTCAGCGCGCTCTGCACGACCGCCAGCGCCTCCGCCTCCGCAGCGTCCTTTGCATGCACGACCGCCAGCGCCGCCCCGACGCGCTTCAGCTGCTGGTCGATGCGCTCCGAATGCCCGGCGAGCGCCTCGAGCTCTTTGGCCTCGAACTGCTTGGCCTCGGTCCGCAGCTTCGCGGTGCTCTGCGACGAGGCCTTGAGGAACTCTTCGAGCTTGCGGGAGAGCGCGATTGTAGACGACGATATGGCCTTGCCGTGTGTGAGCACTGCCTGCGTGTTGGCGGTGAGGATGCTCGACTTGCGCTCTATGAGCGGTTAGTCAAAAAAAAAAAAATTCGCAAGACGCAAAAACAACGCAGCTTACCGAGCGTGTCGAAGAGGCCTCCGACGTCCTTGACGCTGTCGCGCACAACAACCTTGAGCCCGAGCGCCACGCCGTTTAGCCGCCCCTCTGTCTCTTGGTGGGCCTCCCGGATAACCGTCTCCTCCTCCAACGCGCCCTGCACCTGCTTCAATTCGACAGTCTTGCTGTCCAGCGCGTCCTCGGTCTCCTTGAGCTGGCCGCGCGTGTCATTCAGCTCCCCCTCTCGTTTCTTCAACAGCGCGATGCTCTGCTCAAACTCGTCTCTCACGGTGCGCATCTGTCCCTCGACGATCTCGACCTGCCTGCGCGCCTCCTCGAGCTCTGTCTGGCGCATCTCCTGCTCCGCGCTGAGCTGCAGCCACGTCTCCTCGCTAAAGAAGATGCCGTTCTTCTCGCGCGCGGCGAGCACATCCGCCTTGAGGCGCTCGATCTCCGCGACGTACTCCTTCAGCAGCGAGTTGCGCGTCATGCGCTGGTTCAGCTCGGGCTTGTTCCGAATGGACTTTGCGCGCATCGCGTAGTCGAGCGTCGAGAGCGTCTCCTCAATGTTCGAGCGCGCGGGGGACACGGTCGCGATGATGCACGTCTTTGTGCGCCCGCCGAGCGAGTCCTGCAGGAGACGGGTGAGCTTGGACTCGCGGTACGGGACGTGCTGCGCCTTGTCGACGAGCGCGTTGATCACGCGGCCCAGAGTGAGCAGGCTCTGGTTGATCATCCCGGCCTCCCTTGCGCGCTTGTTCTCCGCGCCGGAGCGGCCGATGTTCTCCGACCCCGCGAGGTCGACGAGGTTAAGCTTGCCGATCTTGAGCAGGTCGTCGCCGCTAACGTGGCCCGCTTCCTTTACGTGCACGGTGATGCTGAAGACGGAGTGCGAGCGCGAGGAGTGGTCGTTGAACTTTGTGGCGGCGATCTGGCGACGCTCGCTGCCCTTTATGAGGAGCGCGAGCGCGTCGGCAGAGTCTTTGACGGCGATTTCCTCGAGGCCTTGGATGAAGACGCCGTGCTTGGACGCGTCGTCGAAGATCTTGAGGCCCTCTGGGGCCTTGGGGGCGCTGTTGTCCTTGCCCATGCCCATGGGCTGGGTGTTCCCGGACGGGGCGGAGAGGTCTGTGGCAAGGAGGTCGCGGAGCTCTTCGTTGTACAGCTCGACGTAGGATATTTTGACGCTGTAGTCGGACGCGGAGGACTCGAGGTGGTGGAAGAGGCGGAAAAGGGCGCGGGGGATCATGCCTGCGTTGGCGGAGGGGTTTCCTAGTGGCGTTGGGGTGAGGTCGCCCTGCATTGTGTAGCTACAGCATCGAATTAGTATTTTATCGGGCAAATAAAAACACGCACGTCTTGCCGGTTCCCGTCTGGCCGTAGGCAAAGAGGGTGCAGTTATAGCCCATGACGACCTCGTCGAGCATGGGACTGACGACTTCATGGTATATGAGGGCCTGGTCTGCCTCTGGGCCGAATACGAGATCAAACGGATAGGTTCTGACGGGGGGGAGGGTGACGACGCCCAAGCTAGACTGTGGCAGCGCGGCCTCGATGGTGAGCTCCTTGGTCTTTGCGCCGGTGGTGGACGCAATTATGGGAGAATTGTCTGCTATTTCGCGTTCTGAACGGCGTCTGCATCTTACAACGACCTGGATATTTGTTTCCGCGTCGTCCTTGTTCTGGCCGAGGACCGAGCGGGATCTGGATGGCGGCGGGGGGGCCTTTGCACGCGAGGACGGGGGGCGGCGGGTGGCCATGAAGAGAGTCAACAGTGGTCACGGGATCGTTTACCTCTTCAGACTCGGACCGCGATGGGCAAACGCAAAAAGGCCGCAAAAAAACCTCAGCAGTCGAGACAAAAGGTCCCTCTTGGTGAGCCTAGAGAGGTCCTACTGCGTATTTTACTTATTTCACGCAGATACCGCGTTTACATGTCTCTTCTGCCACCACGACAAGTCGGTGACCGTGCGTCTGGATCGCAAGGAGGGGGTCGCACAACTGGTCTGTCGGGTGTGCGACCAGCGCTACCAGAGCAAAGTGAACCGTAGGTGCTATCGGTGGTGGTATCCCCGTCAGTGACTCACACGACCCAGACCTCACCGAGCCAGTTGACATCTACTCCGAGTGGATCGATGCCGCCGACGCTGCACAGAACGACCCCCCTGCTGTCCGTCCAGCTGCTGCCTCGTCGTCGCGGCCGGTCGCAGCAGCAGCGTCCGACGACGACGATAGCGACGACGATTGATATTTTTATTGTACTCGTGTAGAGCCCGCATTTGTAAAATATAATATAACACGCATTAAAGTCTTTGAGGTGCTGGAGTACTCGTAACAATACCCTGGGACATTTTCAGAGATTCTTTATTTGAGTTTGAAATAACGGCTGTCACACTGCGTTTGCGAGTCTCCATCTGCTTTCAGGTCGCGACATGGCCACCAACAATATCAAGGTCGTTTGTCGGTGCGCACAACCCCAAACTGCCCCAGCCCGCGCTCACCGTGTACCCCAGCTTCCGTCCTCTAAATGCCCTCGAGCAGAAGGAGGGCCCCGACATCGTCACCACCTTCTCCGACGACCTCACGACCGTCCAAATGCGCTCGCAGGCCGTGGGCTCGGGCCCGGAGAAGGACGGCTTCACATTCGATAGAGTCTTTCCAATCCTTACACAGCAGACCGAGGTCTTTGACTACGGCGTCAAGGAGTACGTGCACGACCCCCGTAACACGCGTCTCTCATTCTAATTCGTGTCTCTAGCATCGTCAAAGGTCCATCCGATCTCTTTCTCTGCTGCCTGCGCTCACCCCCGCTCAGATGTTCTCGATGGTTACAACGGCACCGTGTTCGCGTACGGCCAAACGGGAAGTGGCAAGACATGGACCATGATGGTCCGCCCTCGCGTTTCTCTCGTGAATACTCGTTCATTCCTTCTCTCAGGGCGACATCGAGTCGGACGAGCACAGGGGCATCATCCCCCGCATAACAGAGCAGATATTCCAGTCCATTGTCGAGAGCGACGCTCATTTAGAATACCTCGTCAAGGTCTCTTACATGGAAATTTACCTCGAGAAGATCCGAGATTTGCTTGCACGTACGTGCTCACCTCACGCCGTTCGCCGTAACCGACCCCGCTTTCAGCCCAGAACGACAATCTGCAGGTACACGAGGAAAAGACCAGGGGTGTTTACATCAAGGGCCTCTCCGATTACTATGTGAGCAGCGCCCGCGAGGTGTACGAGATTATGCGGACGGGTGGAAATGCGCGAGTGGTCTCGCACACAAGTGAGCTCTATCGAGCATCTTTGACTCGATCTAACCGTCGGTAGACATGAACGCCGAGTCGTCCCGCTCCCACTCCATCTTCCTAATCAGCATAAATCAACGCAACACCGAAACAGGCGCGCAGAAGACCGGAAACCTCTACCTCGTCGACCTTGCCGGGTCTGAAAAGGTAGGCAAGACCGGCGCGTCCGGGCAAACGTTAGAGGAAGCGAAGAAGATCAACAAGAGTCTGTCTGCGCTGGGAATGGTCATCAACGCGTTGACCGACTCAAAGGTGACGATTCTCGCCTCATCCGTCTTCTCGTCTAATATGCGGCGCACTTAGATTAAATACATCCCCTATCGAGACTCGAAGCTCACGCGTATTCTGCAAGAATCCCTGGGTGGAAACTCCCGGACAACACTGATCATTAACTGCTCTCCATCCTCTTACAACGAAGTCGAAACCATCTCCACCCTGCGCTTTGGTATCCGCGCCAAATCCATCAAGAACTCGGCGCGCGTAAATGCCGAACTCTCCCCCTTGGAACTCAAGGGCCTGCTCGCAAAGGCGCAGGCATCCAACACGACGTACCAGAAACAAATCGCCGCGCTCGAGGCCGAGTTGGCAATTTGGCGGTCGGGTGGGCATGTCGCAGAGGCCGACTACGCCAAGACGAGTTCCGCGTCCGCTCCTGCCGCCGCACCGAAGAAGGAGCAGCTGCGGCCCGCGTCGCCTGCTTCTGCTGGGCCTACGACACCTGTTGCTACTTCGCGAAGCCTTACACCGGTTCACCCCGCCATTGAGGGGCTGCGGACCGAGGAGCCCGGATTCAGTCGGCCGCAGACGCCTGTTAGCATCGTCGCGCTGGAGAAGGACGAGCGAGAGGACTTCCTGCGCCGAGAGAACGAGCTCAGCGATGCGCTTGCGGAGAAGGAGTCGGCCCTCGCGACGGCGGACAGGCTGGTCAAGGAGCTGAGGGAGGAATTGGCGTTCTTGAAGGAGCAGGAGGCGGGCGTTAACAACGTACGTGTTCTTATTACTACATACTCCAAGGTTCTTTTGCTCACGGACCGCCTTTGCAGGAGAACAAATTCATGTCGACGCAGCTCAACGAACTGCGTCTCCAGGTCGAACGACTCAACTATGATAACAAGGAGGGCGTTATCACGATTGATATTCTCAAGGAGCAGAACGCAGATGCGCTGGCTGAACTTGAGGATGTGCGGAAGCACATTGCGGAGCTCAAGACTGCACAGAAAGACGCTAGCGCCGAGGACAAGGAAAAGAGGAAGCAGGAGAAGATGGCCATGATGATGGCCAAGTTTGACACGGTTAGTCGCTTGACGCCACCCCCACGCGGTTTCTGTCTCGTTTCTCGAATAACAAAACTGAAACTGGCTTTTTGCTCACTTACAGCAGGGCGCGTTTTCTGAAAAGGATGAGCAGCTGCGTGCGATTCTCGGGAAATTAGATTCTATAGACTCGGTGGGCGCGTTGTCGCAGGAGGATTTGACTGCCGTTAGAAGGCAGCTGAGCGAGGGGCAGAATATGATCCGGGAGACGGTGGATAGGCTGAGGCAGAGCCAGGAGGAGAACGAGATGATCACGCGGCGGAGGGACGAGCTGGAAACCCGGGTCGCCGCGCTAGAGACCGAGTACGAGGAGCTTCTAGGTCAGTGGCACAAAAGTTTTTATGAAAGAGGATGTGCCCCTGACGGCGCATGTGGAATTGCAGAGAAGACGATCCACGATGAGGAGACGAGTAATGTGGACCTTGCCGAGTCCATGACTGATCTCAAGGTTCGTGTTTGTTTGTTCAAGACGCCACCATACTTCTTCTCCGTTCTCAACGCTGTTATTTTTTTTTGCGTGTGTAGAACAAGCTCGAAGCTCAGTATGCTGCGCGCCGCGATGCGCACATCAGCGAGGTGGCCGATCTCAAGCAGCAACTGGAGATGCGGAACAACGAAGTGCGCAGCTTGAACGCGTCCGCGGAGAGCCTCAAGAGTGTGAACGAGGAGCTCAAGGTGGGTTTAGCTGTTGGCCACCGTCACGGGAAGTTTAAATGTCTTGACGGCTTTTTTCTAGCGCGCATTTGCCGTAACTTCCGCTGGTATCGAGGGCGGCAAGAATCTTGCGGAAAGCGCGCAGGACCTTGAGCGGACGCGAAAGGCTATCAACGTGCAGCTCGCGGAGTTCGACGGCGTCAAGAAGTCTCTTATGCGCGATCTGCAAAATCGTTGCGAGAAGGTGCGTGGCGAGAATCGTGTTGCTGCATGTTCGGTCCACTAATTTTATAATTCCAAGGTTGTCGAACTCGAAATTCAGTTGGACGAGATTAAAGAGCAGTATAACAACGTCATTCGCAATAGCAACAGCAAGGCCCAACAAAAGAAGATGGCATTCTTGGAGCGAAACCTGGAGCAACTGACGTTGGTGCAGAAGCAGGTTCGTTGTCCCAGTTTCCATGATACAAATTGGATCCACAATGACCTGGCAACAAAACAGCTTGTGGACCAGAATTCGACCCTGAAGAAGGAGGCCGGGATTGCGGAGCGCAAACTGCTGGCGCGCAACGAGCGGATACAGAATCTGGAGGCGCTCCTACAGGATGCGGATCGACGGTTGTCTCTCCAGAACCAGAAGTTCGAAGCCCAATTGCAAGCTGTCAAAGAGCGTCTCGATCAGGCCCGTGGTGAGTGATATATCCGAACTTTTTATTTCCTTTTTTTGAATAAGCGTTGATTTGCAGCCCAAAAAACGGCATCGAGTTCGCCGCTCAACTTTGGCCGCATCGCGAAGCCCTTGCGAGGCGGCGGTGGGATGGGTGCCCCGGCATCGATCCCCACGCCCATCTCTGGCGGCGGGGGCTCCGCCAACCCACTCACTAGAATACAGAACGAAGATGGAGGGTGCGTGGCGTTTAGTTGGATTGCCGCTAACCCTGAACTGATGATTTAACGGCAATTGAATTTTTTTCGACGTACGGCATTCTAGTGGAGGTATGCTTATCGTCATACTTTTAACCGATTTTTTCATTGTGCTAACGCCCGGATCTTGCAGCCAAGCGCGCGTCATGGTTTTTCAACTCGCGGTGAGGGCTACGGGCCTCCCTATTTTTGCTCTACATCTGCTCTCGCATACCCGAATGTACACTCTCGCATAGCACCATTTATTACGAATCTTAATGCAATTCTCATGATCCTGGGAAGCGCATGGGAGTTGAGATGAAAGAGGAAGTTTGAGGAATGGAGGACTTGGAGATTACGTTAGGATGATGCGAGAGTTAGCTATATCGGCTTTTCGCTGATCTGTTACGGCTGTTCTGGATATCTGGGGAAAGATTGATCCTGTCTACGACCCGTTTGCAGCTGAAACGCTACGGCCATTGACTTTTCGGGTCGAACTGGTTTTATTGCCTCCGAACCCTCACTCTCTTTAATTTTCTCTTTCTTCTCTTTTACTGACCCGCCGGGATTAGACCACCTCGCGATCTATCCCGGTGCACACACTCTTTACTCCTGCCCCACGAAGAAATCTCCATAGTACCCATGTACGTCGACGCGTCCTTTTTTCTCCGACACGCGCCACGATGTGGAGGGCGTCCCTGTTGGGCCATGTCGAACTGCAGCGTTTTAAAATCCCTCGGCTCGGTCTTTATTTCCATGCACTCCGTCACGGACGCGTTTTCTCGGTCTGACTCTTTTTGTCCTAGCGTTAATATCTCATACTATAATTCCCCTCCTTTGTGGTGCGTTCTGTCTGTCATCCCTTCGACAAGACGGCGCCGTAACTATTTTTTAGACATTGGCTACTAATCTGGATGTCCGCTGACTCTTCGCGCAAACCGTCGGGCTCCTCCACCCGTTCGGGCACGCACTCCCCCACCAGCGCCGCCTCCGGTAATGTGAGCCTCCACCGACTTTTTCGACATGCCAGTTGGCTGCGTAGCTCATGTCGTGTCGGATCCAAGGCCCAACCGGCGAGAAAACTGGCTTCTGGGGCCGCACCGTCGAATCCGTATGGGCTCGGTGGTGGAAACGGCGGCAATCTGAACACGGGCTGGCAGGCAAGCATGCGGCACGCTTGGCCTTTGTTCTCTGTTTCTGAATTACTATTATTTGGCTTTTAGGTTTGGGGCTCTTCCTCTCCCTCCTCCAAACGCAACGCGTCCATGTCCTCGTTGGTCGGCGCCGGTATGGGTGGCGACATGCAGGGAGATCATAATTACCGCGGCAATGCTGCCGAACCTTGGTCTGCGGGGAGGTCTGCGAGCGGAACGTGGGATGACAGTGCCCAGAAAAAGGATTTTTCCTCCTTGGTTCGTGCCGTTGGTGGTTTTCTAGAGATATATTGACGCGTCGTTTTGCATCAGGACCCTCAATCTCAGCTTAACCTTCGTCAGACGCGCCAGCGCCAGTCCCACGCCGGCCCATTTCCTACCTCTCGGACCGTATGTTGCATTTTTCAACTCGTTTTTGAGAAGCAATTCAATTTTTTTCCAAGGAGGCGGGTTCGAAAACCCCACATTCCAATGCTAGTGACTCCAACCCCCCACGGTACTCTTCATCCAAACCGCTTGGGGCAGGTTATTCAGGAAAGCAGTCGTCATACCCCCTCCCTGCCCTCGGTTACGATTCTCTCAACCCCTCCTCTAATACCGCAGAGAGTGAACTCGCTCTGGCCATGCGTGGAATGGCCGTTGCGGACGACTCGAACGTCATTCACTCTCGTCAGCAGGCGCCGTCTACCATGCCTATTCCTCCGCAAGTTTCCAACGCTCAAATCCGCGGCGCCTCGTCGCTGCCCCAGCAACGGAACATATACAACACGTATCCCGCGCCGGAATATGGTTTCTACCCGACCCTGGGACGCGACACGTTCGCCGAGTACCCATACGTCGGGCCCTATGGTAGTCCAGACCCTGCTGTATACGGGTCCGGTGGTGTTCCTATGTCTCCCGTTCTTTACTCTGGTGTACCCCAGAACCTTCATCCCAATACCCTAGACATTCGGCAGCAGCAACCGCCGGTGTATTTTGATTACAACGCCGCGACGCGGCCCCCATCCCAGTTCTTTTTCCCGACGCCCCAGCCGATGTTGTATCCCCCACAGTCGCCCATGGTGTCCCAGCTGCCCGCCCCCTCCGCGCCCGTGACACTAACAGAGAAGAAACTCGAAATGCAGGTCGGTTTTTTTTTTTTTTTTTTGCGGCCAGCGTATCTGAGACGTTTTCCCCCAGTATAATTTAGAGCAACAGCTGGCCTCCCGCAACCTGATGTTCAGGGCGTCGACTCAGGCGTACGGCGCCGCATTGAACTATGGCTCGCAAATGCTGAACGCAGCTGGCATGTACGCCTCTTCTACCCCATCCTTTGGCCAGCCCATGCGCGGCAATCGTCGCCAGGACGCGCAGCAAGAATTTGCAACACCTCGTAGTCCGATGTTGGACGAATTCCGGGCAACCCGCAAAACACGATTCTGGAAATTGAGGGTAAATAATCCGCGCGCGTACATTTACTTGCGGAAACTGACTGTGCTGTAGGACATAGCGGGCTCCATCGTGGAATTCAGTGGCGACCAGCTCGGCTCGCGTTTCATTCAAGACACCTTACCCGAGGCGTCCAGCGAAGAGAAACAAAGTGTATTCGATGAAATTTACCCCAACCATACCATAACACTAATTCAGGATGTATTCGGTAATTATGTGAGTTCAACCTCGCCCCTTTGCTGTCCAGCGTGGCTCACCATTCAACAGGTTATTCAGAAATTATTCGAGCACGGAACCCAGGCGCAGAAGACGGAGCTTGCCAGATCTATGGAGGGCAATGTTGTTTACTTTTCATGCAACTTGTATGGATGTCGGGTGGTCCAGATGGTGCGTATTCGCTTTCGCCACGTGCTAGCCACGCGATTTTTTTTTGAGCTTACGCGTCTGACAGGCGATCCAGTCGATCCTTCCTGAACAGCAGGTTGGCTTTGTTCGGGAACTCGAGCCACATATTATGAGATGCGTCAAGGATTCAAACGGCAACCACGTATTGCACCAATTCATTCTCGTTAACTAAGCTGATTTTTGTCAAAGGTGATACAAAAAGTAATCGAACGCGTCTCTCCCGACCACCTGGCATTCGTCTCAACTTTCATCGGGCACACCCACGACCTCGCAACCCATCCCTCCGGATGCCGAGTCCTTCAACGATGTCTGAAACATCTTCCCGAGGTGCAAACGCGGCCATTACTTGACGAACTGTTGTCCGACCGAGTCCCGACCCTCATGCAGGACCAGTTTGGCGTGCGTTGATTTATTTTTACGGCGTTCGATACCGAGATGTTGACCGTTCTATCTCAGAATTACGTGATCCAGTGTATCCTCGAGACGGGACGTCCGGAGGATAAGGCGTTGGTTATTGCGCAACTCCGGGGGCGTCTGCTATTCATGGCCCGGCACAAGTCTGCGTCCAATGTCTGCGAGAAAGCGCTTGCCCATGCGGACCCGGAAGCCCGGCGCGCGTTGATCGAGGAAATCATGGAACCTCCTTCCAAGCCGGACGCTCCGACGCCCATCGTAGTGATGATGAAGGACCAGTACGGAAGTGGGTACTGTTCAACCCGAGTCGTCTTTCCCTAAAAATTAACCCGTCGCCAGACTACGTTCTCCAGCGTGCGTTGGGTGTCGCCGAAGGGGACCAGAAGGAAGCTTTGATCAACACTGTCCGGCCGCAATTGTTGAACATGCGAAGGTACTCGACTGCGTACAGCAAACACCTCACCTCCATCGAACGCGAGCTCGAGAAACTCTCGCCATCAGAACCGTCGCGATAACTTCAAGACTAATAATTTTTGTTTCAATAACCAACCTCGCTGTCTCATATCAACATGCACTCGTATCCTGCACTCCCATATAATCGCAATCCCGTCCATTTCGCACATACCACGCACGCATTGTTATAATCGCATTTACTTGATCATTCGCCGTTGACATAACTTTGCTGTGAATAGTTTGCTTTTTCTTGTTCCTAGAGTTCCAGCAACGGTAGCCATAATACAAAAGTTAATATTGGCATTCATTCGATGTGGTGTGAGGATTTTGGCCTTGAGAATGGTGCCAGTTTCTTTTCCGTATTCCTAACCCCGGAGTTTCCGTGGCTGACGTGTTCGCCGTTTCGCAAATAATACCGGCAAATACCGGCGCGCTCTGGCTCTGCTCCACTTGCCCTTCCACTTCTTGGGCCGTTTCGCTTTCTCTGGGCCCACCAACTTTGGCCGTAGACCTGTCCCACTATGAGCTCAGCCGAAGCGGAGGCAGCAGCCTCTCTCTTTGGCAGTGACGAGGCTGCCTCGGATCTGTTTGCTTCACTTGGAGCGGACACTTCTTCGGAGGGCGTTTTCGACACGTCGTCTGACGCACAATTTTCCAATTCATCCGATTTTGATGTGTTTCCTGTGGAGAACGCTCAAGCAGCAGACTTTAATTCGTGGCCGGAGACGTCCCAGCACTCCATCCAACAGCCGAGTTCTCATAAGCCAGACGCAAGCAATACTGGCGGAGGATATTCCCTGCCCCCAGTTCCGCCCAAAGTTCCGAACGCGGCTGGAACTGGGTACTTCCCGGCGCAACACTATGAGCCCCAGCATGTGCCGCCTCAACCTGCGGGTAAATATTCAGCTATTTTATCCATGCATGTGGCGCTAACCCAACTATAGAGGTGCAAAATACAACGCAGGCCGCTGCATTTGAGCCGTACACCGCTCCAAATACGTACACTCCGTACGCTCCCGCGACCACAAATCATTCTGTCCCCGCCAACCCTCCGGCACAACCTGCATATAATCCTTACGCTCCCGCTGCAGCGACAAAATCGTATGCCATTCCTCCGGTACCCCCGACGCCTTCGCAGCCCGCATATAGTGCGTATGCTCCCCCTACACCGTCATACGCTCCTGCAACACCGTCATATGCTCCTGCAACACCGTCATATGCTCCTGCAACACCGTCAGCAACATCCACATACGCTTCGCCGTACTCTAGTTCGGCAGGGAGCGCTCCGTATGTCGCAAAGAAGATTGCAGTGGTTCCTCCGCCACCCGCACCTGCGCCGGTGCTTAACCGGCCCAAACTTGCGAACGCGTATGACCCACCAATACCCGCTTCCCGCCCATCTCGGCGGGGCGTATCGGGCTCAGCGCGCCCAATCTCGGCGTATGGTTCATACTCACAAGCTCCGGTTCCGGCAACGCCACCTCCCCCGCCTGCAGGGGGATTTACCTCCTCTGGCTATGCCTTGCCGCCCCCTCCTCCTGGTCCGGCCGGTCCAATCTTAAATGCGGCAGGGAATCACCCTCCGCCGCACCATGGTTCTAGTGCCCCGAGCGCAGGACTCCCGCCCCCACCTCCCCGGCCACTGAGCTCAGCCTATACGCCGGCTGGGGAGATGCCGCAGTTGGGCTCCAGAGCCTCCTACGACTCTGTAGACCCAGAAAGACATGTCCAGTCAGCCCATATAGAACGCTCTTCGTCTCCCGCAAAGTTTGAACGGTCTGCGTCTCCTGCGAAGAGTTCGGGACTGCGGTCCCATGCAAATTCGCTCTCCTCCCAAACGAGCGGTCATTCTGGCGATGCTTCGTTCTTCCCATCCCCCCCTGTGACCAACCAATTCGCTGATGTCCAAAGGTCATCTTCTCCCGCATCATTTTCTACCCACTCAGCCGCCACTTCCGATGCCCATACGAACGGGTCGACTGTGACGGATCCATCTTCCCCTCCAGACCGAACTGCTTCTCCGGCTTCGGTTGCCTCCTTGGACAGAATCCGCAGTCCCCCAACGCTCAGTGCCAATCCTTACCTCCCAAATGCAGCGACGCACAGAGCACCCTCGCCGCTCCGGAAATCATCTACATTGAATTCGTACGATCCTCCAAATCCAACCTTGGCCCCCAACGGCCATAGCGTTGAAGCAATGGGCAAGACCAATGGCCTTCACAACTCGCCGAGTCAATACCTGCCAGGGGCGAAGCCTCCATCGCTACCTTCGTTAGCGCGTAATCGTTCAGCATCAAGCGGCTCCATATACTCGGCCACTTCATCTCCCGAACAGGCCTACGCCCCCTCGTCGCTCCATGGACACGGGAAACGCAGCGAAACGGACTACGGTGGTTATACGTCGCGGTACAATTACAACGGTCCAGGCGAGACTTCCCCGTATGATCAGGCCCAGGAAATCATGATGAAGCCCGTCCAAGCAACAGCGTACGCACCTTCGCCGTCCCTTATGGGAGCGAACGATCCTTTGGGCCGCACGTCATCTCGTGCGCCGGTTTTCAGCTTCGGGTTTGGTGGGAAGCTTTTGACCTGCTTCCACGGCGCATCGATGAATACGGGTTTCGACGTTGCCTTGTCCTCGCGAAATTCGACCGGTATTACTGTGCGCCAACTGAACAAGATCATTCCGCAATCTGCTCTTGAAGTTTCTTCTGCATTATTCCCAGGGCCTCTGTTTTCCGACCCTGGAACCCCCACCACAGGTTTAGTCCGGACTACAACCGCTTCCGCGCAGTCGAAAGCCAAAAAAACTCGACTTGTCAAATATCTCACCGATAGAGCCGAAGAAATTTCTCAAGGCATAGGTTACTTACATGCCGGTAGCGCGGAGGGACGCTCAGCCGAAGGCAAGCTTGTGCTGGTCAAACTGCTCAAGGTTTTGGTTGAACATGATGGTAAACTCTCTGGAACGTACGTGCAGTAGCGTCTTTTCGAGGGTTTGGGACTCTAATACTCGACAGACCTCAAATTGACGCTGCAGTTCGCGCAGCATTGGTCGCAAAATTGGATACAGCGAGCGGCTCTTCCGATGACTTGCAGGCTCCCGGGTTTTCATCTATTGCGCCTTTAGCGGATCCTTCGGGAATACCTTACCCTGGTCTCGCCGCCTCAGAGCCCAATGAGGTCCCCATTGCTACATCCACCCTTCGCCCTTCAGCGTTGGACAAGATTCAAGATTTCCTTGTACGAGGCGAACGGCGGAAAGCCTACCATTTTGCTTTGGACGAAAAGCTTTGGGCTCATGCTATGTTGATTGCGAGCAGCGTCGACCGGGATGCGTGGAAAGAAACGGTGAATGAGTTTTTGAGAACCGAGCTTGGAGCCAAGACATCCCTTTTGGGTGCCGATGCGTCCCAGCCTCCCACTAACGGTAGAGAAGGCCTGCGAGTCGCTTATAGTTTGTACTCAGGTCAAGGATCTGCGTCTGGTGCGTGCAGTCTTTTCCGCCTACGCAACAGGGAACTCACCCGAAAGATCAGTGCAAGAGCTGGTCCCACAAAACTTACTCTCTCGTGCCGCGGGACGTCTGCAGCTCCAGGCACCTACATCCCACATGACTCCTATGACCCCAAACTTTGCAGCCCCGCCTGTGGCCAATAACATTCCTGCCCAATCTTTGGCGGAGTGGGCCGATACGGCGGCCATGATGCTTTCAAGCCCAATGACTGCAGACACAGCGGCAGCCATGACTGCTCTCGGAGATCAACTATTAGCCCACCAGTGGGTGGAGGCCGCCCATGCCTGGTGAGTATATATGTCCCGACTCGGATATATTTTCTGAACAATTACTTTCAGCTACCTCCTGTCGTCCCAAACTTCACTAGTTGGCGGGATCGGTAATCCCTCCGCTCGCATTGTGTTGCTAGGCTCCCGGAGCCCACAAGTCTGGCCAAGTTTCTACAAGGATTCCGACCCCGTAATCTTTACAGAGATACTTGAATTTGCGTTGTCTCTGGCCCCACCGACCAAAGGCCAGGATCCTTATTATGGGATGCCACATCTGCAAGCGTATCGATTCATCCGAGCCGTGTCGCTCGCCGAACTCGGTGAACTGCAGCTTGCCAGCCGGTAAGACTTTTGCGAAACAGTGCTGTCATTCTCTGACGAAATGACAGATACTGTGAAGCTATCACAACCTCATTCGGCAGTCGAGGGTCGCCGTATTTCACTGGCTCTCTTTTGGACCAGCTGAAGTCTTTGTCCGACCGTATTGCGGGGTTGGATCACAGCGATAAATCTGGCTTTTGGAAGAGCACGCCCAGTTTGGATACCATCGGGCGTTTCCTTGAAGGCCGGTTCACGAAACTGGTAACCGGCGACGCAGACCCAGCAATGCCAACTGAAGACCACTCCAAACCCGCCGATACCGCGGCCGGACCGTTCTCTCAGTACAGCACCATTTCCTCCACGACGACCTCGACGAGTCCCTCTCCTCAGCCCTCCATATATAATTTGAACGCGCATAATTCACAGCCGCCCTTACGGTCTGGATCCGCAATGGGGCAACAATCAAGTTTGAAATCACAACCTCCTTCGATTGATCGTGCATCATCGGCTATGGACCATGTGCGTCGGCGGCCGTCTCCTCCTCCCCATCCCCGCATCGCCTCTGCCAACGCTTCGACGACGACGTTCGCTCAAGCTCAGGCACCGCCGTTCGTCCAGGCATACAGCAACTACTCTCCGAATCCATACAGTCCTAGCATGGCTACACCTCGACCTCATTCGGAAGCAACACCTGAGGAGGATGAAACTGGCCAGGAGGTGTCGTGGTGGGGTTCAAGCTCATACGCAAACGACTCTGCGAATCAGACTCCGATGGCGGCCACCTTCGTGCAGGTCGATTCGGGGGTTTCGTCGTCCTCAGACGGTTTTATATCCATGATGGACAGCGCCTCATACTCTGTTGCGCCAGTCGCCCGAGCCAAGAGTGGGCAACAACCCCCCACGGAAGAAGCCGATGAAGATGACGACCTCGGCTTTGGTAACTCCAAACCGGCATCCAAAAAAGAGACGGAAGAGACGTCTTCCGCTCCCGCTGCAGCAGCTCCCCCGCAACGACCTGGTAGGTTACTTTGAATGTAGTAGACTCGAGCGATACTAATTCATTCACACAGAGGCCAAACCGGCTCCCGCTGCGTCTTCGAGCGGTTCCTGGATTGGGCGGTGGTGGAAGCGGTCGGACACGCCGGCGTCCCCAGGACCGGTGAAGGCGAACCTGGGTGAAGAGACGTCGTTTTACTTTGATAAGGACTTGAAGCGTTGGGTAAACAAGAAGGTTCGTCGCAGCGATGACCTGCCTTTCCATCCGCTAACTCTGATCTGTGCAGGGTGGCGCGGAAGAAGCGAAGCCTGCTGCCCCCCCTCCTGCTCCCCCTTCGAGGTCGCAAACGGCGTCACCCGGGATGGGAATGGGTCCGCCACGGGCAGGAACTGCCACGCCTCCTCCCCCTCGTTCGGCGTCCGTCGCTGACGGAGCAGCTCCCCCTCCAGGCAAATCCACTATGCGCGTACGGTCCAACTTGGCGCCTACGCCTGAAGCAGTTTCCCTACCTGGCTCGCCGTTGCGACAGTCTACTTTAACCCCCCCGCCGCCGCCTCCCAGCCGGCCAAAATCTCAGGCGTCAAAACGCGCCGTTCGGAGTCGCTATGTCGATGTTTTCCAGCAGGAGGGCGGGGCTGCCTAGAAGATCGCCTCCTATATATAGTTATTTTCTTTCAATTTTATTGGATTCTGCAAGGGCATTGTTGGATAGCAGTGCAGTGTTGGCCAGGTCGCTGACTAGTCGACAGGTCGGTTTGGTGAGGTCAGCCAGGTTACTGCCTGAGGACGTTGCCACGGACATTGCAGACGTGGGAGTAGCCGCTCGGCTAGTGTCGGTTAGCTTCGGCTAGACGATGGCAGTGCAGAGCATACGTGGCCCGATGACTGAGTCGCTGTGACTAGTCGCTTCGAGTCGCCGACTGTGTCCTTATTTGTTGTTGAAGGGTTTGCTAACTAACAGCTTGCCTTGATGACGCCAAGGGTACCATTGTGCAAACGCGGAACGTGCGGACTTGGTGAAGGTAGCGTTGACGGTCCATGAAAGCACTTAATCTGGGGAAAATGGAAGGAGACTGAATTCATGCGGACTGTACTCTGGAATACAACAGAGATTTCACCGCCCTGAGATACTCCATCATGATAGTGGAATGTCATGACCCGAACCAAACCGTTCCACTAGACAGCGAGGCCAGAGCCTTCAACGTAATTTTCGTTTTGGTCTCCAATGCAGATTTCCCGGGAGTCGAATTTTAGAATTTTTAGACGTCAAAACAATTAAATTCTAGAGTGCAACCAATGTTGGATTTGCTTGAATAAAAATGGATCTACTATAGAACCTTCGATATGTAAACGAGATCCAGTGTTGGAGAGGTGTTTGTGGTGCTAGCTCCAAGCCAAATGAAGCTACGCCAGGCCAACGGACAGGCACCGCAGGCTACAGCGGGTGGGATGGAGTCATACTCTCAAGTGACATGCAGTGAGGCAATATCTGGCTCTGTTGTCCACGGTACGGGGCTCTTTTCCTCAGGCTCCGCTGCAATCTTTTCGACGATCCCACTCTTCTCGTCGTAGTCTGCACCGTCCCCTTCATCGTCATCTAGAGCCTCCTCGACTACCATCCCTTCTTCTCGGAGAATAGCCCAGGTGCGCTCCTTCACCTAAAAAGAGTCAGGGAGGAGAAGACGATATCTGAGCGGATACATACATCGAGATTCTGGCCATTGGCAATAGCCCTGACGATGCGGCCTTCTTGTCGCGCATGAACAGTCCGCCGGAAGGATCGTGCCAGGAAGGACGACATAACCTTCAAGGGCCATTTCGGCGGCAGCGTCGGTATAACCTGGAGAAATGTTAGCGACGACTGACAACGATGACACAGCCGTACATCGCTAACGTCCAGGTTCATGGCCTGTGAGTTGACAAGATGCGCTGCGCGCTCTGCGCTTGCTTCTCTGTCGACCGATCAACGATTGTACGCAATCAGCATTGAAACATACGCACTCGTCACTCATGTAAACCTCCAGCAAAATCTTTAGCAGCTCTTTCCGCTTCACAAGACCTTCATCCTTGACGTCGACGGTTTTTTGTCGCCCCTTGCTGCTAAGCCCAGAAACCCAAATTGCAAGCCCCAGGGTTGTATCCGCGCAAATATCCTGGATAACCTTCCCAGGGACGACGTCGCCGCCGAGGGTGCAGTACGCCTCGGCTGATAAACTATCGTGTAGGTCGTTTACAAGTGTTGATAATGCCGCACGATGGTTTCCGAGCTTTGTAGAGAATTAATGTGGATCGGGGTGAAGCAAGCGAAACCTGCCTTTCCATCCACGATAGCCAGCTCAAGGCTGAATACACGTTTCGATCGTGGGACCAACCGTTTTCGGATCAACTCTGCGTCATATAGAGAGGAACCTTGCAAAAATAGTACCGTTTTTAACCGGACAAGTTTGGAAGGTGAATCGGGCGTGAACTTGGCGAAGTAGAGAAAAAAAGTACGAGTGGAGGACTCGCTGCGGCTAGATGCATATGTTGACTCTAGCAACGTTCGGCGTCAGCGTCAGAAACAGCGAAGAAAAAAGCAGCAACCTTTAGTTCGCCAAAGCTTTGAAACGGCATCGTCGTTCAAAGCATCCAGTAGCTGGTCAACGCAGACCGTTGCCAATTGCGTGTGCAAGTCCCGAGACTGAAGAAGAATGAATTGCGTGTCAGTGAATAGGATGCGGACGTACAGAACTACGCTTTTGCAAGACAAGGTACTCGAGAAACTGCGCACCCGCGGCAGGGTTTGCTTCTCGTATTTGCTCTAGCAATGCCAAGTCATCCTCTGGCCGGTGTGGTCGCTTCCCCGTATCTCGTGGCATCAGAAGCTAGAAAGAAGGATTCGTGCATCTTCTTGCAACATAATTTTGTTATTCACCCTGATACCGCGTTCGGGATCCCGCCGTGTTAGCCAAAGTCCCCATTTTTGCGTTAATACTCGGTTTTTCGAGTTGGTCAGGAGTTGCAACATGTCTTCTATGGGATCCTTGATATCGTCGTCTGTCCATTCCCCTTCCACCAGTCTGAAAAACAAAACATGAGAGAAAAGTTGAGGCGAAGAAGCAAGACGCACTTTGCCCAGACCTGGAGCAGATTCTCGTCATCCCCCGTCTGTTTGTAGAGCATGCAAAGGGCGTTGTACTGCCCCGTCTGTCTCAAGACAGGCTCTATCTCTGACAGAACGATTTCGTGAGAATCTTGAAGAAGCGCGTACAACTCCTTAGTTTTCTCTGCCTGTGCGTAAATTTTCGCGAGCACAGTATCTACGACCTGCCCATTGATCAGAAGAGCCTTGGGCCAGGGAAAGGACACCTCAAGTACCGGATATGACGCATCTGCCTTGCGCTTGCCCTCGACATTTCGCCGTGCTCTGCATTTTCTTAGAAAAAGTTCGAGCGTGTCCACGGCCGCCATCCCCAGGATCTTCCTTAATTCCGCAGTAGGCGGTGCAGTCTGCGTATTGGGCTTTAGATAAGGAGAATAATTCCTGACTAGGTTGGCCACAACTGATTAGTGTCAACACGATGTGAGAGGTGGTTGCGCGCTGGAGAGAAGTTGAAAGAATCCGCGCGTACTCACTTATATCGTCAACGGATGCATCCTTCGGCATACACTCTGCAACCCCAGCGTATACGTCCATGGTGTCTTCTGCATTAAATAGCGAACCACGCAGTTCCGGGTAGTAGCTGACGAGGACTCTGGGGTCCAGGTCCCCATTGAACAGATTCTTGCCAGCATCCTCGAACAGTGTTTCGGTAAAGCATTGGAAGCCTATCCGCTGATATACGTAGCGCAGCTCCTCCGCCTAAGGACCGAGATGTAGAGAGCAAACTGCGCATGTTTGGAACATTTTACCTCGTCCTCGTCGACAATGACATTTCCCTGTAGCTTCTTTCGCTGCTGATCTGCTAAATCGACTGCTTCCTCGATTCTGTGGCTGTCGAGTAGAGATTCCGCCTGGGAGATGAGCGTTGAAGGAACGAGGGATTGGACAGAGTTGCCGAGAAGGAGAATGCCAGACTTGGGGAACGTAGACGTTAAATGCCGCAGCATGGTCGCGGAAGGAACGCCAGCATGGAGTTTGATCGGAAACCAAATAACGCGTAAATAAAGCGCTTCTCGATCCACCATGACCTCTATTGAAGATATTTGGAATGCCCCCCTGTTTCTCAATGGATCCGACAACGAAGACGACCAAATGCCAGACGCGCCTCCTCGGAGAGCAACCCCACAGCCTGAGGTCGACGTGAATGCGATTTTCGCTCGAGTCGACAATCTACCCGATGGGCCAGGAGACGACACCCGTCCTCCTGCTCTCACCCCGCACCAGATTCTCAGCAGCTCTCCTGCGCATCACTTGGACGACACCGGGGACAAAGGTGACGGAAAGAATGAGAAAGACGCGAAAAAGCCGAAGAAGAAGGCCATGCGCTTGGACGAGGGGAGGCTCATCGAATGTTTCCCTCAGCTCGTGGAAGACACCAAGAACATCAAGGTGAAGGGAAAAGGACACGAGGCGCGTGTATCCCAGACCGGGAACTGTCCCAACCTGAATCCGCTACAGATATCAGACCTCAACCGACTTTTGCAGGTCTACCAGTTTTGGACCCATAGACTGTACCCAAAGACACCGTTCAAAGACACAGTCGACCGAGTGGAAAAACTATGCCACTCGAAGCGTATGCATGTGTGTGCTTGGTCCATCGCGTCCCCGATGATCACTTGAGACTGATTTCTTACAAGAATCAGCTCAGCCAGTGGAGAGACGAAGCGCAGGGATTGCAAAGACTGGAGAAGACGAAGAGGATAGCAGCCTGATTGACCTTACTGACACCTCCAACCCTGCCCCAGACTCAGACCAAGCGGATTACGCATCGTCTTCCTCACACGAGGCTACTCGTCCGCCTTCCTCTGTTGACGGAGACGCCCGCGCTTCCTCTGTTGAAGGGGATCACGACTTCAGCTTTGACGCTGGCATGCAGGCTGCCATGGATGCCACGGCGAAACTCAACTCTCGGCAACCTGCATCATCCATTCGTGCTCAAGACATGGACGATGAAGACATAGAGGCGGAAGCGGCGGCGGCAGAAATGGAGGCAGCGAAAGCAGCTCGCCCTCAGGTCCCTCGAGATGAGGACGATGATTTCTGGGATATTGTGGACACAGTGGCAATGGATACGGCTACAAAACAAACCATCTCCGCGATGCCCGTCTCACAGCATAAACCAACGGACGACGAGGATGAAGACTGGGCTGCCCTGGATTCAGCCCCCGCGGTGTCCGCGCCACAGCACACCAGAGCAGACGACGCGGATGAATGGGATGCACTGGATGCAATGGCGGTTGATGGGAGCTAAGTTCACGAACACGAATATCGAACCGTATTTCAATACATATTACTCCGCGATCCCCCAGTTAAATGCATAGAAGATATTAAACAAAATAGCTTGAGATATGGACATATCATGACTCGTTTGTAATATCGAACCGTATTTCAATACATATGCTCCGCGATCCTCCAGTTAAATGCATAAAACAAAATAGCTCGAGACATGGACAGATCACGACTCGTCTGCTTCATCTGTTTCTTCAGACGGCGCCCACAACACACAACGGCCGCTCGCATTTCCACTGACTGCCCGCTCCACGATACTGGGATGGGAGCAGGTGACGGCTTGAACAGCAGAAATTTTGGAACGATCCGAAAGCTTGGTGATTAAATCGCCCTGTTGATATCGTCAAACACCGTGGGGTACAATAGTTCGAAGTCGAACCTTGCAGGAGAAAATATCGAGAGAATGGTCCATATTGCCAATGGTGAAATGGGGGTAGGCGTCGGGATTAGGCGACCATTGGGCGCGAAGGATGGTCAGCCATTTCCCCTAATCACCGGTTTTGTTAGCCAGGGAAACGGCGATTTATAACTGAACTGACAGTCTGGCAATTATGACGAATCCGATGAAAGGGCCTCGATGAGGGGAAAGGCGCAGGGCTTTCAAACCTGACCGGTTCGATATCCCACACTATTCGTAGATTAGACGTGACAAGATGAGGTCGGTCCGGATACTTACATCGCAAGGAATCGTCGTAGCTGTGCTAACGATCCGGCGGCCACTCGGTCCCAATATGCAGAACTGACCGACTTATCATGCCGCCAATCACCTCGAAGGCAGCCCTTCCCTTTTTTTGAGTTCAGAAACTCAGTCACGGCCTCTGAGTCAATATCGGTGTTGACTGTAGAAATGGGCGTTAAGAAGGGACCTCCGGGGGAAGAAGGGGTGGTGTTGGAAGAGCCTGGTCGGAAAGTTCCAGGGAAATCGTTTGGAGCTTCCTTACATCCCATATTCTGTTTTATGTTAAGCCTCGCCTGTCCAAAGATAATGGTGGAAATGGCTCACTTCAGCGAACGATTATTGCTTGCCGTCAAAAGAAAATTTGGGCGAGTAGGATTTACACTTATGCAGCCAATCTTTTGGTCAGAAAGACCGTATCGAATAGTTGTCGACTTGTCTTGACGCAGATCGCGATGCCAAACCCCTCCTAGAGCATCTGAGATCCACATTTCATGTCCACTGGGCGTCAGGTCGATGCTGGAAATGAGGGTGTCTTCAATAGAGAAGATCTCCCTGGAAACCCCGGACGTGAAATTGAGACTGCGTACTGTGCAGTCATAAGAAGTCGTATAAATCTGAAGTCCTCAGTGAAAAGAACGTCGGAAAGTCCTGAACTCGTACATTATGCGAGTCGATTGGATCAATTTTGACGCATGAGATGGAACTAGAAGGGGGTCGCGGTTAGGGGAGGAGAAAGGCGATCTGCGGACACCTTACGATTTGAGGTGGCGGGCCAGTGAAGTTGCAGTCGCCAAATCCTCCCCCTTCTTGGTCAGCGGCTGGAGCCACATCACCGTCTTCATCGACTACCTCCTCGATGCCAGCTTTGCATCCCAAATGCCCAGTTGGCCGTGTTTGTCCCCGAAAAAGATGAGATCTGTTGGATTGAAGGTGTTAGCGGAGAGTGGCGGAAGAATGGTTTGATACCTTTTGTTACTCTGGGTGGTACGCAGCGCTGTAAATTCGTCCTGGGTCACTTGGCGCGCGATACCACCTTCAAGTCTTCAAGTTTTTCACGAAGTTCCGTGATAAGGTTGTCGTCCTCTTCATCTTCGGACTGATAAGCATCTTCGTCTCTGACTCGCCGCGGGTTCTGGGAAACGCTATTCATTGCCACAGAGAGTGCTGTTATATCGGCTTCCTCCTCATTCTCGGCAAGGGTGGTGAGGTCAAGGTCCGTGTGGCGCGCTCGTTTGGCAAGTCGTGCGCGCTCCTCAGCTTCCATTCGTTCCTCAGCCTCAATTGCGCGTCTTTCTTCGAGCTCTGCCTGTTCTATATTGAGAGGAACAACATGAATCGTTTTGGATCGCACCTCGCGCCTCTTCCGCTTCGAAGGACTCTCGTTTGGATCTACCGCTCCAGTGCGCAGACGGGCGGACTGTCGTCTTGGCCCCTCTGCGACCTCTTCGCGAGGCCTTTTGGTTCTCGCGATTGAACTGGCTTCGCCTGAGATTTATTGGCGGCCTTGGCTTTGACAGGAACGAGACTCTCGACGGCTTGCTTGAGCTGAAGCTGCTCTAGGAGCGCTTTATTTCTCGCGATATTTCTTTCACGCTCGAGCTCGTATTCGGTCGGCATATTTGGAAGAGATAGAGGACGCGCTGAAAGTTGTGAGTTCTTGACGCGCGGAGAAGAAGTTGGGGAGAGTGGGGAAAACGGAGAAGTTGTGAGTTGTTGTTGACGCGTTTCGCATCGTCGCCACACGTCACATCAAGTCACATTCTCAATATGGACTCAACCTTCGCGAGTCTGACGTCTTACCGCGTTGCGTACCGGCATTCAACGTCTACTGAGCTTTTCAGCGTGATATACTTCAGTCCCCAGTGCTTGTCGCTGAGGCAGCCCATTTTTTCCGAAAGTAAAACCACGAAATTTCAACGCAACGGAATTGATCTCTTCCGCCCTTTCTGCCGCCTCACCACTACTGAGTCTTTGGCGAACGCCAAAAGTTGGAACTGGTGCAAAGGATCCCGTCTTTGAATCTCATGGAGCCTGAGGCAAAATCCATAATGACGAGGAGTCGATCTTGGATCTCAAGAAACGGAACGGTTAGACCACTCTAGAGTAAGGACCATATTCCTCAAGCCGCGGGGAACTGAGTTACCGTAGATGAACGCAATTTCACCGGACCGAGCCATGACAGGATAGTCTCGATTCTCGTCGCACCAAATGCAGTAGACCATTTGGGGACACCTCCAGTTTGGCGACGCCAGCAAAGATACATACTCCGCAGGTTATTTCCTCACCGACTCGTCGATCCGTTGCCGCCACGACGGACCTTCTTCCACCAAACTGTAGAAAAAGGAACCCTGGCGCTGTGAGATTGTTGCAGACACGAATGGAGCGTCTCCCAGACAGGATCGTCTGCTTTGGGTGTAACGATTCAACGGCCACTCAGAATGGAAAACTTCGCGTATGGAAAACCGCTCAATATTGTGTTTTGTCACCGCCGGCCCTCGTCAATCGTTTTGTAAATGATATAACTTTTTTTGGTTCCGGCTTCGACTTCGTAGCCCGCATTTGGGAATGTCAATTCTATTATTTTTGGTTTGACTGTTTCAGGGACCAGAAAGAGAAGATGTCTGCACCTCAACCCCCCACCATGTCAAAGCCTCACGAAAACGACGACGACTGCTATGAATCCACCAAAGGCGTCGAATTTTATCGCGAACTGCACGGCCGGAGATTCAACAAGCTGAACCCTACGTATTTACTGCCCGCTGACGACGATGAAATCCACGTACGCTGAGTTGGCCTCAGCGTCTGGGATTATTGCTGATCCCAACCCCGCCAGCGGTATGCTTTAATGCACCGGCTCATCAAGTTCATTTTCAAGGGCGGAATTTACGTGGGACCAACAAGGGAGGTTTTACAGTTTGGGCCGTACCGCCAGGGTGGGTCGGTGATTGTTTTTCCCTTCCCACCGTTGAATCTCTGCCTCAGTCCTCGACCTTGGGACGGGCAGGGGCGAATGGGCGGTCGACCTGTGTGATGAATTTTCATACGTGGGTTCTTGAGTCTGTAGCGTCGATGAGCCGGCTTACACACTCCTTCCAGGTCTTTGTAACTGGCGTGGATATAGTCCCTATCCAACTCCAGTACGTCCGTCTTTGATACACTCATACACTAATTGAATTCTCAACAGAGAAGTCCCTCCGCGGTGTCGGCAAGTCCTGTATGCCATTCAGCAGGCTACTTATTTACAGGTCACCTGGAATAGGTTCGAAATCTGGGACATGAACACACCCTGGATGCCCTACGAGGACGCCTGCTTCGACTTGGTCCATGCGCGCGACGTCCTTACGGGAATCCGCGACTATCCGCTCTTTCTGGATCAAATTGCCCGTATTCTGCGCCCAGGCGGCCTCGTAATCCTCATCGAACCCGATTTCACCCAATATGTGCGTTCTCTGTATCTAGTCTGGAAGCCGCCCTAAATATTTCCAGGCGGACGGCAAACCAGAAGCTGCGTATACGCTCGGATCGGGGCCCCAAGGATGGTTCACGCTGTGGGAAACCTACCGCAGCTGTCTCTCCATCCTCGGCATCGATGTAACGGTGCCGCCGCGTCTACGGCAGCTCGTGGAGGTATCGGACTTGTTTGAAGATATCGTGGACCACAGAGGTGATATTCCAGTTGGCTTTTATCATGATCGTGAGCACAAAAAACTACGCGAAAAAGTACCTGAAATTAATTGGCAAACTTCTGGGCAGACAAGGGCCTGCTTACCGTGGGCCAGCTGCAGTGGATGGCATACGACCTCCTGCTGCCTGCGCTGAAGCCCATGTTCGTGTCCCTGGGGATGTTGGAAAGTAGAGTCGATCGGATAATCAAGGACGCCCAGACGGATCTATACCACAGCAATTCGGACTTCAAATTCTCCAGTCATCTGCATATCGTTCACGCAAGACGGAAAGACAACTGATTCCCTGCGCAGCGGAGAAAACCTGAGTCTTTACGCGATTCGCCATTCCAGGCTTCTGGATGTACCATTGAATAACTGATTGCCTGCGGTGGGAAACCAAATCATTGCGTGATTTGCCATATACAAACCCTCCAGTGGATGTACTACTTCAATCACCGTATAACCGCTATCCAAACGAGTAGGTTTGCTCCAGAACCATATTTTCAAATTTATCTTTATGTCGTCGTTCATATCACACCAAATATTCAAGCAGTTGTTGACCTCTGTTCCTCAAGTACACAGGAACGACCTACAAATCCTACAGCTAAGACATCAAGCAAGCACAACAAGGATGCAGGACAAGAAAGAGGTCAAAGACGATGATCAACACGATAGCAAACACGTCAACGTCAACGAAAAATGAGCGGACGGCCCAACGCAACAACGGTCGGTCCAGGGGGAGGAGGGGGAACGGCGAACCAAAAGACATTTCAACATCTCATCTCATCATCTACTCCTCCTTGACAAACTCCTGCAACACGGCGAGCGCCTCGTTGACCTTGCCGCTCATCGCCTCGGGGGAATCGAGCAGGTGGAGCAACTCGTTGTTGTCCATCTCAAGCAACATCCCGGTGATCTTGCCAGCCAGTTCGGGGTGCGAGCTGCAACACAAAAAGAAAGCAATCGATCAGCACAAAACACCAATGTAGAGGACTATTCATTCTTACCCGGCGATCCTGAGGTAGATCACCTCGCCGAGCATCTGCTTCTGTTCCATCGGCGACACGTTCGCGAGCGTCGCGGCAGAGATAGTGGGCACGCCGATAACGGGTTCTGGCGCCGCCGGCGCGCCGTTGCGCACTTGCGGGTTGAGCTTGTACGTCGGCTGCGTGGGCGTCTGCGCGCCGCGCGCAGGACCAGCCGCACCCGCAGGAGCCGGGGCGCGGTTCTGTTGCGGCGGCGGGACGCCCTGGGGCGGGGGCGCACGGGGGCCAGCGTTCGCAGGCGGCGGTGGGCCGGCAGCGCGGGGCATCTGCGCGTTGGGCATGGTGGGCGAGCCAGGGCCACGGGGCGCACCAGGGGGACGCGGGCCCGGGGCGGGCGCGCCGCGCACGAAGCCGGCGGGCATCGCGCCGTAGGGCTGGGGCGGACCCTGTTGGTACGGCGCGGGGATGGGCATGCCGGCGACCTGGCCGTTGTTCTGGGGGTAGCGCGGGCGCGGGGGCATCATGCCTGGCTGGCCGTAACCCATCATACCGCGGCCCTGGGGCGGGAAGCCCGGGCCCGGGGGTAGTACATGGGGCCGTTGATGTAGCCGCCCGGGAGCCCCGCGGCGGCAGCCTGCTGCATGCGGATCTGGTTGCGCTGCGCGATCTGGCTCTCGAGCTGCTGGCGGCGCACCTCGCGGCGCTGCGCGAGGGACACATAGAGGGGCTTGGACCCGATCATCTTGTTGTTCATCTCGGCGACGGCCTTGGTGGCTTCATCCGGGGACGAGAAACAGACAAACCCGAAGCCCTTGGACGTGCCCTTCTCGTCGCACATGACCTTGCAGCTCGTGACGGTGCCAAAGGGCTCGAACTCGGCGCGGAGCTTCTCGTCGTCGACGTCATCCTCGAGGTTTTTGATGTACAGGTTGACGCCCTGGAACTTGCTGAGCTTCTCCATCTTGGCCTGCTCGTACGAGCGGCGCAGCTCCTCCTCGCGCTCCGCCTTCTTCTGCGCGCGCGCAACAAAGAGCTTCTTGCCGTAGTGCTCGGTGTCGTTAAGCGCATCGACGGCCTTCTGCGCGTCCTCGTGCTTCTCGTAGTTAACGAACCCGAACAATGACTCCTTGGCCTTGCCAGTCTCGTTGACCTGGATGAGGCACGAGGTGACGGGCCCGAACGCGGTGAAGAGCGCCTCAAACTCCTCCTGGGACATATCAGGGTGGACGTTCTTGATGTACAGGTTGGTGAACTGGCTCTTCTGCTCGTCAAGCTTGGATTGGCGTTCCTACAAGTCGTCGTTTAATGATTTCCATGTCTCATAATCATAAAATTAGGACGACGCCACAACGAACCTTGCGGGAGATGTGGTGCCCGACGTAGACCTTCTTGTCGTTCAGCAGCATGCCGTTGACGGCCTTGATAGCGCTGTCAGCCGCCTCGCCGGTCTCGTAGTGCACGAATCCATAGCCCTTGGACATGCCATGCTCATCCGTGGCGACCTTGCACGACAGGACGTTGCCGAACGCGGCAAAAGTATCGTGGAGAGCCTGCATGAACGCACTGCGTTAGATAACGCAGCAACCCAAAACGAGCACCGGACCTTGTTGTCGATTGCCTCGTCCAAGTTTTTGATGAAAATGTTGCCCTGGCCGGTCTTGCGGAGCGCAGGGTCGCGCTGAGACCACATAATGCGGCACGCACGGTTCTTGATCAACGAGTAGTTGAGGCCTTCGAGGGCACGCTCGCCTGCATCATCGCGATGAGGTAGAGTGTGGAGCGAAAAAGGGGTGCATGCTTACCATCGGCGGCGTTCAAGTAGTTCACATACGCATAGCCAAGGGAGCGGCGGGTGACAGCGTCACGGCACACACGGATGCTGTGCGTCCGAGTCAGACTCGTTAAAAGGGTGAGGAGATAGCGCAAAACGAACCTCGCGACGGGCCCAATCATATTGAATATTTCGAAGAGCATGGCCTCAGTGACGGTGGGGTCGAGCTCGCCGACGTAAAGCGAGGCAGAGGGGGCGGAGGCCACGCTCGACTGCGGCGCGGGGGGGTTGTATGGCGCCGGCGCAGCGGCGGCGGGCGGGGCAGCGGCGACCTCAGGCGCAGGGGCAGGCGCGGCCTCGGGGACAGCGGGGGAAGACATGTTATTCGGTTTTTTCTGGTATTTGGGGGTCGTTACTGCTTTGTGAACTTTTTCTGAGACTGCCAATGCATCGTGATTAGGCGAAGCGAAGCGGAAAAGGTAGATGGAAAAAAGACGTACAACAACCGCTTGGATATAAAAAGTTTTTTTATATGTTTTTTAACGGCTTTTGAAGGGATGAGCGGGAGAAGAGAGAGAGAGAGGGAGAGAGGATTACCTTTAGATGATGGTGGTTAATGCCAACGCCGATAGCTTTCACAGCATTGCATTTTTGAATCTCCGCTTCGGCAAAGATTGATCTTAAGTTACAACAGAAGGAATATAAAACTAATGTAGCTAGGTCCTTGCGCGCTCCAAAAACATAAGTACTAGTCTCATCCTCTTGTGAAATACGCCCGTGCGCCGTGCGAAGCCAGCTCCGTCTTGGCCTGGCGATAATGCTAGTCAACATCCGAACGGCAGAAGCGCACGGACCACCAACCTTTTCCATGGTGTGCCCCGCGGCGTTGTGGTGAGCATAAATCTGCGGGCGGTCGGTCAGGGTGGGGGTGGGAAGGAGTGCGCCCTTCGTACCTGTCGGAAGTAAAAGGCGTTGCCCACGCCCTGAACCGTCCATCCGACGGTGGCGACGGTGCAAAACACAGCCGCTATCCAGCTATATGATCGGGATGAGCGTGGGTCCGTGTCGGAGACCGAAGACCGGGGGACGTACTGATGCTGAGCGTACATCTGGATCATCTGTATCAGGCCAGCGGAGCCGGTGCTGGGATGGGTGGGTGAGCAACGGCGCCTCGGATTTAGGATTCGGAAAACGAAAAGCACCTGGGGACACCGATGATCCTGGAGGGAGCGAGATGAGCGCGGGACCGGAGGCGGTGAGAAAGGAAGGAAGGATGCGCACATGTAGACACTGAATAGTAGATGGAATCCTCCAAAGAAGAAGTAAAAGTCTGGTTGAATGGGTGAGTACTGCGGAGGCGGACGGAGCATGGGGATGGTTACAATAATAAAGAGCTTGTTCCTGCGGGGTGGGCGGAGAGTCAGTGGGCTGCTGTGGGCAGACGGGTGCGGACTTGCTTTCATGTAGCCGTTGTAAATCGGGCTTTGGAAATGATGAGCGAAAGGCAGGGCGACACGGAGAGAACGACGGACCGATACCACAGGAGGAAGGAGAGGGTGGAGATGAGGAATAGATAGCTGGGGGCGCGGGGATGAGCTTGGGGCGGACTGACTGGGCGGAAATGACTGACCCGATACTTGCGCCGAGGTCGCGTCCACCGTCTCTGGAGCCGGCGATGAGAATGGTGACGCAGGCGACCATGTTGAGGACGAGGGTCGCGGCGAGAACAAGCCAGAGCTGGTAGAGGCGCGTAATGAGAGCCTGGGAGCCATCCGGAATCTCATCCTTGATTGAGTGGAAGATGAGAGGAAAAACTGCGAGTTACGTCAAAAAGGCTACGGAGACTGTGGGGACATGGCGCAGACATGGTGGCCAGTTGTTTCTGCCGTTCTTTCGGAGGTTGTCTGCCTTTGCAGCGAGTTCCTGCTCCCTGCGCTCGAGGTCTATTTCGCGCTGACGTAGCTGGTCGAGACGGTGGGCGTCTGGATTTGGCTGTGCGGGGTCATCGAAGGGGTTCGTGTCGAGCGAATGCGTTGAAGCAAACGGATTCTGGTCTGCGGAGAATTTATTAGAGATAGCAGAGAATATGGGAGGACATACTCATGGTCGTGTCGTAGTAGTTATGTGGAGGCTGCAGCCAAACAACCAAACAACGCGTCGGACATACCCGATCATGTAAGTAGCCGCATTTGGAAATATAGCACAGCCACATATATTTCTGTTTCCCGTGCCCGATTTGGGTTCTGCAGAACCTCTTTACGGCCTCTCTGATTCAAGTCTATGAATTCTGTCTGTCTGCTGTGACTTTTTTTGCGCGACACATCAAGGCACTCTGCTGTTCCACTTGAGAGCTTGGCGACAGTATATAATGCAGGGTTGACTATTACTACTCGCCACCTTGACTCCATCTAGCGTGGTTTATTTGTGGTTGACTTTTCTTCTTGCTGCCCCGTCTTCGTCGCCTTCCTCGCGCGCGCTCTCCCCGAGGCTTCGAGTCTTCCCAAATACGCTCATATCCATTTCCAGAATCCACCTTCATTATATCAGGCCCACCCACACTCGCTCTCTACACCATGTTCTCCTTTGCCGTCCTCGCTCTCGCTACTGCTGCCTCCAGCGCAAGCGCCTCCTCTTCATTCCCCCGCATCCACCACCACCACGTCCCCCGCACCCAGCCCCAGCAACCCCCCGCCGGCTGGGCCACCTCCTACCTCGAGCCCTACAACACGTACCACACCCGCTACACGGTCAGTTACCGTTGACATCTCCTACTCCAACCCAATATCTCACCATTTCTGCAGACAATTGGGTGCGAGAACAAGCACAACACCACATTCTTTGACTCGTGCTGCCATCCTCTGCTCGTACGTTGTTTCTCTTATCAGCGATCCTTTGTGCCTCAATTAATTGAATCAATTTTTTTTCATGTCAAGGCAACTGAGACGGTGGCCAAGAACCGGCCTGCGTGCTGTGCTATCGGTTCCTGCCCCGCCGCCGCGTCCGCCCCTACTCCGGCAAAGACACCTGCTCAAGCAAAGACATCTGCTCAAGCAAAGACACCTGCTCAAGCAAAGACACCTGCTCAAGCAAAGACACCTGCTCCAGCAAAAACATCCCTCGCCGCTGCGCCCGCTAAGACATCCCCCGCCGCTGCGCCTGCTAAGACATCCCCCGTCGCTGTGTCCGCTAAGACATCCCCGGCTAAGACATCCCTCGTCGCTGCGCCCGCTAAGACATCCCCCGCCGCTGCGCCCGCCAAGACTTCAGCAGCCGCAGCCCAAGGCGGCGATGACGAGGGTGACGACGAGGACTGTGACGACGAGGACGAGGACACCTGCGACGACGAGGACGAAGATTGCGAAGATGATGACAACGACTACGACGACGATGACGGCGATGAGGACTGCGACGACGAGGACGAGGACGAGTCGCCCTCCGCCCCCGCCTCCAGCAAGAAGGCAACACCGAGCAGCGCCGCCCCCAGAGAGACCTCCACCAAGGCCAATTCCGGCCCCACTCCTACTCCCACCGACGCACGCTCCACCGCCGCCCCGCGCCCACTACCTCTTCTCCCGCCCCCGCGCCAACGACCTCCTCCGCCGCCCCCTCGTCCGCCCCCACCGGCGACAAGTCCACCACAATAACCTACACCACCGGTGGCGTCGGGACGTGGTACTTGCAGGACGACGAGGACGGTGCGTGCGGCCACCGCCACAGCGACGACGACTGGGTCGTCGCGCTGGAGACCAAGACGTACGCCAAGGGCCTCCACTGCGGACAGCAGGTGCAGATTTGCAATGAGTTGAATAATAAGGTGCGGTCTGCGTTTCCAACTCCTTACTTCTCCGTTATCCCTTCATTGTTTCGCAAGTATGAGCACGAGCTGATTGTGTTTTTTTTTTTTCAGTGCGTGACCGGCCTCGTCGCGGACGAATGCCCGACGTGTCTCAACCCGGAGAGCATCGACATGTCGCGCGGGATGTTCGAGCAACTCGATGGCCTGTCGGTCGGGGAGTTCAAGAGTACGTCGTCTTCTCTTCCTTCTTCCCTCTTCCCTCTTCCTTCACTTTACTCCTCTACTTCATTCATCCTTTCTTCACTCCGCTAACGCCACTTCCTCCTTACAGTCAAGTGGGCGTTCGTGAGCTAAATAGACCCCCCTCCCGGCTCGGTCTCTTTATCTTCTCCTTTATTCCTCTCGACAAGTACGACTTCTTGCTGCCTCGTCGCCCATCATCATCATCATCATCACCCCCGCTTCCGCTACAGAAACGTATCGCTTCCGAGGTCTCATTCTCTCCACTTTATTTTTCCTTTCATTCACTCCGTTTCTTTTCTCGCGTTCTCGCGGCATGCCGCACGTTCATCCATTTTCACGTTGGGGCTAGCCCGGGTTGGGTTGTAGTGACTTCTCGAGGACGGATACCGACACCCACCCTCCCCGCTTCCCTTCCCATTTCCACTTCACTTCTGGCTTGGTACCTGTTGTTGTAGACGAACTAGCGAGCTAGTTACATTGAATATAACGTCGCCGGCGAATATCTTTTCTCGTGCGAATGCCAATGAGAATGAATTGAATAGGTAGTTCTCGGCGCGTCGTTTTCTCCGGACGCGACCATGTGATCAGACGATCCTGATTTATTTTTCACGCCGCGTGTAGGCATGGCTATTCCGCCATATCGCTGCATGCTGAGTGCAAAGTTTGTTTTCCGCGCTTCGAGCTCGATATTCACCGAATTTCTACGCGACGCGGGCCCGCCACCAGTAAGTAGCTATAGTTTATTTAACTTACCTCTAGCTAGCCTTTGGAACTTTTCCGAATGACGACTTGAAGGTACTTTTTTGTCTTCTGGATTCTCGTATTACGCCGCCCAGGCTGCGTTGGTAACGGCGGTTCGAGTGATTAACCGCAGTGCTTGAGGGTTAAGGTGCCGTTAAGTACTAGTATTACTCAGTCTGCGAGCCTTCCACGGCGCTGAAGCTCAAGTGAAGCTCCACATAATGTAACTCTCGTCATGCAGCTGATATGCCTCAGGCGTGTGCTAGTGCCGGCGTGAAGAGTGAGGAGTGCAGATACGGATGGGGAGTTCCAAAGGGTATTACAAGACAAGGGATTATAGTATCGCAGCAGCGCACGTAGCACAACGAGACACTGGAGCCTGCTTGAATCGGTGTCGCTTGTCCCCCTTACGAGAGGTAAGCAAATATTTGACTGGCGATCAAGATACTGTAAGTACCAGAACAATTCAAATGCAAATTCTCCGACGTTCATGTCGAGCGAAAGTTGAAGTTGAACATCGGACCTGTGCCAGTCCCACCGCCTCCACCTCGCATGCCTCCGCCCCCACCGGCACCGCCCGTTCCGCCTACAAGATAGATGTAAGTGCCGTGCCGACTTCAAGGGAAAGCGAATATTATGATTCCTACCACAAACGGAAACGTTGGTAAATTTCACGCGTTCGTTGTCGTCCATCACTTCCACAGATTCATACGCGCCCGTCCTTGCGCGCTTGGACGGCTACGGGCGTGTTTAAGTAGTTGTATGTGCGATAACTCCCAGTGCACCACCAACCCTATAGACTTCGTCATTCGTACGCTTGAGTTTGTCCTTTCCACCGCGGCGGCGCGGTTTGCGGCGCCCATTGCGGGGATTTGGGGGAATGCCGCCGCCGCGTTGGTTTGACTGAGCGTGTATGACCGACGAGCTCCATGGCGCCTCCAGCGCCGTGCCGCAACTAGAGCTCAGTGGAACGGCCGAGGAGATTAGCGGGTTCACCGGGCCGAAATGAAACGCCGGCACCGGCACAATGGAAGGACCCGGCCGGCCAGGAACGACCAAGACGGGGGTGTCGCCGAAATACGAGTCTGGGGTGTAGTGAAGGTTTCCATACAGTTGGTCGGTCTGCAAGGTCATCTGTGGTTCGTCTGGGCGCCGCTTCAATGTGTAGCTCGGCGGCATGGTATTCGCCATCCATAATAGCCAAGCCATGGCTAAAGCCGTCCAAACCAGCGTCGGTTATATTCACTTCTGAGCACACCGTGAAACGTGTCCCGTTTCACGTTTCACGGTCTACTCGACACTTGTCCAGATCCGCCCGTGCATGAAATAGTACAGCTCGCGCGTTAGCTAGATTAAGGCCAACCTTCCTTGCCCAAGTTGGCGAGTGTCGCAATACTAGTGCACCGCCTTCGAAGTGTCGCCAAAGAGAACTCGCGTCACGGCGTCAAGTTTTAAAATCGTTGGGGCCAAGCAGACCTCGGTGGGACTTGGTACAGACAGCCTGGGCAACCACATTCCAATGCTGTTGAACGTTCCGTGATCGGCTGGTGAGCGCCCACGCACAATTAGTGCACCACTTGCGAAGTGGCAAGGACAGGGTGGGTGTTTGCTGGAGAGACGGCGGTTGCGCGATCAAGGTCAGTCGAAAAAGAAAATAGAAGGGCAGGAATGGAATTGTGTTGTCGGGAGGGCAGTGCGGGACATATTTTCAGCCAGCGCGTGTGTTCATTTTGGGAAATATCAAATAACTATTCACCACTTCGGATCGTCCGACTGGAACCTCGTCCTAGACGCGTTCAAGTTGAGATTTTCGCGTCAGAAGTTATGCCAAGAGAAGAGAGCTCGCGTTAAAGCCTAGGCCTTAATTTTCAGAGAGTTTGGGTGGGAGGGAACCTACTCAGGAGTCAAGACTCTGGAGCCTGTCCGTCGCGTGCTCAAGACCGGGAGGAACGGCAAAATGGCCGGCCGGTAGTCGAATAGAATATATACTTGGACTATCTCCACATTTTTCTGAGCCGCGTCCGAGCAGGGAGGACATGCCGAAAGTGTAGAATGTCCACGCTCGCGTTGAGAGATATGAAAATGACAAACGGCTATTGGACAAGCGAAAATAAGCTCGGGCGAAGTGGGGAAGGTAATCCGCGATGAGGGTGTTATGTTTTTCGCGCCAAAGGGGGCGCAGCTGTTTCTTTGATTCGTTAGATCTGACCGAAGCCTTCTCGATCCCAAAATCCAAACGCTGACCTGAAAAATATTATCATCAAAATGAGGTATACATACCGCCGAAGAAATTGCCAGTGAGCTTGGCCGGAAGCTCGGTTCTTTCTGAGACGTCCACGAAGTTCGTTCGTGCTTGGAAGACGTCATGCAGAGATACGCCAGTATCGCTTAAATTTGAAAGCATACACCACGCTTGAGTCTTCTGGCCAAGGACCCAGTTCATCGAGCCTCATCGAAGCCGAAGCGTGTTTGCTGCTTGTACCTGAAAGATTCGGGAAGACGATACGATCCAATCCAACTTGCGTGCCATCGCCATCGTTGTACATCGAACCGAAACCGATCAAGTTGTATATACATATGCTTTAGCGTCATCGAAGCGCGTACCTTGGGTTAGAGGTAGTTAGTGCATTGAAGGTGTGGGGGAAAAGAACACACATTTTTACAACGTACAGCCCGTCCGGGAGGCCCTCCTGCACCTGTTCGGTGATCAGCTTTAGTCCCGCCGCGTCGAAGACGTCTTTCCACGCGCGGTCGGATCTGCGTGTCCAATTCGGTCAGCAGCTATTGCGTCCCAAAAAAAGGCAGACGCGCACCTCGTCAAACTGGAATCCTCCGCGTCAAACACGATACACGCCGCGCCGCCCGGCTCATCCGCACACAAATTCTCCTTGACCACGATGATGCTTTTTCCGGGCTCCCTTAGCGCGGCCTTGCTGCGGCGGAGGAACGCGGCCAAGTCCGGATCGGAGAGGTGGCCGAGGCACCACTGGCACCAGACAACGTCGAAGCCCGAGAGAGCCTCGTCGACTAGCTGGGCGGGGGCGGGTGTGTGGCCGACGCGATCGAGCATGGTGGCATGGTGCGGGCGGGCGGGATCGAATGCCTGCAGGGTGCCGCGGAGGAAGGTTACACTTTTGGAGGCATCGGCGATCCCGCGCCAGGGGTGGGGGTCGGTGGGAGCGGGCGAGACCGAGGCGCGGCCACGGAGGAGGGCTTCTTGGATGAAGTTGTCGACGGGCTCGAGGAGGACGACGTCCGAGACGAGGTGCAGCAGCACATCCGCCTAGGCAACGTCTAATACATTTTTTAAATAATTGGGGAGATGGGCTCACGGTGACGCGACCGATTCCTGCACCGACGTCGAGCGCGCGTGTGCGACGCGTCGGGGGGTTGAGCGGGCGCAGCGCAGAGGGAACGGTGCTCAGTTCAGGCAGCAAATTGAGGAGAAAGAGGCGGGAGCCCAGGGAATCGACGCGGGGTAGAGACTATTGAAGCTCATGAGGGCTCGTAACAAGCAGCAAGAAGGCTTACACCGGTGCCAAAACCACCAAGCACTCCATCGAGACTCGCCGGCTGCGTTTGCCAGTACTCGAGTCCGTCCTCGACGTTAGGGTCCATTTCAAACGTTTATTTCAACACTCGCAAAGCAAAGTCGTGAAATGTCGCTGGTCGTCGTCGGCGGCAACGGCTTCATCGGATCCGCAATATGCAGGGCCGCTCTCGCACGCGGCTTGCAGGTAACCAGCGTCAGCTCCTCTGGGAGGCCCTACCAGACCCCCAAGGGACACACACCCGCATGGGCAGCAAAGGTCAACTGGCAGACTGGCGACGCCCTGAGGCCAGAGTCCTTTGCGCGCCATCTCGACGGCGCGGTGGGCGTCGTGCATACCCTCGGCATCCTCCTCGAAGACGCGGGGTACAAACGCGCTGTACGCGACGCAGACGCGCCCGCTCTCCTGCGCGCCTTATTTGCCGACCGCAATCCACTCAGCCCGCCCCACACGACGTACGAGGCGATCAACCGCGACGCGGGTTTGTATTTCTTCCTTTCGTTTACAAACTACTGACAAGTGCGATTTATGCAGCGCTGCGCGTGAGCGAAGCGTTTCTCGACTCGGCCCCACCACCCGCCGGCGCTTCTAGCCCACGTCCGTTCGTGTTCATCTCCGCCGCAGACGTCTTCCGCCCCTGGATATCCGCGCGATATATCACCACGAAGCGCGCCGCGGAGCGAGGCATCACAGACCTCTTCGTTCCTCACGCTGAGCGCTTTCGCGCCGTGTTTTTGCGACCGGGTTCGTGCTTTCTTCCCTTCTTCTATTCCGCTACAGATTCCAATATTGCATGTTGAATTCTGCGCACAGGCCTAGTCTACCACGCACACCACCGCCCCCTCACCACCCCCGCCGCCGCGCTCCTCGACCTCACCTCGTCCCTCCACGCCGCCCTCCCGCACACGCTCCAACACTCCCTTCGTGCCGCTGTAGGCCACCTCCCTAACAGGGTGTCGCAGGATGCAGCGTCCATCGCCACCGCGCTGTCCACGCCCCCGATGCACGTCGACCACGTTGCCCGCGCAGCTGTCGCCGCGTGTCTCGACCCTGCCGTGCGCGGTGTGCTGGAGGTCACAGACATGCGAGAGGTTATTGGGTGGGATGCAAGGGATGCAGAGGGAGGTGAAAGGCGGGAGGTTGGTACGGTGCAGCGCGTATAGATTGTACGCACGTCAAACAAAAAGGAAAAAGGAAAATTCTGGAGAGTTATCGAGTCTGTCGACCTTGGATTCGGCGCAGAAAACTCGTGCCTCGTTGACACCCTCACTGGACGGCTGCGCTCAAGTTCATTTCGTGTGTCCCATTTCTGTTTACATCTCCGGTACCTGCCTAGACTTCAGCCAAACATTCTCCCCTACACTCTCGGAATGTCCTAGCTACTTGCCGCGGCGCCAATAAATGTGCAGATAAGGTCCATGCACATATGCTGTTCTATTCCGCATGGAACACTGCCCGTTTGTCGGTTTCTCCGGGTCTTCAACGCTTCAGTTGAGGGAGGCTTGCTTAGCGTCTACAAAATTCGCAGTGTCATCCAAGCCTTGACCCGAGTCGTCTTCTCTCGAATGCCTCTCGAGTCTTGACACGGGGATCTCGACTTTCCACGCGTTAAACGATGGGCGCTTACCCCAAGATGAGCGCTGGAAATATCTCCCACACTGACCTCCCGACGCGGCTGAATACCGTATCATAATCCTTGTTCTATTTTCTCTCTTGACTGACTTTGATCGCGCAGCCGCCGTCTGCACGTCTGACATTTCGAACTTTGCGGTAGAATTGCGTGCGCTCAACGTTCAGCAGCATTAGAATGCGGTTCGTACCAAGTCTCACTGAGGCCTGCTCTAAAACTCGAAGCCCTGGCCTGAGTTCTCTTCAGCGACGGTGCTACTTACCAACTTGATGAGATGTTAAGTACGTTGTTGTTGTCTCCCCGAGTAAAAATCTACGCCACCGCCAGCAGAAGTTTGATCTAATGCCGCAATCACACGGGTACCTTGTGGATCGCTTGTCGATACTGTACAGGACCTCCGATGAAGAAAGAGGGAGAGAGAGATTATGAGGCAGAACCTCCTTAGGCTGATCGCTTGCAATGGAAAGTCGACTAAACCGTTTTGGAACATTGTGCGCGAGTGGACAGACAAGAAACCAATTAAACCCCGAGTTACTCCGAGCCAATTACACGAGTCGTTCAAAGCAAGGTTGAATCCACCAGATGTACTTCCCGATAATTTCGACGCAGACCTCCACGACATTGTCCAATCCCTTAATGCCACAATCCCTCGTATCACGACAGATCGCACATCGCAGATGTTCTTCACCCGTCGCATCACGGTGACGGACATTCAAGATATCAAGAAGAAGCTGAGGAATAAATCTCTCCGCAGCTCTGTCGGCATAGATGATGTCTCCTACGCGAAGATCTTGACAATACCAAACGACGCACTGGTTTCCCTGTTCCATGCATGCCTAGATGGTACCGACGCACCACAAAAGTGGCTTGTGACCTTGTTGGTGGGTAGGTAGGTAGGTAGGTAGATTACACGGCACGGTCCCGCTTAGGAACGCCGGGGCCCAGGAATTATCTGAGTATACAGGCACTATTGTACACTACTGTCCCTGGACTCCTCTGTACCCCTGTAGCCGAGCTCACGACCAGAGTCTTTCAACACGCCGCGGTAGAACTAAAGGAAATAAAGAGAAGTGAGTACGAAATGAAGGCACCTCCAAGCATTACTGAACACAACACGGAGTAGGAATAAATGAAGGACTGAGCCTTGACCAAGCCACGTGGAGGCAGTAGTCTGTTCTAGTGTATATCGTCCTTCGCTTTAAGCTCTCCACGAAGAGTGCGAGTAAAGCCTGCGTGATGAGTCAATTTCCTGTCCGGCATTCTCAGCATGAGTCTTTCAGCATATGGCCGCGACATCAAACTGCGCATTTGGAACGCACAATTGTCTGTAAGAAGATTTTTCCTCAGCATGGAGTCTCAATGAACTCGAAATGGCCGTGCAAGTGATTTTTCGGGGCTGCAGGAGGAAAGAGCCATTCAAGATAGACAGTAGACAGGAACAGTTGACTCAAGGAGTTATCCTAAATTTCGTGAGGTGCGGGGCAATCATGGAGCAAGCGACAGTTCAGGCTGATGGGAGGAATTTGAGCCGCCACCACTCATCTCCACAATAGCACTCCGCAGTGCCGATTATCAAGAAACTGTTGTGAATGGTATGAAGTGCATGCATTCAATGTATCCTTTTACTTCTGAGTTCTATTCTTGCAGCAGGCAGAAGCATAACAGTACATTGGGCGTACAGGTGCGGCGCAATATGGCCATGACGCTGTAGTGACTTTGTTATGTTCGAGACTGAAAGCGAACGAAGGAGAAAGATGTCAAAATATGTCCCAAGGTAATTTGGCTGAAAACATCATGGACTGCTGCATTTAGACAGTAAATCATTGATGGCAGCAATTCTGGGTATACTCGAAATAGGAGGAATACATCGAAAGGTTGCGGTGAAGCCAATATGGCTAACATGGGAGCAGCAGCGAGCGTTTGGGGCCGAGGGGTGCAAGGAGGTGCCCTGCAGCCCATGGAGCGCCCGGCGAGAATTGCGATTGAGCAGTCTCAGGGTGACTTCCCAGGCTGGCAGCGATAATGGCGAGAGCGGGGGAGTTACAGTCGAAGTTTTCACCAGCGAAGATAATGGCCCCGATACGCGACCGTCAAGTTAACAGTTCAGGTGTGGTCTCAATGCTGGTGTGGCAGTGCCATGCTGACTAAGCGACTGACGCCGAAGGAGGCGAATTGACAGTGAGCAAGCCAACGACGGCGAGGATTGGGATTCGCGGCCACTGGGTACCACAGTCCCGAGAACACACTCAACGGAGGTTGTATGCAAAGGAATGAGGCCAGGGCAGCAAAATTGAGCTGGATGCGCGACGATTCCAGTAGATGTCATTTTTCCGAAAAGTGTAGTTTTGATTTTTTTGTACGATCTACACGATTCGGTTGCTCAGTTTTGCTCGGAGCAGCTCCGCAACGCAGCCAGCGACACTTTTGCGTGTGCGGGAGGGGGAGAGCAGCCGTAGTCAAAATTCGCGAAATCGGTGATGGGAGTACGGAATTGAGAATCGGAATTGAGAATCAATCAATACTGAAAGATGGTCGCGCGGTGGACGATCCGGAGAGTTACCGTTTAGTGGGCTTGGAGTGCTGCTTGCTTAAAGTGCTCACTTTACTTTTGGACGGTCGCTTGCGCGAGTGGGCAGCGTCGAATAACATCATCCCGGACTCCCAGAATGGATTCTTGCCGGGACATCGCACAGATGACAACTCTTTCATCCTTCTGTGCGCCATTCACCGTGCCAGGGCAGAGGACAAAACTCTCTATGTGTTCTTTGGTGACATGACGAACGCTTTCCCGTATACCGATGTAGGTCGGCTGTGGACGGATATGTACGCCGCGGGAGTTGGAGGCCCCTTCTTCGACTTGATCCGAATGCTCTACGCGCGGATGAAATACGCGGTGAAGTATGGGGATGAGCACTCACTTCCTTTCCGCTCCACAATCGGGTTGTTCACGGGGGACTCGGCATCACCATCACTCTGGAATATTTATTTCGCGGATTTCCGCCTTCCTCCACACGAGGACGACGTCCACCTGAACGGCCGCCCCATCTCGCAGGCAGAGCAAGCTGATGACAACCTCATTATGTCCACTTCCTTCCCTCCTTTCCAGAACAAGGTCCAGAACTTCCACAAATGGGGCGCGAACAAGCGTACCTTTGTGAGCGCGAAGAAATCAAAGTGGATGATCTTTGGCCCTCTGCCGCGGGAGATCCCTACGCTATGGTGTGGGAATACGGTTGTCGAGCTCGTCTTCGAGTTCAAGTATGTTGGGGTGTGGTTCACGTCGATCCAGAAAAATGTCTTCGCGACACACTACAGAATCAAAGCGTCCAAGGCCCGGAACATCAGCAACGCAATTTTTGCCTTGAAGCATAGGATCGGCTCGCTGCCCGTGCGAGAAGGTCTCGTGCTATACATGGCGCACGTGGATTGTTACCTGGTCTCGGGTTGTGAGCTGGCACTTGATACCCAGGGCGACCTGCTTGCAGATCTGCAAGATGTGCAGCACTCGTTCTTTCGGCGGTTACTGGGCCTGAACTCACGCTCGATGTTAGCCATTTTATTCACGGAAACTGGCCAGGTGCCGGTACGGATCAGGCGCTTACTCCTCGCTCTAGGCCGCTTGCAGTACATGCTCGATGTTGAGCCTGGGCGTGTGGTTAGGGACACACTCCTTGATTCAATTTCCCTGTGTCGTCAGGGTCGACCATCGTGGGCTTCGGATCTCCTGCTGGTATTGAGAGGACTCCCTTCCCCGATTGTGTTGAGTCCCGATGATCTGCTATCCAGCGAGACGGTGAAAACTGTATGGGAGCAGGTCATTGAGATTGTCGACGCGAGCCTGCAAGACGACATCGACCGTATGGTGAAAACCCATCTGCTATGCAATCGGGTGGAGTCTACCGAGACGGATGGGAAAAGGGTACTCAAGGTGGTCCCAAGGCGCCTCCGGCACTATCTCACTGCGGTGGCGATACCGGCACATCGGAAGGCCTTGACTTGTTTGCTCCTGGGGGACCACACACTCAGCGTTGTGCCCCAAGAAAAATGTTCTCCATAAACAAGCACACAACAAAGATTAAATTAATACCAGACGAATATAACCTTGAGCAGTCAGGTGACGTGTCATGTGACAGCACGTGACAGCATGTGATGCATGAGTCATTTTTAGGAGTGAGTCATAAAGGAAATGACTCACGCTAGGCATATAAAAGAGGCAGCAGTCCGCGGCTTGTAGGAGAGCTTTTTAGATCCCCTATTTGTACTTGTTTAGGGTAGTCTATAATTGATTTCTTACACAAACTCCTACGTGTGCTTGAGTTCTTAAGCTTACTAAGAACAATCTACTTGGCTCCTATACTACTTGCGGAACCCTTTTCAGATCAATTAGTGACGGCCATCAACGAGGTCTTCACCACCGCTTCTGATTACGTAATCACTACTTCCTTTTTCAGTAACTCACCGCCAACTTCCTAAGTAAGGAAGTTCACTCGCGCAGTCTTTTCGTACATCCCGAAACCAGTTGTTTCGGAGGAGTTCAAGGCGAACTAAAACTCCGTGTTACATCTGGTGACCACCGCAGGGGGTGGTAGAAAGTTGCGTGATTTCTGTAGACCGCTACCGACCAACAGTTACCGACAGTACCGACACCGACAGTTACCGAGCAGTTATCGAACAGTTACCGAACAGTACCGACACCGACACAGAATGAGAATGACCGCTACCGTTACCGAACCAGTACCGCAGATATTTCGAACATGGGAAGAAAGGCAGCAATATGAAGACGCATTCGCTTCAGACTCGAATAGGCGGAAGTTTGAAGAACGTTTTGGGGCTCCAGTGGGGCCGTTCGAGGAAGACGCCCGCGTATCTGAAGCGGGACCATCGTATACTAATGAGACAATGACTGGGAGACCATCAAGGAAGAGTAAAGGTAAGCGGAGACAGGGGAAGAGATCGCGCCGAGCAAGGATGAGAACGGCTGAAGAATCGAATGGAAGCGATGGGCCTTCCTCTTCGGAATCTGACCAGAGTGAGAATTCAACAGACAATCCATTACGTCCACAGCCCCCACGACGAGCCCCATTCTCAAGCGCCCAGGCCCCGCCAAATGGCTTCAAGGCACCTGCGCGAGCTTCCATTGATTTGCCACACCGAGGGTCAAAAGAAGCCCCGAAGACATTTCGTGGGAGCTATTCAGATGTTCAAAATTTTATAGATCACTACGAGAGGGTCTTGAAGAAATGTAACATCACCCGCGACAGAGAAAAGTGTGAAAGTATATTGATGTATTGTGCAGTGGACGTACAATATGTTATTTGCACGTTGGAGGGTTACGAGGTAGGCCGGTGGAGTACATTGAAGCAAGATATACTGCGCCATTACGATGCCGAGCGGGTTTATCAGAAACATAAACCAGTTGATGTGAAAAGGTACGTGGCCAAGCATCGGGAGAAAACTTGTACCAGCTTAACTCAGTGGTGACATTACTATACGAAATTCCATTCTATTGCTGGAGGGCCTCTTACGAAAGGGCATTTGAGCCGAGAGGATTACAATGCCTATTTCTGGATAGGCATACATCAGTCTCTGCGCCAGATAATTGAGAATCGGATATTACAAACCAATCCCTGGCGGAGGGACACGGACCAGTATACTGTGAAAGAAATTGATGACGCGGCTGAGCGGCATTTTCGTCGGGACCGGTACAAGACGTTAATGGTGTGGTCTGCGGAATTGGGAGAAGATTTGGAAGATGAAGACTCGGGCGAAGCATCTAGCGAAGAAACTTCTGAAAGTGAACTATCAGAATCCGATTTTGAGATCTTCCGCAAGAAGAGGAAACTGAGAGCAAAGAAGAAGAAGAAGGAGAATAAAGAGAAACAACGCGCTACAAAAAGGAAGCATACAGGGGACAGATGTACCCAACAATACCAAGGGTCGGAAGAAGAAGTAACATCTCTGATCCGGAAGCTGAGTACGATGAGACTGGATGACCCTGAATACGCGCCAATTTACTACCAAGTAATGGTGCTGGATCAAAGGGGGCTGGCTGAGAAGTGCGTAAAGCCGCCTACCCTCAATATTGCTCCGCGTCCGCCAACACCCTTTCGTCCGTCAGCACCACGCCAGTCGGGAGGAGGAACTGATAATCCCGCTACGTACCCAAACAGCATTCCGTTGGGTGGGCAAAGTGGTATGAACGGATCCGGGGGATCAAACGTCGGCAGAAATGACGACTCCTGTTATGGATGTTTTGGCACCGGCCACCGTATCAGTGAATGTCCTAGGATCGCGGCATTAGTGGCGAATAACGTTGTCATGACGAGTCCAGAGACACGTCGGTTAGTTATGAAGAACGGGTCGGAAATTCGGAGGTACAGGCAGGAGTCATTGGCGCAAGCGGCAGAACGGATCGCCGGAGTAAATAACCCACGGGTAATGCTTGGAATCGTAGACCTGGACGATGATAGAAGGGCCGCCGTACAAAGTTTCTATCAAGACGAGACGAGGACGGAATGGCGGATGGGGCTGGAAAACGCCTGCGAATCCAGTAGCGAGACAACATCTGAAGATGAGGCAATCGCACAGGAAGAACTAGTGAGTCCCGAAGTGTATTTAACACCACCCATACCAGCGACACAGCTTGCGCACCCGGTATATCCAGCTGAGAGGACCGAAACTAGTACCCGTAAAGCTCGCAAGGTAGTATTTGATGGGGTATATCCGCCGTCGCGAGAAAAGGTACGTCCGAGGGCCGGGGAGGTTAGAGACTTACTGCAGGACGAAGAAATTTCAGATAGAAACAGACACGGACTGAGAAAGGAAGCAGAGAACTCGCCTATTCCTCCAGCCTCAGAAGCCCTGGCCCCCGAGAGGACCAAAATGGAAAAGAATCAGAGAGTCCCTGAACAATCGTCAACATCGAACTCAGGTAAAATAAAAACTGACTCGCGTCCAATCGAAGCACGACGGCTCCGGGGTGGGAAGGACGAAGATGTCGAGATGCCGGAGGAGAGATCAAAGGAAAAAGGCAAGGAAGGCCAGAACGCCCCAGATATAGTTCGAGAAGGAGTGGCGGGAAAGGACGATAGAAGCACAAGAGTAACGGGCCGGCAGTCTGAATTGACCGGCTCTGTGGATCGCTGGACCGTGGTGGACCGAATATTGGATACACCTATTACTATGACTTTTCGGGAAATAATGGTGACCTCGAAGGACATTCGCGCAGAGATTCAAGATTTGATAAAGGTAAAGAATGTTCGTGCGGTGTTCTTGGGTGATACTCGAGACCACCCGATAATAGCCAATTTTGGATGGCCTCGGTCGAACGGTATACTCATCAAAATCGAAATGAAAACTGGTGGGCGAAATGTTTGTGCTATTATTGATACGGGATCGGAATTGAATGTGGTTCGTACGGACGTGGCCTTGCAGAAAATCCAACAACCCATTGACATGAGCCGAGCCACCAACATGAACGACGCGAATGGAGGAAGAGGACAGCTAAGAGGGTGGATTAAGGACGTAGATTTCAGCTGTGGAGGAGCATTCACCATGACCGACTTGTGGGTGTCTCAGACGGCCCCGTTTTCATTGTTGTTGGGGCGGCCATGGCAGCGCGGAAATCTGGTGAGCATTGATGAACGCGAAGAGGGCACTTATCTAATATTCAAGGACCGAGAAACGAAACTTCCCCGTTTCGAGCTCCTTGCGGTGCCGCACGAGAGTCCAGATGCATCGGTAAACCTTAATCAATATCGGACGTTTGCCTTCTTTAAAGAAATGGAAACTGACGCACCGAAAAACTCGAAGGAGAGATTAGATTCATCGGCGTTTTCCATCTTGGGAAGGCGGAAAAACATTCGGCGGGGCCGCGGACAGTGCACGAGCGAAGATGGGTCTGGCCCAAATCTGACGGAGGAGCAGGTAAGTGTCGGGAATCGAGAAGGCCGACATACCTTTCCAGAAACAACGCGGGAATGGGTTTGGATTCTTTTCAGAGCGATCTGGGATCTCATTATTATGTTTTGGAGTCAGGACTTTCACCGAGGGGAAGGGGAGAAGACGCCGATCAACAGGTATAAGAGCAGCGGTGAGGCACCAGAAAGACTGGTTGGGCCTCGCGTTACGCCCTTGCGTTTGTCTGCTATGGCGCTATCTCGCCCCGTTGTGGAACCAATGCTACTTCGCGACAACAGCTAGGGGCCGTTCGGACCACGTGAAGAGATCCAATATTTGCGTCATCAACAGACGCGTCCTCCGCCGATGCCCGTAGTCTCTCTCAACGCCACGGGCCCTATTGCTGCCATCGAGGACCTCATTGCGCGCCAATGGACCGACTGGGAGCAGCGTCGACCTCTGCAAGTCCGCCCGACGTTTTCAGTGTCGCCCAATGCCGAATATTTTGGGAGGCGGGAGCTAGCGAACGGACAAGTGGTACACCGAAGTTTAGCCACTAACGTGTTGCGTGTATTTCCAGCAGATGAATCGGGCGTACCTTACACCCTTGCCTGCCACGAGTTTACTGTTCACCTCGCGGCCCCGACGAACCCCAGCAACATATGGCGTCTCGAGTGCCCCTACCCTACCGAAGGGCGACTACAAGAAGCAGTGGCGAACATGGTGCCGCGGGGAATAGACCTTGGATTTGACTTGGCGTTCCCGACGCACGCCACCAGCACAGCGCCCGATATGCTCCCACTGATGGAGCGCCTCCGGCTGAACCAGGTAAGTAGGGCGCGACCCTGGACCAGCTCGCGAACTTACTCGTGTCAGACGTCGAACGAAGAGGACGCGGCGGTCGAAACCCTGTACGGGCAGCAGGACACCTCGGTGAATCCACGCGATACTGTCGTACGCTCGCCGTTGGCGGCGGCTACGGGTCGCAGAACTTCTGGGTACAGCACAGAGATGCACGACCGCCGCGCTATCGCCTTAGCAACTGAGAACGAGAGTTTGTTCGGGTCGGATGGCGGCAGCATGCCCGAGCTATGCAGCGAGCCTGAGTCGGTCGACTTGGGCCTCTGCCCTTTCTGCCTGGGGGGAGTGCACGCTACTGTCTTCGACTGTCCACTGTACGTGCCGCGTCTGTCGGACAACGAAGTTGTCGCGGTCCATGCCTTAAACTCACTGGCTTCCGGTGGGAACATCGTCACCATTTGGATAAAGTTTAATGTTGACGTTTACCTTTTAGGGGATTTTCCTGCGTTTTCGGAGTTGTCGCCTGAGATGCGCCGCGCGCTAGACAACACGAGAGGCCCGCTTCAGACAGAATGGGTGGCGCCCGTCGCGCTTCGCCCTCAGGAAACCACGGCAGCAATCCGCGAGATACTCGAGAAGTTCACTACGGAGTATGATGAAGAACGAGCCAGAGAAATGGCAAGCGAGGAGGCGTTGGCGAAGGAGTTGGAGGAAGGGCTTCTTCAGGCGCGCAACACAGCCACTGATCGGACTCGCGCCGACACTCCGTTCCCACACATTCCTGCCGCAGTTGCCTCCACCCACGACCGTACCAACGAACCGTCTCACACCGCTCTTCTCGATCCGCCTGTCTTCCATCGCCGAGGCCGAGTCGTGGACCGCGAGTTGTGGTCCAGTTCATCGCCCTCTCAATCGGGCTCCAGCACTAGCAGCGACTCGTACGAAAATATCAACTCAGCGACGTTTTTACACCCGACGACCGCACACGAGCGGATTCCGACACTTTCCCCCGGAGGCTGGAGTCCCGCGGTCACCGAATGGTCAGTAGAAACTCCGGATTTCATGTTCAATCCTACTTGGGTGATTGACGAGGCCGTTGCTAGGGCGCTTAATGCTGAGGCAGCAGCACCACCCACTACCGCCAGCACGGCTTCGTCAACGAACGCTACGACATCCTCGAACGGAGACGACGAGCCCGGGCTTCATGCGCCATTCCACCGCCTTCCACAGTTTACTTTTCAGCCAGGAAACCCCGAGGATCTTCAGTTGGCGCTTTATTTTTGGCTGTACGACGGTGCTTTGAAGCAGTTGGACGCCCGCCGCTTCGAAGATGACTTCGGATCGGAACCCGCAGAGAAGGCGTTGCGCATTTTACACGGGCCTCTTCATCGTTTCATCGACTATACAGCCATGGCGGCCGAAGGGGTGCATAACCTCCAGGACGCAGCCCCCCATCGGCCCTACCCGTTGTCCCCGATATCCGAACGAGACGCGCCATCGGACGACTCGTGGAGCCACGTTCGTTCGCCCACCTCACTCGATTTCAGCCTCCCGACATATGCCCCCACGCATCCTGCGCATTCCATTACGACCTCAGCGCTACCACCCCTCGTGGCGTTTTCCGGTTACGTCCCGATTGAAAACAACCATTCAGCTGAACCGCTCGAGTCCAGTTCCGAGTCAGAAGGGGGGGGGGAAGCGGTGCAAATCGGGGAGGGCATTGATTCGACGCGCACTGGAGTGGGCATTGACTTGCGCCGTCTTCCAGACGGGGTCAGTTCGCCGGCCGTTGACCGCAAGCGCAAGAATCCCGAGGGAGACGCGGATGGAGAATTCCAGCAGGGACGTCGACAGCGGACATTCGGTAAGTTTCGGGGCGAAGATCTGTGGAAGAATGTCGTTGAAAACGAAACCCTTAAAGCTGCCGCTGCGAGAGCTGTCGCCGCTGCCACCCCAGAAGACATTCGGTACTTCGGTGGGATCCGCCTGGCGATTCTCGCCATGTCGCATTTTTTGGAGGAAGTCTGTTGGAGACTATACGGGATCGACGAGACGTCCTTTCCAGATAAGTACCTCCTCCATCACCCTCTGCTCCACGATCTCGAAGCCGCCAAGATTCAGACCCTCTGGACTGTCTTGCAGCGGCAGGGACGCGAACGTCTGGCCAATAACCTTCACGAACTGCTTTCTATCCGAATTCGCAACGACATTGCCGATACGCATCTGTTCGACGCCGCGCACCTCGACGAATGCTATCCCGAACAAGACGCTCGGTACTGGGATCTCCTGCGCGAGCCCCACGTTACGCCAACCACCCGTGCGGAATTCGCCACGCGCATGGGTTTCAGTGACTCGGACTCTGACGACTCGGATGACGATGAAATGCACCTCGAGTACCCCGACAGCGAGTATCGCAGCACAGATGAAGAAGGAGAGGCGCCCGTCCGTCAGTGGATTCACGCCGCCCCCAACTACTACCCCCGCGGGCCTCCCTACGTCACCCGTTCTGGCGCGCTCGTTGCCGGCCGCGGAGGCATCCCGCACTCGCTTTGAAGGCACGTCTATATTTATTCCGTTCGCCGCGGTAGCCTTATTTATTACCAGTCTCTATCACGCCTTGAGGACAGAGTTTGAAGGAGTTTGCGTTTCGACATCGGGAATTCTCAAGGGATCGCGCCACACCGCAACGATTTTGACAGCGGTTGTACCATTAGGCTCACAAGGAGGTTTCGCGTGGAAGAGGCGGGGTGTAGTGATATACGAGACTGCCGTCGCCTTGTCCCAAGGGTTTCGGGAATGAAGTATGCGTGGCGCGTGGTATGTAATAGTATGTTGAACACTCTATACCTTGGGGTAGCACTAGTATCTGCTATGACGAAGTATTTGAGTTGGACGAGTGCGCGCGTTAAGGACTCCCAGTTGCCCGCCGAGTATAGCTGTTTTTCCTTAAGGAGAGAAGAGACCTTGGAACGCGAAGGAGAAAATTTTCGCTACGGTTTAATGCCCAGCAAGGCTCAGCTTCAGAGAAATTGGAGTGAAATGGAAGAAGACGACGAATTCATATTCTATCCTGTGCAAATATACGATCAACAGGGCACGGAATTTCAATCATTCACTATGTATCAACGGGTATGGGACAACGAAGAAAGAGAGGAAGAGGGTGATAACAAAGACGAAGGCCCTTATTTCTATCCGGTGGAGTTAGCCCACAACACAGGTGAGGAAATGAAAATCTTTACCATGTATAAACGTGTTGACAAGAAAATTCGGCCCGTCTCAACTACATTTTCTCCGGAGTATGAGGTGAAACGCGCTATTCCTGAAGACCCGCTCAAGTCCTTGCCAGAACTAGAGATGCGACCACCGCCGTTCCAGGCCACGAAGAGGCTCGATGAAGAACGCTTAAAAATTCTGGCATTGAACCACGAAGGATTCTTGAGCCCGGAAGAAGAGGCAGTATTTGTTCGAGTCATGGAACTAAACCAAAGGGCACTAGCATTTGAAGACTCAGAAAGGGGAACGTTCCGGGACGATTATTTTTCGCCATACAAAATTGCCACCGTGCCGCATGTGCCTTGGGAATATAAAAATATTCCAATTCCTCCGGGCATATTGCAGAAAGTCATTGAAGTTCTCAAGCTTAAGATGGAGGCGGGTGTTTATGAGATGTGCCAGTCTTCTTATCGGTCACGGTGGTTTTGCGTCCTGAAAAAGAATGGTAAGCTGCGGATTGTGCATGACTTGCAACCATTAAACAAGGTCTCCATTCGTGATGCTGGGATGCTGCCCATTGTTGACGACTTCGTAGAAGGTTTTGCAGGAAGACAATGCTACACCGTGTTTGACCTGTACTGGGGATTCGACGCGCGGAAGATGGAACCAGAAAGCCGCGACATGACAGCATTTATGACCCCGCTTGGCCTCTTACGAATCACCTCGATGCCGACAGGATACACCAATTCACCTGCAGAATTTCAGAAATGTATGGTCTATATACTAAAAGACGAGATTCCAAACGTGGCGAACATTTTTATCGACGATCTGCCTATCAAAGGCCCAGCAACTTCTTATCTGGATAAGTACGGTCAGCCCGAGATGCTGGCGAAAAACCTAGGCATTCGCCGTTTCATTTGGGAACACGCGCTGGATGTACACCGAATTATGCACAAGGTCGGATGCGCTGGGGCAACCTTTTCAGCAACCAAGGTACAATGTTGCCGACCCAAAGCTTTAATTGTCGGGCAGGTCTGTTCACCTGAAGGGCGAACACCGGACGAGAAAAAGGTTTCGGCAATATTGAACTGGCCAATGCTGAAGACCCCACAGGAGGTAAGGCGCTTCCTAGGACTCTGCGGGACTGTACGAATCTGGATCATGAGCTATTCGGAAATTATCCGACCACTCACCGAGTTGTATAGAAAACAACAAGTATTTGAATGGACCGAGCGGCGAGAATGGGCTTTTAGTCAAATCAAACAGCTCATAGCTTCAGCACCAGCATTGCGTCCTATTAACTACGAATCAGAGGAGCCCATTATTCTCTCGGTGGACTCAAGCTCAGCAGCAGCAGGGATGATCTTGTCGCAACGCGATGAGAAGGGAATTCGGAGACCCGCAAGATACGGCTCAATTCCAATGAGTGAACGGGAATCCCGATACTCACAGCCTAAGCTGGAACTTTTTGGACTATATCGAGCTCTCCGACATTGGCGACTATACATCATTGGCGCGAAGTCACTTCAGGTCGAGGTTGACGCCAAATATATCCAAGGCCTTCTCAATAACCCTGACTTGCAGCCGGATGCAGCGGTGAATAGGTGGATTCAAGGTATTTTGATGTTTCACTTTGCGTTGATTCATGTACCCGCCACAAAATTTCAGGGCCCAGACGCCTTATCCCGACGAACACCTGCGGACGGAGAGGAAATTGTAAGTGATGATGATTCATGGCTAGATGAGATTGCGCTCTTCATGCAGATAGATTGGTCGGAGCTGACAGAAGAAGAGCGGAATCTACCATCATGCTACATGAATCGTCAACAGCAAGAAAGTTTCTTGCAGCAAGTTTTTCGTTTTCTCAGCACGCTCGAGGCTCCAGTTTTTGATAAGCCACAGAAGCACGCCCGATTTATTCAACAAGCGACAAGGTTCATGATTCACGAAGGAAAGTTTTTGAGGCGAAACAAGAAAGGACCACCGCTGAATGTAATTCTAGAGCCAGCCCGGCGCCTAAAAATTCTGACTCAAGCTCATGAAGAAATGGGGCACCACGGTATTCAGCCTATATGGGATATGCTCAAGTTGCGATTCTATTGGCCCAAGATGTACAATGATATTCAACATCATAATGCATCGTGCCATCGATGTCAGGTACGGAGTACCAGAAAACTTGAAATCCCAATAACTTCGACTACACCAGCAGTGCTTTTTCAAACGGTCTATATCGACATTATGATGATGCCAGAATCAACTCACAAATACAAAATGATTGTGGCCGCCCGAGATGACTTGTCGGGAACTTGCGAAGCACAGGCTTTGAAAACAAAGACTGCAGCAGATCTCGCAAATTTCTTCTGGGTGTACATCTATTGTCGATACGGATGTCCTCGAAAAGTCGTCACTGACAACGGTTCCGAAGTTAAAGCAGGATTCAAAGCCTTGATGAAAAATATGAACATACCTCACGTCAAAATTTCGGCCTATAACAAGCATGCTAGCGGTGTCGTTGAGCAAGGGCATTTTACCTTAAGGGAAGCTCTTGCTAAATCCTGTGGAGGAAAAATTGAGATGTGGCCCGAAAAGCTCGCGGCCGCTCTACTGGCAGATCGCGTGACCGTGAGTCGGGTAACGGGCTTTTCCCCATTTCAGTTACTGCATGGCATAGATCCCGTTCTACCATTTGACCTCGCGGAAGCTACATTTATGGTAAGCGGTTTTCGCACGGGGATGACAACCACCGAGCTCTTGACACTCCGAATCAGGCAACTTTCGAAGCACCCCAGGGACATCAATAGGGCGAAAGAAGCTTTACGGAAGGCACGATTCAAGTCCAAGCAGCAATTCGAGCGGCGGTTCATGAAGAAGTTGCAACGAGGAACATACAAGCAAGGGGAGCTGGTGCTTGTACGGAATGTGGGCATCGAAATGGAAGTTGGTTCGCGCAAGAAGACAGACGATAAATACTTCGGGCCATATGAAGTGGTACGGAGGAACGCTGGAGGAGCATACATTTTGAGGGAGTTGGATGGAACTCTTTTCCGACGTAATCCCACGGCAGCATTCCGACTACTGCCCTACATCACCCGGAACCATTGGTTTATGCGAAATAATTTGCTGGAGGAAGACCTGGACGACACAGATTCGGAAGATGACGATGAGATGCTGGACGAGTCAGAAGAAGACTGAAGATCGCCGCGTGCCGTGGACGGCATGAGCCAGAATGGGACAAGGAATAAATAGCACCTGCACATTGGCAGCAAACAAACTTTGATGGAAGAAAGAAGAATTCAGGGATAGCAATAAAATGCTGAAGCTTGGACGACCCAGCGACTTGAGATTTTCTCTTGCCCGACTCTCTCCCAACATTTGTTTTTCACATCTGAACTGCCTTACATCCACTCGACGCTCTCTCTTTCTCTTCGTATTAGCCTGGCGATAAACCCAAGCCTCCAAAAACATCTTACTATGCAAACTTACCAGCCTGACTCGCCGACGATCCGGCGGTCTCGATCCCTCACTCAGGTCGCTCAACATGGAGCCAGTAGCAATGTGAGTTGGTTGCTTATGTTATCCAGATATGCTTTATTCATGACTGTCATGACCCTTTTTCCTCTGGGCAGGAAAATTACGAGGCGATAGAACAGCGTGCTCGCCAAGAAATCTGGAACATTCACAACCAGCGGACCTTAACCTTCCTTCCCTTACCGGCCATGTCGTCCCCGCATCTCGCTACCCGACCCGACAGCCAGCTCGATCCTTTGAGCCTGTACCCAATTTTTCTGGGACGCGGCAGTACCACGGTGTTGACATCGTCGTGGGCTCATCTCGACCGATATCCGTCCTCCACAGGGGGCACCAGCCTCGATGCACAGACGTCAACGTGGTCTCTTTCCTCCAGCCAGGAAGACGAGATTGCTGCAGAGGCCCTGAGGGCGGCACATATCACCAGCCAAGTGGATGCATCGATTGGGACTGCGAGGACCGCACCCTCGCCGCCCCTTGTTGTCGATCCAAGGACTTATCCCCGCCATTTCCCAGTGGAGTTTCACCCAGCACTCGCTGAGTACACCCTCTGTTACCCTAACAAGGATATGGGTGAGGATGAGGAGATGTTATTGCGCCTTGCCGCCTACCCTCGGTGGAGAGTGGCCCACACTTTATTTAATGCTCACCTTGCCGACAATCCGGTCTCCTCGGAACACCCTGTGCAGCCTCTCTACGTCTGGCGCAGCCGGACGGAACCTGTTTTCGAGTTGGACACTGTCCCCCACTGGCAGCTGCAAACGGGGGATACAGTGGAAACGTTTGGTATGTGGGACGGTAGGTGGTGCTTAACGGACCAAGTTAAGCGGCGCCACGAGTTCCGCCTTATCAGCAAGGACCCACCGGTCGAATGGGTATACATATTATGCGAGAACGACCTGCTCCGGCAGCAGGCATGGCTCAAGATACCGGCGAGGTTTTTTTATCCCACCACCTTCGGGATAAAACTGCGCAAAGGGGCACATGCCATCGGGTCCCTATTTGCTCGCTCCCGGCCAATCTTTCCACACCACGCACGCAGCCGCGACGACTGAGCGAAAAACTGCGCTTTCGCCGGGGAAAACATACCGAGGAGGATTAGCATTTCACCGGTCCGACACATGCAGAGCACATCTTTCGCCGATACCCCATGGATGTACACAATTTCTGCCCCCATGCCTCGACCCCCAACAATCTCACACGTTCTTTGATTGGCCGCTCCAGTATCTACAGCTATTAGTCTTCAACCCACGCTCCTTCCAATCCCATGCGCTCTGTCTCTCGCCTAGCTAGTAATGATTTGTCCTGTAAAAAGCTCAGCCGCTGTTCATAATGCTCAAAACCTGTTGTTGCTCGCACTAATGGATGGTTCATGTTATTCTGTTCGCCGCGGATGTCATGTACGAGAAATAATGAATACAGTGCACGAGCATACTGAGTTTTAAAAGACCAGCCGACTTCCTTGCAGAATCAAATCCAAGCTACACGACATGCAAAGGATCTATTTTGAAGAACTTAATCATTGTTGCATGCATGTTTTGACTGGGGACAGTCAAGATTTTTTCCGTTCGCCGCGGATGTGCCCCAAGAAAAATGTTCTCCATAAACAAGCACACAACAAAGATTAAATTAATACCAGACGAATATAACCTTGAGCAGTCAGGTGACGTGTCATGTGACAGCACGTGACAGCATGTGATGCATGAGTCATTTTTAGGAGTGAGTCATAAAGGAAATGACTCACGCTAGGCATATAAAAGAGGCAGCAGTCCGCGGCTTGTAGGAGAGCTTTTTAGATCCCCTATTTGTACTTGTTTAGGGTAGTCTATAATTGATTTCTTACACAAACTCCTACGTGTGCTTGAGTTCTTAAGCTTACTAAGAACAATCTACTTGGCTCCTATACTACTTGCGGAACCCTTTTCAGATCAATTAGTGACGGCCATCAACGAGGTCTTCACCACCGCTTCTGATTACGTAATCACTACTTCCTTTTTCAGTAACTCACCGCCAACTTCCTAAGTAAGGAAGTTCACTCGCGCAGTCTTTTCGTACATCCCGAAACCAGTTGTTTCGGAGGAGTTCAAGGCGAACTAAAACTCCGTGTTACAGCGTGGAGAGGCTTCGGTATGGTGCTCGATACCGTCGGCCGGTTCCACGCGCATTGAGGTTGTGTAGGTTTTGTAGAGGGTCGGTGGAGGATGAGGCGCATGCGCTTATCGGGTGCGCCGTCGACCTGCGAGTCGTACAGCTGAGAGCGGAGTTCTTGCTGGCATTGACAACGAGGGATCCCGAGCTACGTACCAGGTACGGAGCGGTTTCCGACTACGACTTCCTGCTGGCGTGTGTCGCATCACGCAAAGCGGTGGTCATCTTTGCCAAGTTTGTTTACGCGACTCTTCAAGCGTTCCACGATGTCCCACCTTATGTCCCCTTGGCATTCAAACTATCTGTGTAGGCAATTGGTCCCGTCTTCATAGTCTTCTTCGTGAGAGATCGATTATTCCGTGTGGAGTACTTCGATTAGCACAGCGAGTGGGCGGCTGATGACTGTAGCATACGATTACGGACGCGTTGTATGTCGGTACAGTACCTGCTTGTTCCTCAATGGGACCTCGGCAGTAATACATTCTTCCTTCCTTCCTTCCTTCCTTCCTTCCTTCCGACAATCCACCAAAATGCCTGATCTCGGAAACCCCCTTCGTTACCCGCAAAAAAAATTGCCCTCAGACCCCCGTTCGTTACCCGCTTTTGCCCCAGGCTCAGCCAGGGGGGCGTTCGTTACCCGCTTTTGGCCCCAGGGCATGTCAAAATCTCGAAAAAAATCCAAAAAATCCGAAAGAAAATCCGAAAAAATCCCAAATATATTCAGCTGTGTGCGACGTATGTAGTTTCGGTGCCATTGAGAGGTTGCGAGGAGTGTGCACGACACAAAAATATAGCAACGCTCTTTGTTTGGGACCCGGAAGCATAAAAAGTGATAAAGATAAAAGTTAGTTCGACTGGAGAGCATAGCCGGTCTAGAGGTGAGCTGAAGTAAAGTTACTGTATGTATTGTGAAGCTCGGTTGGGTGAGTGGTTACCAAAGCGCGTCTTGCCGGCTCCCACACGGTGATCTTGAGTTCGAACCCTACCTCAGACCCTCCTTTGTTACCCGCTTTTTTGTCAGGCTGTTCCAACGCCCCCCTTGTTACCTGTTTTTGGCCCCATGAATCCTGGCCAAAATCGCTCTTCGTTACCCGTTTTTGCCTCATGGAACCCTTAAAAAATCCTCGTTCGTTACCCGCTTTTTAGGCGCCCGGATCAGGCATTTGGCTGGGTTGTCAGAGGTCCTTACTGTACGGACTTGTAGGGAGGCAACGGTCACGGTCACGATGGGTCCGTTGCGTCGCCGGCGTATGGCCTGGTCACGGTCACGGAGGGCATTTGCGCGAGAAAAAAGCTGAAAAAATGCCCAAAAATCGAATAAAACCGCGGGAAATTGCCATAAATAGCAATTTTGTTGCCCAAAAATAGCACCGTTGCGTCGCCCCCGTCTATTACGGCATGTCACGGTAGACGCGTTGTTCCCTACAAGTCCGTACAGTAGGTATACAAAAAGCCGCGCGGTGGATGTCGTCCAACAACCCGCCAATACTGCCAGTGGTTGGGCAGGTTTAGACATGACTTGGCTATGGATGCCGAATGCCGTGCCGAGCTACACATTGAAGCGCCGCTCAGACGAACCAACTTTCGTGGTTCACCCACAGCCGTCCTTGCAGACCGACCTGAGGCTGTATGGAGACCACCACTACATCCCAGACACGTACTTCGATGACACCCCAGTCTGGGTCTACCCTGCCGTTCCTGGCCGATCAGATCCCTCGATCATGCCGGTACCAGTGCCGGCATTTTATTTCGGCCCGACCAAAGCGCCGGCCGTACCAACCTCCTCGGCAGCTCCGCCGGAATCGAGTTATCACACGGCGCCGGACGCGGCATGGATGCGAACCTGTGACCTTCACTGCCACTACCCCATTCAGCCAAACCAACGCGGCGGCGTCAATCCCCAAATCCCCGCAACGGGCGCCGCAAACCGCGTCGCGGTGGAAAAGACAAATTCAAGTCTACGCGTACGAATGAAGTCTCGAACTATAGGGTTGGCGATTTACCTTGAAGTTATCTATCGTACATGCAACTAAACACGCCCGTAGCCGGCCAAGCGTGCAAGGACGGGCGCGTACGGCGAATCAGCTGACGGTGCAGACGTCCTCGAACGCGCGAAATTTACCCATGTTTCCGTTCGCGGTAGGGATAATATCTGCTTTCTTTTCTGGCACTTATATCCCTCTCACAGGGGGAACGGGCGGTGCCGGTGGAGGTGGAGGCGTGCGAGGCGGGGCCGGCGGGACTGGCGCAGGCCCAATGTTCAACTTTAATTTTCGCTAGACACTCACACAAACCCAATAAACTGCATGAATTGTTCACGCGTTCCAGTACGGTGTCTCAATCGCCGGTCAAATATTCAACTTGCTACGTCACCACGGGTTCGAATCCTAAACATCGGCGTCGCGGGGGTGCTAACTGCGCTCAGTACACACGCGTGATTCCCCGCGCCGCTTTCCTGGAATAGAGGCGCGCATGACTATGGCCTGAGAACTGGGACCGCCAGTTACAGGCATTAAATTAATATGACCTTGTGAGAGTGTACAGGTGCGACGCTCTTGTGCTGGGAGTTGAATCTTGAGCATCTTGAATACCCTTGGCTACTCAAGTAGTGTCGCGAGTACCGGAAGCGCAGCACGAGACCGCGTCGTCGGTCGGCTTTAATCGGTCTTGCGGCGATATCACAAGCGCCGCATAAATCTCTTGGGGCAAAAATATTGTCGGCTCATACAATACGTCGGTGGTCGGCATTTGGTGTGGAAGACAGCGCGGGGATTGGGTTTGTAGGATTTGCAATGTATTGCGTGCGATTGAGGAGTCCAGAAACACTCTAGCCTCCGCGTGACTCAACAGCTTTACCAACCAGTGGTGTCCATTAAGTATGCTGGGGTCGATCGCTTCTTGCTTATTCCCCCCATGTTCCTGCATGCCCTTCGCCGGCCGCCGCTCACCGCGTCGCGTGTTCGCGCTATAGGGCACTCCGCTGCTTCGCGGCGCGCATTGCCCTTCTTCCTCAACACCTTCCGCAATGCCTCGTCGGACGACCGCGCAGGGGCGGATCAGGGCAAGTTCCTGCGCCTCGTCATGTTCGGCAAGCCCGGGGCAGGCAAGGGCACGCTCTCTGCGCGCCTCGTCAAAAAATACGACATCGTCTCGTTGTCCACGGGCGATTTGCTGAGGCAGCATATCCAGGAGCGGTATGTGCACTGTGTATCCACATGCCGTCCGACGGATTTTTATTTTGGCGTAGGACGGAGGTGGGGCGGCAGGCAGAGGAGATTGTAGCGCAGGGGAAGCTGCTCCCGGACGAGGTCATGCTGCGGATCGTCGCGAGTAAGCTCGACCACCTCCGCAACAAGGTCCGTCCGCCGCCCCTCAAGTTTCTTGGCTTTCTTGGCTAAATGTACGTTCCCAGCACTGGATCCTTGACGGCTTCCCGCGCACCGTCGGCCAAGGCGAACTGCTCGACGCGCATCTCAAGTCAGTTCCCGTAATTTTTGATCGTACGACATATTATTGACAGTGTGCGTTAGGAAGCAGGGCACGCCGCTGAGCCTAGTGGTCAACCTCGACGTACCGGACGAGGTCATCCTCAGCCGCATCTCCGACCGCTGGGTGCACCTCCCCTCGGGCCGGGTGTACAACCTCTCGTACAACCCACCGAAGGTCGACGGCTTTGACGACGAGACGGGCGAGCCGCTCACCAAGCGCCCTGACGATAACCCTGTATATCTTCCCCTTCCATTCCATTCTAATATGCAGCTAATATCCGCACAGGAAATATTCGCACGCCGTCTAACCCAATTCTACGCCTCCACCTCGCCGCTATTGGAATACTACACCTCCGCAGCACAAAAACGCACGCCCCTCCCGCGTGTAGCGACGCCGCAGCAGCACCCGCACCAACTAGCGTTCCCGCCCGCGCACAGGCTACTACTAAAAACGCTCTCGGGCACAACGTCCGACGAGATCTGGGTGCAGCTCGACGCGCTCGTACGAGATACGTTCCCCGCTCTCAAAGAAAATGCCGCGAGCTTGGAAACCAGGCGGCGGCATAGTCTGAGCGAGGCGGTTGTGTCGCAGACGGCCGCTGGTGCGCAGAAGTAGTTATTGTGTGTCGTATGGGTGCGGGTGTGGGTGTGGTTTTCTTGCAGGCGCTGTATTGCTATCACCGTTAGAACATTCGTTATTGGCTCGTCGTTAAAATTAAGATTTCGATATAATGTATTGGCACGAATACAGTCGAAACAGATTTTGACCATGCCATGGCTGTGAATGAAAGTTGTATTGAGAGAAGCAGACGCAGCAAAATACTAGGCGTACGTGGGCGTGATTGCCCCTTTATTACATACCGCGGCCGACGGCAGCGAAGAAATCACGCCCACGTACGGACCTAGGATGCGGCCGGGAAGAGGACGTCGGAGAAATTATGTTCTGTGTTCGGCGCAACTGGTGATGCCCAGTTGTGTTTTTCGTAGATCTTGAGTAGAATAGAGTGGGAATTCGTGGTATAGACCATAGCTTCTCTTCGGATACCACTGCGACAATTATAAACTTTTCGAAGAAGGAAGCCAAAGCAAAAGTTGAGTTGAAGATATACGCCGGCAATCTCCGAAATACACCGATTATCTTATCTTTTCCGATTTCTCTTTCGCTCAGAATGTCATGTCGACCTTTTGCTGCGCGCACCTTGGCGCGAAAGACTCGCTCGACTCGTTGCTTCTCTGCACTCCCTAAGCCTAAGCCCACGTCGGCCAATGATACCCTGCTTTTACTTGAAAAAACCGCGGCACTAGTACCGCAAATACTGCCAGAAGACCGCGCTTGGGATGGCGTTCTCTCCACCACGCTTGCGGACCTGCGGTCATATCACCACTCGCGGCCTGCGAGGCTCGTAGGTATGTCACCCATGTCTGTATAAAAAAAAAACAGGGTGAACGAATGTTGTCATCGCAAGTGTGCGGCACCGAAGGTGCAGGCGCCCGTGATCTCGTCACGGCGCTGCTGGAAGCGCCCTTTATCAATGCCGACCAGGCGCGCAGTCTGCGTGAACGGTGGGCTAATGCACCGGAACAAAAAAGCCTCACAATCGAGTAGAGTTCTGCATATCTATTACTCGAGACGCGTTCTGATGAGCGTGCTAGGTATGGTAGCTCCCCCGCTGAAGACTCATTGCGCCTTCCCCTCGCATACCTCGACCAATTCCAAGTACCTCTCCAGGTAATCGAGGGAGCGGACCCAGCTCTCCTCCAAACAGCCGACGTCCCCGTACTGGTGACTACTCTAAACGAGCTCCGCACCCTGCGCTTAACGCGCCCCGACACGCTCGTCGTCCTCAACATCGAGGAAACCGACACAAATACAGCGCAGCCCCGCGCGTCCACCTCCCGCGCCTCCGTAGCGCCGAGCAAGTATTTCTTTGTCAGTCCGTCCCAAGCCGTAAGTGCTCTCGCTGTCGTCAGAGACTCCACGGGCCCGGACGCCGTGCAGCGGTACCAGACCGCCTTCCTCGCGTCGCGCATGCCTACCCTCACGCAAGCGCTGCACGCGGTCCTCGCGTCCATGCAGGATGCCTCCACACTGCGGAATCGAACCGCACTAGGACAGATCCGAGGTGCTTTGGCCGCGTGCCGCTTCGCGATCCAGGATGCCCGAGAGGAGCTCGACCGCATCGCCTCGGGCGTCAGCACGCTGAACGCGCTCGTTGAGGAAGAGCGCGTCAAGGTCCAGCGCGACGTCTTTGGCAGCGCCGACGACCACGCCGTCGACCGCGCGCTCGTGGACGCCACCGCAATGATGAAGATGAAGATCGACCACATGCACTGGCGGCGCTCCATGTTCGCCATCGACGAGCTTACGACCTATCTCACGTCCACCGTGCAGCGCATATGGTGCCAGGGCCTCGAAAAAGAGGTAGGTCCCGTTCCTTCCTCCTGCAGCTCAGCTCACCCGGAGTCAGCTTATATTCCATGCGGGCCGTCTGGCGAACATGCAGCGCGCGTTTACCGCGCGCGCCTTTGAGCTTTTGGCGCCGTCCAACACACGCGCGCTCCACTCGCCCGTGCTGCACAACGCGCTGAGGCAACTGACCGCCGCGCCGACGTTCCCCATCCAACCCGGCACGCTCATGGCGCCCCTTGCCGCGCGCAGCCAGCTGATCATCAACGCGCCGACGGCGCGCCTGCACGTCGCGGCCCAGCGCGCGATGTTCGGGCTGGGCGGCGCGACGATCACGGGCATGGGCATCAGCTGGGCGGGGAACCTCGGGTACTTCATCGGCGCAAACGGTGAGCACCTAAATTAATTTGCAGATGATGACAATTGAAATGTACATTCAGGACTCATGGGGTCGTTCATACTCGAACCCGCGACCGCGATGGCGACAGGCATTTTGATCGCGGTTGGGGGCGTGCATTGGTCGATGTGGAAGTGGAATAAGGCGCGCGCGCGGTGGTGGGAGGATTTCACGCGGGTGGCGAATGGGGCAAAGCAGGATATAACTGTAAGCGGACGGTGTTCGTTGTTGCGGAGACTCAATTCTTACTTGATTTTTGTGTGCGAACAGGATACTCTGGATCGGACAATGGAGGACCAGGTTCTGGTGGCGGCGCGCACAGGATGTTCGGAACTGTCTAAAAAGCTGGGTGAGAGGAAAACCGAGCTTGATCTCCTTCAGGAGCGCCTAGATGCTTTGTCAACTGCTGCGGACCAGCTGGAGCAGCGAAAATGAATACCCTGCTTTCGGGTTTCTCCAGGGCACGCAATGCAGAAGCTCGATTCGGGACCCTTGCGCGATCATAGTGAATACATAAATGTGTTGCTGCCCTGAACAAATTATAGATACCAATCCCCAATGCTATTTAGTGAGTGCGTGCGCTAGGTGCTAAAATAAATATAGGTCCGTGCTTTCCGATACATGTAAGTTGAGTTGTAATAGTCTATGATACATTTCGCGCAACCGCGCAGTTTCAGTCGGCACTGACAAAGATTTTCGGGACCGCGTTCCCGTCGGGATGATGTTGGGGCGCGGGCTGGCGTGGCGCCACACGCGGAGTCGCAGCGTCCTCGTCGTCGCTGTCACCGCCGATGCCGAACAGCTCCTCCCGCTCGTCCCAGACATCTGTGAGACGCGTGACGCCCTTCTGGCCGCCTTTGGGTGCGGCTGCGCCAGAGTGGGTAGGAAGTAGCGGCATCCCGTCGTCCTCGTCCTCCAGATCCGACATGGAGCCAGAGTCGAGCGGTTGGTAGAGTCGGGCAATCTGGGAATGAAGAATCAGTGGATGTCGCGGACTGTGTTGCGGACAAACCTCGCGACGTTTCCGGTAATATCGTTCCATGTGGTAAGATGCGAGGAGCCCGACGGAAGAGCCGAGGAGATTTGCCTGAGGAAGAAAGTCAGAAGAACAAGACGAAGCAGAATCTCAAACGCGCGAACCACGACATCCCCAAACTGGAACTGGATAAATGCGTTCATCAAGTCAGTGGCGATATGGCATAAATTAACGTGCCGTTCGCACCTCTTTGTACTGTAACAGACGGACAATCAGAACGGAGGATTAATTAATGACAACACGCCGAGCGTACCGGTAGCATGGACTGCACGAATTCGCTAAGGATCCCGCCAATGAAAAAGCACACGAAGCCAGTGATTATCAGAGCTGAATTCCGCCAGAACCACACGCGTCGCTGGTCCTCCTCCACATCAAATATAAAATAAAACACCTGAATTCGTCAGATTCATTGAGAGCGGTCGAATTATTCCGACCACGACGCACCGCAGTAGCCAGGCCGAAACAGAGGAAGTGGAGGGCTTTGTCGTTGAGAGGTAGGGATCTGGAGAAGTTCGTGAAGCCTAGAAACGCCAGCACGAACATGACCAGAGTCGTAAAGAGTAGAAACCAGGGCCGGAGGCGGATGGGGAGGTGCTCGTATTTTGGAATTCGCACTCGGTGCGACTTCATTATTGTTTTGAACGCCTTAATGAACATTCGGCGCCCCGTTTGATTTTGCGCCATTTCCAGGGCTGCGCAGAGGACCGGAAACCAAGGTGGAAAAGGATGAGTTGTTGTCAGCGATGACAACGCGGCTGTGACCAACGGCCGAAATGCCGACGACAGAACTCTTCTTTCGACCATGACCCGGGTTACAAATTTTGGTACGGGCAAAAATTAAGGCGCCCAAGAACATACTAAAGAGAGTAGGAATAAAACGCACCTATGTGCAGGCAGGATTCACCGACACCGTTGAGACGGCTGCTGCTGAGGAACCTGTCGCGTCTAATCCTAATGAGTCGGAAGCTCTACCCGCGCCTCCTCCCAAGAAGAAACGGAAACGCACCAAGATGTCCCAGCGGGACGGAAATAAGGCCAAAAACGCTGCACTAGAGGGCGCCGTGCAAGAGACGGACGGTCAAACCGAAACTACTCCCGTAGCTCAGACTACCACGGCCACTACTGCAGCTAAAAAGTCAAAACCAAAGACCAAAAAATGTAGGCCAGATTTCTTGGTATTTTCTATGAAAATAAACATCATGAACAGCAAAAGCTCCATACGTTTCTCCCTCGGAGGCTCGACGTCTCCAGCGAATAGCGGAGAGAAACGCGGCGACCACCTGCTTTGCATGTCGCCTGAAGGGACACAGTGCACGAGACTGCCCTTCGTCGCAGTCTGGTGGGAAATCAAATAGCGCAGTCGGAATATGTTACAGGCTCGTGTATTGTTCTTTTATCCCACTCCCACTGACAGAAATATGTAGATGCGGCTCGACCCAACATTCTCTTTCGCGGTGTAAAAAGCCAACTGATCCTAGCAATCCGCTGCCCTTCGCCTCCTGCTTCGTTTGTACAGGGAAAGGTCATCTTGCGTCGGCATGCCCTCAAAATAAGGCCAGAGGCATATATCCAAATGGCGGGTGTTGCAAATTATGTGGAGAAACGTCCCATCTCGCCAAAGACTGCGGCATTCGGAAACAGGGTAAAGTCGACGATTCCATTGATTATATATTCTGATCTTGTCCCAGGGCCTACGGAGGATTCTGCCATGTTGGGCATGGGGCGTGAAGCTGGACCGGACGAAGATGACTTTCACACTCTCAGGCGACGGAAAAATGAGGTCGACCGTGACGAAAAACAGGAGGTGAAGATGAAGCGCGCAGTGGACGTCAAGGTCGCTGCTCATTCGGGTGTCGTCAAGCCTTTTGGGAATGTGGTGAAACCGAAAAAGGTTGTATTCTTTTAAGGTGTACATCCAGATTTGCAGGTTCCATTGATAATTATGTAATGAGGGAGGGTTGGTTCATACTCTGGGGCTTGATCTTTCTTTGACGAGAAATTGGTTGATGAGGATATCTTACTGTAGTTCACTGAATCCAGCAGGCGAGGTGATTAAATCGTTCTTGCCCATCCGGCTGGCTCAGAATCATAGATCTACTGGTTGTGGCCGGCAAGCGGGGGAGGCGCGCCATTGTTCATGATATATGACTCCCAATCGGTGACCCTGTCAGACCCCGATATCAGCACAATACGAGCAGACGAAGACTCGGCTTACTGAAAGCCGGAAGCAGACCATATCGACATCACATCGTTGTCGAGGTCCGAAGCAGCGAACTGCTGAGGATCCATACGCATGAATTCGTCAATGTTCGTCGGCCCACTGAATGAATTGTCTTGATAGCCACCAAAGACGTTGTTTTCCGGAAACGTCTCTGCCTCTACAGAATTGCCCAAGTTATAACCGAGTGTGTCTTCAGCTTGTGTCTTGCTTGTGTGGAAATGTTGGAAAAGCGCTTCTGCAACTGGCCACTGGCGTGCTGGAGGCTTCAACACGAATGTGAGAGTTCGTGCGACAGTCGCGCAAAGCTTACTTACTGGAGTTGGTTGATTGGTGAATATTGATGGCTCGTACCCCCGCTGAGGTGCGGGAGGCACTGTATGTTCTGTGAACGGTTTCGAGACGAATGGTTCACTGTTCATATCTCCGACGGAGATCAAGCGAAGTAGGACGTCCCTGAATGGAGTCAAAGGCTGCATGAAATAAGAAAGAAAAGGGATACATAGAACGACCAGCTGCTTGAAATCTAAGTTGTGACATAGGATTATGAAGCACATCGCGGACACGAAGCTTTCTTACCGGTTTTCAACCTGAGAAATCATCTTCATACATGTATACACGTCTTCCATCTCTTTGGCCGGATTGTACGGAAAACCGGAGCGTTTGCCGCTCCAAATATTCATAAGAAGGACGATCGCGGAATTGACTGCCGTTAGCTGTGAGGAGTCCTAAGTTCAGCGGCACTGTAAACAATTTTCTGACTGACCAGCATATTCTGATCGAGTTCAATACCGAGACTGTCTTGGGCTTTCATGATCCGGGCACAGGAGCGCGCGGCATTGGTGCATATTGCAAGCGAAGGAATTGCTCCTGATATAAGGTGAGAAATATCTCCGGACAGATTTCGCGATATACCGGGGCGTGAGCCTTCGAGTCCCGGCATCGCGATATAGGGTCTGTGGATCATGATTTGAACGTGGAAAAAGCCTCAAGGAAAAAGGTGTCAATTAGAGGTTTTGGCAAACTCGAAAACCGAAAGACCTGCGTAGAGTAAAGCAGACTGCCGAAAATGTAGAAGATTTTGGCGGGCGGGATCCCAGGTCACTAAAATAAAGATGAGCTGGAGGAAATCACGAGGGATGACTTTACTTTCAGTGTGGTGGAATTTCAAGGAGCCATGCGTTCAGTCGACTATCGAAAGCTATGATATTGGCAGCGTCCGCCGAGGGCGGGAGTGGCCGACCGGCGTGATCCCTGGGGCTTTTTGGAGAATACTATCGATATTTGAGCGTTAGAATGTGACCTGAACGACGGGATAAAAAATTCACAATAGTGTTTGTCACGGACGCTTGAATTTCAAGAAGTTTAATGAAGCAGATGAAATAGCTGATTTCCGCCGGTTTCTCCTTTGGCTGGCGGAAGCTGAGGGGTTCAGGTAGGTCCCAATATTCATCGTCACACTCGATAGGAAGGTCTTGATCATAACTTTGTTCCGTCATGGCCAGGGGCCTGCCTGTGGCTGTTCCAGTGAACCAATCTAAACAAAGAAGGACCCTGGTAGGAATGAGGCGAAGACAGGTACCCGGCGAGGTGAAGCTATACCAGAACACCCGCTTCCACTGTTCATTCTCGGCCGTAGGGTGTGATTGCTTCATCCGACGATGGGCACCCACATCTTGAGCTCTTCGCAGACCAAACCCAATTTGATTCCAGGCTACCGGAGATATGACCAAGAGGAACAAAGACGACAGAGCAATGGTTTGCAGTTCGTAGAGATCTGGTTTGTAAACCAGGTGGTTTGGAACCACGCGAACCTACGTGCATGTCAAACAATTTTCTGTTCGATTGCATTGTCACAAACTTGACTATGCCATTTCCACCCGGCTGTTTGCTGATCCTCCATACCATCGAGAAATACGCGAGGATCGTCTGAATGGCGGGCACCCAGAGACAGAGCGATCAGAAGGGTCGCCGCAAATCTATGATCACGCAGATGCATATAGTCCTTCACTTTCAGTTCGAAAGTTGGCCGGTGCAGAACTGGATAATAACAGTTGACTTTGGTGAAGTAAAGGTCCAAAAGGAGGGGAATTAAGTCAGGATCAGGAAATGTATATTGGGGGCTGTCTGCCTCGTCCGGCGTGGGAAGTGTCCACTTCGGCTCCTGCCAAAATTTATTCCTCCTGTTGGGGAAGGCCGTACCCGGAATGCACTGAGACCCAGTGAAATGGTTCTTGAAATGGAAAGCCGTCTGCACAAATTGCATCCCGCTGCAGAAATTGTAAACTTGTAATGAGTGACGCCCTTCACTTCTCACCTGGACCTGCCGAAGAAACGATGCTCTTCCGGGTTCAGCGTTAGCTTTGCGATGGCTCCCGAAAGGTCCCCAGTGTCATTGCGTGGCAGGCCCCCGCCATCCAGCGGGCCTAGCTCGTCTTCATATTCGCCCTGTTCAGTCAAATCTATACCGGGCAACAGCTTGTTCAACAGCTTCTCCATCTTCTGGAGGCGAGTTTCTGCAATTGATTGAGTCGACACAGCGCCGGTGTATTATACTACGCACCTAGACTCTCGACATATCTGAGGAATGCATGAGACTGAGGATCTTTGCGAGCGTCACTAATACGCACCCTTTTGCTGAGACCAAGGTCTTCATTGATGAATGAGGATATGCGCGGGGAGGTTAATTATAACTAACTACATACCTTCATGCTTTCTATATGAGTGCAATCTAACCTATAACGAGGTTACGAGGGGTCAGGGCAAGAGCCAAAATCTAACCCAGAGGCTATGCAGTTAGTGCATCGATTGCCAGGCACTGTTCAGCTGAACAGTCAGGCTATCGAAGACCAGAACGTTTTCGAAAACGCACTCTGGCCAGAGTCGCAACGGCCTGTTGAGCCGAACAGTCAGAGTCGAAACGACGCGAGACCAGAGACTAGAGAGGCGCAACAGACTTTTACGTTTCTTACAGGCATCGCAGGCGCCTGGAGTTCTGCGTTTCTTCTTGGGCTCAACGTTTGTGTCTAAAGGAGGAGATCGCTCTGCAGGCATTCAGACAGAGTCTAGCTTTGCGATTCAGAAATTTCGATTAGGTTTCGGGCGGCTCGGAGCTTGGGAGGGAGCTACGAGCTGTGTTCAATGAAGTGCAATTGGCAACATTGCAGTTTGCATTGACCAGTCGCGTGCCACACACCAACCAAACAATTACATACGCGCTTGTTAGGCAACGCGTCTTGAGCGCGTTCGGCTCGTTTGGCACCCCGCCGCATGGTTTTTCAACCCACGCCTCACTCATAGGGTTGTTCCTTTCGTCATATCCACTTTCTTGGGCTTTCGGACTCAGCCGCTCTTTTCGCATTGAAGAAGCCGCGGATAGTGACTGATCCCAAAAACTTGCATTCATGTTTTTGGGGGCAGCAACGCAGAATATCTTCGCGGCGAAATATAGATTCCACAACTCTCTCGAACATCCTATACAAATACATGTCATCGGATTTGACCCCTCATTGGCTCCAAGGAGGCGGAGGCGTCAGATTATACTGAGGAACTTGATCTTCTGAAGGAGGGGGCTGTCCCTGCCGAGGATATTGAATGCCAGCATGGACGATTTGAGTGGCTCTTACCCGAATGGTTGGCTTGACCCAGCAAACTGATTGTAGCCGTCAATTGGGGGAGGCGCGGGCGGCACGCCATTGCTCATGATATACGACTCCCAGTCAGCGAGCCTACGGGAATTTCAGAACAATGAGCAAACTCGGGACGTCGACGTACTGGAAACCCGAAGTTGCATGCCACATTGACATCACATCGCTGTCGAGAGGCATATCCGAAGTAGAAAGCTGCTGCGGATCCATACGCATAAACTGGTCAATGTTTGTTGCCCCGCTGAATGCACTATCTTTCCAGTGACCATACGAGCTGGAAAAGACGCTATTATCCGTGAATGACTCCAGCGCCACAGACTTGCGCAATTTAGAACGAAGGACATCTTCGACTTGTGCGTTGCTTGTGTTGAAGTCTTGAATGAGTTCCTGGGTAACTGTAGTCGGCCACTTCGATGCGGCAGGCTTCAACGGGAATGTCAAAATTTAGCTGAATGTCGCGCAAGGCTGCTCACATCGGATCCCGAAGGATGAGGTTGGTTTGTGAATATCGATGGTTCGTATCCCGACTGAGCCCCTGGCGGCGCCGAATGTTCTGAATAAGGTTTCGTCAAGGTATTGTCGCTCATATCTCCTACAGAGATCAGGCGAACGAGGATGTCACTGAGGTACCAGAATCAAGGTCTGCAGTGAATAATGACGGGAAACTATACTTGAAACGACCAGCGGCTTGATACCTGCATCCTCAGGTAAATCATCAAATTTATTGTCCACTAAAATTTCTCTTGCCGTTTTTCGGCCTTGGTAAGCATATTCATGCATTTGTAGACGTCCTCCATCTCTTTGGCGGGATTATACGAGAAGCCAGAGCGCTTCCCAGACCATGTGTTCAACAGCAACACGATTGCAGACGTAAATGCTGCGGGCTGGGAGGACCGTAAATTCAGCAGCACTGCACTAATTAATTGGTTGTACTGACCAGCATACTTTGGTTGGGTTCAATACCCAAATTGTCTTGGGCGTGAATTATCCGGGCACATGAACGGGCGGCATTAGTGCAGATCGCAAGCGAAGGAAGGGCGCCTATTGCAAGTTATCAAACATAGTTCACACCGAACGAGGGATGAGTGTACCAGGACGAGAGGCTTCGAGAGGCTGCAAGAGCGGTAAGGATGAGAAGAACGACAATAGATAGAAACGGTACGAACCGCAGGAATGTACGGACGATGTACCATGATTTGCACGTGATAGAAACCTTGCATAAAAGATCAATAAAGTTTCGGGGTCTGGAAAAGAAAGTAAGATATACCTGCGTATAACAAGGCCGATTGATTGAAATGGAGCATGTTTTTGCGCTCCGGGTCCCAGACCACTGTCATTAAAAGTGAGATACAGCCGAAAGCCGATGGACCACGTACAGTGAGCAGGAATTTCCAGAAGCCACGAGTTCAGCAGACTGTCGAAAGCGATAATATTGGCGGCGTCTGAAGAAGGCACGATGGGTCGACCAGCGAGGTCTCTTGGTCTTCTGGGAGAATACTAAGAACGATTAAAACAAGTCATACTTCACAGAATAAAATAGTCACTATGGTGTTTGTTACGGCTGCTTGAATTTCAAGAAGTTTTGCGTAGCAGAGGAAATAGCTGATTTCTGCCGGTTTGTCCTTCGGCTGTCGAAAGCTGAGGGGTTCAGGGAGGTCCCAATATTCATCGTCGCATTCCACGGGCAACTCCTGATCGTAGTCTTGGTCGTGCATCGCCATTGGCCTTCCGGTGGCGGTCCCGGTCAACCAATCCAAGCATAGCAGGACCCTTGAGAGAAATGAGACAAACAGCCGCTGCAAGCAATTGGAACATACCAGAAAACTCGCTTCCACTGTTCATGCTCAGCCGTAGGATGCGATTGCTTCATCCGACGATGGGCTCCCACATCTTGAGCTCTTCGCAGACCGAATCCAATTTGATTCCAGGCTACTGGAGAGATTGCTAAAAGGAAGAGAGACGAAAGAGCAATGGTTTGCAGTTCGTAGAGATTGGGTTTGTAAATGAGGTGTTTGGGGATAACCCGAACCTGCGCGCGTGTAAGAACAATTTGGTCTGCAAAGACGTTGCTACATACTTGGTTATGCCATTTCCAGCCAGCTGTGTGCTGGTTATCGATATCCTCAAGGAATACGCGAGGGTCGTCTGAATGGCGGGCACCAAGACTACACGCCATGAGCAGGGTGGCCGCAAACCTGTGGTCACGCAGGTGTAGCTGGTCCTTCACCTTCCGCTCGAAAGTTGGCCGATGCAGAATCGGATAATAGCAGTTGACTTGTGTGAAGTAAAGGTCCATCAGGACGGGGATTAAATCGGAATCGGGGAATGTATATTGAGGGCTGTCTTCCTCGTCGGGAGCGGGGAGTAACCACTGCCATGAAATCTGTGAGAAAGGCGGGATGTAATAAATAACAGTCGGGTTCACCTGTACTGGCTCCCAGTACTCGTTCCGCCTCTGGGGGACGGGCGGACCTGATATATTCTGGGGTCCCGTAAAATGGCTCTTGAAATTCAAAGCCGTTTGTACAAACTGGATCCCGCTGAAACGAGTTGTGAAATTTGCAATGAAAGATGTCTTCGCTTCTCACCTGGACTTCCCAAAGAAACGGTGTTCTTCCGGGTTCAGCGTTAGCTTCTTGATAGCTCCCAAAAGGTGGTCAGCATCATTGCGCGGAAGACTTCCCCCGCTATCCAGGAGGCCTGGCTCGTCGTCCTGTTCAAGTTGTTCGGTGAAGTCTATGCCCGGCAAGAGCTTGTTCAACAACTTCTCCATTTTCTCGAGGCGTGTTTCTGAAACTACATCAGTCACAGCCATCGTCGTCGAATCGAATTGCCTACCCAAACTTTCGACATATCTGAGGAACGATAATGAGACTGAAGATCATTGGCAACGTCACAACGCACCCTTTGGCCGAGCCTAAGGTCTTTGGTTGTTGTACCAATGAATGAAAGATACGCGCGAGGAGATCAATAAATCATCACCTTCATGATTTCTGCATGCGTGCAATCTAACCTATAAAGAGGAAGGAACGTGAGCAGGAAAATCTGAGTAACGAGACTAAATCTAACCCAGAGGTTACGCAGTTGGTGCATCGATTACCAGGCACTGCACAGCTGAATAGTCAGACAAATGAAGCAGAATGTTTCAGAAACGCACTCTGCCCGGAGTCGCAACGGACTGTTCAGCTGAAAGGTCAGACAAGCGAAACGACACGAGCCCAGAGTACAGACTTTTGCGTTTCTTGCAGACATCGCAGGCACCTGGAGTTCTGCGTTTCTTCGATTTGGGCTCGTTATCCGAAAATCGTTCTCCCGACATTAGCACGACACAAGGGAGTGTCCAATCTCTGAGACTTGTTGTGAGCAAGCGTTGAGTTCTCGATCAATATTGGTGGATCACAAATGATCGGCCGCGATTGATCCTGATTCCTGAGTCAACCAAGTTCCGCTCAAACTTTAACGGATAAGTCGATTCTAACTTGAAAGAACGGCTTCGGCTTACAAACAAGTCCGACCACTGAACAGTCGCCGACTTCTCGGATCTCGTTGAATATACGTAGAGGTGAGCGGAATTACAGCTGTTCAAAAAAACCTTGAGACAAATGAGTGGGGGTAAGGCCGCAAGCGGCAGGTGCCGAACCTCGGCTTGGTGGGACGAAATTCGACATCCGCTGATGGTTAGTAGGCAGCTCGAAATTGTCGCCGAAACAGGCCGCGAAAATTCCGACATTAATGATGATTATTTAAGAGCGAATTGAGTCTCTGCATTCAGCCGGCCTCGATGGGCCTAGACATCAAAAATCTAGGTTCGCCGAGGCGGCCGGGCAAGCGGCTCGACAGCTTAGCCGAGGGTGTAGGTGCTCGGCTAAGCTGTCTAGGCGTTGCTAGCCCGGCGGCAGGACTAGAATTTGGCATGCAGTGAGTGGCTGTGTTATGTAGGCAGAGTGCATTAATGTGGTCTCAGCCATGCCGATCCTAACAAGTGGGTCAGTAGAGTATCAAAAGGATTTCTGACATGCCGAAATTTTTGTGCTAATTCTATAAACCTCCCCCGACCTGGGCAGCAAAACTAAGACGAACCAAAAGAGGCAGCTTGAAGTCACATCACATTCCGCTTGGAGACACGTGATGTGACAGTTGGTTGATCCTTGCGTTCTGCGCTTACATTCGACTATATTTTCTCTCCTTACAACGCCTCCCTCCACCAAAACATGAGCAGACAGTATCATTTCGTTCACTACCGTCTGCCTCCTGGTCAAAACATATCCACCGATGCAACCCAGAGTCCGACACAGGACACAGCAGCATTTGCGATGGACACGATCGAAAACGGGGAATGCGTCGCAAGAGACCTTGAAGTACGGGCAAGTTCGACCCAAGTCCAGACTGCTCCCTCAACTTACGAATAAATCCACACCAGCGGTCTGGTGTCGACCCACACCTCGGGGTGCGTGCATCTCGAGAGAGCATATTGACCGTATCCATTCCAGCACAGGCAAGCGTAACACGATAACAGTCCGCTTGATCTAACAATCTGACACAGCAGGCTGCGGGAAATTTGAGGCCATTTGCAGACCCCGACCTCATGGACGTTGACATGGCCATGGCGGACACCGCCATGGCGTACATTCCAATACAGGCAAGTGCAACACAAAACCAGTTTGTTCCATCTAATTGAAGGCACGCAGACACAGCAGCCAGCTGGAGAACGGTATGTCAATGCCTCTAATGCAGTCGCGATCTCCAATACGAATGGGGTAAGCAGACAAGCCAATGTCTCTGGTTCCACGTATGCGGCTGAGCCGAGGTGCGTTGCACAAATTCCTGACACCGTGTCCCCCACGTCGAGAGTAGAGGAGACTTATGACCGAGCGAATGCGAATGCCATTGTGAATGCGATGTTCCATGATACTTCTAATGCGATGACTACAACCCATAACCCTTCCAATGTGAATGACCCTTCTGATGCGATGGCCACGACCGACTTTCCTAGTCTACCGATGGCCACGACTGACCTTCCTAGTCTACCGACGCATAGCCCGGCTGCAAACGCTACCTTGCCCGAGCCATTATACAGAGCAGCCAATTATGTGGATGCGACTCCTGCACAAAAGACTGAGGCCATACGCAGACTGCTAGAGGCCAACTACTTTAGCTCAAAGAAGCTTCGACCTCTAACAACCCTGCACGAAGGGATGACTGCACAAGACAATTTTGCAGACGGAAAACGTCACAAGCCAGCCGCTCAACTGAAAGCCGAGTTTCTGAGCCATTCATGTACCGAATCGTGCCTCCTATCATTAGAGACAGCAAGAGCATCCAATACGCCAGCGTCGCCGATGCAAGATCACACTTTCATGAAAGCAGCTCAAAAGCTTAAACTCAGACTGGGTCTCATTGTCCGCACCGGAGAAAAGCGTAAGAGAAAGCCCCACTCGAACGAATCCTCCCCAACAAAACGGAATAAAGCTGATCCTATGTCAGAGGTAGCCGGTGCTACAGGTAGCACAACGGAAAACGGAGACTGCAAGCGGACAGAACCATTCTGCATCACAAGTGAAGAAGAAAAGAGACAAATAATGGACGAGATTATTGAAGCGACATCCAATCGATCACTGCGAAAGCTGGCATGTTCGTTCTGTGGATCTAAGCAGCGGAAAGACGATACAACCGCTATTCCATGCTCCCAGCTAGATACAACGCTGTTGGACGACGCTGTTAAGGTACTACGAGAGATCACATCCCAGCCAGCTATCCAAGCTAGTGACGAATCCACCATAACCGATGGGCGCTATATTTTGTGCAACTCATGCAAGCGAGATGTAGCTTCATCGAAATTTATCAAACTTCCTTTACGCAGCTATGCAAATGGGCTGTGGACAGGGAGCTGTCCAAAGGAGCTTGAAGGACTCACATACCTCGAACAACAGTGCATAGCCAGGGCCAGAACTACTCGCTGTATGTTCAAACTCGAGATGGGACCAACGGGGCAGTATGCATCGCGCGGTAATGTATGCATTTTTGTACAGGATCCGGGACCACTTCTCAACATCCTCCCACCTCCACTCTCTGATTTGTTCGACGAGATATGTGTGGTACTTGTAGGGTCAAAAGACACACAGGTCACGGCAAGCATGCTAGAAAACACGCCTCTCCTCGTGCGCAGACAACGCATTGTCACCGCTCTCCTATGGCTGAAAAAGCACAACCCTCTGTACGCCGACTTAGACCCAATATCAGTCCGTAGAAATGCAGCCGAATATCCGGAACATGGAGTACCTATCCCAATGGAAAGCCTCTTTCGTGCACCGCCTTCTGCAGAAGGGTCGTCTTACACCACGCAAGCAAACGACGAAGCGTTAGCCAACCCAAGAAACCTGTGCATGCAGAGCTGCACAGTTATAGACTCTGATTCGGTAGATTCCACAATTCAACAGCGCAAGTTGGCAGCTTTACAGGTGCTGAACAAAAGCAAGTCGAGCTACAGTGAACGCAAGAAGGCAGCATCGAAATTGATAACAGATCATGAACAGACATTCGTCAAGTTCGCCTCAGGCTCAAGGCCCCAAGCCACAAGAAACAATCCACTATTATTTGGTCAGCTATGGCCAACCCTATTTCCGTACGGAGTAGGTATGATGGAGAACCAAGAGATCTCTTCGTCAGGAGAAGCCCCGTTCCGCAAGGTAGACCTCAGAACACATGTCGCACACTTGCTGGAAAGCGGTGGTGACCATAGGTTCCAGACACACACATCGTTTATCTTTGTGATGGGGAACCTCCTACAGAGACGTAAAGCAGCGTTCGCAGCAAGACTGTCTGTGAAGAGGTCTTGGTTTCCTCGAGTTCACGAACTGTTCCAACAGATAGAGGGCGATACAATTACCACATATCAATCAAAGCTAAAGAAGAACCCATTTGCCCGTGCCGAAACCACAGGCGAGAAAGCGGCTGCTGAGCTCCTGAGATATGTGACCTATATATCGGACCAGATACCAGGCTCCATAGGAGAGGTTCAGTCGAGGAGACAAGAAATGTTTTCTATAGCAAACTGCGAGGGCATTCCCCATTTGTTTTGCACATTGAACCCAGCACATTCGAAAAATCCCATAGCACAAGTGCTAGCAGGTCGAGAAATTGACATGGACAAGATTTTCCACAATTTGAAGCCGGGATCGGAACCAAGTGAGAGAGCTCTATTCGCAGCAATGAATCCGGTGGCAGGAGCCGAGTTCTTCCATACGACCGTCCAGCTATTGATAAAAATTCTCCTGGGGACAGGCAGGCTGAACGGTGTCGGTGTATTCGGTAAAGTAAGGGTGTATTACGGGGTAGTCGAAGCCCAGGGAAGGGGAAACTTACACATACACCTACTTATGTGGCTCGACCACGGGCTTTCACCCATCGAGATAAAGGAGAAGTTAAGAGACCCGGAGTTCATGGAAAAGGCCTTCAGGTGGTATGAAGATGTGATCTCGCACGACATCCCCGAGGGAACCGTACCATTTGACGAGGCGGAACACACTTACAAGAGTGAGCCTGTGATGAGCAGACCAGGCTGCACAAAGACAGGAGCGTCGATGGCACAAGAAGTGAGAAACATTATGGAGAACACAGCTCAAATCCATAGTCACAGTGACACCTGCTTTAAGTACCTGCCAAAGACGCTGAGAAACCTGAAAGAAAACGACAAGGACTGTCGATTTCAGCTTCCGAGAGAGCAAGCAAAAGAAACACACCTGGACGAGGATGGGACTATAGTTCTGAAATGCAACAACGGTGCTGTCAATGGGTACAATCCGACAATAGTGGCTGCTATGCGGTGCAACATGGATGTAAAACTGATAGGTTCCGGCACAATGGCTATGGCCATGTTTTCGTATGTTGGAAACTACGTTATAAAAACGTCCCTGGACACGGCATTCATGTTTTCAGCACTTTGCGCGGGCATAAAGGCTATATCAGACTCACCTCCCATGACCGAAGACGGGGAACTAGATGCGAAAGAGAGGAGCCGACTCCTAATGGTTAAAACCGTAAATCAGCTTATCGGGAAACACGAGCTATCAGCACAACAAGTGGCGACAGAATTGCTGAATTTGCCTACAAAATATACAAATCGAAATTTCCCAAAGCTCTACTGGACACGCACACTCAGAGAGTTGTCGCCAACAGTGTTTAAACTGCGTGAGCCGACGGAGGAGGAGACAGAACCCAACACAGAGGCAGAACCGAACACAGATGAGGCTACTGACGATGCTACGCACACTACGGGCAACCAGCCGCAAGCTGCCGATGATCAGGAGGCCACAGAAGAAGAGGATGAGGATAACATGCTGCTGAATGAATATTCACTATTAAATGAGGTTGAAGCCTCGACGGACACCGAGCGCGAGAAACAGAAAAGTCAACTGTTTTACGACATATTTTATAGGCCTCCTGCCCTGAAAGATATGAGCGCATGGGATCTGTTCACTAAATATGAAAAGAAGGCCTTACCAAAATCAAAGACGAACTACAAGGAGTACAACCGATTCGCAACATCACACCCACAGTACGCTACCCATTGCATGAAAAAATTGACAGTTACAGAACAACCGAGAGTTCCGGTGCTTGTGGGGATTCCTATTCCGAGAGCAGACAGGGAAGAGGACAGACTTGCACATCGAATTACTATGTTGGCTTTATTTAAGCCTTGGTCCCAGGTAATGGATTCCCCGCTAAAGGAGCCCGACGCAGCATGGGAGAAGACATATACGGACATGCTCTCAGAAACATCTGGGACGCATCGCAGAATCATGAACAATATGCAGCTGATATATAAGTCCAGGGACGCCAAACACGATTTTTCTGCCATGAGGAGGAAGCGAATGGCAGACCTGGCAAAGAGTGCCCCTACAGACCAAGAGGCTGAAGAAGGAGAGGAAGGATACGATCCTGCCTGGGAGAATGCGATGCAGACAATGCACAACGAAACACAAGTCGAAGAGGAGGGTGAAGTGGAAAGCATAGATAGCATCTTGCTCGGACGAGCCACAGCTGAAGCGGGCTTCTATAATACAACATTACAGGGAGCTAAAATCGAAAGCAACGCAAGACCGGCAGGGGAAACTGACTCGATACTGGCAGCAGCAGCGAAGAAAGACCTTGCCCAGAGGAGAGGGGAGCTACTTAAAGCGCGATTCGATAGGGCTACCTCAGCCAACACAATAGAATCACACAGATTAGAAACGGATGTCGTCCCGGGACCCATAGTTTCATCCAGACGGGAGGAGGAAGAGCATGCGGCCGAGATGCTGAGGAGATTTCCTCTCGAAACAGAAGCAGCCACAACGCAGCTTGCTACATGGAAGAGCTGGCAAAAGATAGCGGTCATGCTAGTAAGAAAACACAAACTGAACGACAAGCAGACACTAGCGTTCTTACTCCTGGCAGACCAGGTCGGGATCCAACGAGATAACCCAGAAGGGACCAAACCGCTTCGGCTACTTGTAACGGGACCAGGAGGCACAGGAAAGTCTAGAATATTCGAGGCCTGGACGGAATTCCACACACTGATAGGGGCAGCCGACAAGCTGAGACTGACAGGACCGACAGGAGTAGTAGCAAGCGATATAGGAGGGTCGACAACGCACTCGGAAATTTCTCTTTGTGTCAAAAGGGATGTAATGAAAGCGAACAATCCGAGTGGAAGAAAGATTCGTCAGGCCTTGGAACACAGGTTGGCAGGTGTTGAATCTCTGATCGTGGACGAAATATATTTTCTGGGTGCATGGGACATGGCTGTTCTGAGCGAGTACTGTTCCATAGCAAAGGGCGTGACTGAGCATCCGTTTGGGCAACTGAACATGATTACCTGCGGAGACCCTTGTCAGCTCCCTCCGCCAAATGCGCAAACAGTATTCTGTAGACAGCTAGTCGACTGCTTCAAGGCAAACATACTGAATGCAGGCAACGAGGGAACGCAATATCTCGTCAAAGGTGTGCATGCTTGGCGCCAAATCGACCACGTAGTCGTTCTCCACGAGATAATGAGGCAGAAAGGGGACGAGTTGCTCATTGATATCCTCGGCAGACTACGCAAGGGCACTTGCACGCAGGCCGATAAAGACATACTAGATGCATACGTACTATCCAATGAGAAGTGCTCTGAGGAATCAAAAAAATTAACCGGCATCCAGAGATGGACCGAAGGAGAAGGATGTCCTTTGATAACATATAGAAACGAGCCCAGAGATCTGCACAATATGGAGATGGCCAAGGCATTTGCAAAGGCTACGGGTCAAGAGCCAGTTCTGTACTATGCCACAGACACACGCGGAAGGGGAAAGCAACGTAGAGAACTCAAGGGGATAGCCGCTGAGGCAGCGTGGAGAGTACCGGTCAAGCAGGTGAAGGACCTGCCTGGAAGGGTGCCATATATTACTGGCATGCCAGTTTTCTGCACAGACAACATAGCCACAGAGCTCGGCCTCTCCAAAGGGAGCATAGGAACCATAGCAGCGATAAAATACCTCGACAGAGGTGGACGGAGATATGCTATATCAGCAGAGGTCGACTTTCCAGGCTTCAAAGGCGAGAACGAAGCCTATCCCCACAGGGTACTTCTAAGCACACACAGCGAGTCGTTCAAATTCAAGCTTCCTAATTCCGACACGACATACACAGCACGGAGGACGCAGTTACCGCTAAACCCAGCATTCGCATTTACCTCGCACAACTCCCAAGGATGGACACTGGAAAGGGCCTGCATAGACCTTGCCAGCTGCAGGTCAATCCAGAGTGCCTACGTCATGCTTTCGAGAGTAAAATCATTGAAAGGGCTTTGCATACTGAGACCATTCCGGCTAGACAAGATACAGAACCACATATCGGAGGAGCTGAGACAAGAGCTTTTGAGAACTGAAGCGCTGGAGCGAAATACGCTGGCCGCCAGCCGCACGCGCCTCGACTGGTACTATTCCGTTTTCCCGTCTGAAATATTTTCGACAACGTAGTAACGGAATGGGGAATGGGAGGGACAGCAAGGGGGACGACAGAACGAGCAAGAGGGCAGATAGCCTGAGAAAGATCCAGAAAGAAACGTAGATGGAAGACAGCTTAATAAACAGGAGATGCGCTGATGAAGACCGACAAGAGCAGCGATACGAGAGCAAATATATCTGCACAGCAAATTCCCATGTATGGGCCAAAATGGATCAAGCAACTTGCGTTCAGACGGATTGTGTGGCGGTGGCTGTAAACCCAGCCCAAGCATCCGATTGGCCACATCAAGATTGCCATTCAAGGCAAGCAGCCTGTTCAAGAAAAATCGACTAGAGAACCAAACCTAAAGGTTCGGCAATGATTTTTTTTTGATCCGTGTTCCCAAAATGGATTTGGCCTAATCAGGCTGTTTGGGGGCCAAATAACAACGCGTCTTGGGTCTCCTTGCGTCTCTTTGCGCCTCTCTCCCTCGTTGTCGTCTCTGCAGCATGGTGTATCGCAAAATCAGCCGGGATTTGAAGGATGCGGCGCTCAGGTTGTGGGACCTTGGTTGGGAGGAAGAGGATATTATTGCCGGCCTTGTCGTGTCTCGTGCGAGCCTTTATCGCTGGAAGAAGCTTTTCGAGGAGCTAGGAAGCACTATTCGCCCGCCCTCCCCACTAGTCGGCCGCCCTCGTGTCATTACGCGTGCCGTTCTCACTGCCTGCTACGATATTTACCAGAAAGACCCCGACATCTACCTCGACGAACTGTGCTTCTGGCTCGCAATCCATCACGACATTGTCATCACAGTTGCCGGTCTACAACAAAATCTTGCCGCTGTTGGACTGGACAGAAAGATCCTTCACAAAATTGCACGCGAACGCGATCAGCAGCAACGACAGGATCATTGGGATGTCTACCATAACGACCTCGGTGGTGACAGCGACCTGTTGATCTGCGCCGATGAAACCAGCAAAAATGATCATACGTTGGCGCGAAGATACGGAAGAGCACCTCGGGGAATGCGTGCGACAACCGACGCATACGCCTTCAATCGAGATGTCGGCTACTCTGTTGCCGCAGCCATGTCCAAGGACGGGTATCTGGCTGTCAAAGTCTTACCTGGAGCGTTCGATTCTTGGGACTTTTTCGACTTTGTATCCAAACAAGTGGTGCGTATCCTTTTTCCCAGAGTGAGCACATCCTCACTCGAAATTTTAGGTCCCTCTGATGAGCCCGTGGCCTCAGAAGCACAGTGTCCTTCTTCTGGATAACTGCCGCATCCACCACAATGATGCGTTGCTTGATATCATTGCTGCCAACAGTGCGTCCTGCAAATTTATCGCACTATTGATCTGATTGCAATTTTTACAGAATCTCTCCTTTTGTATATTCCACCTTATTCCCCCGACCTCAACCCGATCGAAGAGTCGTTTAGCACCCGTAAGTATTCATCCATGTTGCCTGGCGTGTTTCTGAACTTTGAACCAGTCAAGGCGTACATGCGGCGCCACAATGCTGAGATGCTTGCTGCTGCTGATCCTGTAGTTGCAATTCTCGAGGCATGCGGGCATATTACGGCGGAGATGGCACACAATTGGTTCTCGCACGCAGGATATTATTGAGATTATGACAGTACTACTTCACATACGATTGCAATTTTACAACAGAAAATGTACAAAGTGATTCAATCACATGGACGAGAGACCTACAAAGCAACTGGATAAGTAAAAGGCAGTCCGATTGTCATGCATCCCATAATCCGTTCGCGACATCCTTCAAAAATGACTGGTGTTGGCGAAGGATACGAGACTTCGCTAACGGTAACACCCTCGTTCCTTGCCAAGACGCCACATCGAGGTCATTTATACCCTCGTCACCGGGCATATAACCCAATTCCGTCAACACACGACGATCCTCCTCGACGAGTTTGTAGCGGTTGCAATATTCTTCAAGAGGAATTTCGCGCGGGAGCACAACGGGAGGTGGGGCAGCAGAAGGCAATTGCTGGGGGTTGGGAGCGAACACATTGGAGCCAGGGGGAGGCAGATATCCGTACGGGTGTGGGGGTTGACCGTATGGAGGTGGATACGGAAACGGGAGCTGATACGGGAGGTGATATGGCGGCTGATTCCAATGGGGATGCGAAGGAATGTGTGGCGGCAACACATCAGCAACTAGGCCGGACGCGCGCGGAGACTTGATAGTCTGATTCTTGAAGAAATGCGTAGATGCAGGTGGTTTGTCAATAGTTGCATCGCCTTTCGCCTGGAAGTCAAATCGAACATTAGAGATACTGATTTGCGAAATCAATGCAATGAAGATACCTTGGCGACGGCCCAAACTCTCAATTTCATGTCGGTAAGGTCGAAGTAACCAGTCTCGTTGTGAAAAATACGCTTTCCGGGAAAAAGCGGGTTGTTATCAATCGGATACCGCTCAAGTAATTCCTGCAGCTCATCGCTGGATGCTGCGTCGATAGAGGCCTGGAGAGAGCAGGTTAGGACAAAAAACCGACAAAATAAGTCAAATAGCACACAATCTGGTCTCGAATAGACTTGACAGAACTGGACGCAGCGTTGTTGACATTGTATTCGAAATCGGGGGCGGGGTATCATTCTCATCCTTGAGCCATGGCTGCGAAACGTGCATCAGGAAATGAGAAGAAGGCTAGCACACACAATACATACCAATTCCTTCTTCACAAACGTCGGAGGTGACATGTACACCGAAAACACATAGTCTTTGTTGCGGTCCATCAAAGATGTGATCATAACGTCGTATGCGGTCTTGTTGGTCAGCCCTTTCTTTTCCGCATTCTTTGGTCTATCAAACTTCCACTTGAGAGATGGGATAGGGAGATTGTTGACAGTGGATTGGCAGGCGGTGGCAATCATGGACAGGAATTGCGAGAAATCAGTCGAGGAATTGAATTTGAAAGGGCCGAGCTCGGTCGACTGGACAGGAAGTGGTTTCGTTGGGTTTTTACGGATGTTGAGTGATGCGGGGGGAGGTGTTTCGACATAGACATAGCAGGACATTTCCACAGACTCGTCGGCGTCGCCATCATCGTCGTCAGGCAGCGATTGCTTCCGTTTTTTGGTAGCGGTCTTGGAAACAAACTCGACAGAGGAGTCGGACTCCACCTCGTCCTCGATTGCTCGGTTTTCATCCGACTTCAGTTTCTTGTGACTTTTCGGCTTGGACTTCGACGGCCTCGCAGCTTTGGCTGGGGACGCGAGAGGAGAGTAAACTGCCTTTCCCGAGTGGCCGGAGTTGGGTTTGTATCCAAACCAGCGCTGTTGTACTTGGGAAAGAGCTAGATTAGCATCATCTGAGTACCACAGTCAAAGACGCACCTGCTGGCTCAAGGCCATCAACAATTTCTTGTATATCTTCCTGAACACGCTGGACCTCCTTGTTTGTTCCCTTCGGCATGGTACATGCGACGAGGACGCAGAGAGAAAGACAGAGAGAGATGAAGGGAAGCGAGAGACGCGTTGTTTGGCGCCCAAACAGCCTGATTAGGCCAAATCCATTTTGGGAACACGGATCAAAAAAAAATCATTTGTCTCAAGGTTTTTTTGAACAGCTGTAACTTGCAATGCTTACGCGTCTCTTTTGGCACGTACATATATACCGGCATCCCCGGGCCCGACACTGCCTTTCCGCGTACTTTCCGCAGTGATAAGCTTCTAAGAATCTATCAAAGTGGTTGCACTGGACGACAATTCCGTAAGGTTTCAAGGTCACGGTGCTGGCATCGTCCTTCCTCCAACATTTTTTTGGGGGCTCGAAGTCTCTGCTCGTTCGACTTCACATGCTTCTGAGCTCAGTTGAGCGAAAAGATTCGTCCGGGTCGTTCCGTCAATGCCCAAGATGTCAGATTGCTGCTGAATGTCTTCCCTTCCCAATTAGGCTTGATATTCACGTGCAGGCGTTGTTTGTCCCTGCTATTCGGCGACGTGACTGGCCGCGGCGGTAGCAGACACGTTATGGTTCTCGCTGATCTAGGCAGAAAGCTCAATGCTGCCCTCTCGTCTCTCAACCGGGCTCCCGTAGTTGACGAGAAAGTGGGATTTTCACGTGTTCCTCTCTTTAAACGTTCTCAATTTCCCTCAAGGTCTCGATGCTACTTTGAAAGAAATCACTTCTGCGCTCTTGGAATCCGACGTCAATGTGAAACTAGTTCAGTCCCTTCGCCAAAAGGTCAAGGCGAAAGTCAAGGCCTCTATTGAGGCCAGTGCTGCCGATAAATCCAAGGAGGCCAATCGGAAGAACCTTATTCAGAAGGTGAGCACTGCCAATGTGAATAAATAATCTCAAAGTCTCGACGGCTCGTGACAGGCTGTATTCGATGAACTCGTACATTTGGTTGACCCCGAGGTGGAGCCTTATAAGCCAAAGAAAGGCCAAGCGAATTCCTTATGGCCGTAGGTCTACAGGTGTGTAGTATTCGAATGCATGCCGTGTAGGTCTCCAACAAATATCATCAAGGGCAACGGGAAAACCACGACGTGTACTAAACTCGCGGTTCATTATCAAAAACGGGGGTTCAAGTCCGCGATTGTTTGCGCCGACACCTTCCGTGCGGGTGCTTTCGATCAACCAGGCAATCCGCCACAAAAGCCAAGTCGCATACTTTGGTTCCTACACGGAGACCGACCCCGTCACAATTGCCGCACAAGGTGTAGCAAAATTCAAGAAAGAGCGCTTCGAAGTCATTATTGTGGATACGTCTGGGCGGCACAAGCAAGAATCGGAACTCTTTGAGGAGATGGTTCAAATCGGGGAAGCAGTCAAGCCCAACCAGACCATATTGATTCTGGACGCTAGTATCGGTACGTATTTTGTAATTGCGTTAGTCCAAGACTCAAAATCTGTACGCAGGCCAAGCTGCCGAGGCTCAGAGCCGTGCTTTCAAAGACAGCGCTGACTTTGGGGCTATCATCGTCACAAAAATGGATGGTCATGCCAAGGGTGGAGGCGCAATTTCGGCGTACGTACGAAGGGGTCGGCGAGTACCTTGCGCTCACAGGCCAATAGTGTTGCGGCCACGAAGACGCCCATAATATTCTTGGGTGTCGGAGAACATCTGCATGATCTCGACCGATTCTCCCCGCAACCATTTATTTCCAAACTTCTCGGGCTGGGTGATATGCAGGGATTAATGGAACACATGCAAGATCTTGCACAGCAAACCCGGACAAGCAACAGGAGATGGCGAAGAAACTCGAAGAGGGTAAGCTGAGTATCCGTGATTGGCGCGAACAAATATCGAATGTCATGAACATGTAAATCCGCCCTTCCCGTCACGCGCACGACTGACATCTTGTGCAGGGGCCCAATAAGCAAAATAGCGTCCATGATCCCTGGTCTTCCACAGGACATGCTTGCGGGATCTGACGAGGAAGGCTCCATGCGCATGAAGCGTATGTTATACATCACGGATAGCATGACTGCAATGGAGCTCGATTCCGATGGCACTCCGTTCATGGAGATGGCCAAGGACGGAAAACCCACTGGACTGACATGGCGAGTCACGCGAGTTGCTCGAGGCAGTGGGACCACTGTGCGCGAGGTCGAAGAACTGCTGTGCCAATATCGCATGATGGCAATATGGCAAACAGGCTGGTGGTAAGAAGGATGGTTAGTTTTAAATTTTTCTTTCCAATCCGTCCTAATCATCACCCAGGCTTTCAACGATTCAAAAGATGCAAGCCGCAGCGGGCGGAAAGGGCCGTGGTGCCAACGGTATGCCCACGCCGGCCCAAATACAAGCGATGCAGGTCAGTGCAACCGGAAAACTTCGGGAACCGTTACTGAGCAAAAAGCAGCGGGCAATGCCGCCTGGAATGTTGCAACAAATGCACGCCAGATGCGCAGCGGTGGAGGCATGCAGGAGATGATGAAGGCTATGATGCAGGGGCAGGGAGGAGACCAGATGGACATGGAAGAGATGCAACGTAAGTTGCTTCGACTTTTATTCTGGGCGCCCAGTAATTCTATTCTAGGCATGATGTCTTCTATGGGAGGCGGTCTCGGCGGTCTGGGGGACTTGGTGGGCTCGGTGGGCTCGGCGGTGCAGGCATGCCGGTATGGCGGACATGATGAAGATGATGGGAATGGGCGGATAGATATATATTATGATACAATTGTACACTATTCTCTTGTAATTCCAAGGCTAAGTTCTTTGCTTTTTGAGCCACTCCTTCTTTTGAGAGGATGCTGCTGCACGATTTTTGAAGAGAAAGCCCGATGTGTGTTTGTCTGCCCCCGTTTTCTTGCTCACTGACGAGGAGTTTCCAAAGACGGCCTAAAAATACGCATGAAGTTATGGACAAACGCCGAAGCCCGAGAACGTACAGCCCAAGTACCCCACAAGCCTATGATGCTGGATCCCACACAGACAATCGAGGCCAAGGAACCAACACTCTTGGTATTATACGCGAGAAACGCGGATAAAGTACCGGCGACGGCGAGGGGGATTAGGAGAGGATGACGTGTAATTTGTTGGTGCCGCGGGACGACATCGATAGGTGGGACTGAAGGGATCTGGACAGCGAATGGGATTGAAGAAAAGCCTAATATTGCTGCGAGACCCTCACATTGAGCACGAGGCTGATTGCAACTGCCAACAACCATATACTGGTATGGACAGCAAGGAATGATTCGAGAGGCGTTAAAACAGTGCGTTTTTCTTCAGGGCCGTTTGCAGTTTCAGAGAGAAACAAAAGGAGCCGAGGAGAGACAGAGAGAATTAGTGAGATGAGAGTCAACCTGGTTGGCCATGAATGAACACGTCCATGTCAATGATAGAGTCGATGGAGACGGACAGGGAAGCAGTAGACCACGCCCAGTAGGTGCTGACCCCGTCCGCGACTGCTTCATGGCTGGTCTCAGCTGAAGCTGCCTCTGGGGTCTCCTGTTTGACGCGCTTGGAAAGGTCGTCCATTTCGATGGCCGTCATGAAACGAAGCAGATGGAGAATGTGGAGGAGAGCAAGAGGTAAACTGCGCCGGAGTTCAAAATTACGTCACCGATCCGGCGGTTGCGCTTGACCAGGCCTCAACGCTCGCCGAAAGGACGCCGACGAAGACCGCAATTTCTGCAGCCCACCTGAATGAAATTTCAAGGCGCACGTCGGCCCCTCGTCGCGCACGTTCGTGGACGATTGTATCACACACTCGCCATCAAACTCGCGATTCGCATTACGAATTCGGCATTACTTCCGCTGCCATGATATCCAAATTTGGTTTGACGCCTATCTCTCTTTTACACTTGTGCCATGACCGAAGCTAAACGGAATCTGCCTGGTATGTCCCGCCATGCCGATCTGAGACCAAGTTAACCTCATTCCAGAATGCTGGGGGCATCGTGGTGTATGAACACCTTCTCGCTGTGCTGGACTGCTAATGATAAGCGGGATAGGCCTCTGCTCGTTTTCCCGAGAACACCATGGCTTCCTTTGAGGCCGCAATTCGGTCAGTTCGACTCTGGTTTCTGCTCTCGAACTCACTTTCGTATTCAGCGACGGGGTAGACGGCATTGAAAGTGATGTGCACATTTCCAAGGACGGCGTAGTCATTATGTTTCACGACCCAAGTAATTTCTCCTCGTTGAGCTCGCGTTATGAGCCTAACAGTTTTACAAGCTCTCAAGAGAACAACAAATTATACAGGTTTGTCCTTGAATCCGCTCGTGGTCGCGCTAAGCCGTGATTGTTAGGCGTAATCAAGGACTGTAATTGGTACGGACCAGACGGCATGCAACATGCGCGAACCAAGAAAGAACCTGCGCAATCGATTCCAACGTTCCCAGAAACCCTGTCTCTGCTCATGAAGGTTCATAGTAATCCTGGTTTTCTAGATGTCATGAATAACTGCTGGCTTCTAGCCAGAAAATCTCCACGTGCATTTCGACTCGACATTAAACCAACCAATGATCCAGTTAAACTGTTTGAAATGATGCACGCTGCCATTTCAGCTTTTCCGCAGTGGGAAACCCTGGTACGCGGAGCGTATTTGCATGCCATATTCATTACTCAATCTCGCACCAGCTTGCGCCACGAATACTTCTGGGGATCTGGCACCCAAAGTTCATCCAGCCGCTAAGGACATATTGCCTTACTGTCAGATGGGCTGCATTTCTTTCAGTACTTGGATTATCAGACAGTATCTTTGGGATGATGTTGACTGCATAAGTATATGGTACAATGCACTTGTGAGCAGCGAGGGCCAAAGGTAGGAATAGGCCTGCTCCATTTCCCTCCCTATTAATCAACAATAGATTCCGCGAAGACGTCAAGAAAGCTGGGAAAAAGCTCATGGTTTTCACCGTCAACAAACCCGAACATCTTGCAGAGGTAGGACAGTAGGGAACATTCTCCCGACGTAATTTACCGTTCACTGCAGGTCGTGCGGTGGCAAGTCGACGCCATTATCACGGACGTACCCAATCAATACCTGCAACTGCGTTCTGGGCTGGAAAGTGCGCATTTATGTTTTTTGACCTCTGTTGCTGACAGCCCAGACAGAAAACTACGAATCAACGATGATCCAATCCAGCAGGCTTTTCCTTTGGACAACATTCACCATGTGGTGGCCGTTTACCTATGGTATCCAGAGCTTTTCGAGGTATTGTCAGAGTCTCGTCGTCCATGTTCTTTACACTGATGTTTCACAGTACTTTTTGAAAACAAGGGGTGGCCCGCTCGTCGCCATTGCACGTTGAGTTGCGAAGTTTTCAAAATGCAGCTGCAACAGTAGATGCTGAACCGGGAGAGACCGTCGATACACAATTCCATTAATATGCAAGATGGTAGGAAAATCAAGTACATTTGTGTAGCTGAGAATAAACTGCCCGTAAATACTGTGCCTTCGATCTGAGAGAGCACCGTTGTCCTGAGGCTTATCGGTCTGGAGAAGAAGCTTATTTCGGCATGTGGCCGGCACGAGCACCTCAATTCCCAAAACGGGAAGCCTTCTCTACGCCTTTAAGGCTTTCAGTGTGCTCAATGCGCGTCCACCGTGCCCTCTAGTCTTCATCACCATGTCCTGGTTTCCTGGTTGGCTTCCGGGGCTTCCGTCCATTGGCTTCGCTCTGCCGGCCAGTATCCAAGGCAGATTCATTTCCTACGTTCTCAAGAAGTCTCTGGGTCATTTGGTGAAGCCTGGACAGCTCGATATCGACCAGATTGACTCTCAAATTGGGAACGGATTTGTTCAAGTCAACGATGTTCAGCTGGATAATCAGGTCTGTGCACCCGCTCAATTTTGTTGCCTGGTTTTCATGTTCCACTAGGCAATCAACAGTGCTCTCTCGGGCCTTCCTATCGAGCTACACGAAGGCTCCATTTCCCGTGTTACGGCGCGAATTCCTTGGCCCAACCCTCTCACCTCCGCCGTGGGCTTATCCCTCGACTCCCTCCATCTCACCTTTCATGTGTTGCCAACTCGGATCATGCACTGCCTGCGACCCACAATTTGGCCGACTCGGTTGCTTCCGTGGCCGATTCGTTCATTCACGATGAACTCTCGTCGAAAGAAGAAGCCACTCTCCGCGAGTCTTTTCATCCTGATCTCGCGTCGTCCATGGCGGACAACAACGTTCCTGGAGGACTTGACCCTTTCATTTCCGCACCCGAGGAAGAAGAGTTTCGCACCGAGGCTGATCCCCCCGGTATCTCTATCTTTGCTACTCTCATTGAACGCCTTCTCGCGAGAGTTGAATTTGATGCTGTTAACACCAATATAACACTTGTTCACCCGGATCACACGAGCTTCTCTATCTGCATTCCGCAGATCGTGTACTGCACAGAACGGAGGCCAGACGAACCCGTGTCTCTCAGCAGCCGGGCCGCCGTTGGTGAGACCCGGATGGTAACGGTCTCGGGTCTTTCGGTGACTGCTCGCAATCTGCGTCCTCCCGTTTGCGTCCCTTCGTCCATTACATCTGTCGCGTCCTCATCGTTGACGTCACCAGCACTTTCGACCCCCTCGATCAGTACCGTTTCCCCGGAGTATAGGTCGCGTTCGGTGTCCCCGGCTTCGTCATCATCGTCGTTGGATGAGGATGCCCAATTGCCATGTCCCAATCCCTCGCGTTTTTGCCGGCACGCTCGGCCTCTCCGGCGAGTTCTGTTGCCAGTAGCATGTACCAGAGCGCCATATCGCACTCACCTCATCCCGACGATGAAACGACTTCCGACCACACACCTTCTCCTGTTCAGGTGGCAGATAGTCCTCTGCCGGTGCCACCGAACTCTGAACCTCCAGAGCCCATACTGGAGCCCATTCCAGAGCCCGTACGCTTATCTGAGGTTATATTTTCCTTGGGCGATCCTCTTGTGATTAGACTACAAACACGGCACCCCAAAGAGTTGAACAATCGCCTCCAAGTGAGTCACGGCTATGGGGATGGAAGCCATTAGGTTGTCCTTGGAAGTTGGGATAATTGGCTGCGCCCTTCGCGCTTGGCACATAAAGGGTGCAATGGACTTGCTTGATATCGTAACGAGCTCTCTCCAGTCAACCCAATCGCGGTCGAGTCCTGCTCCTGCTGGAGCCCAGGGCACTTCATCCCCGGCGCAAGGCCTAGGGCTCAATGTGCAGATGAGTTTGCGCGGTGTGATCATGATCATGCTTCCGGCTACATTGCCTGGAACTGAACCACATCCAATGACCGATTTCTTCAGCCGGCCACTTGTCCCCCCCAAGCTCCCGCAATCCTATTTGCGCGTCCATCTGGAAAACATGTCTGCCTCCATGTTATCCAGACAATCTAGCTCCGATGGAGACGCTTTCACGTTCTCCATGGGCGACCTGTCCGCTTTTGTATTTCACCAAACCTCCGCCGAAGACCCCTTGCTTTCTGCCTCCCCTCTCCTGGTTACGGATCATCACCTCTGTACCCAATATCCTCCATCGCATCTTCATCCGGGTTCCGCTGAACAGCATAACGATACGTCACTGCCCAGTTTCGAGTAATCGACTGGACCGATGCGGAGCACAAGTCGGTTGGGATGAAGGTATCCCACTGGAGAACCAAAGTCAAGCCCAAATATGGCAAATTGCGGAGAGGGAGTCGCACAGAGGCCAGTACATCTCCAAAGTTGGACACAGCGACTACTTCTCAATACCGCCTGCGATATCGGTGGCCCTGACGCGGTCTATTCCTAAGCACCGCACCCCCATCTCGACTCTGGTGGAAGTTGGTATTGAACCATTGCATGTCTTTTTAGACCTGGATCTCGCAACCGGTGGCTTCTTGGCCTTCCTGAACGAACTTACGGACGAACTACAGTCTCGAGCACCCGAAAGCGCTCGTGACTACTTTTCAGTGAGGATTCAGATGAGGATACACCCCCTGCAAGTCCCCAGGCGAGGAAAAGCGTCAAAGAGCGAGAGAGGGAGCGACGAAGACTCGAGAAGATGGTCCTCGAAGATTTGGATTTGGATCTCGATTATCGACCCAGTACATCGGACAAAAACCGTTCACAGAAGACGTCCAAAGTAAGTTGCTCCAGTATATGATGACTCTCAAATTTTTAACCAATTCTTGAAGCGTCGCGCCAAACGACAGCCAATTACCACTGTCTCGATCAAAACCGAAATGATCAGAGTCCAAATTCGCTGTCCACCTCCTCCCGGACGCCTTGCCCGGTCTGGAGCGCTGGTCGTCGACATCCACGACGTGGAAGTTTCGATTGGACCTACTGAGAAGAAAAATACGACTAGGTTTGCGTCCAGAGATCTGGTCCCTCCCATAAACACCGTTGAGGCAGAAACTCTATTATCTGTGGGTTGTAGGCGAATCGTAGTCGCTTGCTCGTTCGTCGCCGAAAACAAAGCTACGGCTCTCCTGTCGATTGGCTCACTTGCGTCCAGCAATGCTGAGGACGCGGAACTTCCCCTTCTTCTCCCCAGAATAACTTTGTCGAAATCAACGGCATCACGACAATCGTCGGCTTCAACTGTAGTGCTCGTCGTCCAGATTCCCTCGGTTTGTGTGCATGTATCTAAACCATTGCTCGACGGCCTACAGTATCTTGCCGACGACGTTGCTCAACTCCTCGAGAGGACCTTTGGAAGCGAAAGTGGGAGTGATCAAGAGAAGGCAGACAGCCAGGATTCCAGTCTGATTGGAAGTCGTTTCTTCGCAAAGTCCCGGAGTGGCAGCACCACCAGTAGCGGATTGACTGCAGGTCGTAACACTGCGAACACTGCGAACACTCCCAAGAGCGAGACTGTCGTCAAAGTAGAAATAACCGAAGGCAAGCCCACCCTCTCCGGTCTTTGCTACTAAACATCCACAGCCTCTGTTAGAATAATGTTACCGAGAGAGTCTGCCTCGGCCCGTCCATTTGACATGACTGCTTCAGATCTCGACTTGCTAGTCGAATTGAAACCGCAAGGAAAGGTAAAACGAATATGCTATACCCCTGGGACATCCCTCTCATTACTGTGTTTCTCAGGACGAAACGGTGATCACTGTGGCCGCAATGGGCGTAGAAATCAACAACGCGACCCTGGCTGGTACATCGGAATCACTATTGTCTCTTACAGCCCCTCGTGGTTTGGTATATGCTTTTATCATTCTTCATTGAAAAGAAACCGAATTCCTGCTCTAGACTTCCGCCGCGAAACCTCTGTTGAAGCTTTCATTCACTTCTCTGGTCGTACCGGAAACGACGGCCAAAGAATCGAGAATAAGAGTCGCTTTGTGGGGCTTTACGGGAAACCTGTCTCCGACATCCAATGGGTAACCGATTTGGGTTCGTTCTTCAAACCTCCCCCGGGAGTAGGTGTATTTTATCTGTTTAGATCGCTTTCTGATCTTTCATCCTTTTATTAGGCCTTCGAAGCTGTCATTCCTACAGAGCGAACTCGCATTTCGCTCAAGGTTTCGGATGGTTCAATCCGAATTATAGCCTCCAACCATCCGGGTGCATTGGTAATCCACGCAGGCGCCTTGGACTTTTCGACGAGTGTCGACGGTGATTCCCCCGAATCGATCATTCATCTATCCGTCCCGGAACTCGCTGTTCTCATGATCGATGATCTGGCCGACTGTGTTGATCCAGGCGCGCACGATAATTCCGGAGTCCGATTTTGGAGGGTGCGTGGTGTAAATATCCGTTTAGATATCATCCAATGTGGTTTGGCTCAACAGAAGTCCGGCTTCGCTCTCCTTACTGAGATTTCCGATTTGGATCTCACTTTCAAGAACAGCCGCGTCTTGTCTTCCCCGTACACCTCAGTACTAATTGACCGCGTCGGCCTTCGCTTACATCTTTGTGCCGACTCTTTGACAGCAGTAACCGAGTTTGCTAATGATTTAGCCTTGTCTTTCAAGCCGCCCGTGAGCGAGGAAGATTTGTATGTGCATTTTTATTATACATCGTTATTGTGTCCTGACGAGCCCATTAGTATCCCCAAGCCCAAGCCGGAACCTGCTGTAGTCTCGCCACTGAGATCGCATGAGGCTTTAATGGGTAGGTCAACCACTAAATGATGAAAGAGGAAACAATTGACGCTCACCAGCGTCGGTGGATGACCTGGCTTTCAAACGGGTTCCACAGGTCGGGTCCGCCCCAGACATGATCAATGACGATCTTCCCACAAATCCGGACTATCTCGACGAATCCTTCGGTGCTGCCGCCGGCCTGCGAGAACTCGTCGATGAGGACCTGGACGATTTTGACGTCGATGACAGTCTAGACACCAGCTCGCAAGCAGCCGGCGCGGGAATTGTCTCGAAAGTTGGAGGTGAGACCGTCAAGATGCTCCGACCCGAAGGGCTTCATGTCGTTGAGCATTACTTCGACACCTTGCCTCCCGATACCTCGGACGGATCGTCAAAGTAAAGTTTCATCCATTCATTCAATATATGTTTCTGAACCTTTGCAGCTTGGGAGCAACAACCGTTCGGGTCCGGGTTCACAAAGCCAACATAAATCTCTTTCTGTATGATGGGTATGACTGGGCGAAGACGCGCAGGACGATCGAGGAGCAGGTCAAGGAGATGCGGAGGCGGTTGGCTAAGATCAGGCAACTTGTCGCCGGGGGACAGGCGCAGGACCCGAGTTTCGAGGAGACTAGCACGGTTCTGTTCAATTCCGTCTATATCGGCCTGGACCAGGACGTCGACGGACTTGAGCCAGCAGCACTTATCGCGGCCATCGACGAGGAGCTCAAAGATGACTTCGAGACGATAAGTCAAAGCTCGTGGCAGTCGCTGAGACCTTCGACGGGTACCAACCCTCGCACTCGCTCAGCCAAGGTTCATGGCAAACGTCTGACTCGCTCGAAGGCACCGAGCATCGAATTCCAACTTATGGGTGTTGAGGCCGAGGTGGACCAGTATCACGCCGGCGAGCCTTTGGTGTCGAGGACATTCGTGACGGTCAAGGATTTGGAAATCCTAGACCACATCAAGACCTCGACATGGAAGAAGTTCTTGACTGAGTTGCGATCGGATTCACGCGGCAATGTCCGGGAAACAGACTCTAGCATGGTCAGAGTGGAACTGCGAAGCGTGCGGCCGGTGCCAGGGCATCCTTCAGAGGAAGCGCGTTTGCGGGTATGTAGCGTGCGTGGTCAGCGGAATTTCAGCTCACCCTTTCCATAGGCCAAGATTCTTCCCCTCCGGCTTTATGTCGATCAAGATGCTCTAGATTTTTTAAAGAAGTTCTTCAGCTTCAAAGATCCCCAATCTGCGACTCCCGTCGAGTCCGAGTCTGACGGCAAAGGGGACATTTACTTCCGTAAAGCCCTTTTCCTTTCTTTTGTTGATTGTCTGCTCACAACGCAATAGAACTCGCCGAGATTTTCCCTGTTGATTTGAAGCTCGACTATAAACCTCGACGCGTCGATTACAGAGCCCTACGCGAGGGCAAGACGATCGAGCTGATGAACTTCTTCCACTTCGACGGTGCTGAGATGACACTGCGGCATATCACATTAGCAGGCGTGAGTGCAGTTCTCTGTATCTATGTTGCATCCGGCACCGACGTTGAACACAGATTACGGGATGGCCCCGGCTGTTCGACATGCTCAACGACCTGTGGACACCGGACGTGAAAGCTACCCAGCTCGTGGACGTCATCTCCGGCGTCGCGCCCATCCGTTCGGTCGTCAACGTCGGCTCAGGCGTGGCAGACTTGGTGCTCTTGCCCATCGCTCAGTACAAGAAGGACGGGCGGATCGTGCGCGGCGTGCAGAAAGGCACGACTGCGTTCTTCAAGTCCACGGCCGTCGAGGCGATCAAGCTCGGCGCGCGGCTGGCGACGGGAACGCAGGTCATTCTGGAGCAGGCGGAAGACGTGCTCGGGGGCCAGTTCAAGAACCCGGTCACGGCGGAGACGGTGCAGCCGACGGTCGGGGGCGACTACTATGGGCAATACGGGCAAACGGGAAGCGACGAGGATGACGAGCCGGGGGATCTGATCAGCAAGTACGCGGAGCAACCGGTGGACTTGAAGGAGGGCGTGCAGTCCGCGTATAAGAGTCTGCAGCGGAATCTTAATTCTGCGGCGCAGACCATTCTTGCGGTTCCGATGGAGGTGTATGAGAGGTCTGGCAATGAGGTCTGTTCATCCGTCCTCATTTTCCTGCTCAATTAACGATATTCTGCAGGGCCCGGTGCGGTCGGTCATCAGGGCTGTCCCAATCGCTGTTCTCAAACCGATGATTGGGGCAAGCGAAGCGGTGAGCAAGACGCTGCTTGGGCTGCACAATACGCTGGATCCCAACGTGCGGCACGAGAACGAGGCAAAGTACAAGCAACGCTAGTGCCATGTAGTGCAATGCGTATATATACATAGAGGACCCTGTACCATTAGTGGATTGTATACAACAAATCGTAGGAAGCCGTGGAGTGCACTCAATCGATATCCATGCCCATAGACCGCCCCTCGCCCTGCACGAGCGCACTCCGCGACTTGGAGACGACTTTGATTTTTTCCCGTGTTTTGGAGGCTTCGGGTGAGGCGGTTGTGGGCTGCAGGAGCTTGATCGCGGAGGATTTGGCGGCTTCGAGCTTCTTTTTGCGGTGCGCACGGTGCTTGTCCCGGGCCAAGGCCATCCTGGAAATGAATAAATATATTAGATTGGAGGGTGAAAACGAGGGACGTGCCTGTTTTTCCAGAATGCGAGTTCTCTGCGCTTCTTGATCTCGCTGACGCGCTTCATGGCCTTGAGCGTTGTTTGCACCAGCTCGCGGTCGTAGCGGACAGGGATGTTTCTCCGCTTTTCGAAGTCAATTGTTGAGTCCTGAATAGCAGCATTGGTTAGGACGCCCGGCGACAAGTGAAGCGTTATTCCGCACGATAGTCATTTCTTTGCCCGCCGCTTTGCGGAACGCCTTCGTCCACCGCACTTTACGAGGATTTCGCTTCATTCTGAAAAACAAAGATAAGCCCGTGTAAAATGAATGGGGGAAAACCGTTACTTGAAATTTTTGTGGCATCTACACTGGATCATGAGTTGAAGGCATGGATACTAAAAGAGCAAAACAAACTTTGAAGTGCAGAACCGGAAGACCTTGGCATCGTTCCGGACAAAAGCGGAACCTGCGGGGAAGGATGAGCGCGGAAAGAAGGGAATGCTTTGTGCTGACCGTGGCCAGGGTAGACGCTCGTCGAGCAAAAGTAGCACTTTTCAATACGCATTGGAAAGAGTCAAAAATTTAGCGGTTAGCGGACAAGAACAAACAACGGAGATGAATTCAATTCTTTTCAATTCCTTTTAAATTTCTGACCTTTCAGACTCTTCAAACTTCCAGTCTCCTGGTTGAATGCGTACAATGGTTTCTATACACAAAATTTGTCGATGTAAAGCTACGATGTAGGATGGCCGCGGCGGGCGACTTTGAGACACTCCTCTTCGAGTCCAGCAACCCAGATAACCTCGATGCCAGCGTCTTTCATTTTCTGTGCACCTTCGCAATTTACAAAGTCCGGGGGTTCTCCAACGCCTATGAAACAGCGGCGCACTCTCGCTGCGATAAGAGCATCGGCGCAGGGAGGAAGACCGGAGGTGCGGACGGAACACGGCTCCATGGTTGTGTATACATCCACACGGGCTAAAATGTCGGGGATGGGTGGCGGGGTAGTGGCCGGAAACAGGGACTGAAGTTGGGCTGGAGTGAGGGCATTCAGTTTTGTGAGAGCATTGGCTTCTGCGTGGGTGTTTCCGGGCAGTTCCCTCGAGTAGCCAGCGGTCAGAATTAGCGGCTCTGAGTCATTCTCGGGCCAGGCAACCGCGAGCACGCAGCCGACGCAGAATGCAGTCGGCGATGACTCGCATTTCCGTGCCTCCACCAGCGCTTGCTCGAGGATCGCCACAGCAGAAGTAGAGAGTGACATGCTGACATAAGCCACGCATCTTTCCTTCAACTTCCATGTCGTCGATCGACCCAATCGTCCCCGACGACCCTATGGAAGGCTCTGGCGGCGAAGAGGAGGGGGAGGGAGACGTTATAATGCCCGGCGCCGAAGACAGCTCTGAAGAAGAGGAAGAGGACGAGGAAGAAGCGCGCAAGATTCGAGAGGGCTTCATTGTCGACGAGGACGAGGATGAAGAGGACGAAGAGGAGGGTGAGAGCCGCAAAAGGAGGCGCAAGCGACCCCGACACCACCACAGACGTGGGTTTTTTTTCTGTCGCGTTTTGCGTCGCTGAATTTAGCAATTGTTGTTCAGAGGAAGAGGACGAGGCATTGGAGGATGACGACCTCGCTCTGCTCGAGGAAAATACTGGTGGATCATACAAGAAGAAGAACCGCCGTCTGATGCGGCGCCGTGGCTCGCAATCTCCACCCGCAGCCTCATCGTCTCGACGGCGAAATGTCGTCGAGTCCTCTGATGATGACCTCGACAATGATGGGCCACTGCCTCAAGTGCAAGACCTCCATGCTATCTGGGACAAGGATGAGGAGGAGGATGAAGAGGAGCCGGATATTGATGATTTCGTCGTTTATTCGGACGACCCAGATGCGCCGGACGACCGAGAAGCGCGGGATGCACGACGGCTTCAACACAAGATAAACCTAGATAAACGGAAACAGTACCGTGCTCGCCCTGAACTAGTCGGCATTGACGCTCTGTAAGCACCGACCTGAGTTCGTTGCTATTTCCGTCTAACAATTTTTAGCGCATGGGATGAGATTCACGACGTGTTCGGAGATGGTCATGACTATGACTGGGCGTTGGTCGAAGATGATGATTTAGGAGAGGAACAGGACGAACCGAAGCCGGACACCAAGTTTGGCGACGTGCGTTCCAAAAATTATTTTCATGAGCATTCTTCTTACGCTTGATTAGGTTTTCGAACCGTCTCAAATTTCAGCTCTCTTCCTTACTGAGGACGACGAACTAATTCGTGCACAAGATATCCCCGAGCGCATGCAACTTTCGTCCTCTACTCTCTCCCGCAGCGGCGTTACCGCGCCCATAATTACATTCGAGTCGGAAGACGTCGACATGGCTGCCGAGTGGATTACACCACGGCTGTCGCAGCGCAAGTATACCGAGTTCTTCTCTCCAAACGGTCCAAACAAGAGCCTCGGACCGCAACTGGTTGCTGCCGTGACGTACGTTCTTCGACAACTATTCGTCGAGAACGTGGAAGTTCCATATGTGTGGCACCATCGGCGGGACTACATTTCCCACTTTGACGCCACCAAGGCGCGGCCACGTACCGAGCTTCTCACCTTGCCGGAATTATGGCGTATCTATACGCTTGGACAAAAGTTTCGATCTCTGTTAGAACGGCGGCGTGCCCTAACCCAAGCGTACACCCGACTGCAAGTCACTGATTCTTATTATGACGACGAGATACTCCCCAAAATTGAGAGCGTGGACATGGTAGCCGACGCTTCTGAGTGGCTCACGATGAAGTACAAGGACAAGAAGCAAGACGAGGCGTCTCAATTCCGCTTCCATGATGATGAAGAACCACAAGAACCCGTCGTCAAACGCAAGATGCCCAGCCGTATCTCTGCGTACGAGGTCGCGAAGAAAAGCGTCATCGCGAAACTTGCCCAGGTTGGTTCATGTAGTCAAGCAGTGTTAACAAGCTGCTGAACACCACCAGGGTTTCGGTCTTGAAGCGCACGAGGTCGTGCTTAATTTCTTGGCGAACGACCGCGTGCACTTTGTCCAGGACCAGGAGCTTAACCCACTGGTATACGCTGAGCAGTTCGCCAGTCCCGACCCTCTCAGGGCCCTCCCGGCAGAAGAACTTCTTCGTCGCGCGCGGATGATCATGGCCACCGAGCTCGGCAAAGATCCCTTACTACGGGATCATATGCGCAAGCTGTTCAGGGACGAAGCCAGGGTTTCTGTCGAACCCACCGAGCACGGCGTGTCGAAGATCAGCGAATTCGACAACTACTTTGTGTGTGCCGTCTTTCTCTGTACTGGACTCGGTTTTTATACCCGATTTAGAGCTTCAAGTATTTGCATCAAAAGCCTGTCAAGGAATTGCTGGATTCGTCCCAATTTCTTCTCATGCTCGAGGCCGAGGCCAAAAGCCTTATCACGATCACGATATACCTTCCTCCAGATTCCAAAGCGACTTTTGAACGTCGTCTGTCTGACGCCCTTGCATCCGACAACTTCAGCGAGACAGCCAAGGCATGGAACGAACAAGGCTATCTTGTCGTGCAGGAGGTCTTGGAGCAGCACCTCTTACCTCTGGGAGTGAAGTGGGCTCGCGAGTACATCCGAGAGGAAGCGGAAGATTCCCTAGCCACCCTCCTGAGTAGGCAACTTCGACAGGTTAGACTAGATGTCCAGGCCTCATCCCGCCTTTACTGATCTGTTTATAGCGCATCGATGTCGCGCCTTTCAAGGTCCAGGGCATGAAGGAGGACAAACCCTCGGTCCTAGCAGTCTCTTGGGGCAAGGGTGACCCGCATCACGACGCCATTACGCTCGTCTTTCTCGATCCACGCGGCCGACTGCGCGAACAAACAAAACTCGACAACCTTGTCGACACTGAGATGAGAGACGAGTTTATGGACCTCCTCCGACGGCGAAAGCCCGACGTCATTGGGATCGGGGGCTTCACTATGGCCACAACCAAACTGTCGGCGAGGATTAAGGAGATTGTCAAAGACCTTGGCAACACCTCTTCCTCCGATACCGACCAGACCCATCAGACGCCTGTAGTGTATGTCCGCGACGATATTGCTCGGCTGTACCAGCATAGTCAGCGCGCCGCCGCGGAGTTCAGCGCCTACCCGCTGATCACCAAGTATTGCGTGGGTCTTGCTCGGTATCTCCAGGATCCTTTGACCGAACACGCCGCATTGGGCTCCGACATTGATCTTATCACAGTGTTGGACGCAATGGATCAGCAGCTGGTGGGTCCTCCCCTTGGTTTTGCTCTTCTCGATTTTTACTTTCTATTAGATTCCGAAAGAAAAGCGTCTATTAACGTGTGAACGCGCCATTATCGACGTGGTGAACAAGGTTGGCGTGGACATCAATCGCGCCGTCGCAGACCCGTACTACCAGACCCTTCTACCCTTCGTTTGTGGACTTGGCCCGCGAAAGGCGCAACACCTGGTCAAGATGATTGAGAGACAGGCAGGTCCTCCGTAGATGGTGTTCTGGCCCCTGCTGACATTCTTATTTCAGGGAGAGAACATCGGCAATCGCGAGCAGTTTATCAAAGCTGGCCTTCTGACGAAGACGCTTTTCATCAACGCTGCTGGCTTCCTCCGCATTTCGCAGCAGGAAGATCTGAAACCAGGCAAACTTCGACCCGATGATGAGCACGCACCTGATCCTTTGGACGACACTCGTATACATCCAGAGGACTACGAGCTGGCGCGGAAGATGGCTATGGATGCGTTGGAATTTGACGAGGAAGACGTGCAGGACAAACATCCTTCTTGGGTGGTTGGGGGGATTATGGAGGATCCAGAGAACGAGAAGAAGCTCTCTGAGCTAAACTTGGACGAGTTCGCTGTGAGCCTTTACGAGGCGAACGACGATCTCAAACGCCATACCTTGAACGTCATCCGGGATGAACTTTCCCGCCCTTACGCCGAGCAGCGCGAACCATACCCGCCGGTAAACGGGTGGGATGTCTTGACCATGTTGAGTGGAGAGACCCCATCGTCTTTGCGTCCAGGTCTCATCGTCACTGGTGTGGTCTTCCGGACGAAGTCGCAGTTTGTGAACATCAAGCTGGAATCTGGTGTCGAAGGAGTCGTAACCCCCCCATATTTCGGCGACAAGGAGCCCGCCAAAGGGCAGACGGTTTCTGCCTATGTCGTTGGCGTCCAGACAATGATCGACGCAGATAGTTTCTCTGTGGAAATGTCTCTCCGTGCCCAGGACGTCCAGCCCGGCGATAAGAGCGAGAGAGTCAAACATGCCGATCACTATTGGGACGCGCAGCGTCACGAGAAGGACCTGGAAATGCTGCAGAGGAAAAAGCGGGCGGAAGTTGGCAGGTCTCGCCGCGTCATAAAGCACCCTAATTTCCACAATTTCAATACCTCGCAGGCGGAGGCGTACTTGGACAAGCAGCAGCGAGGCGACGTCGTCATCCGGCCCTCGTCCAAAGGGAGCGACCATCTCGCCGTTACTTGGAAGGTGGACGACCAACTGTATCAGCACATCGGTTAGCTTGCCATTCTTGGATTTTGCTTTGACTTTCTGATCAACTGTTTAGATGTCACGGAATTGAATGCTGACCCGACTGGCCAAACTGTTGGGGGTACACTCATCGTGGATTCCACTCACACTTATGCTGATCTGGACGAACTCATTGTCAATCACGTCCAAGCGATGACTCGGAAGGTCGAAGAACTAATGGCTCACGAACGGTTCAAGCATGGTTCGGAAGATGATTTACGTCAGCGCTGCAGCTTATTTTCTCGAACAAGACTGACCGGTGCACAGATCTCTCTTTGAAAAATTCTCTCGCTGCGAATCCCGCGAAGAGTATGTATGGCTTCACGTTGAATCGGAAAAAACCGGGACACTTTAGCCTTTGCTTCCTTGCCAACAAGAACTCGGTTGTGCAAACTTGGGTACGAATATCGATTTGGATTCCCTCTTGGCTTGTGTTGATTTCCCCCCAGCCTGTGCGCGTGACTCCCGAGGCCTATTATTTGTTCGATGCTGCCGCTCTCGGTGTGCCAGAGCTCTGTGACGCCTTCAAAGTCAGGTAAGTGTACGAATGTTTGTGCAGACGTTATGGCTCATTATTCCGTTAGACATTTGCATGAATCACAAAGTCAGCAGGCGTCTGCAGCAGGTGGGAAAACGCCCTTTGGCGCTGGCCGAACGCCAGCTCGACCTGGAAATGCCACACCAGGTCATATGTCGGTTCGACAGCCAGCGCGTACCCCGAACCCGTACAGCGGAGGCACCACCCCGGGGCGATATGGCGGTGCAACCCCAGCTCCTTTCCCACCACCCGCTGTTCCTCAAGCTGCCTATGGCTTTGCTCCCCCTCAACCAGCGTACGGATACCAAACACCGTCACACCGACCGCCTTTCCCGCCGCCCGGTCAGCCGCTGCCAGCAGGTATGAATCCTGCGCGCGCGGCCATGATTCAGCAGGGCGGTTGGGGCGGGCCCTAATCTAAAAATCTCATGTGTACGATAGAGCATGGATGTAATAGTATTCGTTGAGATATTACAGGGAATACAAAGCAACAGACCAGAAGAATCGTCGAATCAAGTTCAAGCTGCAAGTTGGATATGCGAGTCATCGATTGTAGTGAAAATATGGCCATCGTCGATCAGTTTGTCCACAGTGGTACTGCCAAGGGTTAACGGTGGAACACCCGAGAAAATGATTGATTTACCTCAGTTCCATGGCATTGCAATTCAGAGCCTTGGCAATTTCGCCGACAAAAATGCCTTCGGGATTTGGTGGCGCCGTCTGCAAATAGTGCACCACTTGGTCAGCCATCGGTGAGAACATCTTTTGAGCCTGGCTTGGTCGTGATTGTATAGCGTATGCAGATTGGCCGCCGTCCTCATTTTGACTTGCTCCTGCCCCGGACGTGCAGACTGGAGCGAAAATTAGAGATGGAATGGGACGCAGAGTGAGAAACGCACCATTCCGTGTTGTAAAGTAACATTCACGGAAATCACTTCCAAAATGTGGAAGTACACCTCACTCGGGTTGGTGACGATACGTATATTGGTCGCGTGGATGTGTCTTTTGTTGTTGTGAGTCTTGATACTCCCTGTCACCCGTACAAACACAGGTTTCACGCCTCCACTGTTCGGTAAGCGTGAGTCGATCGGCGATTCACCAGAAGCAAGTACGCACGGTGCGTTAGTGAGCGTAAGACCGCGCCAAGTCTCCTTGACTTGCTCCTCTGGCGTATCCATCCACATTTTTGCGTCTATCCGTCCCGTTCCATCGTCCAGCCCAAAAGTGCGATTCGTAGTGAACGCGGCGTGGTAAAACAGTTCTGCAACGACGGTAATCTGCAGCAAAATGAGATGAAACAGAAACAAAGAAAATTACGTGCATGCCGATTGGATGCCCGTCCACAACCCAGTCTGCGTCGCTGTGCATTTGGGTCGCTTTCCGGACCTGCGCGATGGTGACTGGACGTAAAGACTGCGATGCCGGAGTTTTCTGAAAGATAGTTCAGGAGACCATGGCTTGCGACAAGCAAGAAGCCCACAGCTGTACTCGGACTGCCCTGGCTGCCACCTGGGGAGCCGGCCAACCATCCGTTGCCTTGAGAGGGGCTATTATCTGGGGAATGTTGTTTGTAAAGGAAAGAAACAGACTACGAGCGCGTACATGACATCTGGGGCGTGAGGTGGATCGACGAGGGAAGAGGAGGTGAGAGGTAAAGGTGAGAAAACGCGGTGACCTTGTCACTGCACGTGTGTGTGACTTATCGCGCGCCAAATTCAAAAAAGATGCGGAATGAGCTGGGTGTATTCTAAGTTGGCCACGAATGATAATAGTGTACATGCTTGCCCATCTATAGGCTATTGGTAGGACGTGCATACACGAGCGATTCCCTTTCCAACTCCCTCCGTAATTTTTTTGCGGGAATCGGTCAGCTTTTTCGCCACACCGAGAACAAAGTCATGGTCGATCTGCAAACGTGATAAGAAACAGAAATTGACGAGAGGACTGTATTTACGTTCAAATCGATGGTAGGGGAACACGCATCCACGAAAGATTTCCGTTGTTCCGCGGTCCCGTCCTGCTCACTTCGTTTGATCAAGACGACTGAGACCTCACGAAGTACAGCAATGGCATTGGCTCGTAATGGTTTAAATTGTTGAACCAACTGCAAAGTATTAGTTTTGGGCGACATAACACTTGCGCAGATTCTTACAGCACCAAGCTTGTTGACCTTGACGACTGAAGGGGTTTTGAACCGCAGTGTCTCCACAACAAAGAGGAGGAAGGCCTGCGTAGAGGTGAGAAACTCGAAGCGGGCATGCCTAGAAAGAGAGGCTACCTCTTGCATTAAACTTGCCACATGGAGGGTCAAAGCTGGCGACGACACATCCTTGACGGCTTCAAACCTCGTTTTCATATCTACGGAAAGGATTGTAAAAAGTGAAAAAAACCGGTATTACTCGACCCATACCGTCGAAGAATCGCACAACGAGTTCAGGGGCGTCCGTTATCGGGGGGGCCTCTTCCTCCTTTTTGGCGGAACCGTTCGTGCTTCCATTCCCATTTTTTGGTGGGATTTCGACACCCTTCAATGGATGACCAGTCTTCTGCTCCGCCAATTTAGCGGCTTCCGCAAGAACGACCGATGGGGGAGGTCGGGCATGATCGTGGTAAGGCTCCAGCCAGTCGGCAAGAGCAGTAGCGTAATTCACGAAGGTAAGCTCATCGGGTGTTAGCTTGGAAATAATATTTCGTCAAGTGAGGTTTTTAGTTTGCACTTGACAATCACCTCGACCAACTCCTCTTCCTTACGTTGGTGTAGACGGTCCTTCAAGGTCAGTTTGCTTTCGGCGGAAGTATGCTTCGGCCGGTCGCCGATGAGTAGCTTCTCTTCGACGGTGTCGTCGAGGTCACTGCCTTGCTGGAAGGCTCGGATATACACCTTCAGGAAAGTAGCCAGCCAGCCTGGCTAAAAAAAACCGTCAGGTCAGCAGTAACGCCAAGTGTAACGTTACGCACTCCTTCCGTCTTGTCGAAAAGCAACGTCTGCTCATTGAACTTTTGAGTGCCTCGTGGCTGGTAATCCGCGAGGATTTCAAAGTCTCGGTTATCATGGTGAACTGTAACAAATCAGAGAAGCTCGCAGGAGTGCAAAGTATCTACGGACGTCGATCGAAGATGAACTTCAACTCGATGAGTTCCATATCGATGATATCCGAAGAAATGGCTTCATGACTGAGCCGCATGCGGAGGTGCTCTATCTTGATCAGGTCTCGTTGCAGTGAGTTGTCGAGTCTATCCTCGAAAATTATAAATTCGGGTATCTATTATGGAAAGGTTCGGGTTCAAGGCTTGAAATTAATCAAAACTCGTACCTGAGAGTACTTTTCACCAGTAAAGGCACGGGCAATATATTCGCCGGTCTGAAAACGTGTCAGCAGAGTGCGCGAGCCGAGAGAGCGATGATAAACCTACATCTTGGCCGTTGCTAATATAGATCTGAGATGATTCGATACATTCCGTAGCAAGTGTGAGGTCTCCGGAAGCAGCCAGAGAAAAAGTTGAAGCCCGGGAAAGAATAAAGTGGGATAGCGTGTCGTATTCAACTTGCTTAATTTGCATGACCCGGTAGTGTTCTAGTGCCATAGAAGGCGCCCCTGTGAACCCCGACCTCATCAACAATGTTCAATGAACGTTGTTTCTGTCTCACCCAACAAACGGTATATTCGGATGAGCATTAACCGCGTGTGGAAAGACTGCTTGCTTTTCGTTAACGCAAACTCGAGCAGAGCGACAGCGTTGTATAGATATTTTTCATCGCTGCTCATCTTCCACAGGCTAACCAGCACATTCCCCGCAAGCAGAGCAAGATCGTCGGCAGGTTGCAGCTCCGTCGGTGGGAGGCTGACGCCCAGCTTCAAACCTTCCAAATATTGTTGAGTGTAGAGGCTGGCGCGTTCGGTTTCTACACCAATATTCAGGTCGTCCGAGGAAAGATTTTGCCGCAATAACTTGTGGGAGTTGATCAGTCGCCGGAGATCATTGTTGCTCGCCTAGACCAATTCGATCAGCGAGAAGACCGTTGAGTGTAATTAATTGGACTTGCGAAAGAGGGAGTAGACGATTGCAGGAAAGACGTCCAGCGAGCCGCATCGTCGCCCTCTAATGCCAGATATGGTTTCAGGTCTTCGTAGCAGCACGCCTTGTCGCCAATTTCCTCGAAATACCGCTTCATTAAATCCACCATTCGGTTGGGATCTGAAAAAAATATGAGGATTGGGAGAGGAAGGGTCACTTTGGCTTGACCGTTTGAAATCCCGTGGAACCGAGCTCTCTTTTCTAATTCTAAAAGAGCCAAGAGCGCAGAGCGATCCTTATGACCGTCCTGTGATGCCAGTTGCGTGAACAGCTCTTGCGTTTTGGCTGCATCTGAAGAGCATTTTGTTTTAGCTGACTCGTCCGACTCCTTGTCACCGCGAGGGACGAGAAGGTGGCGTCGAGCACAGAGAGGAACTCGAGCCAGTTGCGATCACTGCGAGACGTCAACAGTTGAACCGACATGTGGAATAGCACAAACTTTTGTTCCGTTATTCGCAGTTCCGCTTTCGTTCCTTCATCCTCCAAAAGACCTTGGCGGCGCCAAATATCACGGCGAACCTCGTTGCAAGCCAAGCTTGCAGTGCAGATACTCTTGCCGATGTCACTCTCAAGCAGCGTCCGAGCTTCGTCGAAAAGTTCCAGCTCGCGCAGGATAGAGAGGTGAAGGTGGAAACGGTCGGCGTTAACGTAGGAAGGTGTAGGGGAAGATGTTACGAGCCGGTGGGCGAGCTTGTAGAGCAGTGTTCGCATGTTAGGCGCGGTTGTGGGCTCATTCGCCTGCGAAGCCCGGTGAGAAAAGTGGAAGAAACGCGGACGCCAAGACGGACCTGGAGAATAGCGCTAATAACACTCCAATAAATGTACTTGTCCTCGTGAAACTGCTTGTGCATTCGCGTCGCAATCTGAAATATATTCACACGACGACCCAGCTGGCCAAAATAGAACGCTACCTGTTGAGCCGCCTTCCAGTTCAGAATCCGGACGTTGGCAAAGAAGGTTTGCGCCGCAAGTTCCTCATTAGTGGGTTGCTGCTTGTACGCCTCTTCGAACATCGTCACCAGGTCTTTGTCTGTCGGAACTGTGAGCATACTGTCTTGAAATGAGAGCATTTCCACACACGTCGACCCAGACCACGAAGGACGTGCATCATGGCAGTTAGTACCGCATCATTAGTTGGTTTTGCAGCGAGAACTTCGTCGCATAAGATCAACGACTCCTCGACCTTCTGAGAGCGAACCAGAGCAAGAGCTTTTAAGGTCTGTGGGAACAGTTTACGAACGTCGACGCCTTGACGAATTGCCGACCTTGACTAGTTCATTTTTGGGATGTTTTTTGAGCAACTTGTTGCAAGCGACGATAGCGGACTTGTTTGAGCCAGTGTCAAGGGCCTCTGGCGCAAAAGATGAACAGAGAGTGACGAGAAACGAACGAAGGCTAACCGTATATCGGTTTGATTTGGCGTTCCATTTCAACCCGAGTCGAGGATAGCGCGACTTTTTTTGATTGAAGCGGTTAGGCGGATTCGGGTTCTCGGCTCCAGATGTTTGGGCGGAGAACCGGCAGAAAATGATGGCAAAACAATCACCGCCTTAACTCCCCCTCGAGATCATCTCGACATTCCAACATTGCTAACTCCGTGAGGAACTACAGCTATTCTGCCCAATAACGTCTGGAAACGAGACTAGATTCGGGAGACTGGGACTATCTTTTCGCGGAATCGAACAACGCGGCGGAGAATAAAAATTCACAGGATGCCGAACAAATGCCGAAGGTACCTTCTCACGGTCAAGCGAAAAGTTCACTTCAACTTCCAGTGCCCAAAACGATGGCCCCCGTACTGTTATCCCGGTGGGTTTCTTGCAAGCTTATTTATCGACTTTTGATCATCTCATTTTGGTTCCAGTGCCCTCGATGCGGGTTTGGGCGTACTGTGAAGCTTTCTGCTGCTGAAAATTTGCCCACTCTGATGCAATGCGCAGAACAGGAATAGGTGCCTACTATCTGCACGAAACTCATCCTCGGTCGGGCATTGCTTCCGATAGGCAACTTGTAGAGCTAATAAGATGGAAGTGGGCAAAATATTGGAGTCAACCAGGGCACGCATCGCCATCTACACCGTAACTCTTGTGTCAATTATTGAATCGACATGCAGCATTTTTCTCGCTCTAAACTCGTTTACTGCTTGTTTTCACGAACCGACGCGTCAAACGCGTTCAGGGGTCGGAGTACTTGATGTGCATATTTAACTCGCAGTCGCCATCAATATCGCTTTGTCTCCTCCTTTCACCAGAAATGCCTGCTACGTTCTACGCCGACGCTGTTCTCTTCGATATGGTATGCCTGGAACTCGCCCTTGTCGTTTGCTTAGCAACGCTAATATTCTCCCCAGGACGGTACGCTCACAGACAGTATCGCTGCCGTCGAGGTGGGTTGTATTTTCATCGTCCGGTAGTTCGAGTACCTCGTACATACCAGTCTATGTCTACTGCTGGGTTCCCCCCTCTCCCCTCCTCGGCTTAATATCGTCTAGGCTGCCTGGGCGAGAGTCGCTGAAGAAATAGGACAAGACCCTGCAGAAATAATTGCACTTACACATGGAAAACGCGCCGTGGACAATCTGGCCGCGCTCAAGCCCGACATCGAAGAGCACGAGATGGATGCTGAAGTCGCAGCTTTTGAAAGAAGTATTCTGTTCTATGCCGACGCGTATCACAAGTGTGGCGCGGGAAATAAGCGCCCTCTGGTGCTCTGGCCCCCGCACCTATGGAGTCGTCGGCTGCCTTGTCCGTACCCTCGTCTCGCCAACCCTCTTCGATGGGAAACGCCGCTCCCGCCCGACCTTCTTTGGTCTCTCGTCTCAGCGAGATGCTCCTGGCCACTGCCCGCGAGCTCAAGGAGAAAGGTTCTCGTGGACTCATCGAGGAAGGAGGACGTCGCGAAGGAGGGAACAAACTATCGCAGGATAAACCGCAGGCATGGGAACTCGAGGCGGCAACCGTGAATCGAAGCGTCAAGATCCTCCCCGGCGTTAGGCGTATGCTCTCCTCAATCCCCAAAGGCCGCTATGCAGTCGCAACGTCCGGAGCCAAAACGTACGCTTATGGATGCATGACACGCGTCGGAATCCAGCCACCGGATGTAACGATAACCGCTCAAGATGTTGCTGTCGGAAAGCCCGCTCCCGATCCCTTTCTTTTGGCCGCCAAGTGCCTCGGATTCTCAGCTACGGATTGCGTAGTGTTCGAAGACTCGCCCAGTGGGATTCGTGCAGGTGTTGCTTCCGGCGCGGTCGTAATCGCTGTTTGCACAAGCCATGAACGCAGCCAGATCGAAAACTGCGGGGCGCATCACATCGTCGAAGACATGTCGAAAGTAGAGTGCAAGGTTATTGGCGAAGGGAAGGCTATGAAGTTGCAATTCACAGTTTCAGATGACGAGTGAGCGGGGTTAGGCCAATTCCAAGTGGTTCCAAGAATGTATTATATGTAGATCGACTACCTTTTCGCGAACGAGTTCATGTACATTTTTATTTTTCATTTTGGTACAACAGCGAGCAGTTCTTGGACCATCGACATTACTCCAACAAACACAGACCTCTCGTTTCCAGTCAGACCCTCGCCATCGGTGCCGTCTGATTTGCGCAAAGCAATACCGACGACAACGGGTTTGCGAGATACCTCTAGTGGATTGCTCGAGCCCGCCGTCCATATTAATGTGGCGATCTGGGACGCGTAAAGGCAATGCAGGGTTTGAATGTGCTCGGACGGTGCATTCCCGAGCAAAGGCGTCAATTGAATGGCGGCTGGAGGCTCAGGAAGCGCTTGAACATTTGGTTGGACAGGATCCTGAATGGCAGGAAGCAGAGGAATGGTTTCGGGTATTGTAGCTTGGATCTATTCGAATCAGAGACTGGGAGACCATGTACACGACCTTCCCCACCAGGTTTCCGACCTTGCCCAGTTGGGTTACGAGAACTAGAATGCGGTCTGCGAATGTCTGGATCACAATTTCTGTTGTATTCCCGTGCAATTCGCGAGAAAGCTGGCGGGTCATCGTGGTGAACAAGTCGTGCGGTAACTTCCGACCCGATCAATCCTACTTGAACTGCCATGCTCTCTCCATCCAAAGGCAAAGCAAAGGAGGAGTGGTCCTCCGGCTGGTGGGAGTATCACGCGTTGCTTGACCAAACTCAACGGTGCGCGCGACACTCAATGAGATAACCATTCGTTTAATTGCGACCTTCAGGCCTATTGCCTGGTCTTCAACCTCCACAATTTTCTCTGCCCATCCAACACAACCTCTGGTAGTAGCCCGGCATTTCTCATCCTCAAAGCAGTTCGTCCTCCAGTCCCCAACGCCAATTCTCTCTTCGCCAAGCTCATATGAGCCTCCAACTGTGATTTCCGTCTCCTCGGGCGGCGAATGGCTCTTCGCTTATTTTCCCAGCGGAGAAATCGACGGAGTGGCTTGCTTGTGGCAACGAAGCGCACCTCTGGATGTCTGGGGCGTCAAAGAATGGTGGTCATTGAACCGCGGAGCAGGCATTGTGGCGGCAAGCTGGTTGGGGGGTCCGCGAGAGGTAGAGTGACCGAATCGTACATTACATTCACTCATACCTTTCTAGTGGACCGTCGACGACGCAGGGTTGCCGGCTCGCCTGCCTCCGCGCGGTCCAAGGACACCGGTCTCTAACCCAACTCTCATTCTAGTGGCTGAGACGCGCTGGGTCACTATTTGCTACCTGCGGCAGTATGTCCCGTCGCTGAGGATGATCAGTTGTCCGCTTTTCGAACCTGCGTCTTCGGGGGAAGGCCAGCCGAATCCGTTGGAACAGGTCTCTAATCGACCTGGAAGTGTTAAAATTTGTACTCGCGCCGCTATAGGCCTCGCGTACAACGGTATGTGTTCAGTCTCCATTTTATAGTTGTTTAATACTATCTTCAGAGCCTTCAATCATGGTCGCAACACGCTCCCGTGTACTGCCTTCCTGCGCCAGAGACAGTTCTTTGAACTCGATGAATCTGAATCTACCACTTGCTCTGGAAATGCCCTCGTTGGAGCCTGAGGTGGCTATTGAATGGGAGACCTGGGGCGAGGACTCCTGTATTGAACTTTGTGAAGTTCGGCTGGATTGGGAAGGAATGGGTATGCGCCTAATTTCAACGTCGAACTCAGTCCAACACTATATTCCAGCTATCTCGACTGTTCCATTACCCGCTCTCCACGGCTTCGAACAGAGTCTAGCGAACCTTATGTTCATTCCGATTCCACCAAACCCTTCTAGTGTTATGGAATCATCTCTGGACAATCTGTATCTGGCCGCGAGCTACCTGGATTTCGGAGACTGTAATGAACTTTCCGAACCCCTCAGCTCTATTTTCTTAGACTCCTACAGATACATCCACACCCAAGTCTGAGTTAATTCTCCATGCGCTGTCCCATGTTTCCGAAACAGTCCCCAACCCCGCCAGCGACATCCGAACTTGGGTAATTGCGTGGCGACTTTTCTTGCTGTGATTTCTTATTGCTTTCAGACGTGCCGCCGCGCGGCCACGCGTTCCTTCACGAACTCTGTCTTAACTTTTATGGCGTCCAATACGTGCGGTCAAACTTCAAGTACTTTTGGCCTATTCGCTGGAATTTTGAACTCATCTGGACCTCTGCCGCGCGAGAAGACTCGGGTCAAAGAGATTACGATTGGTGTCACCAAAGTTCTCAAACTGTGGGTTGGTCTGCCGCTCGTCCGCTTCATAACTCACTCGTTGAGCCAGACCTGATTTGACTGATCACGAGCGCTGGGAACCTGGCCACATAATGTCCCCGATCGACAGTGCTGGACGAGATTGTGAGTCCTTTATGACCTACAGTCAATCGATGTCTCACTTTATCCAGTGCCTTTGAATGCGGTTCTATCGTTGAACAATAGCATGCTGCTTTGCAACTCGTTATCGTCTGCCGGGGCGTCACGGATTACCTTCCAGATGTTGCCTAAACCTAAACTGGTCAGAAACACCCTCTCATCAGGTCTTTTTTGTCCTTTTCGCCCTCTTGTCCATACTAAATATTTCGTAGACATGCAACCCATGCCGCCTGTGTCTTTGAACTTTGCCACCGGTCTTCTTTCTGGAACATCGACCACAGATCTCAGCCACCTCTTGGCACTTCCATCTGTGACCTTGGATGAAGTGGGCGAATCGTTATTCCATGCATTGATTCTAGTAGAGAACGGGCAAGATAGAGGTACTTTGACGTGGCGTGCATTGGGCCTAGTTCTTGAAACGTACAGGTATGGTTGAATGTCCCATCCTCAGTTTTATCACTCATCGTTCCTAGGACCCGCGCGCTCAAATTTGATTCTGGAGCAGAGCGCGAGATATTAGACGCTCGATGGCAGACCGCGCTTGACATGTGTTCTCTTGCGTCGTGCAACACTGCATTCGAAGACTGCCGGGACGGTGAAGAGTTTGACCTCAGTTGGGATTTCTGTCTGATGGGTAATTGGGAAGCTCACCATGTTTTAGATGCTGTTTGGCAGCTCGTTGGTCTATCGACATGGATTGTCGGCTTTATCGAGAAACTTTTGAAGGAATGTGTTCTGTCTTCTGACCTGACAGATTCATCGCAAGACGATGACGGTCTCTTCGAATCATGTGCGTGTGAGCCACTCTGGATGGAACTGTTTGAATTCATTCAAATCCAGCTTCTCCTGTATTTCAGACGCCTGCGTCATCCGTCCTGCTTCATCTGGCTCACCCATACGCGTTGAGGAATCTGCATGCGGCAGTGAGCAGTGTCGCGCGATTCAAGAATAATATCGGGTCCTTGTCTGCGAGCGAAGAAAACTCTCATATTGCGAAGAATGTCCTCGTCGATCTCATTGACTGCTCGGGCGTCGACTTCAAAGGCCTGGAACCAGTTTTGGCGGATTTATTAACCGAAGCAAAGAAATTCGGGGGTAAGTGATTACGGTGATGCAACGCAACAATTTTCTCATTCCTTTCAAAGTCGAAGAGATGCGAAGAAGCTTGGCCCTTTGTGAGCCCACAGCGACAATGGGTCCCCACATAAGGAACGCCATCAATAGAGTGACAGACGCCGCTATCGTCAACAAGCCTCGGCTGTTCATCAAGCCCTTCGAGCTCATGGACGGTGTTCCTCTTATCTTTGATGCTCGAAAGGATAAAGCAAAGGATGTGATATTAAAAGGGCCACTTGGTGGCCGTGCACAATCAGTGATTTGTCTCCGCTGTGGGGGCAAATCCGAGGTTGGAGGGGGTATGAACACGACCGTTCACGCGTCTCTCAGTTGGCGCGCCTGGGAGAAATTGTGGGTTAAACACTGCATTTGCGCTGGTTCGTGGGTTTTGGCGCGTTCCCCGTAAATAGTTTATATCGACAGATTTCACCGAATGAACAATATATATTACATTTTAGCCAGCTCCCCTGTAGTTCCTAAATAGTACGACATGGCCTGTTTTGTTTTACCGACCCATTCCTGAACCACGTCTTCCGGAAAGACGTTCTTATCCCAGAAGACGATCAGGTTAAGTTGTTCGGAGGAGCCACCCGCTGATAGGTATAGCTCCCCAGTACGACAATGGAGACGCTGTTGGTGGATTTGTAGGCGGAGCATCGGAGAGTCGGATGGATCAGATTTCTGACTAGGGTATTCACGCGGAAGAGAACTGCCCATCTAAGAAAATGGGTGTGAGTGATTGTTTCTTCCAGGAGGCGGGGACCATCACATTGAAAGTACTCCATCCGTGGGCCATCACCGTACCCCTTGCCGCTTGCTCTACCGGAGACACATTGTTTTCCTCGACCTCGCCCGGCCGTACAAAAGAACTGGGATCCTTCTCCCATTTGGCAGCCACCATTTTTTGCATAGGTATCTTTCCCGCTAAACGTGCCTCGCCGATCTCGAAGAACAGCGGATGATTTAGGTAGCGAGATGCGAGTTTTTTCATGGTATTGCACCGCGACCAAAAACGCGTCGGAGACATCAGTTCACTGAACTCTGGAACAGAGTCTCCCGGCGCAAGAGTCGCATGGCCCAATGGAGTGAAACCAAGGGTGAAGTAGAAGTACCCAACGTTTACAGAGACGTTGCTGTGGCCTCCGCTCTTGTACCAGGCTTCGTCGAGGAAAGGCCGGAGGTTTATTGGACCGGCATTGTGAGACGGCTCTTTCTTCCTAAATTCCCATTCGTCTGGGCCGATTTCACCGCGAATATAACGGCGGCAGAGCATTCGACCAAGAGCTACTTGAGCTAGCACGGGAAGGGCGTTTCCAACGGTTATTCCGTGCTTTCTTAAACTTTGGGTGATACGCAACGACTCGGTCGAGGAAAGTGACGTGTTCAATAGACCTTCGAACTGAATATCAGCCATCATGGATTGGGCGTGAGATGGAACGCACCTGACTGAGCAGGCAGGCGCGTTGCAACTGGCCCAAAGGATCTGGGGAGAGTCTGGCCACCCTGGGGATTGCATATTTAGTTTCCCGAACATTACATGGTCAGTGGCTTTCTACCGTTCTCTTAGCGTCTTGAATCTGAGATATAATGCGGCCCGCTGCGCGCCGCCACCTTTGTTTAGCAACGGTCATTTTCATGGTAGGAATCAAGGACTCGGCCGCCACCGCCAGAGAAAGTCTTGCTTCCAAGTCTGGGCTTGTATGACCGCCCGGAGACGCCAGGATGTCGAGAAGCACCCTCAACAAGCTGATATTACCCACCCCGTCGACAATCAAGTGTGCGACGTGTATAAGCACATGGTAAGTCGAAGATTCGTCGGTCCGGGACAGAACTACAATGCGAGATAGCAAATCATCGGAGAGCTTGCGTTCACCGTCTACTCCATCAACAGCCATTGCCTGGGCCTCCTCTGGAGATGAAATCGAGGAGACAAATAATTCGCCCGGTGCCAGGGATTTGATACGCTCCTCCGCGACGACAAAATGTTGGTGCGAATCGCGCATTTGGACCGTGGCCGCGAGCAGTGGGAACTGTGCTTTTAGGGCACACCATGCCCGAGCAATATTGGCCGGGGAAAAGCGGTGTTTTCCTTCCTCCGAAACTTGGATGGTGTTGTGCATGAGGGTGTCTGCTGTTCCATTTATATGGCTGTCGTAGTAAAACCCGAGCTCATTGAGACCCAAGGCGCGAGTGTACACGCGTGCACCCGCTCGACCCGTGTGCGTCCAACTCGATTGTGCCATGATGTGGAACGAGGCAGGAACCCAGAGTCGGAAGGACGGCCTCGACTCAGTGAGTGTGAGTCTTTGAAATTGGCTTCGAGTGATTGGCGAACGAAGACTCGGAGACGAGAGGCGGATCCTCCGGGCCGTATCTCGAAAGAGCGGGCAGCTTTCAAGTGTTTTGCTGCAATTTGCACCAGGGAAACACGCTCCGAGAACGGCAAGACTAAAGTACCGTGGAACTGGCAGAGGTATTCTGTCAAGCTTCAACTATTGCTCGTTATGCCTCAAGTGAAGGCATTCAGATTCCAGGCAGGCCCGTAAAACGGTATGATTTATTGGAACCATTCACACTTGCATGAAGATAGAACAGGTTTCCTTGAGGCATTCTAAACGGGGCTGAAAGCACCGTGCGCGTGGTCGAGACAAGGTTGGGTGATAAGTATTTCTTAATTTGGCCTTCTTCAGTTTTGATCGGCTCTCAAGTTGCCGATCAAACTCTCTTGTCGCGACGCGGTCAACATGCATCATTGAGAGTCACTGCAGTCAGACGCACCGTCGAGTCCCATCCTCAATAGTACACGCAAATGCCCAAAGCAATGATGCCTCCCCTCCCTCTGGCGGCTGCTTTCTTCGGCATCGTAAAACCATCTGGTCCGTCGTTCTGTACCAGAAATCCCTCGTTCGCCCATGACCCGCAGGGCCCACCTCTATGTCTGTTATAAATGACGTGAAGGTACTCGTGTCGCGATCCAAACTTTTCGTGGACGCGGATAAGCTTGAGAAGAACAGCAAGAAAAAAATCAATTTGCGGAAGCCTGGCGATTTAAAAATCGGGCAGGGTGGGACCCTTGATCCACTAGCGGATGGCGTATTGGGTGCTCAAAATTCGCGTTCCGTAAGATTCTGAATTGATTTGATATACAAGTGGTCGGTATCGGCAAAGCCACGAAAAAATTGAATCAATTCTTGGAATGCACCAAAGTAATTCGTGTTCTGACAGCTGTAACACACACTAACGATGCAACATCTCCCAGGAATATCGGTCGGTCGCAGATTGATATTCTGGCATTTGATAATTAATTCGCGCAGCACCACTTGTGTCCTAGGTGTAGAAACTGATACCTACGATAGCGAAGGCTCGACTGTCCGATTCGCACCATGGAGACATGTGCGTACAGTGCTGGATGACAACTAATGACTTATTCCGTTCAAAAGGTGACGCGGGATCAAGTGGAAGGTGCACTCGCGAAATTTCGTGGAGAAATCCTCCAGACCCCGCCCATGTACGATAAATCTGACTTGACTTGTCGGCACATTCACACGTCTTTCGTCGCAGATTTTCTGCCTTGAAAATGGAGGGCCGGCCGTTGTATGAGTATGCCCGCAAAGGAATTCCACTACCGCGTCCGATCGAAGCGCGAAAAACTACAGTGCATTCTTTGGAAATCACCGAATGGCTGGATACACACAAATTTAGGTGGCCTGCACAGACATTCTCGGAGGAAGCGAAGCAGGCGATGGAGAAGGCGCTCCAAGGTGCCGACGAGTCTGCGAGTGTGCTGGAGGATAAGGCGGAGATACCGGCGGATGACGAAGCACCGACAGGTGCGTTCACTCATGTTGAATTTTTTCCCAAAAAATATTCAATCGGGTTGGGACAGCGTTTGTATTGAAAATGCGCGTGTCGAGTGGCACCTACGTCCGGTCAATTGTGCATGACCTGGCACACGAGCTAGGTTCTGCCGGGCATGTGGTGACGCTGTGTCGGACGCGACAGGGACGATTTACATTGGAGGGAACGGAAGAGGGTGACCGCGAGTGCGTGCCCTGGGAGGTGCTGGAGAAGGCAAGTACCGAGTGGAGGTTGACGAGGATGGGCTGCGGCCTGGGAACGGGAGGTGCTCGCGCGACTTGAGGTAGTTGAATGAGACCACTCATTTAGAGCAGTATCTCAGGCTATTCTGATTGAGTAGCAATTCTATTGACTGAATTTTGTAGTCCGATCTAGCACCGGTCCGGAGTCGGCGCAGGTTTCGCCGAGGGCGGTCCGAGCGGGTTGATCGGACCGTCTCTACTCCCCAACCTGCAGTATAAATGACCTCGGGACGCGCTTGGACTCCCCAGTCGATCGCCATGGCTGCTAACGGTGTCCACCCTTCAGTCTCTCGTCCTCTCAAGGCTGGCGTCTTTGCCCCTATTCCCACCTTTTTCTTGCCCGACTCTGAAGATCTTGATCTCCCTTCGTTCGAGGCCCATGTTGTCCGCATCGCCTCCGCCGGCGTCGGCCCCCTCCTCGCTGGTTCCATGGGCGAGGCGATCCATCTGTCCCACCAAGAGCGTCTCGTCCTCATCCGCGCCGCCCGCAAGGCCTTGGACGCGGCTGGGCTGACAACTGTACCTTTAATAGTTGGCACAGGCGCGCCGAGGTCAGAATAGATATTCCATCGTTACTCTGCCCTCTCACGCCCCGCCCAGCACCCGGGAGACGCTCGAACTCACGAACGCGGCCGCCAAGGCTGGAGCAGATTATTCCATCGTCATTGCAAGCGGATATTTCGCGGGTGTCCTCGCGGGAAATCACGCCGCCCTCAAGGCGTTCTGGACAGAAGTTGCAGAGAAGAGTCCTATTCCTGTCATCATCTATAATTGTGCGCGTCCCTCAGTCCTTCCTACTCGTTCCTGACAAGCCCAGATCCTGGGGCAAGCGGCGGAATTGACTTGGACTCGGATCTCATCACGGAGCTTGCCAGGAATGCCCCAATATCTGTGGTGTTAAGCTAACGCATGTGCCGTCCGTCTTACCCAGTTTCCTTTCTGACCGCGCATCGGTCACAGTTGCGGCAACGTCGGAAAGCTCACAAGGATCGCCGACGCTATCTCAGACGCGGCGTTTACATCGACGTATCCTCGCAAGAACCCAACGGCGCCTTTCCTCGTTTTGGGCGGCTTTATTGACTTTCTCACTCCATCTGCATTTGCGAATGGCCATGGCGCTATCACTGGTCTTGGCAATGTATCACCAGTAAGTCCCTTCCATTTTCGTCTGTTCCATTTTGATTATGGCTTCAAAGTACGCGATCCGGAAGCTGTTCGAATTGTCCGAGGCTGCACGAACTGATCTCTCGCTTCTTCCCGAAGCGCAACGCATCCAAGGCATTATCGCGCGGGCAGACTATACTATTGCGAAGACGTCCATCGCCGGTACCAAATTTCTCCTAGAGAAACTTTATGGCTATGGCGGTACAACGCGCAAGCCCCTTCCGCCAATTACTCCTGCTGCTGCCCAGGCTTTATGGGAGCACCCCCACACCCAAGCTGTTGTGACGCTCGAACGCCAATTGAGCGGCAAGACGAAGTAGATAGACCTCGTATTTGATGTACAACAATTTGGAAGGCATGTTATTGGATCAATGGATGAACCTGGTTCTCACATCGCGGTGCCGACATCCAAGCACATAGCCTATTTGGGGATCGCGCGCCATTGACTTGCTTTCGACGAAAGATGACTACGATCGCTGCCGACTTGCATATATATCCCCATGTTCTTCTTTGCTCGTCATTCGCTTGCCCCAGTGACCCACGATGCCGTCTCGTGCTATAACCGTTATCCTCAATTCAAATCATAACAAGCGCTTCGCCCTGTTGTTATCGGAAGGTGATGTCCAGCAAGGCCCACAAGCAATCCTTCGGGAGGCAAAAAACAAGTTCCGAACCAAGGCCCTTTCTTCGGTTTTCCTTCAGGGAGGCGTCATCCTCGCGGACGGAGAACCTGTTCCTGAACTGGTGCTCCAAGTCTGGATTGGGAAGGGTGAACCATACTGTGGCCCCCCAGGCATCGCCCATGGGTCCCCTTCAGCCTTCGATTCAGAGCTACATCTCATCAGGTGAGTTGTAACTGTTCGTTTGGCATGTGAAGGGAGAATCATGGGTTGTATTGCTTGTATTGTGCAGCGGCAAGAGTTATCTCGATGACAAGGCAATCGACCAGCTGAAGACTGTTGGCCGACTGCCGGGTAATTCTTAGGCTCCACGACTATTTCAACCTGACCGGCCGCTGCCAGGTGTTGCTCTCGCGGTTGGACTTCCCGACCTTCATCCGGGCTCTCGCTTTCCCATCGGTGCGCCTTCTTTTTTTTCAATTGGTGCATCCTTTCTGAAAGCCTCCGTTCCAGGTTGCGCTATCGCTGCAGAAGGTGTATACCCCGCACTCATTGGCTCTGATGTTGGTTTCTGCCGGTCCCATCTTTGTATGACCACTCATGAGACTTAGATCGGTTGTGGGATTGCATTGTACGAGCTATCCGCGCGTCCGAAGTCGACCCTCAACCCCGACAAGCTCGCCTCCGCGCTTCGTGGCCTGGAGGACCCGTGGACGGGATCTGCTCTACATGGCTTACAAACTATGACATTACACGCGTTTCCGAGTTCGATGCCAGCCTTGGTACTGTTGGTGCGGGCAACCATTTCGCCGAACTGTGTTCTGTGGAAAAAATTGTCGACGAGACCGTTGCAGCGCAATTGGGTGTGCTCGCTGGTGGTCTCTATTTACTAGGTGCGAGTACTCACTATTCATCAAACATATATCAATCCCGGATCCCATAGTTCACACAGGATCTAGAGGCTTGGGCTCTTTCATTTTGTCAACGGAGACAGCAAACGAATCAAATCCGTACATCCCGCCAGATTCACCTCATCTTCAAGAGTATTTAACAGAACACGATTACGCCGTACGCTGGGCTGTGGCGAACCGGACCTGGTTGCCCATAGGATCAAGCAATGTATCATGCCCTCGATGGAAGATACACCACAAACGCAACTTGACTTGAAGAAAATCGTCGATGTTACGCACAACTCCGTCACAAGCATGCACTATCTGTGCGGGACGCCATTCGCGAGCTCTGGGTTCACAGAAAAGGTGCTGCGCCCGCTGATCAAGGTGTTGCGCCTTGTCCCGGAAGTCGTGGTTCCTTTTCCTGGTTGCTCCAGCCGACGGGCAACGGTCAATACAATGGTGTGCGCTTTCATTCCTCCTTGCCGGAGGCATGACTGATGCCTTTTCTTGTAGCACATTCTCTCGCGCATGGGGCAGGTAGACGCTACGGCCGGAATGCGCTCCACACGGGGGCGAAGATCAATAAGGCGAATCTCACCCATACGAACTTACTCGTCGTTATTGCGAAACTAAACCTTCTGATCGAAGAGCAGCCGGAGGCGTACAAAGACGTGGCATGTGTCGTTGAGGACATGGAGGCTATGGGGATTTGCAAAGGTGTGTTATTCTACGGCCTGTCGTCACCTACAAGGTACGCAAGGAACGATAAATACACCTTTCCACCCCAAGTGTTTATGGGCGTGACGATCTGCGAGGATAACGATATATATCTATTATCATGAGGCATCAGTCGCGTTTCCCCGCACGGGGTAATGCGGGGCATGCGGGGTAGCCGATCCACGTTGAATTCATATGGTGGGATCTAAAGCTCCCAAGAAAGAAATATATGAGGTTCTAGCTGAGGTTGAAACGAATTTTAACCAAGTGCAAAAGTCGATCGGCGGCGTGATAGTAGCGGGCCGATTGCCGGTGGCGGCGCGTTGTGCCTTCACATTTTAGCGAGCGAAGTTGATCTTGCCAGCTTGCTCTCGACTCTGTCTCGTCAACCAGTCTTTAGCTCCATCCCACGTCGAGACAACAGTCGCTCAACTCCGCTTAGCGCTCTCTCCCTCGCAGTGTCGCAGTCATGGCTTTCGGGTCAGCGCTCAGGCACTCTCGTATCTTCTCTCTAGCTTTGCGAAGGTCAAGGCAAGGTAACCAGCACTTCGAGTGTATCGTTGAGCAAGTATTCAGTCATTTCTAGAGCACCGCGCTTCGAGCACAGCTGCGGGTATCCCATACTCATCTCTGACTGTCGGTGCACCGAAAGAGATATACGTAAACGAGCGACGTGTAGCCCTTACTCCTCAGGCAAGTGCTTACTTACTTCCCCAGCAATCCCAAAGTTTTTACTGGTGTCTATCAGAATGCCGCGGTTCTGCGAAAGAAGGGATTCGCGAAAGTCCTAGTAGAGAAGAATGCGGGCGCGTCCGAGTCCCATTCCGCGCGCTTTTATATATCTAACGCGTCCGTATAGGCGCAGCCGCTCAGTTCCTAGACGAGGTATTACGTGACCACCCTGCTATCTCGTGTCTTGACTAACCTACATCCACCAGCAATACGTAGCCGCTGGCGCTACCATTGTATCTCGAGAAGAGGTCTTTGCGGCCTCAGATATTCTTCTGAAAGTACGTCCTCCCCTGGAGGGACAGGAGGCACAGCAGATCAAGCAAGGCAGCACCGTCATATCGTTTTTGTACCCGGTCCAGAACAAGCAAATTGTCGATACAGTAAGCTGCTGCGCTGAATGAGAGGATCGACCTTCTAAAACCTGAGCAGCTTGCCTCCCGCAAAGTGCAAGCGGCGTTTGCTATGGATTTGATCCCCGAATTTCCAGAGCCCAAGTCTTTGACGCATTGAGGTCTATAATACTTCTCTTGGATTGTCATTATTTTGATGTTGGAATTAGCTCTATGGCCAACATCGCCGGATACAAGGCTGTATTAGAGGCATCCAGCAAGTTCGGTCGCTTCTTTACTGGACAGACAACCGCTGCTGGAAAGGTGCGCCCATCGAGGTCTGCTCTGTAATATTACCAGAGCGACCCTGCAATAGATTCCGCCAGCAAAGGTTCTCGTCATTGGGGCAGGTGTTGCAGGGTTAAGCGCCATTGTTACTGTAAATCTTCGTCGCCTTCATTGTATTTTCTCCTGACGTTCAATTAGGCAAGGCGGCTCGGAGCTATCGTTCGGGGTTTTGATACTCGCTCCGCTGCCCGTGAACAAGTCCAGTCGCTGGGTGCCGAATTCATCGAAGTCGACATCGAGGAAGAAGGTGGTGGAGGCGGCGGATATGCAAAGGTACCGCACATTGTGCTTTCAGGATATAACATCAACTTATCAACTCGTTCAAGGTCATGTCTAAAGAGTTCATCGCTGCAGAAATGGTGCAGCTTTCCTTCGAGTACTACTTGAGCGAACGATTGACGTCTATTGCATTAGGCTCTCTTCATGGAACAAGCTAAGGACGTCGACATCATTATCACCACCGTTTGTCTATTCTTTCGTATTTTGTTTCGACGCGTCCTTCAATTCGCCTCTAGGCTCTTATCCCAGGAAAGCCGGCACCCAAACTAATCACCAACGAGATGGTGGCTGCCATGAAACAAGGATCTGTTATCGTAGATCTGGCGGCCGAGGCGGGCGGAATTGTGAAGCCACCAAGCCTGGTGAGCTCTATGTTAAGAATGGTGTAACAATTATCGGTAAATCATCGGGTCCTGCTGCACCCACATCACGAACTCAGCCGGTGTATCGCCAGGTTATACGGATTTGCCGTCACGGCTGCCAACACAATCGTCCACCCTGTACTCCAACAATGTCACCAAGTTCCTTTTATCAATTGGGCCCGGAGACGCAAGTTCGCGATCGATCTCGAGGACGAGGTTGTGCGTGGATCGATAGTTGTCCATGAAGGCAATATTCTTCCTCGTGTGGCTCCTCCGCAGTTGTCACTCCTACCGCCCCTACGACTCCCAGGGAGGAAGCGGCCGAAATCGTTGCTCTCACCCCATGGCAAAAGGTTTCCAGAGATGTTGCAACTGTGACGGTGGGCATGGGAGGGGTGATCGCTCTGGGCAAAGCTACCGGCACCGTGTTCATGGATAACTTTTTCACATTCGGTCTTGCTGCCCTCATCGGTTACAGGCAAGAAAATTCACTGGGCATATCGACCCTGAGTATCTGATCTTGAGTTCTTAGAGTGGTCTGGCAGGTCGCCCCGGCGCTGCATTCACCATTGATGGTGCGTTCAACCCTCTAAAACTTTTCAGTTAACTGATTCCAAACAGAGTGTCACCAATGCCATTTCTGGGATGGTGGGAGTTGGTGGACTGTTCGTTATGGGTAAATGTTACCACGCATATTCGCGCGCCCGTTGATTAACTATCTTTCGAGGTGGTGGCTATCTCCTGGAACCATTCCTCAAGCGCTGGGTGCTCTGTCTGTGTTACTGCCAGTGTCAACGTCGCGGAGGTAATGTAAATGATGGAAAGGTTTCAATGTACTTACTTCATCTTTCCAGGCTTTATTATCACGAAGGTAGGCACTTGTCACCGACTTCTCGGCTTTTCATTCATTTTATAAAAAATCACAGCGAATGCTCGACATGTTCAAACGTAGCACAGATCCGCCAGAGTATTCGTGGTTATATGGTGTTCCTGCGGTTGTGGGTAGCTTATCCCATTTCCTTGAACACACTGTATCCCATCTCTAGGTATTCACCGGAGGATTCCTGGCTGCTGCTAGCACAGGTAGACATTTTTTATCCAACCGAATATCGGCATTGACTGTGGTTTAAGGCACAGCTGGTCTGATTCAGGCAGGCTACCTCGCCAGTAGTGTGCTGTGTATAGGTTCCCTGTCTGGGCTGTCTTCTCAAGTCACTGCCCGTCAAGGTAAAATCCAAGTGAGCTAAAGATGAGAACGCTCCTCACGATTTTGAATAGGGAATGCACTCGGGATGCTCGGGTGGGTCGGGTATATTAGCCTCATTAGCTGCGGTTGGATTCCCGGCACCCATTCTTGCTCAGTTCGCCGGCGTGGCTGGTATCGGAGGCTTAATAGGCACCATCGTTGGCCGGTTAGTCGTTCCTGCCCCCAATGGGCTGAACTCTTTGTCTAATTCGTACCAGACGAGTGACAGCGACGGAACTGCCCCAGATGGTAATACTCCTTTGAATATACTATCCTTCGTTGACCGTTCTTTAGGTCGCGATGCTTCATAGTGTAGTCGGTCTTGCTGCTGTGATGACTTCCATCGGGAGCATCCTTTCTGACCGGCCCATGCTTCCATGTTGCACCTCGTCACCGGTTATGTACGAATCCACTGCCAGAAACCAGGTCGTCCGCTCACGTCTGTTCTTTTTTAGTTGGGCGTCGTAATTGGTGGTATACGTTTACTGGTGAATTTCTTGCACTTTGCCGGCCTCCAAGAGCCCACTGACCTCTGATGGTCAGGCTCTATCGTCGCGTTCCTTAAATTGGCTGGCCGGATGGCGTCGAAACCCCTTGTGCTCCCTGGGAAACATCTGGTCAACAGCTCGTTACTCGGACTCAACGGATTGACAATGGTACGCTACCGCCTCTCAATATGTCGACACTGACCCGTTTGTTCAGGCAGCGTTTTTGACCATGCCCACTACTCCTCTCATTGCGGCAGCCTTTTTGTCCACCAGCACACTTCTCAGCTTCATCATGGGTTACACGACAACTGCAGCAATTGGTGGCGCGGACATGCGTAAGTTTTGGCCCTCAGCATTTTTATCCTGGCTCATGGAACCTGCAATTAGCTGTGGTAATCACGTCTTGAATGCCTACTCGTTAGTGGTTGTATGTCTATGCTCGAAAACTGCTAATGATTCTGTTGCAGTGGATTTGCGCTCGTGGCCGAAGGTGCGTTTCAAGCCGGGGGCTGGGCATCATTCACTAACCAGAGCTTCAAAGGTTTCATGCTTGACAACCCTCTCTTGACCACTGGTGCGTTTTCATAATCCGAAACAACAAGAGGTAATCTAATTCTTCAAAAGTCGGTTCCTTAATCGGTGTCAGCGGATCTATCCTGTCATACATTATGGTTCGTTTTTAATCTGCTGAATTCAGCTGCCTACTGATTTCGAACAGTGTGTCGCTATGAATCGCTCTCTCCCCAACGTCCTGTTCGGAGGGGCTTCTGCGGGCCCCGTAGAGGTCCGTGAAATGGTGGGGTCCATAACCAAGACCACCGTAGAAGATACGGTTGAAGCATTATCAAATGCGGACAGCGTTATATTGGTAGTGGGCTACGGCATGGCTGTGGCGAAAGCGCAATATGCCATTTCGGACATTTGTGCCATGCTTCGGGCCAAGGGAATCACCGTTCGCTTTGCGATTCACCCTGTTGCAGGAGTGAGTCTTTTATTTCTGGATGATACGATGATGCAATTTCCTTACCAACTCTATTTTCTAGCGCATGCCAGGTAAATCCCCACTATAATCTAAGTATCTCTTATCATTGATTTAATATTCCCTCCTTGAAACCAGGCCAGGTAATTTCTTTCCTTTTGTTTGCTGACTTCATTTTTACTGAGAACGTCATCCAGTGCAACGTTCTTCTCGCAGAGGCTGCTGTACCATATGATATCGTCTGGAAATGGACGAAATCAACGACGACTTCAAAGATACGGACCTCGTGTTGGTTATCGGCGCCAACGACACGGTGAATCCAATTTCGCTTGAAAAGGGTTCCGCTATAGCCGTTCGTGCTCTTTTACTCTCTAAGAACGCATCTCACATCGCTACTCAGGGGATGCCCGTATTACATGCCTGGAAGTCTAAGCAAGTCATCGTCATGAAGCGAGGAATGTCCAGTGGATACGGTAATTATTTTCGACCCGATCCTTGAAGGATTACTGATCTAGGCTGGCAACAGCTGATGTTCCCAATCCGATGTTCTTCATGCCTAACACCAAGATGTTGTTTGGTGATGCGAAGGACACGTGTGACGGTCAGAAATATTGGTTTCATTTCGAGTGTTTTACTGAAGAGATTTTACAGCTCTGAAGCGCGGTCTAGAAACAAAACATGATTCTTGTGTACAGCTTTGTTTAATGTACAGTGTGGCCGCATCCACGTCACAACAAAGGCGGAGGTCGAGCAGCGGTTGTATGTATTTATACTATCTCGACGCGTCATTTACCATGTGAATACAATGGAATTCATTTCAAGAATCGAACTACACAGAAAAAGAGTGGCATAGTTAGGGCAAAAATAAATCGCTTTGACACTTTGGTGTTGCTTGCCATTGTCAACAACATGTGATCGCGAATATCCTGGACGCCAGTGCTTTCTCGCGACTGCAGAACGATTCAAGTATGAAGCCACACTTGCCCAAGATTTCCGTTGATTGTAGAATCCCACAGACCACCCACTGTCATGTCTTTCGAGGAACTGGAGTCTCGCATCGCGAAGCTCGCGGCCGACATTAGCACGCAGGAGGTGCTACGACAGCTGGAGAACAGCAAAAGTGCTGCTGAGCGCCAGCTCAACGCCATCCGTGACCCTGTGGCACGCTTGCCTCTCGAAATAGCAGCGAAATCTTCCTTCAATGCCTTCCCGCCCGCCGAACACCCAGGCTCACGCGGTCCCTCTTCTCCTTTTAAACATCTGCAATACATGGACCAATCTCGCGTTATCCACCCCCGCATTGTGGGCCACTATTGATCTGCATGGTTCTCCAAGTGTTGATTCGCTGCACTTGTGGCTCCAACGCGCGCGCCATTATCCCTTATCCATCTCCCTTAACCAAAGCCTGAATGGTGATGTTGCCGCCGTCCTCGGGAAATATTCCGAACGCCTTAAACACCTGGAATTATATGATAGAGAACATGCCATCGGCTCCTTCCATCATTGCCCGGCCTTGAGACCCTCACAATTGGCTCATTTTCGGGAGGCCCGAATCACTTGGATCTCGAATGTATTATCAGGCTACTTCGGCTCGCGCCGAACATCGTGCGATGTACCTTTGTGGATATCGAGATTCTCACCCCCCGCACTCATATCTTGGATGACCACCTAGAAAATTTAATTCTTCCGAATCTTCGTTCCCTGGAGTTCACGGATGCGGAGCGCTGGACTGGTGGGGTACCGCTGTTCGTCGGAAGCCATGACATTCTCAATCGTCTTTCATTGCCCGCGCTGGACACCCTCGTCATCCCATTATCCAAGATCAGTTTGGACAGTTTTCCGCGCTTTCTGGAGCGTTCGGCGCCACCACTCCGAAAGCTCGTCTTGAATCGCGGATCCAGTCAAACCCGTGCGGGCGAATTGCTTCGTCTCATGCCTTTCCTCACAGATTTCGAGTTGGATGTAAAAGACGCAAATGTGGAAACCACGTTGTTGGCTGCATTCGCCGACTCGGATCCTTTGCTCCCGAACCTTCGCAGTCTGAAGATTCGCTGCCGCTCCGTGACAGACAATGAGCTTCTGCACGAAACGGTGCTTCGGGTTATTACAGCTCGGCGTTCGCAACTTGTTGCTTCCACTTTGCTGCACGGCAACCTAGGCCCACTCCCGAAGTTTGTGAGAAATTGCGACTTCTTGCAGCCTCAGATGGGATAGAAATTTTGATTGGAGATGAAATTGGGTGCTACTACTTCAAGGAGAACTGTACTTCAAATGCCACCGCAGCCGAAGAATCAGACGATTCCATGGACAGTGATTTCGAGGGGGGCGGGGACTCGGAGACTCTATGTCCTCCGAGTCTGAGTTCGACTCGACGTCTGAGATGACAGTGATGGGTGAGGCTCGGATGAGGCCCACAGTTGCGGTGCTCAAGTTGGATTATGGATGGAACTTAGGTTTAAGTTAGGCGAAACCCAAATTGGTGAAAATAGACCCCATGCAAATCGACAATGGAATTAGTATTTACGTAATTATCAGTCCGCTGTAGGGTATGAAATGTAGGGTATGAATGTATCTAAAATCCCAAAATTTATCGTGCAAATAACAATGAATCTTTACTATCGTCTGCCGACGGTTTAGCCAGCGAGTTTAAGGACAGAGCCGATGATGATCGTGAGCTCGACGTTGAAGAGAGCATCGTGGACAAAGTATTGTACGGCGCCACCGCCGGCGACCGCACCGAGCTCGCAGCCCTCCAGTGCTCTGCCCATCCGAACACCCACGCCATCGACTCGGCACGTTTGGGCTGGTGGTTGTAGAGCCACGTTGCAAACACCACGATGAGCGAGCCGGTGACGAACGTGAGGGTGATTTGGAAGTCGAAGAGAGCAACGGACGCCAGAAGGAAATTACGATACTAAGACTGGTCGCAAATCCTTTCATGATGTTGTCCGAGTACTTGATGACGAGCGCAGTGAGGAGGCCGCCGAACACCTGCACCGACACGGTCCCCCACGCCCACCCTCCAAAATTGCGGAAGAGGGTGGACACCCATCCTTCTTGGGGATCGGACGCGTACAAATAGAACACGGGTGCGAGCGCGGGGAGGAGGGAGAACAGCGAGAGCTGTACGTTGCGGACCCACAGGTCGGTTTGAGAATTTTTTAGCACCATTTCGAAATAGACGCCCGCGAGGCCAGATGTGAGGCACGCAGTGGCCACTGCAATGAAACCCTTCAAAGCATTCATCGTATGCGTGTCCTCAAGCGGCACACCGTCCTCGACTATCCGCACGGCCCCTGCTTGAATTTGCACGACGGCAACGCCGATTGCCAAAATCAAGAGGGCGAACCATTGCGACGAGGTGAGCTTTTTCCGTAGGAGCAGAACGGAAAAGCCAGCCGTCGTGAGGATCTTCATCTGGTAGCTAACCTGGAACGTCGCGGCTTGCAGATTGGAGACCGCGACGAATTGCAGGTTGTTTTGGATGACTGGAAGGAAGTGCGCTGAGTTTTTTCAACCAAAAGAAAGCGCGGCAGCATACCGTAAAGAATCGCGGGTATCGAGAGTTTCCAACAATCTTGGCTGAATACGTCTCCAGCCAGTCTTTTTACGCGACCCACAAGTGAACCCGTTGCCTGCCCATCGGTTGAAGGCGCGTCTATCCGGCAAAATGCAATGAGGAGGGATATAGACCCTTTTAATATTTCGTTCATGAGCACTGCCGTGGCCGGAGAATAAGCGCGCGACGGGGGAGTAGACACTCGAGAGTAGTGCATTATGAGCGTGAGGGCAGAGTTCTGTACGGCTAAGGTAACAAGCCTCGAAGGAAGTTAGACTGAAGGTCTCAGCGAGCCACGGGGAACACGTACGAGAGGTACTTGAGGGGTATTCCCCAAAGCGTAGGCCCAGCGGACGGCGGCGTTGTGATTGTTGCGCCGTTGGCCAGCCCGAGTTCCAGCTCGGTGTCGTCGTCGTCGTCGTCGTCGTCGCGCGGGTCATTAGGGTCAATGCTGAGGTGCATCGACGGCGGACGGTTCATGGGGTACATTGACATGGGCGAGGAGGGAGAGTGCGCAGCGCCTCCTCTATTTATTTTGAAGTGCGCGATCACTGCATCTGCTGATTTCGGGCAACCGTATCCCCTTTTCGATGTGCTGCCATTCTAGCGCGCAGATGACTGTCTCCGTTCAGGCGAATAGGGAGAAATAGGGTGAATAGGCTGTCGAATACGAAGAATCTATTGATACATAATCTGTGGTCCGTCGTCTATTTATCCATGCAAGCTTCCAGCCCGACTCTTCCCATCCCCATCTTCGTACAGCCCGTAAATGCTATACGTCGGACTGCGGTAATTCGCATACGCTTCCGGATTGGTATGTTCCAGAGCCATTTGTGAGAGCGACGGCAGCGGCGGGGGTGAAGGGACTCGGGGAGGCTTGTCGTCACTTCGAAACACCGACTTCCTGGGAGCCAGCGTTGCCGAAGACGCCGACGCAAGGTTCGCTGTGCTCTCTCCAGTCCCACTGAAATCCATCAACATCAAGTTGCCTAGTGCGGCAGTTGCATCTACTGTTGGAGACGCGCCGTTATTCTCGGCAGCGCGTCCGAAAACGCGACTCGTGCGGTTGCTAGGTGCGGGTTTCTTGTGAACTGGTTTGTGCGCCCGTTTGGCGTCGACAACGCTCAATGAATCATCCGGATACAACGTGGGTTGTGGCGACGATGGATATACCGTGGCTGGGGACCCGAAGCCCAACGCGGACACCAGAGCCTTGGTATCTCTCTCCGAACGGGATTCAGACTTGCGGTGGACGTTCTCATCGCAGACGTCGACTTTGGTGGACTGACTTGGAGGCATGGTGGATGTGCGCGGGTGCGCATAGTACGAGGACTTGATCCGAGTGCGTCCTGGCATCGGTGGGAGAGTGGGGAGGATTGGACTTTGAATCTCAGCACCATCGTACGCAAAGCCGCAGGAGTAGCGGTTAGTTCTAGATTGAGGTCGCTCCCGATGATTCCTTTCACCAACTGTGCTGCTCCTGCTTCTCTGGAGAACTTTTGGGGTGACGCGTTCCATGACAGGATACCCATCCGCAGTAAAGCTCGTGACCAGATTACCCGAGGGCGTGATGGGATAGACTGACGCTGTGGATAACCGATTTGCGGCGCGAGTAAGGGCGCTGTGGACCTGCTGCATCGGTGCAGGGTATGGGGAATTCGCGGGTGTTTGTGTATCGGGTACTCCGACCAGATCTGTGAAGCGACAATTGCTCTTTTCGTTTCCGCCTGCGTACGAGGTCTTTCCGTGCGTGTCTGAACGAGTAAATGAAGCAGCAGAGTCGTGATAGTTTGTAGGAGGAGCAGCTGTAGTCGCGGGTGTGGGATACTGCGTCCAAGCCCACGGGCCTGTATTTCCGGGGCGCCCCGAAAGCCGTTCTTTACCGCCGAAGACGGGGGAATCTTCCAGTTTAGTTTCGAATACATCGTCCGCGAAAAGATCGTCGAGAATGGGGCGTGAAGGCACAGGGCGAGGGCGGCGATTAGGGCGTATACATATCTTGATGCTGACGAACATCGCCAACAAAAAGCATGCACCAGCGACACCTATGAGGGTAATAGCAAGGGTTGGAAGCCGATGTGGGGTAGATGGCGCGGAGACAATATTCTGGTTCTCTGCAGTAGTTGGCGCCAGCGAGGCGGTTGTTATTGGTGCAATGACTAGTTTAGTGGAAGCGAAAGTGGGCACAACGGAACAAGTCGACGTCGATACGAGATGACTGGAGAAAGAGGGAGAAACTGAGGGGGACAATGCACTTGAGCTAGATGCGACAGTAGATGACGGTTTAACGTGGTGAACGGCGGTGGGAGGGACTCCAGTGTCAGGGATAGGATTTGGAACGGCGGTCCATGGAGTAACGCCGACTTGGTCCTTTTGTTGGGGGGTCTTTTCACTGGCTTTCGCGACTAGATATTCAATCTGTTCATGGGTCAACGGTGTCGGCGTCGGGGTAGCTTTTTTGTTTTTGCGGACTAGGCGATTAGGGAATGTTGGGAATGGGCGAGACTGAGGGTCGCGAGGAAGACTGTGGAGACGAGTCTTTGCAGAAGGCGCCATGAAAGAAGAAGAAAAGCACTTTGGAGTACGTAATCGCGTGCAAAGAGACGCGTTTGATGCCCGAAGTCACTTGGCCAGTCTTTTCGCTCTCATCCCCGACCCTCGGTCGCCCTTGAACTCAGATTCGACAGCCTATCTGCCCACAGAAACATTCCCTTTCCATCCCCAATTTCCCCCAGGTCGTCGCATTCGTCTCGTACAGGGTCAGGATATTCACAATCCACAGCTTTTGGTGCACTTGCTTAGCAGGTCTGGCTCTACAGACCCTCAGGACGCGAAAAGCATCCTAGAAGGCGCGACCACCAGGCTTTAGACGCTATGGATGCGGATGAACGCGACGGGTAAGCAAATCTTCGCGTCCAAGTCTCAAAATAACCCATCAACTTTCAATAGAGGCGCGGAGGGCGAATCGCAAGCATCCCAGCTCTTGAGACATGCGTTGCAATCTCAGTCCGATGACGAAATGGCTATGCACGACGCCCACACCGTTCCTGTCGATGAACCCGACTTCTCAAAAGATTTATCCTCTTCGGATTCCATCCATTCACCGGGGAGCATGCCTCATTACCACTATCACGGTTTGGCCACCACGCAGACCCAATCCCAGCAGTATGACGATGAAGGCACCCTGAACGATGCAGGGTCGCAAAAGGAGAACGTGAACTCTAGCCGAGAGGCTTTGTCTCCGCCATTTGGAAACCAAATACAAGGCGCCATGCAGGCGCAGTCTCCCATAAAAACCTCGAAGCCTCCTCTTGTCGATAAACTACCCCCAAAGGTGAGGCTTCAAAGCGTTCTTTTGACGATGACCTAATTCTTTCTAGCCGACAAACGCCAAAGCTGTTTCTTTTGAATCTCCCATAAAAGCTGTCGAAACACCCACCAAACTTCCAGATTCTCGAAACTCCGCTCGCTCGCTTCGCCGTGCCACCCCTGCTCGCAGGCGCGACATTTCTCAGGACTCCTTCGCCGGAGACTTTGAAGACCCAGCTGAGAAATATATCGCATCTAACAAGCAATTCGACATACCGTTGGCTCAGCTTGAACGCGCTCCTTCTCCCTCCATCGAAGTGTCACAAATCAGTATGGAGGGCGCAGGGACAATACTCGTCGACGATACTCCTGCCCAGTCTGTCGCCGGAAGCAGCGGTTCACAATCGCAGTCTCACTCCCAGGCCCAATCCCAAGAGAATGAAGATTATTTCGAAAATATGCCCCAGTCAGAGCCCGACTACGATGCGGTCATGGCCGCTGCCAACGCGTTGAGCAGTCCGCGATCGACGCAGTACGAGAGCAGCGAGCCCACTTCCAGCTACCGGGCAATGTATGACAATGTGGTGCCAACATACGAGTCCACGCAGCTCGTGGAACCTACACAGATCCTCACACAGATCGAACCCACGCAGATATTGACGCAGATCCTGGAACCAGCGCAAATAGAGCCGCCGTCTACGTCCAACGCCCCAGAGGAGCTGACCAGGGCTGAGGCCTTTTCAATCAACACGAGCACCACCACAGGTCCCAGGTCGCTCTTTGATTCTATCGACCCCCGGAAAAAGGAGCGATATGCCCACATTGCCCAAATCTCTCGCGGTAATCACTCCACCACCAACAATACTATAGCGTATTCCACAAGTGCTGCCGCCGCCGGACCTTTGGCCTTGCAGGAGACACAGCCGGCGTTCGAGCCGGCTCCTGCGACTCCGGCTCGGGTCAAAGGAAAGCCCAGAAGCTCTGCTCGTCGAGCTCTTGTTGACGAAAGGACGGAGATCGTGCCCGACTCTGAACCTCCGAGAGAGGGCACGCCTTCGCCCCCTCCGCCTCAGAAAGCGCCAGCGAGGAGTCCGATGAAGCCTCGCCCACGTCCTGTGCGTGGTTCGGATACAGAAAGCGATACGGAGGTTGTTCCGGACTCTTTGATGGAAGTTGACAAAGGCGAACTCAGGGTTGTCGATACGAAGAGTATGAGGCAAGAGGAAGAGGAGAGTGAAAATGAGGAAGAGGACGGAGATGAAGAGGATGGAGATGACAGGGACGGAGATGAAGAGGACGAAGATGAAGAGGAAGAAGATGAAGAGGAGGAAGAGGTTCCCTTGAAACTGAAAGGAAAGGATTTGAAGGGAAAAGGCAAGGCTGTTGAGATGGGTCCGCCTCCCGCTAAGGTCAAAGTATGCATTCTACTCTCCTTGAGACATTCTTGGGAACTGATCACCATCTTTTCCAAGGCCAAGACGGAACCTGCGCCCAAACTTCCGAGGACGCGCAGAACCCGAGCCACCTCTCCCAAAGTCATTCCTTCCTCCGTTCCCCATCAGGACCCCCGCCAGAGCATGAAGTCGCGCCGCCAGTGAAACGCAAGCAAACGGCAACCAGGGCTAAACCCGCCGCTGCAGCCCGGGGGCGCAGGAAACCCGCCGCAGCAACGGGTAGCCGTGCGTGCACTAAAAATCCAATCAACTACAAAGAGGAATCCACGGACGACGAGGCCCTTCCTCAATCTGAAGAGGTCACGACGGAGCCTGACAACGGGTATGCGTCAGCGGGACCATCTTCCCGCAAGCGGAAGCGCGCGTTCAAGGTTGAGAAGAGCACGCATCCGGTCAAACGCGCGCGGGGGGCTTCCAACAGCGCCAACAACGGCGGAAAACCGACGCGGGTGCTCGCGTTGTGGCGCCAAGATGGCAATTACTACCCAGGCGTCGTGCACTCGCAAGGCACCATGCAGGGACGGTACACCGTCCATTTTGACGACGAGACCAAGGACGAAGTGAGGTTGGATTCAATGCGTCTCTGCACCCCGCAGGTCGGTGACACGGTGTTCATCCCAAAGGTGACCCGTGCAGTGAAGATTACGGCCGTTGATTTGGAAGAGGAGATGGTCACTGTGAATTCCGACGGCTCCCAAGTCGAACTTCATATCTCGGGCATCCGGATTCCGGCGCGGACCATCAGCTCTCGCTGGGGTGACCGTCTTGTTACGTCTGTCGTATGCAGGGTGAAGCCACAGAAGTCGTTCGCGAGCCCGACGGCGTCGCGTTCCAGCGTCGCGTCTGGCTCCAGACGCACCACCTCCGATCTGTTTTCCGGCACCGGATTCTGTATCACGCACGAGGCGGCGTCGGAGAAGGAGGCACTGACGGCGCTGATTAGAAATAACGGCGGGGTCGTCATCGACGACTGGGATTGCATGCTCGAGATGAAGGGCAAGCGGACTACCTATCGGTGGACTCTCAAGGAGAGCGATGCGGTGCCTACCTCGACATTGCGGGGAGTCGACCGTGTGTTCTTGCTCGCCGAAGATCCGACCCAGACGCCCAAGTATCTCACCGCGCTGGCCCTTGGCATCCCGTGCATTCGGATGCACTTCATCCAGCACGCCATCGATACGGCGAGTGATCTCCGCTCATACATGCCCCATTCTAACTGACTTGCGTAGGGCGACTTGACGGACTGGACGATGTACCTGCTGTTCTCGGGGTTCTCGGAGTGTTACTCGTCCAGGGTCACGCAATTCATCATCGCTGACTGGGGCGACGGGAACGACGACATCGAGGGCATCATGCACAACCCGGTCGCGTTCAAGGCGTTCAAAGGGAAGAAGGTCCTTTGCGTGAGCCGCGGAGTCCTTGATAATAACGTCAACGCGGCCGCACTGCCGAAAATCATGCTCGCGATGGGGGCCTCGTCTGTCGAGGCGGTCAAGGAGATTGCCCGTGCGAGTCTCACGCCAAGCGACTACGATTACATCGTCAATAAGGATGGAGACAACAATATTGCCAAGTTGCGCGATTGCACGGTCGTTACGTGGGACTGGGTCAAAGACGCGCTCATCAGCCGCTGCATTCCCCCCATTCCTTAACCGACTTCATCTCAGTCCACGGCGGCCGGAACTGGGGTTGACACGTCACACCGCAGGCGGGGTGCTTCTTGCACGGACCACACTGTACTGTATACTTGTAATATTTGTGCTATCCTACCTCTTGCTCTATTGCTACTCAACTATTTATAATGCTACTTATCTTGTATAGACGCTTGATACTTTCAATGTATATCTCGCTTATGTTTGGTTTGAATGAACTGTTCTTTCACGCGGTAGGCAGGAACGGATGACACCTCAGGCCCCAGCGCCGAACACCGAAGATACTTCAAAAGATCATTATCACAATTAATGTACAGGGTGCCGATAAATAACCGTGGATATCGTAAGATGAACGAGTGGAAGGAGGAGCGCCTGCGCGGCTGGCCTATGACAACTTGATACCGCAACGATCACATTTCTGTTCAGTGTCGGTACTGAGAGTTTACTATTAGCAAGATACCACACGGTGTGAGGTTTAAAAACATACAAGAGGCAAATGAGGCCGATCGGGAAGCAAACAACAGCGGTGATGATACCACAGACACCTGAAGCCAAGTCAGAAGAGATGCATACCACTGGAATTTCGCGTACCGTATTTCGTGGTCGGTTGGTGAATGCCCTGTGCACACTGGGCGAAAACTAAAGCGAGGGGTTAGACAGGAACGCGGAAAACGCGAAAAAAACCGGTACGTTGTGCGCGGTATTGTTCTCCGACTTGTGCCGCGCTCATCTGGGTTTGAGGCGTCGGCTGGGGTGCGTAGCCTTGCGGCTGGGGTGCATATCCTGTTCCTCCTTGGACTGGAGGTAGCTGGTATCCTTGTGGTGCAGGTTGCTGATACTCTTGGGTCCTGGAGACTGCTGGTAGCCTTGTGAAGGCTGCTGGTAGCTTGGAGGCCCTTGGACCTCAGCAGGAGGGGTATATGCCAGAGTGTTTTTGTTGTCTGAAGATGCGGCTGGCATGACTGTGTGGGGAGAAAAAGGCGTCTAAATTTTTGGCATTTCTGGCAACCTGCTTATAAGCGAGGGCAGGGAGCAATGCTGTGCCTTATCCTTTTTTGCTTCATGGCTGTCCGATCAACTTTGCTGTGAATCTTTCTTGGCACGATCTTGGAGAACGTTGGGCTTGGGCGCGAGCAAGTCATTCTAGGGTTTCATTCACATCATGTGGCAGAGCCTTGCCCTCCCGCAGTCTCAGTTGTGCCTCTCCGCCGTCCTCAAATGCGGCCAGTCTTTTCGCTGGATAACCGTTGGCTCAGCACCCGACCAACTTGAATATCGTTTATGTCTGCGGGATCGGGTGGCGTTTACTTTTCTACTCTGTTTTCTTTCAATCTTTACCATGAACAGGTTGTCTGTTTGAAGCAACTCCCGACAACTCTCTTCTATCGCACGCTTCTCCCGCATCCACTGCCACAGCCTTCGGCTCTCCCTCAACAACAGCTCGCGGAAGCAGAGACTCTCGTGTGGCTCAAGGACTACTTCCAACTCGACGTAGATCTGGAAAAACTGTATGCAGAATGGGCGATTCGTGACAAGGTGTTCTCCTCAATAGAGACGCGTTTTGCAGGTATTTTGTATTCCAGCCTCGAAAAATAAGTAACCACTCATGCACGTCAGGTATCCGAATGTTGAGACAGGTCAGTTGTTTGGAATACCCAAGCGATTGATTTTTTTTATCGAGTTCTTCGTAGGACCCATTTGAGAATCTCATTTCGTGCGTTCCTCTGGCAAATTTTTCGTCGACTTCTCAATGATTTTCAGGTTCATCTGTTCTTCTAACAACAACATTGGACGTATCACAAAAATGGTCCAAGCTCTCTGCAGACATTACTCCGCACCTCTGCTTTTCATGGCAGACCCCTCGGATCCCCTCGTCGAAGTGCGATATCACCCCTTTCCCTCACCCTCTGTTCTAGCTGCACCCGACGTTGAAGCCACCCTGCGGGACCTCGGTTTCGGATACCGCGCTAAATTTATTCAACGGACGGCACAAATGCTCGTCGAGACGCATGGCTCTGGGGACGAGGCACAGAAATTCTTGGCCGGTTTACGAAACGCCTCTACAGACGATGCCCGGCAGGAATTGCTTAAATTCATGGGTGTTGGACGCAAGGTCGCCGACTGTGTCTTATTGATGAGTTTGGACAAGGTGTGTTTTTCTCGTGCAAAAGTTTGAGCTCGGCTACGACAGTGAGGCAGAACGAAGTGGTCCCTGTGGATACGCACGTTCACCAAATTGCCATCAAGCATTACGGACTGAAAGGCTCTCTGAATGCTAAATCAACCATGACCCCAAAACTGTACGAAGAAATCAACACGAAGCTGGTTGGGGTTTGGGGTGCTTACGCAGGATGGGCCCATTCGGTGCGAACTACGTTGAGTTGAACGCCTAAGCACTCATTTTTTTTCTGGCAGGTTCTATTCACTTCAGATCTAAAAGCTTTCGCAGCGCATGGAGTAGAGCCAGCAGAGACTGTCCTTCCTACTCCGCCCCCAACTCCATCTCCTCTGAAGCGGAAGAGTCATGCGCCAGAGAAATCTTCAACAGATGAGTTGCCACCCTCACCTCTTGCTGGAAAAGCCAAACGACGACGGACGTCACGGCAGTAATTTATTTCCATAGGATGAGTGGTCGCTTTGGCCTGTGTGGCGGTGTTATTTCGCTAATTCATTCTTGCGGAATCTCAGTCCTTTTTGGGGCCTGAAAGTAGAATACATCATTCAATCTTCAGGCAATGATATTCTCGCGCGTTTTCCGAGGTTGCCATTGCGATGCACGAGTTGGTTAGAGTCAGGCTGAGTCCGGTCTGTAGACTTGGTGGAGAGATGACGGGAGCGAGGGATGTCCAAAAAAACATAGGAACGTCGTTATGTCGAGACGACCGCTGATTAAAATACCTGTCTCGGGCAGTGAGTATCCTAATCAGATGGTTAATGTGGCTGAGCAGCCTTCTTGAAGCGGTGGAGAAAAAGCGTGGCAGCGAACCGGTACCACTAGTGAACGTCTGCAAAGATTCAACAGATGAGCAGTGATGATTTGCCTTCAAGAAGAGAGTATTGATAGGGCAGAGTGTGAAGCGGGAGATGGGAGATGAGGGGGGGCACCCGGAGACTCTTTGGCACCGGCGACTGAGAAGCCAAAGCCTGGGATAAGTAACAAACGCTAGCTGGTTTAAGGCGTCCATGGGCTCGTACTGGGTTCGGCGATGAGCTGCCGTTAAAATTCTGAGAGCGCAATCTGCCAGCAAATAAAATGTCTGGGAGGGCTTGTGTGTTGCTCGTAAGTATTAACAGCGTGGGGTCATCGGCATCGCAGTCGATGGAAATAAGGGCAGCGCTGCTTGATTGCTCGTCATTGGATCATGGGTTCATTCTAATAATTCAAAAGATGGTAAGTATTCACGGTAACTGCCAGGTAAGAAATTCCGCCGCAGCTCCAAAGAGCTTAGTACGTACCTGGCGGGCCAGGCGGGCGCAACATGCCAGGAACCCCAAAGTTGCCATAGAAATCAAGCCAGTCATGAGTGACACTGATTCTATAGGTCTACCAAGAGAGACTACAGTCGCGTAGTTTCCGACGAGGCCCCGGTTTGGCGGACGGGGCTGTTGTAGGCATATCAGTGGGAAACCACAGCTGGTCCGCGAAATGAAGGACGGGGTCGCAATCGTTGTCGATGAAATTCGGGGGGAAAAATCAAGCTGGCCGCCGCAAAAGCCAAGATGAAGCAAAACGCCGTAGGCACACTGGGGCGCATGGTGCAAATCCACTGGATCCTAATCCAACGGCCGCTGCCATTCAATGATGACGTGACACAGATCGCGCGTTCCGTTAGAGCCACGTGGCCGCGACGTATTTCTTCCTTCGGTCAAGGGTCGTACTGTCCGCCGGCGTGAACTTGCTTCCATGGCGTCCCAATCGTCCAAAATCGAGGAAATAATCGATACCACCCAGGAGCACCCCTCCGACTCTGGCTCGGAGGGCGACCACGCACCAGACGAACCAGAGACGGCAGCTCCGTCGAAGAAGAAAAAGAAGAAGAAATCCAAGGCTGCGAGAGCGCTCGCTGCTATTCGAAACAAGTCCGAAATACCTCAGGAGCTTGTAGAGCATGTCTTGGATGCGGTCAAGGCGGACGGCGCGGAGGGGAGCGCGGACGCGAACGAGGACAACGTGCGCCAGGCCCTGGAGCAGATGAAGATCATGGATGTTGTGAAAGGCAAAGCCGGAATCGGTGGCCACAACAAGAAGGACATGGGTGCGCACAAGGTTGGTGCGATATGCTTGTGCGGTCTTGGCGTCTAACTCTAGGTAGTTCTGGGCAACACAACCTGTCCCGCAGTTAGGTAGAACGTATAAATTCCCTGTGGAATGTTGCTGAACATGGACCAAAGGCGAAGGACCCCCACTCGATGATGGGTATATCGAGGCGTCGAAACCTCGCGAAGAAGTTCGTCAGGAGCCTTATCCGCTGCCGAAAGACTTTGAGTGGAGTACCCTAGATATTAACGATCCAAAGCAAGTGAGTTGCCGCGTTTCTCGCAAAGAAAGGTCTCATTCATTTCAGAATAAAGAGGTTTATGATCTCTTATCCTTGAATTATGTGGAAGACGAGGATGCTTCGTTCCGGTTCCAGTATAGCGCAGAATTTTTGCAATGGTGTGCCGTTTTTGCACCTCACTCACAGCTCAAATTAATGTCTCGTTAGGGCTCTTAAACCTCCAGGATATTTCAAGGAATGGCATGTCGGTGTACGGGTTTCTTCTAACAAGAAGCTCGTGGCTTTCATCTCCGGCGTACCAATAACGCTCAGAGTCCGCGGCAAGTGAGTTCTTTGATGTACATACTCCCTGGGGTATGTGTTGATCGACAACACTTCCAAAGAGTATTTACCGCCAGCGAGATCAACTACCTTTGCATCCACAAGAAACTTCGGTCCAAACGCCTTGCGCCTGTCTTGATCAAGGAAGTGACGCGGCAAGTTCATCTTCAGGGAATATTCCAAGCAATATATACGGCTGGAGTTGTCATTCCTACACCCATCTCGGTGTGCCGGTAAGCCTCTTCCTATTCGTTTGGTCGTTCTGACGAGGTCCTTGCAGATACTACCACCGACCTCTCAACGTCGCCAAGCTTCTCGAGGTGGATTTACATTCGTTCCCAAGAATATGACGGCCGCTCGGATGATCCGGATGAACAAAGTGCCAGACACTACGACCCTCAACGTACGGCCAATAGAAGAGAAAGATGTGGTTCCAGTCGCAGACCTCTTCGCAAGATACATGCGACGGTTTGACATGGTGCCGGTTATGAGCCTGGAGGACGTGCCCATCAATTTTTGAGTGGGCAGGGCAAAGGCAACATTGGGGACGGTGGGCAAGGACGAAGGGTGGGACAAGTGACGTGGACCTATGTCGTTGAGGTTGGTGCTACTTCTTCGGTCGGTTCTGAGGCTAAATTGTTTCGACAGAATCCAGAGACCCACAAAATCACTGACTTCTTCTCCATCTACTACCTTCCTTCGACGATCATCCACAGCCCGAAGCACGGGACGCTTGAAGCGGGGTATTTGTATTACTACGCTACCGACGTTGCGTTCGAAGATGGCGCTGATGACGACGGGCGACTCAAGCAGCGGTTGCAGACCCTCATTGGGGACGCGCTGGTCATTGCTAACCAAGCACAACTGGATGTGTTCAACGCACTGACACTGATGGACAACGTCTCGGTCTTAAAGGACCTGAAGGTGCGTTGAAACAAACGCTTGTTCGCTTCGAGCTAACATAAGTGTAGTTCGGCGTCGGGGACGGGTTCCTGAACTTTTATTTGTACAACTGGAGGACGGCCAAACTGGCAGGAATCCAGGATGAAGGGGGTGTGAAGGCTGGGCGAGGTGTCGGGGTAGTAATGTTGTAACGCCCGGAAAGCTAGTTTCTAATTGGATTTATTAACTTGTGTGCGCGTTCAGTCGCGTAAGCAAAGATGACGAGCGTGTTGCTTGTTGATGTTTAGCTGTTTCGCGATCCCGTGATGTAATACGTAAGACCGCGTTGACTCAGAACTCCTCAAACGACGCGCGACTGAGAAATCCTAGATGCTCCGCCGCGCACCGACGACCAGCGACGGAAAGGTCGTCGATAGACTGCAAGAGAGCACCAGAGTCAACAAACCCTTCAAGCCGCCTACGCCACTGGTCACGATCGACCGCATCCACCCCAGCGTAAACGGAAGAGAGTATCATACAAGGGACAGGAAGCGGACGGCTCTGAGTCGGATGAGGAGAACGGGCCAAGGAAGAAGAAGAAGAAAGACGAATTGAAGGATAAGGATGGGAACTATCACAACGAGGAGGAGCTTCTGGCGGCGGTGAAAAAGTATCCCGTCTACAAGCCAAAGCCCTTCGACCAGATTGGCGTGCGTCGTTTTTCGATGCCTTCCATGACCAACAAGGACGGCCAGGCAGTTTCCCTCATCCCGTCCAACGTCTCTCTCGGTGTCCGCCCTCAGGCAAAGATCATACCTCGACCCCTTCATGATCCGATGGAAGGCCATGCCATTGTGCTGTACGATCCCACTATCGACGACAGGGAGACCGACGAAGAGAAGAAGAGAGAGAAAAGGAGGAGGAAAAGAGAAGGCGGCGAAGGAAGCAAGAGAGAAGACAGTGGGCATGTTCAATCCGCACAAGAGTTTGAAGGATCTGCTTGGAGAAGGAAAAGACAAGAAGAAGAAAGACGACAAGGTGCAGTGGTCATCGACCCTCGCCTCACCAAAGTCCTCCGCCCTCATCAAGTGGAAGGTGTCAAGGTTTGTCAAGCGCTCCTGCGAGGGCGCTTTTTTCACAATTATTGCAGTTCCTGTACAAATGCACCACCGGGATGCTGGTCGACAACCAGTATGGGTGTATTATGGCGGACGAAATGGGGTTGGATATTGTCTCTCGACTGAGACTTGATGAACGATTCTGACCCGTTTCTAGATTGGGGAAGACTTTGCAGTGCATTGCCTTGTTGTGGACACTACTAAAGCAGTCTCCGCATGCCGGGAAGCCGTCGATCGAAAAATGTATCATTGCCTGTCCTTCCAGCTTGGTGAAGAATTGGGCTAACGAGCTAGGTGAGTGCCACATTCAAAGTATCCATGAGACTGAGCTCTTTTCGCAGTCAAGTGGCTGGGAAAGATGCCATAGCGGCGTTGGCGGTGGATGGGAAGGGCGGGAAGGGTGAGCTGCTGGAAAAGGTTGCCATGTGGGTCGCTGCCCGCGGTCGAAATGTCACTCAGCCAGGTAGCTCCTCTTCTTTTTTTACTTGCGGTGGTTTAAAGTCAATTGTTCGCAGTGATGATTGTTTCCTACGAGACATTGCGCACTCTAACGGTGCATCTGGCGCATTGCAGTATTGGACTGTTGCTCTGTGACGAAGGGCATCGGTTAAAGAACTCAGGTTGGTCTAAACGTTGCAAAAATACCTCCATCTTCTGACCGCACCAGAGTCCCTCACATTTCAAGCGCTCAATTCCCTGGATGTTAAACGCAGAGTGATTTGACCGGTACCCCGATCCAGGCAAGATAATGTGGCAAATCATTTTCGTCGATCTAACTGTGTCGCGCAACAGAATGACCTCTCCGAATACTTTTCTCTCTTGAATTTTGCCAACCCGAACTTCCTGGGCACCAAGAATGATTTCCGAAAGAATTTCGAGAATCTCATCATACGAGGAAGGGATTCCGAGGCCAGCAATGAAATCAAAGCCGAAAGTGAAAAGAAACTCAAGGAACTCGGCTCTCTCGTCACCAAATTCATTATCAGGAGAACCAACGACCTCTTGTCCAAATATCGTTCGTCGAGTGGCTTTTCCCGTCGCAACAACTTATTCATCTTCTGTGCTAGTGCCCGTCAAATACGAACAAGTCGTCTTCTGCAAAATATCTGATCTCCAGCTGCAACTGTACCGTCTTTTTATCAAATCTCCCGAAATCCAAGCCCTGCTCCGTGGGAAGGATTCTCAGCCTCTGAAGGCAATCAATCTCCTCAAGAAACTCTGCAACCATCCCGAACTACTCAATTTGCCCGCTGACTTGCAAGGGTGCGGCGATCTCCTTCCAGAGGATTTTCCCCGCGGCGACTCTAGCAGCAAAAGCAAAGGCAGGAATCAGGCAGTCCGATGCGATTGGGGAGGGAAGTTTCTTGTCCTCGAGCGGTAAGTCATGTCCATTTGCCCTGCCGACGCGTTATATTGATATCGGACCAGATTTTTACACCACATCCGCACGCATACGACCGACAAAATCGTCCTAATCAGCAATTACACGCAGACACTCGATTTGTTCGAGAAGCTTTGCAGGAGTAAAAAGTATGACCCGGCCTCTGCGCATGGCATTCACACTGACGTCTCTCTAGGTATGGGTGTTTCAGGCTCGACGGCTCAATGAGCATCACGAAGCGACAAAAGCTTGTCGATCAGTTCAATGACCCTGAAGGGAAGGAATTCATCTTCCTTCTGAGCAGCAAGGCCGGAGGATGCGGTATCAATCTTATCGGCGCTAACCGTCTTATTCTGTTCGATCCTGGTACATAAATTCTGTTGGTATTCCCTTCTCTGCCTCACTCAAAGACAACAGACTGGAATCCTGCCGCGGATCAGCAAGCGCTCGCGCGTGTCTGGCGCGATGGCCAAAAGAAAGAATGTATGTCTGACCTCGCCTCGCGCACACCGCTGGCGTTTTAACGGTCGTTTTGTCTTCAGGTTTTGTGTATCGCTTCATCACGACGGGGACCATCGAAGAGAAAATCTTCCAACGGCAGGCGAACAAACAGGCTCTTTCGTCTGCAGTCGTGGACGAGAAAGAGGACATCGAACGACACTTTTCAGTTGACGCCCTTCGGAAACTGTTCCTCTTCAACGAGAATACGCTCTGCGAAACCCACGAGACGTTCAAATGCCAGCGCTGTAAGAACGGGAAGCAGGTACTCAAGGCGCCGGCGATGCTGTACGGCGACGGGAGCACGTAGGTCCAGTCAGTTTCATAAGCGCGTTGATGCTGAATTGCATTGGCGCAGGTGGAATCACTTTACGAATGCGGAACTGAAGAATAATCACGATGATTTGTTGCGGGCTGAGGTTGGTTTGGACGAAGTGTCGTTTGTTTTCCAGTACATTTCACATTTCACATAACGCACATTGTACAACATCGCATGTTTTTGGTCGCACTATCATTATCTGGGCTTGTCTTGTTTGAATTGCGTGCGCAAGGCGAGAGACGACCAGGGAGTCGGATCCGGATTACAAGGTGTTGGTATATGGATACATTGGCCCACGGTATAATGTACATTGCGTGCGGTCAGACAAAGAGCAATAAGTTACTCCAAAACGCTATCCCAATCACCCCATCCGCCACCCGTTTCGCGCACCTCAACTTTCTCACCCACGGCGCCAAAGTACGCGGCTTGTACCACGCGGCCATATTTTCTTTGCTGAAGGGACCGAAGACTTCGCCGGGTTGACCTGCGCCCTCGGCGCGCCACTTGTACTCGTACTGCTTGTCGTTGGAAGGTGGGACCCACTCTGGATCGACTATACCGGAGGAGCGGACAGCGCGAACGAGCTCCTCGAAGGTTTTGGAATAGATGTCGGTGTCGCCGAGGGACATTATGGTGGATGCCAAATGCGTCATGCGCTCAATGGCAGAAGGCACGTCTGCGATTTACCCGCCGGTTTATCGACATTCATGGCATCGCCTGCCTTTAATTTTCCTGCCCTGCAACCGAGAGTTCATAAACGGCATTTGAGCTGGAGTGAAAAACGTGAACGTACTTTTTCGTTTGGCCGGATTTCTTGGCTTGAACGCCTAGGCGTTGGAGAGCTTCGAGGACGGTTTCCCCCTTGTTGAGCATCATGAGCAGCTCCTTCTCCAGCGCCCCTTGCCACCGCTGTCCTCGATCTCCTTCTCTTCTGCGCGCATCCGCTCCTTCTGCTGCCGCTCCTGCTGGCGCTTCCGCCGCCGCGCGAGCTTGATCTCCCGCTCATCCAAACCCTCCATCCACCGGTCGTGCACGCCGTGCGGGTCAAATGACTTGACGTAGGTGCCGTCCTCCGTGAACTTGCCCTCCTCCATCTCGTCGCGCATATTGAAGGACGACATCTCGAACCCCATCCCGCCTTCTTCCGGCGCTCCGCGTCGTCCTCGTCCTCCGGCTCGTCGTCTCCCTCGTCCCCCTCCGAGTCCGAGTCGTCAAACTCCTGCCCCTCGATGTCCCCCAGTCGCAGATACTCCTCTTTCTTCTTCTTCGCGCCGCCGTCGTCCGCTTTGCCTCGTCCTTGTCGACCGCGAACATATCGTCGTCCTCATCCTCCGCGCCCTTCTTGCGGCTCTCCACGACGCCCTCGCCGTCATCGCTCGAGTCCGAGTCGTACCCCTCGTTCTTGACCCGCCTTTGCGCGTCGTCTGTTCGAGATTCGCCTCGACTTCCTCGGCGAAGTTCGCGGGGTCCTCTGAGGGATCGACGAAGCGCGTTTTCTTGGGCGGCGGCGCTTTCGCTCTCGAAGTGGATGCCTCTGCCTCTGCCTCTGACCCGGCTGCGCGCTTTTGACTACTCCGTGGAGGCATGATGAGCGTGAAGTGCGATATGAGGCCTGTGCCAAACAACGCTCGGTCCGGTTACCCACACCGGGCCGCAGACAGTCGCGTCGCGTCGCTCAGATATTGTTCACATTTTATTTTCTACCTCGAGCCTTCTACATTAATCAAACACGTCTACCGCGCCTGGACATAGTCATCGATCTTGAGCAGTAAGCACACCGTCTCCGTCGCCAGCTCAATAGCGCTGGTGGTGACCAAGAGCGGTTGTACGACGTCCTCCTCGCGGATGTTCGATATCAGTCCCTGGATAGTTTTCTTCATTCGCAAATCAAACGAAACGAGAGAAAGAACAACGAACCTTCCGAACGTTAATGCCCGCATTGTGTTCGCCGAGCGCATGGCGATTTCGTAGCTCGGTTACGATCGCGATGGGGTTCAGGCCGGCGTTTTCTGCAAGGGTGGTGGGGATCACTTCGAGGGCGTCGGCATATGCTTGGAAGCAGTATGCCTCCATGCCCTTCAGAGACTGCGAATACTGTGCCAGCGACCGTGAGACGTGGATCTCAGGCGCGCCGCCTCCGCCAATGAGTGCCCTGTGTCGCATCCGCGTTCAGAAATTTTCTAAGATAAAAATGGCGGATAAGCGAGTATACGCACCGTTTTTTAACGAGACACCGGACGACACATAACGCGTCGTGTAGACTGCGCTCGCACTCCTCCACGACGAGGTTATTGGAGCCCATGGCTAGGATGCTGACAGTCCGGCCGCGGTTCCGCACTCCCGTGATGCGCACAACCTTTGCGCCAGACTGCTCCGACTCCTCCACCAACTCGCGTAGCCTAGCTTGTCCTCCGTGAAGGCGTCAATGTCGGCCACGGGCTTGCACCCAAAGCTCTTTGACAGGAACTCGATCTCGTCGCGCTCTACGTCCTTGACGGCCAGGATCCCGAGCCGCTTGAGGAAGTTGAGCGAGGTGTCGTCTACAGCGTCACGGAGGATGGATTTTTGGATCAGAAGCACGTTGCAGTTTGCTTTCTTGATCTTTTTGCAGATGTTGAGGAGGTATTGCCGGCCCTCCTTGATGACTTTGTCCATTTGGCGATAGTCGTTTATCACGACCGTGTTGTCCATCTGAAAAAGCGAACGAAAATCAGATCCATGTATTTCGAACAACGAAACCATACATCAGGTTTTGGCGCGCTGAGCTGGAACTGGATGATGGCAATTTTGGCCTTCTCTATACGTGTCGGGCCACCGGCAGAAACGATAACGTTCTGGTTGAGGACGACGCCGTCGACGAGTTCTGTATCCTCTATCGTCCCACCGACCTTCTTGACTATGCGAATATCTCGCAGATCGACATTGGAGGACGTAGGCGTGACGAGGCGGGTGACAGCGTTCACCGCAATGGGAGCGAGAGTAGGTGAATATTGGGAAACAATCTAAAACGAATCGTACGTAAGTTATAAACGCGCGGTCCTCGAAAGGCGTACCTTTGAATTCAAGGACGTGGTCGCTGCCTGTTGTAGACTTTGTTGGTCCTTGAGGTCAACAGGCGTCGAGATTTCGGTCAGGTATTCGACGGATTTCGCGGATGCCTTGAGGAAAGCCTCTGCGATAATGGTGGGGTGCATGCCCTTTTGGAGCATCTTCTCGGCTGCACCGAGGAAAGCGCCAGCAAGAACCACGACAGATGTGGTCCCGTCTCCTGCTTCAATGTCCTGGGCCGCAGATAGATCGACCAACTGATAATAATATAAAAATCTCAGCCGAGTGGGGTTGAATGTCGCGCAAATGAACTGGCCATTTTAGCAGCGGGGTGCAGAGCCTGGATGCTCTTGAGTATTGTTGCGCCATCGTTTGTGATGATGACCTCGCCCTTGGAGGTTTGGATCTACAGCCCTCGAATTGGATTTGCGCGTAGTCAGAAGCAGATCGGGCGACAAACCATCTTGTCCATTCCCCGTGGACCCAGTGATGTCCGCACGGCATCGCTGATTGCTAGAGGCGATATTGGGATGGCTGGACAGATGAAAACGAGGAGAACACGCCTTTTGCAGCAACCATGTTCGAGAGCCGAAGTTCCATGGGTTTTCCCTATGAATTCACGCGTCAAAAGGGCCATTAGAGGTAGGATGGTGGGGGATATGCCTTGTCGTTGAAGGAGGCATTTGCGCCGGAGAGAGCCTTTGTTACACCCTGCTGAGCCTGGGTCGCCATAATTTTGCAGAGAGGAAAGCGAGATCAAACGCGTAATAGGCGCAAACAGATTGCGTACGCTTGCAGCTCTTCCTCTTTCTCTCATTCTTCATGTCCTTAGCGAGTCCTTTTCTTGAGCTCAACCTTTCGTGTTCTCATCGTTATACAGTTCGGTGGAAATCCCAACGGCCAGGAGGCCTCTTTGCTCATCTTGCAGGGTCTCTCTTTATTCTCTCATTCCTCCATGCACCCTCTTACTCGTGTTGCAGCGGATATGGTCCCCACATAGGCATGGGCCGCGCACCCCCTCGCGCATACGATGAATACTTGAAGGCGTACAGCGTCGCGATGCTCCCCGGCAAGGAACGCCTCAACTTGTCCTACGGTGGAAAGAGTACGCGTCCTCTTTCACCAATTGACTTGCCGCATCTCATGTCTCCCGAGTCATCATGCCTCCCTCCGCACTCGCAAGTATCACCCAGCTGGATCTTCCCTCCCCGTGGATGTTCCAACTCCGCAATCCCGCCAACTCGGCTGCCTCCACCCACGCCGGTGTCCTCGAGTTCATCGCCGAAGAGGGCGTCGTCCATCTCCCGTACTGGATGATGAAGACTCTGCGCCTCAACGAAGGAGATCCGATCCGCATCACGGCGCCGAGCTGCCAAAGGGCAAGCTCGTCAAGCTCCAAGCCCAAAGCGTCCATTTCTTGGAAATTTCCGACCACAAAGCCGTGTATGTCCTAATTTTATTCATCTTCGCATAACCTCATATCACACCTAGTCTCGAACAGGCCCTCCGCAATTTCTCCGCCTTGACGCAGGGTGATATTATAGAAATAAATTACAACCACATTCCCTTTGGCCTTCTTGTAATGGAGACGAAGCCTGGAGGCGAAGGCATCAGCATTCTGGATACTGATTTAGAGGTCGACTTCGCCGCGCCTGTCGGGTATGTCGAGCCAGAGCGGCCCAAGGCCGCCCCGCCCGCGACGATGGCGTCGAAACTCAAGATTGATCTCAATTCCTCTTCGCCCGGATCATCACGACCGGGCTCGTCTTTGAGTGGTGGATTCGCTGGGACGTCGGGCGCAAATGTCGTCAGCAAGGGAGGCGACCAGTGGGAGAGCTTCAAAGGCAAAGGAGAAACCCTCGCTGGACGGAAGACGAAAGGGAAGGGGATCTCGGTGCGCAAGGCTGAAGAAGTCGCGGAAGGGAGCAAGATCATTCGAACCGAGTAAGTCATTCGGAACGGAGTATTCGTTCAAATTGCTGACTCGGCTCTCCAGTCAACATCGCATTGTATCAAACGACACTTTGGACAGTGACGTTAAAGTTCCCGCTGCCCTGAATCTACCCTTCGGCCAGCTGTTCTTTGGTTTCAATGTCGCGACGTACACCCCGCCACCTGCAGCGCCAGCACCCCCGTCTCCAACTGAGTCCCGGGTTCGTTTTTTTTTTTCGCTCTTTCTTTGTTCAAATAGCCAGCCGACTAACTGCTATCGTGTAGGACTCGGCATTCAACGGGTCGGGGAACACCCTAAACGGCCGCACAGCCGGCTCAAGCTCAGCGAAAGGTAAAGAGAAAGCGCCCGCGCAGGACACCTCTAGCTCCTCGTCGTCAGCTGCGTGGGCGGGCACGGGTCACTCTCTCGGTTCCACTCCCCGAGACCTCGGTCCAGTCGGGGCCGGCGGTGCGAGGATTCCTCGGATACCACAGCGCACCAATCCGAATGAGAAGCAGAAGCAGAAGCAGCGGAGCCCGTCCCCGGACTGGGGCGTGGACGACGACGATGTCATCATGATTGACAGTGACTAGTGACTGAGATTTGATTTCTTTATCTTACTGCGCTCATTAGCATGATTGAACCCAAGAGTCAGACGGCATTTTGTTGCATTGTACTGCATACTGCATAGACAGAACGACCAATCCTACTTGGTTATGTACATCGTATATCGAATCAGAGACCGCAGAAATACAGTAAATTTTTCTTCGCGCCGGCCGGTCAATTTCAAGAGAATGGAAGCACCACAAACGTTTTGCGAGGTCCCCGTCGAACCTCGTCTTACCAGGCCCAGGTTTTCGCCGCGAGAGTGGTTTCGGCATTTTCTGCCTTTCGACCATCCGTGCCCACTTTGCCATCTCGCCGTTTGCTTCGGCGCGTGCGTGCATCCACGTGGGCCCGAGAGTCCCCCCTCGCGGACGGTCGGAGACGGTCAGGTGCTGGAGGAGCAAGGCGAGTGGCTTTTGCTCGGGTTCGTCGTCATCCGCATTCGAGTTTAACTCCCATAAGAGCGGTTTCTGGTCGACTTCATCTTCGTCGCCTATGTTCATGTCTGTGTCCATGGAAGAGAGACGGGTGGTTGCGGGGGTGGGCGTGTCGGGGCGGAAAAGTTCGCTCAGGCTGGGGCTTGCAGAGGTATGGGACCTTGGCCGCCGTGCATCTCCTGGAAGGAGATTCGACTGCCGTAGCGGGAAGTTCGAGACGATTTGCAGGCGTGGGGGTGTCTGGGGGAGGCGTTTGGCCCATACTGGAGCTCCTGGATCGGGGCTGGGCGCCATCGACCTTCATAGGTGAAAGGTCGACGACGGCCGAAATGGGAAGATAGGATTAGTAGCAGGAGTGGGGAGCGCCGTTGCGGCTGCAGGTAAATTCCGAGAAACATGCGGAGGCGAGTCCGAGAGGTCGATGAACGCCTCTGTGTTCGCCTGCGCTCGAGATGATACGCGCGCGGGTCTTTCGGTGGAGAAATACGGCCGGAGAGGAAACCCTCTCCAACTGTGTTCCGGGAGTGGGTGGGATTTCTGCCTCGAGATGATAATACCATCTGCAACCTGCGCTCGAGACGATGGCTGAACACGCGACGCGAGTCTTTCGGAGCGCAAAGGAGAGGGGATGTGAGAGTCAATATCATGATTTCCGCTTCAACTGAGCTCGGGCCGGGAGGCACGCGGCCGTCGGGGGGCTTCGGGAGACTCAGTGAGATCAATAACAGCCATGGACGCCCTGTTCGAGCGCGTTTCTGTAGCATGTCGCGTCGAACTGGCAAGTTCCAGATTGGTAGGGTTTGAAACAGTGGGCAGTGGTTGCACAGGAGTTACGGTGGTTGCCTAAAGCAAATTAATACATAGTGAATGCAAGCGAACGAAAATGAACCACCTTCCTGGAACATTTAGCGCACGTCCACTTCACCAAGCTTCACAAGTAAGTTTATTAGAGCTTGGGCTATGTGCGGTACTTGTATGGCATACCCTTGAGCTCCCGAGTGCAAATACTCGCGCAACAAAGTAACCATTTCGGGGTCTGGAATTTTGGGCTCGCGGCAGCCTGCCAGACGAGTTCAAGACCATCGAAAAACGCTTGAAACGGCAACTTACGATGGTGCCAACTGCGCTTGCATACCTGGCATGTGAGGAGATAGTTTTTGAGCTCGTCTGCAGTATCTCCCTTGCAAACGAGACATCTCCGCGCTTCTCTGTCGGACGCAAGGGCATTGGATAGTTGGTAAAGGACAAGCGGAGAAAGAAGACCTGATTCCATCAACGGGATCGCAGTGAATGTCCGATGATGAAGAAGATAAGATAAGCAATGACCAAGAAATTTTAAAGTGACCCCACACGGAATGTGAGTCGATTCTCTTCTCCGACGACATGGATTTTGCAAAGAAATCCCGCGTTATACTTTGGGGAGAGCGTCCACCACGCACGAGGAGCGCAAGCTGCTTTTCAAGATAGATTGGTTTGTGGTATGTGGCGCTTAGCCTTACAGGATACCACTCAATACTGCGACAAGCTCTCGTTCGTCTGTCTGCAGTATGTACTTTGCGAAGCCGCAGTGCTGCATCTGATCGTCCCCAGATATTTCTCCAATTGTGACTTTCCCTTTTATCACTCTGACATGTACGAGACTCACGGCGACTAGATCTCGACCGTGCAAATGTACGTCGGTCCTTCGTCCACTACTTTGTTAACCTTTTCGACTAGTCGCCAATGCATAGTACGGGAGTTCGTTCGCAACTGATTTTCTGATGGCCGAGACAGCGTCTCTGGGATGAAGGAAGCTTTGAACATGACTGGACACGATTTCAACAAGTGCGAAATCAATCTTTTTGTGGCGCGTTCTAATAGGGTCATTTAAAGCGTCAACTCATTGTTTACTGTCAGTACTCCTCACCGAATCATTCAAGTTAATCCCAATCATTCGTTATAGGTGGGCTATACGGTCGCACAAATTCCTCAAAACCTGCTCCTCCATATGTTCCCCGAGGATTTTATTTCCGGTGAACACGCGTACGTGAAGGTCCCTCCCTTTCTTTTGGTGCTACAGGAACGCGTACTAGTCATCTGGGGAGGTCTTACCATGGTCACCGCCGCTGCTACCTCTGTGCGCCCTAATCTCGCTACTGCCAGAAATCATGCTCGTTCCTAAGGGCCCTTGTAGACGCGCCATCTCTACGTATCCGTTTTTTTCAGGGCATGGCCGAGGCTTCGACTTTCGTCGGTGCAGTGAGTCAAACCATTTGCCAGGCTATTTCAAAACTCGAATCAATTCCTGCAGCATTACATCATGGTAAAGCGGCTTCCCTTCTCCTACCGTGCATTCAAATGAAGTAAACCAGGGCTCATGGTACAAAGAAACTGAACTGGGGAAGCGTGGTGCTATCTTTTCTAGTTCTGCACAAGTGGCCACCATCTTTTCAGGCGTCTTGCAGGGTTCTTGTCCTTCCCATTTTCCATCTCCTCTTATTTACAAGATCGATTCCAGCCTCTATCTACACCAATCTCAACGGGCTTCATGGACTCGCAGGATTCAGATGGTTGTTCATCATATGTGAACTTGTTTTAATATTACCGCAGAGTCTTGTTGACGATGCTCAGGCGGGCTCATAACGGTCCCAATCGCACTCTATGGGTTTTTATTTTTCCCAGATACGCCCGAGACTACTTCTGCCGGATATTTCACCCCCGAAGTCCGTCGTTCATTTCAGCGCTTTCACAGATGTTTCAACCATAGTGTAGGAAAGAAAGCTGGCCATCTCGCGTCTCCCCCGGAAGCCCCACACCGAGCTTGATCTAAGTTTGATACGTCGCGTGCTTGGGCGATGGCGAATATACGCCCTCTGTCTAATATGGTGCGGAATGTCTTCTCCATGGCTCCTGAATCTCGCTTAGAAACACTGTTAGGGAACGTCTCGACATTATGATTCTCATTCTATCAATTTGACCCCTACTTTAGATTGTTGGCGGGGAGTTGGAGTCCATTGGCAGCAATTCTCTCATGGCGCTCTGGATGAAAGCAAGCGTCCAGCCCACGTATACCGTTCAGAACATCAACTACTATCCTGCCGGAGGAACGGCCATTGCTATTATTGCATTATTGGGAACTGTGAGCTCTCTCATCGCGTCAGCTCCTCAACTGAATCCACCTCGCAGGCCGTCTGGACCGACTACACCAACAAGAGATATCAGGTCAACATCCTCATTGCGGCATGCATGCTGATATCATCTATAATTCTCCTCGTTTACACCCCGATTTCGACTGCGGGAAAATTCTTCGCCTTTTATCTGGCAGGGTATGCATCCAGATTCTCGTCAGTACTGCAAGCTGCTGATCTCGTATCAGCGTTTCTTACTCCGGCCAGGCATCCAACTTTGGATGGGCTAATGATATAGCGCAAGCGGACAATCACGAAAGATCCGTCATTCTTGCTGCCATGAACAGTCAGTCAGCGCCTGTTGTTGAAGGCGCACTTAATTCTCACGCTACTTTTTGTAGTGATGAGCAACGCGTTCAATGCTTGGGTTAGTCATTGCTCTACAGTAATTATACTCGCGACTAACTAGTCCCAGTGGTCCATAGTCTTCTTTCCAGCCAACGACGCTCCTCGTTGGCGTAGGGGGATGATTTCGAACATTGTGCTAGTTCCTATATTGGTGATCCTCACCGTCGGAACTAGGGTACTGCAACTCAGAGACCAGCGGCGGGCTGAATCGTTGGAAAGTCAGAGAGATGACCGAGGCAGGCGACAGCCAGACGAATCGGGTGGTAGCAGGGATGAAGGAGAGAAGACATAGAACCCTGTGTTTGGTACCCGATGATGTATCCGTTATTCCTCAACTTTACTCGGTCGCAGCCCAGCACCAATGTCCACATCCTGAGACGCATGGGTGGCCGAGGCGTTTCTGTGTCTGTGGCGATTGCGGAGGGATTTTTGGAGAATTGCCCCGTGTAGATTCGACAGGGGTGGTCTCATCGGCAGCGCGACTTCTGGGACGTCCTCTGCTTTCAGACAAAGAAAATACCGAAGTGTTTGGAATGGGGAGCATGGGATGCTCCATGTAGTAGCGTCGATAACACTCTTGATGTCCGCCGTGGTGACAAATGGAGCACTGGAACAACAGGGTGCGGACAGGTAGGCGGCTGCAAAACGTTGAGGATAACGGCGGAAACAAAACGCGCACACATACCATATCGCACAAGTGACACAAGCAGCCTTACAGGCGAGGCAAAATGCGAACCCACCCTTGACCAAAACTCCCGGGATCTGCGTTCCAGCGGAAACAACGAGGGGTTTTCTGCATTTACCGCACGACGTGTAAACCTGTGTTTCCAGCTAGCGAATATCGTGAGCACGGATCTCGCGAATCAAAAGAAGAGAACAAACCAAAGTATTGTTACGGATACATTCGCTTTCGCAGTACTTGCGCATGTAAGCGGCACACGTATGTAGTTGCAGACGTCTCAGAAGATCTGCAGGAGGTATAAGGATCCAGGAGAAACTACGCGCAACCCGACGATTACCAATGTAGGATTCAAGAAACCGAATGATCCTCTTCGGTGGTATACACAGTTCCTGGGGGGCAACCATGGCGAGCATTGCGCACGTTTGTACATCGCCCTAATCTCAAATGAGTATGCACAAACGCTGGCATAACGAAATTACCTCGTCTGAAAAACAGTCCAAAGCCTCGCGCAATATTTCCCACGTCATCTTCCGAATACTATCTTCTTCTGCATACACGAATTCCATCCTGCGTTCGGTTAATTTGGACTCGTCTATTGACACCAAGTCCTTGACTTGGCTCTCCTCCATTACTTCTTTTTGGTCGATCAAAAAGTCAGATACGGCTTGCGACTTTTGGTGCCGGTGAAGAGGGCGAACATCTCGGAGGGTGTCTTCTGCCTTCAGACCGGTCGGATTACTCGTGTCGTGGAACGAAGTCTCGCCGGCTGTGACTGTGAGTATGCTACTCCGAGATGACTGACGGGTCAAAGTATGCGAAAACTCTGGAGCCGCTAGGGAAGCAAGGGTAGAGCTCCGACTACGGGACTTTAGGCGTGTGGCACTCCGCTTTCGACTTCCGGAGCCCACGGATTTTGATTTCTGGCGCCGACGGGGTGTCTTGAATCTGAGATCTCCGTCTTCGTCGCTCGATTTATCTGTATCTGTGGACATCGGAGACGGCGAAGAAGCTTCATCATCGACCACCTCTTCTTCTTCGTGCTCAGGCCAGTGCTGGAGGGTAGCTATCTTGGACAATGGGCTAGGGTGAGAGGTGGTCATCACTCGTGGCACGAATGACGGCGAGACCACAGCGCTCTCGTCGTCGCTCGATGCTGCTCCGCCGTCAGGGGTCATCTCGTCGCCGACATCGAGGCCGGTGCTTGCCCCACTACCGGATGAAGACGAATCCGAGTCGTCTAGTGCTCCTTCGCCAATATGTCGCGTGTTGCTTGGGCTAGCACCGCCTGCAATTGGCACACTCGACGACATAGACGGCTTGCGAAAATGCGAGGGCCGTCTGCTTCCACCGACGCCGGAATCGCCTGACTGCCGGCGGCCCATATATGGACGAGACGGAGGACGTGGGGTAACAGGAGGGAGGGAGCTCACTTGAAGCCGTGGTGAGGACGCGTTCGAGGACGTGGGCGTGAGTTTGCGAGAGCTCGAGCTCCGAGGCTCGTGAGGAGAGACTTTGGAACTGTTGCGTCCTGGGCTAGTGTCTGTGCTAAAACAGTAGTACTCGGAGTGGAGTTCTGAACAGGAGGGAAAGAATAGTTGCTTGCGATCGCGGCGGGCGCAGATACTGACGCCGGCAACACGCTCGGCCATGAAGGCGGAGAATGTGGGGGAGTTGGGGGCACCTCGGGGACAAGGCAAGTCAAACACGATGCAAGTAACAGCCACGTCTGGGCGACTATAACTTTTCCTGCTTCGGAAGCGGCCTGCTGATATAAGTTGCTATTTAATAGATAGCCGTGAAAACGAACCCGGGCATTTGTCTCACACAGGGTTCGTCGATCCTGTCCCTCGAATATGTACGCTTTAGCCAGTTTAATAAACACGTCGATGTCGTCAGGCAAGCTTTCGCTGGCATAAGTCCCGACGACTTGGGTGCCAGGCCTGGAAGGCGCGTCTCCAATGGACTTGACAAGTTTGCGCGCCTTTCTATCTTCAGTTGTTGGGTGAAATCCAGGCCGTCTAGAATTGATTAAAACAAGACAATGAAGAAGACAAATGAACGCCTACATGTCATCATATGGCACCTCCCACCATACCTTTCTATCCGCAACAAATGTCAGAGAGCCCGACGCTTCCCATGCAGCCGCCATACGGGGGATAGCGTCAACAGGTTTGGTTGCGTCTCGCAAGTCAATCTGGGAGAACATTCCGGACGAATGAGTGGCCCATATGGCGTGAGAGTCGCGAAATGCAATATCTGAACGTGTCAGCTAAAGTGCCAGGAAGAAGTCGGGCAGGAACGAACCAGTGACACCACCCTCGATGGCAGAACCCCGAACAGTCCATTTAGCGATCCAGCCCCTCCGGGCGTCCCAAATTTCAACGGCATCTCCAATGCCTGAACCTCGTTCTCTGCCTTCCTTGCCGGAAACAGCACCACCGCTGCTTGCCAACAGATTCGGCATCGATACATTCCCGGCTCTTGCCGAGCCAACGCCAAGGGCAGAAGCATATGTAGGTCCTATGGCTGGCTCGGTCAATTCGGAAAAATTGCCACTTCCAAATTCGGCATTGGCGTTGGACACGACCACGACTTCACAATCATAGCCAGGTCGCCAAAGAACACGTCGAACAGGAAATGAAGGATGGAGTGTATAAGTTGGTTTGTGCGGAATATGGCTAGCAGATGCATTGGAATTGTTGGAGGAAGAATTGGGTTGGTTAAGATCCCATATCTTGAGTTCGAAGTTAGAGCTACCAAGTGTGAAAGGATGAAGCAATGTACCTTCACACATCGATCTAGACCAGCGCTCACGATCCAACCAAGCCCTCCTGTATTTCCTGGGTCGGAACTGTCTAGCAGACGCCAGTCAAGCGAGGTAACGCTTGCGGTATGTGCGACTGGCAGACGATCGAGAAGGCCGCGTTGCCCCATTCGTAATTCCCATCTAAAGACCGCAGACTAAGGACCAGTAGATCTTTGAATTTGAAACTCACCGGTATATGCTGCCATTATCCAACCCTACAATAGCCTGCAGGGGCTGAGAAGGACTGGGTGAGAACGCCACGCCACGAACAGAAGTTGGGTGATGTATGCGCATTATCGACTTGTCCATTTCTCGGATGTCCTGAATTAATATTGGCTCAAATGGAAAGCAAAGCATCCCAACAAAAGACGCACCCAAACGCGTAAATCGCCTTCAGCAGACCCAGTTACGCAGTAATGGTGCACAATATGAGACACGGCAACCTTATGAACAGAACGCAGATGATCTTTGGTTCGGCGTTCTGTCCGCGAACTAAGTTGTATTCTGTGTCGTATGTCTGCGTTGCTCACCATACTTCCCAGTCTTGTTCAAGTCCCACATTATCAAGTCCCCATTTCGTGCACTAGTGAGGATTTTGTGATTGAACACTGTTTCGATGAGGTGTGTGCGCGCGTTTGAATTATAGAAACGCACATCCATGGCACCAGGCGACATCGGTGATGGCACTATCAATTTTTAATCCGCTCCCTTCCCACATGTTTTTGGAAACCTCCAGGCGATACCCCCCTGTGCCAACAGCTGATTTATGGTCTCCATTCGGAGGTTTGTCTTCTGGGTCGAACACGCGAATAATTCGGAGGTCTGGGTTGAATTTTGATCAGTCGTAGGAGTTTTCGTTCAGAATTAACTCACATTCAGTTCCAGCAACCGCACATCTTCTACCATCCTCGCTCCGACTTATTGTGCCGCCGCTCGGAGTCGCACGGGTGAAACGGACGTTTCTGGTTGCATCCGGGTTACCTAAAGTACGAACATGGGTCCCCTGAGGAGGATGGGTACGCGAGTCTGAATAGACTGTAGCGGGTAGGTCGAGGGTGGTTTTAATGGTCAAATGCGGACCATTGAAATTCATCGCCAGACGCGGTCACGGAAGTTCAAGAAGACAGCACGCGATCGGGTAAATTTGGATCCGGTGAGATGATCGTACACGGCCAAACGGAAATCTTGTGAATCCGTAAAATCAGATCATTTAGTGGTTCCGTCCGATGAATTCTTACGTTTCTAATAATTTATTCTTATGGTAGAACTAAGAATCATTTTCTTAGGACGTCGTTAAGACATTTGTTACGGATACCCTGAGATATGTCATGTCGTAAGAACGACTTGCGGAATCTTAACACACCGGCACGGCAATGGAAGTAACCGACTTCCTAAAGGAGCAGATTGATCAATAATCTTAGATCATTCAATCGTGCCTCGAGGTTTGTGCAAGGCTTTTTGAAGTGGCTCATGTTCTCTCTACCACCGCTATTACAGGAGAAAATGCACCTACATAGCAAAACTCAGCCTTTGGTGGGCACCAAGCCTTTGCCCAAGCTTTTACAGACCCCTATTCTCCGGCGGGCCGCTGTGCTCAAGCAGCGCACTGTCCATCAATGGAGACGGCACAGGTTTCTAGGCAGAAAGCACGCATTTCTAAACACATCCTTGCTGTGTAACTACTGGCTCGGGTCTATTGCAGTCTTGTTGTGCTTTCTTTCAGCTATTTGGGGACATACATTAGCCAAAACTGGGATCTCGCCGACAGCAATTATCACAGCGATCCTTTTCCTTTTAGACTTTGTAGGGTTATTCATAGCACTCCTTGGTATATTATATCCCAGAAATTTTGAATGGAATCTAACAGAGAAGTCACAGCTGCACGCAATACACAAATGAAGTCTTCAATTCACACCCCAGTTGTCCTGTCTGGTCCACCCGGAGCTACAGAAACAAAGAAATACCGGATTACAGTCCTAGGCCCATTCCCAAAGCCTGAAACCTTGGGTATGGTCTTTCTGCTGTTGATATTGTAAAGCATTTTTCTCACAAGCATTTCGTAGAAATGGCCTCGGGAAGCACAGTCAATGATATTGTGCATGAGATGAAACGTCGACATCTGATTGCTGATCTGTCGCGTGACAAGCACAATATATTATTCCCTTCATATAAATTCAGCTCGCTATCATTGACAGACAAACTCCAAGATGTCGGAATTGGTGACCTCTCAGTTGTACATGTGCGGTACTCAGTCCTCGGAGGATCATCAAACTCTGGTTCGCCTTTGTTAAGAGAGAATTCTGACTTGCTGACTTTCATGATAAGGCTCCACTTCAACCAAGAACCCTGCCAAATTCACACAATTTTCCCCCGCAACTGGGGATTTCCCTGGAGCACGCCCAGATGGTTCATTGTTTATTTTTCTCATGGAGAAGGGTTAACCTGTTTTTATAGTCTGGCACTTGATATCCCATGGCCAATGGCAATGTCAAGTCTGTCCATTTCATGAACCACAGGAAACAAAATGTATCAAGAAGCATGAATCTGGACCCAAGCATGTAGAAAATCTAGAACGGTATGATGTGAACCAGAGAAATGCTCCTTCAGGTTCACATTCACAATCCGAGTCTCCACCATCACAAACAGCCACATTTCATGCTCGTGTTCCTCGACAGCACGTCCGAGGTGCTCTTGGTCGGACACTAGCCCAAATTCAATCTCATCCGCAGCCACCAAGATCTCAATATGACTATGTTGATCCCAGTACAGGTGTTGTAGATTGGAGCACTGCAGACTATGATACACACCTTGGAGAGTCACATGAAGTTCGCATGAGTACACAATTGGCCCAGAATCTTGCAGAATATCTAGATGGGAACTGGGATCCCGACTCTGATGATGATTTTGAGGAGCGTAGTCAACTCAACAATTCTTCGCAGTCTGAGAGTGGTGAGTTCTTGAATTTGTAATAAGGTCTGCTGACATTTGTGCCTCTCCAAGACTCGGAGGTACCATATGTTGCTGGTCGACAGAACCGCCAAGTTGATCCAGAGGCTACTGAGTCCCCATGGTTTCCCTGGCCAGATAAAGAAGTATAATTCCTCAACCCATCCATTGTTGCCTATTAATTGATTGTCCACAGATGTGTGTCCTTGACATATTGCGACATATCCCGCGCTGTTCATTTTCAAACCATTCATTGGGCAATGCTTGCACTTGGTCTCAAGGATCTACCATCAGATCGTATTATGGATGATATTGACAGGGCCCTTCAAAAAATGTGCGGAATTCAAAGTATTCGGTACTCAGGGAAATTGGGACACATATACTATGTGAATGATTTGGCTGCTATAATTGCTCAGGTGATGACTCACTTTGACAAGAATTCTGGGGATTAACTAACTCAGTTTTAGGAAATGGCTAATCCGACCACACGCACAAATCTCCATTTTTTCCCTGAAGATTCAGGTCCTTCCCTTTCTCAGGCTTGGCAGGCTAGCCGGTGGCTGGATGAACTTGATTCTGACTTAACAACACCGATGATCAGAATTCACAAGCAGGATTTCTATATTCATGAGCCAACTTTGCTCTCGAATGGTGTTATATGTATGCCTATCCGATGGTTCAAACGGGGAGGCAAGACCTTTGCTCGAGCCTGGGAAATGCGGGAAAATTTGGACTCAAATCTTAATTCTGGATGGGTCATTGAAGGAGACACAGAGTTTGAAGTTTGCGAGTCTGACCTTGTAGTCTCCTTTCCTCTTCTGGTCCAAAGTTTTTTCAATCGCAAAAAAACAGATCCCAGAATCATCACAGGTATGTTATGGGTGCACTCAGTGTTCTTGACCAATCTACATCTCATATTTTCAGGGATCCAGCGCAACGGAAAACTAGCCAAATGGACACTGACAACTCCTGCTGAAGGGAACAGATGGAGAAAACTGAGTGCTGGTCAGCGGGTCCTTGCATTTCCGGTCTGGCTTTACTGTGATGACACATCTGGCAATACTTCAAAGAAGTGGAACAAGCACAACTCCTTCCTTTTCACTGCTGCTGGTCTGCCTCGGAAATTTGTTCATCGTGAATCTAATATCCACTTTCTCTCAACATCCAATGTTGCACCACCACTCGAAATGCTGGATGGGATTGTTGAACAACTTGAGTATGTGCTTTTATGTTCTGTGCCATTCAATGTTTTCTAATTCATATTGCAGAGAGTGTCAGAAGCGTGGAATTTGGGCTTGGGATGCCGAATACCAGGAGCTAGTTCTTGTGATTCCATCTGTTCTGGCAATGCTTGGGGACAATCCCATGCAAAGTGAATTTGCCTGCCATATTGGATTCAGAGGCAAATACTTCTGTCGAGTCTGCCATGTCAAGGGAGAACCTGAGGAGGAGAATGAGGATGATGCAGGAAGTGATGCATCCTCTGTGTCTAGCACTGCAAGTGAGCAGCCCGGGAAGAAGAAGAAGAAGACAAAGAAAAAAGATGAATCTGTGAATGAAATGATTAGTCGGATCACCCAGTTCCTGACAGTAAGTGAGATTATTTCTGACTGTGCCCGCTAAATACAACTCTGCTTTCCAGCGGCAGAGACCTCGGACACGCCAAGAAACCTGTGAGGAATTGCGTTCTCAATTTACAACTGCATCAAAAGTTGGTGGTCAAGCTGCTTTCAAACGTCAAAAGACAGCTTCAGGAATCAAGGATACCTTCCAAGGTGCTTTTCTGGATCGGATATTTGCTATTGCTTCCAAGAAGGGCCGGACAAGAGTAGCTAAACAGGTAGATGTCAATAGTCTCATGAGCACATTTCCAAAAGACATAACAAGTCCAGTCTGGAGAATAAAAGGTCAGCATTTTGTGCAAAACCCGTTGTCCCACTGATTCCTTGTTCTAAGATTTGGATCCACACCAGGACACTCCAGTTGAAATCCTCCATGTCATTCTCCTTGGCTTTGTGAAATATTTCTGGAGAGATGCCATTTCCCGGGTCAAGAAATCTGATAAGGAAACATTAATTTCTCGATTATCATCTTTCAATGTTTCTGGTCTTGGAGTCTCGTCACTTGCTGGTCCGACTCTAGTAAATTATGCTGGATCCCTTACTGGCCGCGATTTTCGTATCATTGTTCAGGCTGCCCCATTTGTGCTGCAAGGACTTCTTCCAGACTCATATATAGAGCTTTGGACATCCTTGAGTGCTGTTGTGACTCTCGTTTGGCAGCCTGAAATTCCTGATGTGGATAAATATATTGTTTGTTGTTCACCCATCAAAACTTGTTGAGAAACTAACAGAGTTCCAGGTGCAGCTTGATTCTGCTATCAAACATTTCCTGGACTGCACCTGTGGCGTAACATTGCAGTGGTTTAATAAGCCCAAATTCCATGTCATCCTTCATCTTCCTGCCCACGTCAGGCGATTTGGACCCGCAATGCTTTTTGCTACTGAAGGGTTCGAGTCTTTCAACGCCATTATACGATCGGCTAGTGTACACAGCAACAGGCATGCACCATCTCTGGATATTGCAACCAGAATGGCCAGAGGGAATCGGGTTCGACATTTGTTGAGTCAAGGTTTCTTTCCTTCAAATCGAGATTTTCAGGTGCCATTGCCCAAAAATCGATCCTCTGAACCACAGCCTAAAAATTCCTCTCCAAAACCACCTTCAGAATCTCCCTGGATGCATATTTCTTTGGAAGAATTGAAGCGTTGCAAATGGACTCAAGCAGGCAACTCACCACTTCAATTTATGAGCCTAAATTCATTTTGATCTCAACTACTTGGATGGGAATCAAGCAGTGAGGCCCAACTCTCCCCAGGTCTCTGTGAAAAAATTGGTCCAGTCCGAGCATGGACGGCAACAAAATCTGCGGCTGCAGGTCTTTGTTCCAATACTCCACATGTCTTCACTCCAGCAGCAGTTACCTTAATTAATGGTGATACTTGCTCTGTTGGTGATTGGGTCGTATGGGTTGATTCAACAGGACATTCAGCAATAAGTCGCATCGGTTGTGTCACTGAAATTCTTCAGTTTGCTGGGTCAACAGCACAGCAAGCCGGGAAGGCTGATTCTCTCCTTCTTTCCCGTACAATTATTGGTGAAGTTCACAACATTTACAAAATGCGCCGATTGGAACCAATTCCCAATGAATATTGTCAAGTCGAGATAAAGGTGAACATATCCGTAAGGTTCAAACAAAAAACCCGTGCTAACAACCCAGACAGGATGTCAAATGCACTGTCAATATTCAACACAACTGTGCAGATAACCACTGTCAGAGCACCCGATCTCGTGTTATTTTGAATGAACGAGAAGAAACCTCCGAGCGCTCTTTGGCTGTCCAACATATTTCAAGTTCTGATCTTATTATCAACACAGCCCAAATGCGGGATGCAGCGGCTCTTGACACCTTTCGCTGGCAGCCAAGCACATTGGACACGGCAATTATTGTCCAAATGGCTGCTGAGAAGATGCATTCTGAACGGCAAAAGCAGAAAAAATCTGCTGAAACTGGTGACGATGAGGTCGCAGAACCAGATAATTTAACTGCAGATTTGGAGCCTGCCCAAAAGAGATCTCGATTGGCCTTGCCATCTTCTTCAATGGGTCAATCAAATTCTCTCCAACAAAGCTCTGCCCAGGGTGTTCGGGCACCTCCGCATGAAACACAAAATAACCCCGGATTTTCCAGCCCCACGCCGCGAGCATTTCATTTCTCAAACACCTTTGTGTCATCCTTTCAGTCTCACTGATAAATTTACTCTCGGCTGCAAGCTAAACTATTATTGTCCGAAATTTGCGGGTGGTTGTGATGTTGCTGGGGTCATTTTCAAGTTCCGAATGGAGGTTCACCGCCATTCAGTCGGCACGAATGATGGTCAAGTCACCGGTCTCGCTTGAACTGGTGTACGGGTCCAGGTTGAATGGGTGTAGAGTCATTTCACAAAATTATTTTCCTTGCAGTGTAATATAGTTCAGTTGAATATTTTTCTTATTTTTTGGAGGAAGCAGCTTTGAGCTATTGGCCCGACGAAATTCTGTTCCACTCGGGTAAGTCCTCGGAATTTTCCGGGAGGTGTTACTGTTTGGTGACTGTGACTGTCATCTTTTTGCTCTCAACCACCACGTCGTCGCGCTGGCGTCCTCGACCCTGCTCAGCTCGCCATGATCGGCAATGTTGTTGGAATGGAGAGGCGGCAAACTCCAGTGCTGCAGGCCTCATGACGGATTCCACCTCCATTCGGGCTCTCGATTTTCACACTCTGTGGGCAAACGACGGCGACCTGAGACGGTGAAGGAGTATAAAAGGTGAGTATGTCTTGCTCTCTCCAACCAATCCACTCTCGATGAACTCTACCCCGAATTTTGCAGACCACCAATCTCAGGGCGGCCGCCGCTATGGCCATGCCTACGACATCGCGCATGACGACTACAACTTTGAGCCCTCCTCGGACTCCCATTCCGAAGACTCCCGAGCTCACCGTGTTTGCTGATCTCCTCGCACACAATTATAAGCTCGACATCGAGTTGCGCAGCGATCTTCATTCCTTCCTCGATGTAAGATTCTTTTTATTTCTTTTTCTTTGTGCGGCTTATAAACGGATTGTAGGTTGCGCGCGCGCTGCCTCCTTTACAGCTCAAGGTGGCCCTTATCCAACAGGCGACGGCACTGAGCAATCAGCAGACGCTTCTCGAAACCCAGTCCCTTTGTTCGACGATCCACGAGGTCGCAACAAAAATCTACAAGTCTCTCTCCGACAACGCCAGGATCACTAAGGAGCAAATGGTAAGTCATATCAAAGCCACAATTGTTCGAACTTAGATGGTTTTCAGTCCGAGATAACGGCGGCCTGCAAGGTGGTTTTCTACACCGGACGTCGCTTCGAATTTAGCAACGAGGATTTCAAGGCGGAAGTTGTGGTGCGTGTATTGATTTGTATTCCAATATCTAATGCCTGATCAACGCTTTCCAGCCATACCTCGAGAAGCACACTGACGCCAACGGCCTCTCCATGATCTTTGAGGACAAAACCAGGGCTCACCACAAGCTACTCATTGCCAAGGTTGGCCTCGCTGCGTCCAATACCAAAACCTGGCTCCGTCGCACTGTATGTGATTCCCCCCCCCCTTGTGTAAGCTGATGTTCCTTTGCAAGCTCGTCAATTCCCTCCCTGCCGTGGAGAAGAATAATCAAGGGATAAGTGTCACCGAACTGGCCACCTCTCTCAGCAGGAAGTGCCTCGGGGACGCCAAACATGTAAGACCCAAGCATGCTATTTGGGTTGTAATCATCGTGAGTTTTTCCTCCTCTGCTCTTCTTTTTGCTTGACTTACACCTGTATACCAGCGCTACTTCATTCGGCAGCACGCCGAACTTCGGTTCGTTGTCAGCTCTGATAACAACGACACCAACGACGACGAACTCGAATTTCCGATCGGGATTTCGACAGTGCCGGCGAAGCGGAACCATACTGGCGCGGTCGTTTCCCAGAACAGTGACGGCAAGAGAATTGAGCACTTCTGGCGCCAAATCACCCAGCTTTGGAAGGCGCGCAACAAGATGTATGGGTCGTCTGACCTCCAGTGTGACGGGTGGAGCAAGTGCGTGTTTTTTTTGTATTGGTTTCCTTTCTGCTGACCATTATCTTTTCAGCTTTATTGGTGATTGCGTGAAGGAGGAGCTCGTGCTCTTCCCTTCTGATCGTTTATCCCTCGTCGTGGGTGACAAAAGCGCTGCCGCCGCCGCTCTCACTGGCGCCGCGTCATCTCCTGTCGGCGGCCGGCTGTCTGGAGCATTGCGCGAGGGGGCAGCGGGTTCCCGGCGACCTTTGGCGTCCAGTAATGCAGGCAACACCGACACCCCGTCTCTTCCCGGGAAATCCGGTGCGCGTTCACTGCCCTGTAAGTTGCCCTATCGTTGTCAGAAGCGTCTCGAATTAATTTTGGTTCAGCTGGGCTTGACCAGCTTATGGCCACCCCCACGCCGTTCACGTTCGGGAGCTCCACGACATCTACAAACCCCAGGATGTTCACATTCAGCAATATGGCCTCATCCTCAGGTATGTGTTCATTGACACCGAGATCTGGAATCTTATATCTTTGTTGCAGGCATTACCCTCCCACCACTGAACTCACTGGGTGGCGGCTCGAGCCGACACTAATGTCGTCGCGGGTTCTCCAGCTGCTTCAGCAGCATTAGGCGTAGTTTTAGTCACTTCCTTTATCGATGGCTTCAAATACATTCTTCTTCTCTTGCTTTGAGTGTCCCAGGAGCTGAATGGTGGCGTGAAATCGACCTAAATCTGATATGAAACGCGCCGGAAGCCCCACTGCCAGCCGGCGACATGTCCAAAAGGGGCACATCACCTCTTAAGAAAATCTTACGATTCTCCTTTCTTAATAATTCTTGACCGGTCTCCATCGCCGATTTCAGTAAGATAAACATTGTGTATCCGTAACCTGTCTGAAACTTAATAATTCGCTAAGTTAATGGTGCGGCCGTGTAGCTTCGACAGGTTCCCAAATTGGGATGACATGCGGACTCAGCCGAGAACACCTCCCAGAAATCTCAGGAAATCTTCGTGCTTGAGTTTTCCACCATCTGCCCGCTCCGCAATACCTCCTTACAGCTCCTTACCTGCTATGGCCAACTCCGACTCCAATTAGGAAATGAAATCCGTGAGGCTTGGCTCGAGCGGACTCGAAATTTCATATCATTTTAGGCTGCGCATACCCGCAATACCCACCATTGCCTGAACGTGGGCAGAAGAAGACAGCTCAACGCACGGTTCGTCGGACCGTCGTTCAAAGTTGGGCCAGTGACGTAATCGCCTCTTTATTTAAGTTCCTTAGAAATCCGGTTATCGCTCCTTCCTGGAGATCCTCCAATAGCTATGGCTAGCTCTATGAAATACGTCAGGCTTGGAAACTCTGGACTCAAAATCTCGCGCATCGTGCTAGGTTGTATGTCGTATGGCTCACCTGAATGGCAGAGCTGGGTTTTAGGCGAAGAGGAAGGTCTCAAACACATCAAGGTCGGTATTGGATGTATTGACGGTGCCCCCTCACACCTCTGTCCTCTCAGGCTGCATACGATGCGGGAATTAACACGTTTGACACCGCCAATGTAATAACAAAGGGAGTTTGAGAGGTCGATCTAACATCTTCTGCAAGGTTTACTCCAATGGACTGTCGGAGGTGGTTCTCGGCAAGGCGATCAAGGAATTCAACCTTCCCCGCGACGAAATCGTTGTCATGACCAAAGTGAATGCAACTTTTTTCTGAATGAAATTGAGATAGCTAATGCTATATACTCGTACTTATAGTTGTTTGCTGTCGTCGGACGCGAGCCAAACGTTTCTTTCGTAAATTCCGCCGTGAACCCAGACAATGCCGGATATTGCAACCAGCATGGGCTGAGCCGAAAGGTTAACATCATACATATTGCAACAGAAACAGTGGCGCTAATCTTGTATCTAGCACATTTTCGACTCCGTCAAGCATAGCTTGGAACGTCTCCAGTTGGATTATATTGATCTGCTGCAATGTAAGTTTTATATCTCCGTCGACACATCTTGCCACATGAGTCCACCTCTTCAGGCCATCGCTTCGACTATGACACTCCCATCGAAGAAACGGTCTGAATTCATTGTTCCGTCGAAGTCACATTAAGACGTATTTCAGATGCAAGCTCTTCACGACGTCGTGAAAGCAGGATATGTTAGATACATCGGAATGTCTTCCTGCTTCGCGTACCAATGTAAGTTTCCTCCATCCACGATGCAACTCCAATCCTTGATTTTCCTCAGTCAATGCAATGCAGAGTACGTACCGCCACAGCTCTCATCAGACACGATTTCTGACATTAACATACGATCAGATTACGCCATCCAGAACAAGCTTACCCCGTTCATCTCCATGCAGAATCATTACAGTCTGGTGTACAGGGAAGAAGAGCGGGAGATGTTCCCAACTTTGAAGGTTTCGGACATGGCTCACACCGAGTTGTACACTCACTCATCGGCGTTTAGCACTTCAAAGTGGGCTCCATTCCGTGGTCCCCTCTCGGGCGTGGCCTCTTGACACGCCCTCTTTCCGAACAAAGCAAACGCGGAGCCGTCGACAGGCATGGACTCGCCGCATGAAACAAAAAAAGTCCGACTAACCTGCCTTTAGAATGATTAAATCATATGCGAGCGACGCAAGCTCTTCAATTATCGACAGGTATGGCACTTGAAAAGAGGAAATGTGTTTCCTCATCCACCGACGCAGAGTCGAAGAATTGAGCAAGAAGAAAGGTGCTAGTATGGCCCAGATAGCCCTGGCCTGGTGCATGGCCAAAGACGGCGCGTCAAATGATCAACAGGGTTTAAACAAGCTAACTTATCCCACAGGAGTCACGGCGCCCATCGTGGGCACTACGTCTCTTCAAAATCTTCAAGATCTTATTGGTGCGCGGCATGCCCAGAATTTACCTCCACGGTTTAACACCTTGTAGGGGCCGTGAACATCGAACTCACTGCAGACGAGATGAAATACCTCGAAGAGCCGTACCAGCCCCAGAACATCATTGGGCACCGTTGAACTGGAGTCCTTCATGATATAGCTGTATGTATAACCTGTTTCGAGCGATGTATGCCAGAAAAAAAGTGTATAACAATTACATGTGAGATTATACGTAGCATCAACAATTTGTCCAAAAAAACTCAGCGAAAGTCTGATCAACACTCACATCTACAACGCAGGCCCAATCATGGCATCTCTGCACGTATTATTGTCTTCGCTTAAGGAAAGACTCGGTTAACTGCCTAAGCTATTTCAAGTAAGATGCTGGCGTACTTACGCCATAAATAATAACGAATGATATGGTACCGTCGGCGTTTGGTTGGCGTGATATTTGGCTGTCCTTCGTTCGTCTCGTCCACCATCGCTTCTGACTCCTCATCCCCTCCGTAACCGTCTTCCGATCCGTCCTCTTCTCCGTCATTTTCGTCCAGTGCAGGAGGCTCCGTCTCGTCCCAACGACCGGTCTTGGCGAACGCCTAAGGGGTCGATTCGAATGTTACCAGTGCCTGCAAACCCCGCAAAAATAGCTGGGCCGACGCCTCACGGAGCAGGCCGCGGTACTGCTTATTTTCTTGCACTCTCGTAGTGGTGGATGTTCCCTCGTTTGCCACATCGACACCCTATGCCTTCCAGATACGCAGACTTTCGCGTAGTACTCACCTATGATTCATGGTCAGGATTGAACTAGTCGTTCGTATACCTCTCGTTGGTTTCTAGCCGGAGGAATCCTGTTCGCGGCACAAACCTGCTCGAGGGTACGTTCTCTTCCACTCCGTCCCTTTAGCAGCGTTTTCCTTTGCGACGCGTTTGCGTATCGTGCCGCCATCGAACGAGGAAACGGACGTTTCTGGTTGAATCTGGAACGAACCGCGATAGGTCCACAGGTAGGTACATTCCGGCGCAGTGCCGTCAAGAAATAGCCGCTACCGTCGTTTTATTCGTCGAGTGAAATTTGAAACTCATTGTCTGCCGTGAACGCGGTCACGGATGAAGCAGGGTTTCGCCGCGTCAATAATCGTCAACACGCGGTTCGCCGGGCCGCCGTTCAAACTTGGAGCCGGTGATGCAATCACTTGGTTAGAAATCCATTATCTTCTTTCTTGGAGATCTTCCAATAGCCATGGCAAGCTCCATGAAATATGTTAAGCTTGGAAACTCTGGACTCAAAGTCTCCAAGCTGATCTTAGGATGTATGAGTTATGGCTCAGCGGAATGGCAGAGCTGGGTTTTGGGCGAAGAGGAAGGTCTCAAACACATCAAGGTCTGCATTAGATGTATGTACGGTGCCCCACTCACACCTCTGTCCTCTCAGGCCGCGTATGACGCGGGGATTAACACGTTTGACACTGCGAATGTAAGTAATACCTGGTCCGGTTGAAAACGTTGACCTAGCATTCAATCTCCAGGTTTATTCGAATGGACTGTCAGAGGTGGTTCTCGGCAAGGCGATTAAGCAATACAACCTTCCCCGCGATGAAATCGTTGTCATGACCAAAGTGAGTGCTGTTTTCTTGACGAAAGTGAGACAGCTCACGGTATGCACCTTTCTAGTTGTATTTTGTCGTCGGACGCGAGCCCAACGTTGTGTTATTTAATTCCACCGATAATCCAGACAATGCCGGATATTGCAACCAGCATGGGCTGAGCCGAAAGGTTGATATAATACTTTGAACAAAACCCTGTTTAATCGCCTACAGCACATTTTCGACTCTGTCAAGCATAGCTTGGAGCGCCTCCAATTGGATTATACTGATGTGCTGCAGTGTAAGTTTGTATTGACGCAGCTTAGCTATCCATAACTTTATCTCTTATCCACCAGGCCATCGCTTCGATTATGACACTCCATCGAAGAAACGGTTTGAATTCATTGTTTCCTTGAAGTCACATTGAGACGTGTTTCAGATGCAAGCTCTTCACGATGTCGTGAAAGCAGGATACGTTAGATACATCGGAATGTCTTCCTGCTTCGCGTACCAATGTAAGCCCTTTCCATAAGATGCGACTCCAACCCTGATTTTTCCATAGTCAGTGCAATGCAGAGTACGTACCGCCGCAGCTCTCATCAGACACGATTTCTGACATTAACATACGATCAGATTATGCCATCCAGAACAAGCTTACCCCGTTCATCTCCATGCAGAATCATTACAGTTTGGTGTACAGGGAAGAGGAACGCGAGATGTTTCCTACGCTGAAGCATTTTAACGTGGGCTCTATTCCATGGTCCCCTCTCGGGCGTGGCTTTTTGACACGCCCTCTTTCCGACCAAAGCAAGCGCGGAGCCGTCGACAGGCATGGAGGAACCATACGAGCCAAAAGTCCACTGACCTGCTTTTAGAATGATTAAATCTTATGCGAACGACGCCAGCACTTCAATTGTCAACAGGTACGGACATTGAAAGGAAAAGAATCCCCCTCTCATCAACCACAGAGTTGAGGAATTAGCCAAGAAGAAAGGCGCTAGCATGGCCCAGATAGCCCTGGCCTGGTGCATGGCAAAAGACGGCATGTCAAACGTCAAACCGCAGCGTTTGAAAATTAACATTCTCGCAGGAGTCACGGCCCCCATCGTGGGCACTACGTCTCTCGAAAATCTTCATGATCTCCTCGGTGGGTTATATTGCTGGAATCTTTCTGCCCTGACGCCCTGTAGGCGCCGTGAATATCGAGCTCACTGCAGATGAAATGAAATACCTCGAAGAGCCGTACCAGCCGCGGAACATCATCGGCCACTCTTAACGATTCAACTGTATAACCTGTTTCGAACAATGTATGCTAGTAAAACACGAGTACATTTTGAGTATATTATAACAGTCTGAGTAAAACGCCGATCGATAGCCTACATTCAGGTTCAAAAAACCTGAGGAACAATCAATACCGGACCATAAATCGTTCCCAGGCCACTCACGATATACAAGAAGGTGCCACAGAGCTCCGATGTCAGCCCAAATGCGAGTCAGATCAAGCCGGGAAGGAACCACCACTGAACGTTGGCGGCCCAGGCGTCCCACTCTTGAGGGAACAGCTTGCGCATCTGCTTGTCCTCCGCGTCCACACGACTCAGGCCAACCGCAAGTGTCCATAGGAACCATATCGTCCCAATTATAAATCCACTAAACGGAATCAACAGTGGGCCACATTCAGTTGGCCAGTTCCCCTTGGTCATGTGCGAGAGCGACAATCCAGCGGTGATGAGGAGGGAACCTGTATAAGCGGGATGTCTCACGAATTCTGTATCCAAAAATTAGTACGGCTACCAGGATGGCTGAATAGAAGTACTGTAGAAGCCGCGGTCTGTTATCAATCTATGTTCCGGGTGGATCGTTAAATCGAATGTAAAGAGCTCTTTCAGCGTCCGGAAACAGTCGAGGCGAATATAGGTCCCGAGAACGACTGCCGTCCAGCTAAGATGTACGCGGGTTAGATAATGTCGCGACACCCGAGTAAGGAACCCCGCACCCAATGCAGAACCACGGTGTGAGGTGAATATTTGGCTTGGAAACCAGACAGACGGCGATCCCGTAGAGGGGATGGAAACCAAGCTGAGGAGGTAAAATATTATTTCGAAGCCAGCGGAGAACTGGGATATGAAAGTTAAAACTCAATCCCAATTACGATAAGACAAACAACGCACCCACACCATCCGCTGGTGCAGCTGGAAAAATGTGAGCGGCTGATGCTTCGCGGGAAGATCTGGAGAAAACATACCTGGGCGACCAAAGGCGCGATTTGTAGCAAGTAAGGTTCGTCGGTGTTAAATCGACTGACCCCTTTCGCGATAGAACGATTGGGAGGGGTAAATGCCATTTGGTTGCATACGGCCTGGACACAAATGAGGACCACTCGGACGAGCGGCATTTGGGACGACATCTGTGCGATAGAGAGTTGAGGGACCCCACGAAGTAATGGCGAGTAGTCTTTATATTTTTGTCACCCAAAGAAGATCAAAGATTCCAAGGACCAAAATGACACGCAGGTCTCGTCCGAGGATGCTATCCGTCCGCGGCGACGCGCTGAAAGGTCTTCCCAAGACTTCCCCATTTGTAGAACTACGTGCCTTGTACGTGCCTGCATGTACTGAGCTTATGAGTAGAAGCGTCTGCTTTGGATAAGCCGACCGGCGGAGGGATTGTCGGTAAAATTATTGCGCGGGTCAATTAGAACATAATTAAACCTCCACATCATTGAAACGTCTTGTTAGACGAGTTTTCCGCGGATCGTGGGTGCTCGCAATGGAACGGAAAACCGCGGATTTTTCGGTGCTTGGATTCCTGGCTCCAGGCTGGGTTGAAAGCGGGACCAGGAGTACGAAAAGAGTCGCGTGCATAGGTTCTATATTGTTCCTCGGAACATGAGGTCATCGATTGGGACGCCGCCGAGAACTTGGCGGCGCGGTGGCGGCGGAATGCCTCAATGGGAACATTGACAACAGCGAGCAGCAATCACTTGTTTGTCAAGCGGATCGGGACACTGTTCCAGGCTGTACCGGATAACAAGGTCAGCTGGAAGATACATAACTAGATGAACCCGTTCCGCCCGGGGTAGAGGGTCAGCGCGAACTACAGTCGGAGGCTGATGCGCAATAACTGCATTGAATTAATCATTTATACACCTAGTGTTTCTAACTGAGTGCGGTCGGAGTAATTGCAGAGCACTGACCAGTTGTAGTATCCCAAATCTTCAGGTAGGACCCTATCTCCCAGAGCTGATCGCACCCGAATTCTTCGAGCTCAGGCAGCTTTTCCCCAGGGCGGAAATTCATTTTGCACTGGCAGTCGTGGCCAGAAAGAGCGCCGTCGAAATCAATGATTCGAACATCTCCCTCGTGGAGGAGAACATTCCTCTCTGCAAACTGGCAGCAGAGTGAGGGCCAGAACTGAAGAGAACAGAACAGAACATAACACACATCACCATGGAGCAAACCTTGTTGATGAATGGCGCCGAGGCGTTCGAGTACTTTGATCCTAGATTGACACAACGCGTTGAACTCGCTTGCCAGGAAAAACGCGACGATACGATACACGTACTTTAATTCTAGGGAAGGGCTCAAATGGGAGCTCGAGACACTCGCCCCAGTATTCCAAAACTAAACACGCGATTTTCTGCCCTTCCTCGCCCGTTCCGGTGTAGATACCAAAGCAACGGGGAATGGCTGTCCCTTGAAGCGTCTATCCGAGTCAGATGTCGAAGAAATAACCTTTCGTACCCCATATACCTGCAGAGCGTAGTATATTCGGGTCTCTTCCTCGAGGCCAGAAACGAGGTCTTCTCGCATCGCGAACTTCAACGCGAAAACGGGTGCTTCATCGCCCTCTATCGACGCCCGAAACACAGGGGAATCGGAGCTGTAGTCTGAACAATGCGACTCCGGGTCGACGCTAAGGGTGATAGAACCAGTGGCAGCGGGGATGAGACACGTGAGACTAAACTCGGGGACATGCCACCCAGGCCATTGAGATGTAGTGGGGAATTTAACGCGCAGAGTTGTTGGGTTCATGCAGCAGAAAAACGTGTGCAGCAAGAAATATCAATACAGCCGACGCCACCGGGAGCCCTCAGACTCACCGCCATACAGAATTTAGTATCGAAGACTCCAAGCGCCTTCCTAATTGGGACTCGACCGAAACGAATGCGCTGAAACTTGGCCTTGTTCTATCACTTGCCTGGATTGGCCCTGGCTCATATCGTCTGAAGCTAATGTCAACTCCTGCAGAGCCCACGCCCTACCAGCTGGTAGAAATGTCCTTTTCTAGTGCCACACCTCTAACACGTCAATTAGCGCACTCTGGTCATCGACTATCTCATTCACTACGGATACGGTTCGACCGCGCACAAATTCGCGCAGAGTAGTCTGGCTCCAACAACTCTCGATGCGGACGGGGACGAAATAATGCAAGCGGTGGACAGCGCGGAAATTTCTGGAACACGCCTCTCCAAGGAAGCATTGGCGCAGGTTCAACTCCGTCAAAGTCCGTCTACTACACATCTCGGGATGCCCACGCTCATTAAGTCCAGGAATCAGAACCCATATCCTGGCGGGTCAAATCAGCGATGCAATTGACCTTCTGGAGCAACACTTTCCTGCCGTTCTTTCCTCGGAAACCCTGCCTTCGGCACCCAAACCACACAAATCATTATCAGGGACGGATTTCGTGGCGTCCACAACTCTCAATCCCGCTCATCTCAACCTGAATCTGCGCATTCTCGCTTTCACGGAGGCATTTCGTGCCTTTCTACATCGGGACCCAGAATCCTCAAACTCTGCTCTCGAGGACGATGACGAGCCAACAGTTGAACTGCTTGCGAAGGCACAAAAGCTGCACGTGTTGTGTAGGCCCCACCTATGTTCCTCCCGGTAGCTTTGGTTGACCGTTATTCAGCATCCATGCTCACTGATCCCACTGAACGCGCGGCCTATACCAAGGAGCTCGAGAATGTCACTGGTTTATTGGCCTACCCGGATCCCGAAAGCAGCCCTGTCGCCAAGTATCTCAGCTACGAAAGGAGGGAAGCCGTAGCAAACCAAATCAATACGGCAATTCTATGTTCGTCATTCGTTCAGGGTTGTGAACCGTGCGGCCATCTAAATAACATCCGCAGACCGAACTGGTCTCCCCGCAATTTCGCATTTGGAGTTATCAACACGATATACTTCAACACTGTGGTCTTTTCTGCATGATTTCCGCGTTAGGTGTGTTATGTTTTGGATTGATACCAAAACTCGCTGAATAGATCCCCATGCATCCAGGCCGCGTCCGGGAGCCCTCCTACCCCCGACGAGCGCCGACAAAATGGCCAGCCCATCTTTATTGAAGGGTGTCAAAGTGGCGGACAAGGATGCGCCAGAGGCAGGCCGCCTTTTTTTCGCAACCACTTTGCTAACCCATTGCCTCCAGGTTCCCCGCTTCGACCTCCAGCAATTCCTCAACAACAAAGCATGATATGTATACACTTTTATTCCTGTACAATGGATCTCTATCCGGATGTTACTTCACGACTTGTACATCATCCCATCTGCCCTTGTTAACCTCCACCATTAAATCTGCCGAAACATGACATCCCCTCAAACCTAGTGTTCGCAGCTGATGCCAGCGAGACCACTGCAGCTTCCCCAGTCTGTCCTGCGCCTCTTTCTCTGCGACCAGCCATGAGTTGTAGGACAGATCAAGACACTCGACCAGTGGACAGGTCGTTACGAGTCGATGCAACGCGACGGGATTCAGAATATTGACGAGTGCGAGACGCGTCAGTGTTGCAGGCAGAGTGGAAATAATTGATAAAGTAAGATGCGCTGACAGAAGAACCAAAGTGTGCATCGGGGGTGGATGAGGCCAATCGTCTGATTCCCACTCTGCTGAACGACTCAATTCTGCGTCGGGACCTCTGAATTGATCTTCGTGCAGCCCGGCATTGGGTCCCACGACAATTAATTCGCCAGCTGGGGGGCCGTCTGAGCACAGGGCGCGCAGTTGGTCATTTGGCAATGGTTGATGTACAGCTGCCCATCGCAGTACAGCGAGCCGGAGATGTGGAGGTATAAACTGTACAATCTCCGCCAAGTCGGCGTCAAAAGAGATTACGAGGGTCTGCAGACATAAAAGTGTCAGAGGCGGCACTTTATGGGATTCTGCGACAGCGGGCACGGCGAGCGAGAGGGCCTCAGCTCGCCAAGTCGGCGTTGTTGTGAGATCATGCGGTGGGCGCTCGACGCGTTTCGGGACCAAGAAGAGAGCCTCACGCGTATCGCGAGGCTGACGAGCCTTTTCGCGACTGGAATACGCGGAAGTAAGAAGGTCTTCTGGGAGAGTGGGGGAGTTGTGGCTTGTCGTTTTGAAAGTTCGGGGAAGATGGCTTTGATTTTGGACGTGTCTGAAGTACTCTCCTCTATCCAAACGTTAACCAGCGGTAACACAGTATTTGCCGCGCGCACACCTCAGGGTGTTGATTTTCGTGTGGATAGGCGATGTTCGACTCGTCCAAGTTCGATCCTGGGCCATAGATTTTGCGATAATTTTGAGTTTGACGACGGGAGAGTCGGACTCGGAAGAGAGCGTCACATCAGCGAGCGCGTGACCGTGACGAGTAACAGGGGCCTCCACCCATTCAACCTCAAACGTTCCAACAGAGGATCCTGGCCGCGTCTGTCCCTCGCCAACACACCAAGCGCGTCTTTACCGCTGCCCAGCATTTTCCTCTTCAGCGCCTCCACACTTTGCTGAGATCACCTTCTGTGGCACAGAAGCTATGAATGACATTGTCGAAGTCGCGTCCTCACCAGGAAACTCTCCGAGGACACAGACGAAACCGTTGCCCTCGCGTGGAAAAGGCCGAGTGCTTGACAGGGATACAATCATCCTCATCGACTCTGACGACGAAGAGCGCCCAATTCAGCGACCCCATTTCCGCGATCGAGACGCGCGCGAGGATGCTCCAGGACCTTCCAAACGAAAGCCGACTACTCCGCTCCGCCGTCACAAGGCAGACGCCTCTTCGGGCTCCCTGGAAAATATCCCCGCGAAGCGACAGCTCGCCAAAGCGAGATCCACTCCTTTATTCTTGCCTAGCGACGAGGAAAATGAGCCTCCCCCATACCACCTCGATGACGAGCCCATAAATGTCGACAACATTGCGTCCCCCCCGCCAGACCCCATCCCAGGTTTCGTCGAGCGGGTACTCGACGTCCTCCCAGACGCGCTTCCTGAGCATGTGTTCGATCTCGTCAGACAGCACTACCCCCAATCCCGGGAGCAAGTCGTAGAGACTGTCCTCCATACGCTGTTCGAGGATCCGACCTATCCCAAAGTCGACAAAAAGGGCAAGCGGAAACGCGTCGAAGAAGACGATGTTCAAGGGGATGCGCGGGGACAACCCAAACCCAAGTTGGACTATGGCAGCAAAGACAGGGAGTACAAGGGCGGAGTCCACTACACGGACCTAGCGATCGAAGAATTGATGCTCAATTTCCCCCTCATTCCCAAACCACATATCCGACGAACCCTACTCGAACACCACTCTCTTTACGCGCCCACACATATTTTCTTGGCGGAGGAGAAGAGCCGCGGCGGTGTGCTCCCGTATACTCCCAAAACCATACCTTCGCGGGTAGCCGCCAAAGGCAAGCGCAAAGCCCTCCACGACGCCGAGCTTGAAAAGGAGAAAGAATGGATTAAATCTCGAGCTCACGATATCCAAGCTGATGCCGAAGAACCATCCGAAGAGTGCGAAGATGGAATTGAATGCGGATGTTGCTTCTCCACCTATCCCTTTGTGAGTGCTTCTCCTTTGCAGGTTTCATACATTTCTCACTCGATGATATAGGAGAAGATGATTCAGTGCCCTGAGGCTCATTTATTCTGTTCATCGTGCATGACCACGTACGCCGAGACTCTACTAGGCAGTCACGACCATAGATTAGTCTGTATGGACCAGTCTGGCTGTAAGTTACTTTTTCCGGACACGGAGTTGCATCGATTTCTGGTAATTTTTATTCCTGCTCGATATCTTGATTCTTCTCACGACATTGGTAGACGCCCAAGTTGATGTCTTTGTACGAGAGGGTCAAGCAAACAAAGGAGGTTGAGGCGGCTAGTATTGAAGGGCTGGAGGAATGTCCGTTCTGCGAATAGTGCGTGAATTTGGGGCCTTTCAAGCGCTCAAGGCTAACTTCTTTTCAGCAAAGTCGTCATCGACAACCCGCAAGAGAAACTCTTCGCATGCGGAAATGAAGAATGTGGCGCAGTCAGGTCTGTCTGTACTTGACGGAGATTTCTCCCTTTGATGCTGACGTTTATGTTCAGTTGTCGCCAATGCAAGAAGATAGTGGGTATTCTGGATCAGGCTGGATTTTTCAACTAATCCTTCCGTAGGAGCATTTGCCAAAGAGCTGCAAAGGTACGTACAGACGCATTTTCTTGGTTTTTTCGTTATTGAACCGTGGATAGAAATGGAACAAGACCAAAATCTGGATGCTCGCCACACGATCGAAGAGGCTATGAGTGAGTTGTTTTTTATCAATGGTTTCGTGCACTCATCTTTGCAGCTCGGGCCCTTATGCGAAATTGTCCAAAATGTCAAAAAGGTTAGACGAGCGATATTTGAATTCCTTTAATCTGACTCGATGCATTTTAGCTTTCATCAAGGAAGCGGGGGTATGCAATGTCTGATACTCTGAAGATTCACACTAATCGATAACCAGTGCAACAAAATGACTTGCCCAAATTGCAACGCGCTCTCGTGTTACATTTGCCGCCAACTCATTAATGGCTACGAGCATTTTAACCAGGTCTGTTCTTATCAGTCTTGGACGAGGGAGGTTCTTCCATTTACTGTTCTTCCAGCAACCTGGTCAGGCTCGGGTCGCCACTACTAGCAAGGCGGGTGCTAAGTGCGCTCTTTGGGATGCGGTCGAGCAGCGCCACGCCGACGAGGCAAGTTTTCTGCACCCGCAGGTGCCGTATGTGGCTCTAATACAGTATCCAGGTCAAAGAAGCCCACGAGAAGGCCCTTGCGGATTACAAACGGGACCATCCCGATGTCATCGACGACGCGCATCTCAAAATCGAATTGCCCGTTGCGCCCCCTGCTCCTGCGCCTGGCCTCGGTCTCCCGCAGGTGATACCGCAAGTACCGCAAATGGTGAATATGCAGGCACAACTGGCACAGATGAACGCGGCAATGGCGAATGCTCACGGATGGGTGATGGCGCAAATGCAGCAGCCGTATGCGGTGCCGGCGCCGCTCCCTCAAGCTCTCCCTCTTCCAGCTGCTGCCCCGAGGAGAAGGAGGGCCCCCAAGAGACACGCGTGGAGGTAGCGGCGGACCCATGGAGTGCATAGGAACAGGATTTGCATTTCGATCTTCTCTCCACTGATATTTTTTTGGTTTCTTGGACCTAATTTTAATTGTAGATCGTCGTACATACTTGATTCGCTTCAAATGTTACCTCAATCAAGAATGCGAGTACCAGAAAGATACAACTCTCTCGCCAAGCTGAGGGAACATGTGGCCCGTTTCAACATTGGATTGTCCTCTTTGTCCTTGTTCTCGGAGGACTCGTTCAGCACCTTTGTTTGCTGAAGTTCCTAAGGTGGAAGGCTGTGCTCAGGAATCAGCGCCCTCGCTTGTATACCCGACGCCCAGATCTGCAGATCAGAGAGGATGCAACGGTGAGTCCCGGTGACAGGTGGCGATTCGAGATGTCTACAGCCACGTCTTGTTCAAAAACCACACGAGCCTTGGTGTTTCCAACTCAAAATGACCACCACGCCCATGCCAACGGTGTCTGCAGACGACTCGGACACGGCCGTGCGCGTACTGGAGCATATCATGTTGCACGGTTTGGCGGGCTGCCCATAGATAAAGCGAACTGAATCCGCATTCTGGCAAAAGATGTCGGAGCTGGTCGTTATTTCAAGCCAGGCGTCGCAATGAGAATGTTTTCACGGTGCTACATCTAGTACGTTGAACGACCTAATCCACATTGGAAATGATATAATTTTGTGTGGTTTCACAGTCGGCGGTAACGCGATCACCACGTTGTCCCTGACGCGCCGCCCCTGTGCGAAGAATGTAGTCGTTTCAACGCCGCCAGACGTGCCGATGTTGCTGTTCCAAATATTTCGCGGATAAGGCAGCCTTGGTCACCGGCGGGCGCATAAATCTTGGATTCTCAGTTGCCCTTGCATTATTGCGCGGCGGCGCGTCCCCTGTGATTGTGACGACGCGGTTTCCCGAGGATGCTTTGCAGCGCACACTGGAAGCAGATTACAACTCCTGGTCTTCTGATTCAAACATCATTCAAGCCGACTTCACTTCCCCAAGCTCGATTCAGTCTGCCATACAAACCGTCCATAAACTGGCCAAAGCCGCCTCGACATTCTAATCAACAATGCCGCTCAGACGGTACCCATACCGCCCACCGAGCAGCAAAGGCTCATCGCTGGTGAGGAAAGCCTCGTGACTGCCGACCACCACGCTCTCGCCGTCATAGATCGGGTTTTGATCACAACAGGTGTGGCGAACAGCTGGGAGGCGCGCTACAATGAATTCCCCTACGAGAGCTCTTGGATGTCCTCCCCTTCATCTTGATCAGGGAGTGCATCGGTCTCATGCTGCACGACGAACCCACCCACGTTGTCGATGTATCCTCCCGAGAGGGCATGTTCGAAGTGCAGTGGAATAGGCGGAACGCTGCCCACGTACACACCAACATGGCCAAGGCGGCGTTGAACATGTGTACACAGACCTTAGCGGAAGAATTCAAATTTCAGCAAGTGTACATCAACAGGTAGCGTGGACAATGAAGTAGTAAGATTTCTAACAGTCTACCTCAACAGTGTGGATCCGGGATATTTGAGCCACCAACATAGCATCACGCACAATGGAGTGGAAGTAGTAAAGGAACCTGACGTTCCATTGACCTGGGCAGATGGGGTGCTCAATCCTATCATTCGGACGCCGTTGATTACTGGTTCGTTTTTCGGGAGCGCGACTGGATGAATGGTTGGGTGTAACTTGTCCGGTTAAAATTGGGTACAACTTCTGTGACCTGGAATGCTTACGAGCGCGGGAATGGAATCGTCGATCCAGTTACCTTACCTACAACCCTATCCGTCGCACAGCTTCTTTATACTGTACTATTTCGACCAAGTGTTCATCAATTTCGGAATTTGGCCTCTCCGAGATGGCCGATAAATTTACTTTTGAATAACAGTGAATTTTGCACACATCAAAAAAAGTTGGGTGTGACCCGTGACTGAACACTTGGTCGAAATAGTACAGTATTCGAGATTCGTCTATTTCCGTAGTCTCTTATGTCCCCTCGAGCCAGTTCCCTGCCCCCTGAATACACTTTCCTGTGACTCATCTTTGTGTGCAACTTGGACTTCTACACCTTTCTTGACCCGTTGTTTTAGGCGCGAGTTTCCCAAACGTAATGGGATCGGCAATCAACTATCGCATCAATGATTGTACGTGTATATATAGATCGAAGGGCATTGGCCTGAAGAACGGGACAGACTCGGACAGCCGCGGTTGCGAGTGATCAGAAAATTAGACCATCAGGAGCCCGCAGAATACACTGTCACATAGGGCTTCCGCCCGTGGCAGTGTCGACGGTTCGACTCAAACGGATGCTTTGATGTTTCAAACCAAGCATGTAGATGATTATTTGATGCAGGGATCCATTCAGCTTGAAGAGACTACCTTTTGAATGCAGTTGAATGCAAAACTTCATTTTTGGAGCCAGAATCCGAGGACGAATACATTTTATTGTGATATTCGGCAATGCCCGCAGACGATTGCCGAAGTGCCGAGGTTCAACCCCACAGCGTTTGCGCGATTAAAAGAGTCAGTTAGGGCGGGAATGAGAAGATAACATTCAATCAGTGATACAAAAGTCGAAATGAATCGATGCGTGAGTACAATGTGCAGTGAATACGAAAAAACAAACGGACACAACCCGTTACCGTTTCAACGGCCGTCACCACGCCGTCCCGTCAGATGTTTGAAATCGGAAAAACGGCCGTCGAACGACGGCCGTTGCCGTCACGTTAACAGGTGGAGCCCTAAGGTCACATATTTTTTCCAATTTAAACGAACAAAGGAGACCGAGCCTGCCTGTCCTGCAAACTGGATATAAGTAGATGCTAAAGTGAGATGTAGTTATCGTTTTCGTCTCCAATATATATTTCCATCCCATCCGACGCGACAAGTCTCAACGCATTACAAACATCTGCGTTGGGCCTAGGTTGCTGTGCAACAAGGTGAAAGCAAACGAGTTGCGGACGACGCGCAGAGAGCATTCGAAGACAGTTTCATGCAAAAGCTCGTTGTCTTTCAGGGAGGGACATCGAATCTTCAGAATCCGGAGATTTGGGAGCAAAAGGCTCGAGTCAGCCAATGCAGCGAACAACTTGGCGTCACCTTTCCCTCTTTTGCATCCAACTCGAAATCTGTGAGGAAGGCACGAGACGAAGCAATTCACCCAGCCGTACGCCATTGTTGGATCCACGATTCAAGACCAGTTTCCGCAGTGGCGGCGAGGATCGCTGCAAAAAAAGCGAAAAATTATCCAAAGAGATATTGGATAATGGAATACGAGTGTTTCCAGGGACGGCAAAGAAAGATGATTTATCATGTCATAGTATCCAGAGATTTCCCTGGGGCCACTTGGATCCCTGAACTTCAGGTAACGGAGATTCGGAAGAATGAGATTTGTGCGTTATTCGAGGCATGCGAATCAACGGAGATGTGGATATCCTCGAAAATGCATTGCGCAACGTTCGGAGTGAGATGAAGGAGCTCCATCATAGTTCCAAGAGAGAAGGTGTTTGAACTGCCCTTCCAACGAGCGGCAATTGTCAGGGTCTCGAGGCAAGGGAATGGTGTCAAGCGGCTGAAGTAGTGGTGTTGCTGGTATAATGCAAGGCGTTTAATCTGTTTGGCATGCGCTCCAAGGGCGATGGCAACGGCGTCATGCAGGCTTTCATGAAGGGATATGGACACGGGAGAATGACGTGCACGTTTGAGCCAATGTTGGAGGACAGCGAGAAGTCTGTCGCTTGGGTGATCATCGAGATGAATAGTAGCCCATACTGCGGGAGTGGCTAGCGCGATATCGGTCCATGTACTGCATATGCGTAAAAGGAGCATAGGCGCCGTGTGGGCGTCAGGCGTTGGGCTGGAAGGACGACATTGAAGGAAGATTTCGGACGATATTTCGAGGGGTAACCGTGCCACCGGGTCCCGAATGTTGTTGAGCTGGCGCTGAGTAGCACATTTACTGTTCTCCAACCGTTGTAGCACCTCTTGCTGTGCCTCAATTTCGGCGTCGAGCTGAACGATGCGAGCCTCGAGCTGCATGGCAGACAACATTGGGCCTGTGAGGATGTGTTTAATTTCAGATTCGAGGAAGATTTTTTTATTAGATTCACCGACTTGCATTCTTGCGCTTGGCGTCTCAAAAGCGAGAGGAAGAGTGGTTAGCGATCACGTGTCGGATGGCACCCAAGGCCAAAAAGTTGAAAGTGATCCAAGTAAATATTTTGTCTAGTCTCGTAACCAAACTCTCTTCCTCACGGTTGAGAAGACAGTATATTTTGCCTACTAGTAATTGTGGCTCTTTTCTTTCCCATAATTTCCTGCGCCTACAGTCGTTTATGATAATCTCTTTAGGTTCGGTCCGCAGATGAAGGACGCGATTCGCCGGGTGGACGATACCGCCTGTATCCTCTCTTGGGGCATCCTGACTTGGCATTTCTGTGCACGTCGGGAGGAGGTAAGAATATGAATAGGGCACAAGCCATAGTTTAACGCAGCCTTTCCAACTGTGTTTATTTGATCTAGTTCGTGACCATGGTAGTAGGAAGGCGACGCCGTCCGCCTGCGTTTGACGGTCAATAGGGGAAGTGAATACACAGAGAAAGCAAAAAAGGTGAGGCGACAAGTAACCGAAGAGTAATGGCATCGGCGGCCAGTTTCTTTTTCGGACCAAGTGGGAGGCTTTCGCTCTACCATATCACAACTCGCAATAGACCTTCTTTACCATCGGCTGGTGAATTGAGCAAGAGGATTGGGCATCAAGAGGTTTTGCATTGGACCGCTTAATAATTATTCTTGTGGGATAAACGGACTCGTGCGATACGCAGGAGACTCGATGATGCTGGGAAGAGTTTTTGCAAGCTTCACGGTGCCCGCCGGAAATGGGAGGTCGTCCACACCGGTTGGGAGCACCTTCTCGTACAGGCCCTTGGCCTGGTTGTGGCTTCCCAGGGCTACCATCCTTTTCTTCGCATCACAAATCAAGACGTGAGCGTCGTCGATCCCGGGAACGGCACCGCGGACGAAGACCAGGTCCAGCGTCGTGTCGACCCGGACAACAGCGAGGTTTTGAGTAGTGATGCGCTTGCCGCCGAGACGACCAGGCATCTTTTTCCCTGGGAAAACACGACCGGGATCCTAACACGGTGTCAGAAGAAGAAAAAGTCGAGGGTTGAAGAGGGACCTGGTGCTGGCCGGTGGAACCTGAGGAACGATGCGAGATGGAAACACCGTGACTCGCGGCTAGACCATGGAAACCCCACCGCTTCATGCCTCCTGCAAACCCTTTCCCAATGCTTCAAGCCAAGTTAGCGGGAAATGATAAAATCGCGGCATGGACTTGCCTATTTGCAACAACATCCACGTACTGCCCCGGAACAAATGAATCGCCGACAATGTCGTGCCTGGAAACCTTAGCATTCATTTCGGCATCCTCCTCCTCTCCTCGGAGGGCAGGCTTCGAGAAACTCACCAACAGGGACATGCGCGTCCGGCGTGACAGGAAACTCTCGTACAATTCGTTTAGGCGCCACCCGAGCCTTTTTGAAATGCCCCAGCATTTGCTTCGACTCGGTTTTCGCAGGCCTATCCGTGGCTCCCACTTGGACCGCGTGATACTCGGTGTGGTTGCGGCGCATGGTTTTTATGTTTGCGGTCACCTGGCAGTTTTCGAGCTAGAATAGCGGTTTAGGGAGTCGACGCGTATTAAAAGGGAGGATTTGCCTGGAGAACCGTTACTGGCATGCGCGCGCCCTGGTCGGTCCACAGGACGGTCATGCCGCGTTTTCGAGCAATGACACCTGTTCGGATCGAGTCTGGGGTCCATTTCGGCGGGGAAGCAGGTGTCGCGGAGGTGCTGGGCTCGGAGGAGGCAAGGGCGGCGCTGGAGGAATGCACTCGTCGCACGCAGGCGGCCAGCGGTGGCCTTTCAGCCAAAGCCCATAATCTGAACATGGAAGGAGGAAGAGAAAGTCAATCAGCACGCAAATAGAGCGGATCAGAAAGCGGTCTTGAGCGGACCCCTTCCTTTTTCAAAGTCCCTAACCTAGGTACGGTCTAGTGCTCAGTAGCCGTGAAAACAGTTTTTTATTAAATAAAATTCATTTTGCCATCAGCAGTTCTTCTAACCGAAACCATCATACTGAGACTCCGACTCCACTGGCCTTGTTCCTTACCTCCATCTCCAGCCTGAATCTGACGCGCGCAAGTACAAACTGGACTGACGGGCCACTTCGGGCATCCTTATGGATGGAACAAGGTACTAGAACTGTGCCGCGCTGCAGACACCTGGTGAACGCGCTTTGTGTAGGCCAACTAACCTACATGGCACGGCGGCATTCAATGAGAGTCTTCGTCGTATGTGCCCCGTTTCGCTCACCTGCAGGCTTTTCCAACCTCTTGACCACAGGGAACAAGGCGGTCGGTACGTCTGGCGTGAAAAAAACTTGGAGCGCCCGTGTAATATATATCCTTTGCTTCCAGTATGCGCCTTATCAGCGTCGTACATTTCGACCTTCGCGGGATATCCCCTGGATTCGCTCAAGTCGAGGCTGCAGACCATGAAAACCCCGATCACCGTCACCCGGCTCGCTGGGCTTGTGTACCGGGAAGAAGGGGTGGGCTCTGTTCGACTCCAGCTCCCCTTTCGAGGCTGATGTGCTCGGCGATGAGGTCGTGGGTTTCTATCGAGGACTCTGGATCCCCCTCGTCACTATTTCGTTCGTTCGTGCGTCTAATGATTTCATTGCGACTGGGCCACACTCAAACCGCGCTTTCAGGAGCCGCGAGCTTCACCATTTATACGGAGACGAAAGACTACTGTCGCGCCCATAATTATCTAAATCGGAACAGTGTTTTCGATGCGGCTATGGTGGGCGGTATCGGCGGCGCCATGTCAGGATCGTTAATTTCTTTCGGAAGTGCTCGTGCGTGTTCACATTCTTCGTTTGTGACAGCATCTGAATCCTTCCAGCGTTTGAGCTCGTCAAGGTGAAACAATTCACGGGGATTCTGTTCGTTTCCTGATTTTTTTTTGGGTCAGGTGAGACGACAGCTGGAATACACAATTGCTGCCAGCAGGGGTGTCCATATCGTCAAGGTGGGTATGACGTATCTTTGTAGGACCTGTCTCTGAGCAAACGCAGCCGCCCGGGACGGTAGCCGCAGTGAAGTTCGGACTACCAGGGACTCGCCTTGAATAGCTTATAATCATTCGCACACAGGGAAATAATCCAAACAAGAGGCATAACCGGCCTGTACACGGGCTTCCGTCTCCATTTCTGTGAGCTTCCAGCCATACCTCTCTCTGCATTGGTCCAATTCCCAGCCCAGTGCGCGATACTCTCGGAACCGCATTATACTTTTTGGAGGTAAATATTCTTTCTTATCCCCTTGCCATACAGCACCTCATTGCACACAGTACGATGGTATGCGGCATCTCTTGGGTCGAGATCGGTGTGTGCCTCTTCCTCGTATTTTATATACTACAGCTGAAATTGACTGCTAGAAACGGCGAGCAGGGCGCAACGCCATCGTGGCTGCCGATCCATTCATCCCTCGTGCCCTTCGTGTGCGGCTCCTTGTCCGGGGTACCCTTTCCACCGCCAATATACCTACCCTATCTCATTCCGGTAAACAATAGGTGACCTCGTGGGCCCTCATCTACCCGCTCGACGTGTAAGTTGTCTGACCACGGCAACTCGTAAGAGCTAAGTTCGTGTTTCAGGGTGAAAACGAAAGTCCAATCTCGCCATCTTGCGGGCGAGCGATACCGGGGCGTCTTTGAGACACTCCACCGGCTAGTCCGAGGTACACTTTTCATTTCTTCACCGGTTATTGTGCTCAGACGCCTGTATTCGAGGCCCCGACCCGGCCGCCCCAAAGCCCATACTAGCGGCTGCGCGCGAATATACCGGGGCCTCGGCGTGAGCGCGCTGCGCAGCATTACGACGCACGGGCTGCTGTGGACGTTCTACGATTTGGTGTCCAACTACATCGACAGGCTGCCGCAGCTGCCGGAGGAAGGATAACGGGTGGAACATGATTTTTTGGTTGAATAAATAAAATTTACTCTAGAGCATGTAAGTTAACTGTAGCTTTCGCGACTAAAACACAAACGACCCCCATGAACCCAGAGAGTGCATATGAGAGGGATGTTCAATACGTAGAGATAAGATAAGGGCGTGGTTGCAGTGCCAAGGCCAAACACGGCTGAAACTCTGCAATCACTTCCCCGCGTCTCGATGAGCCCGTCTTTCAGCGAGTTATTGGGATACTCGAGCATCGCGTGCTGGTTGGGTGCCCAGTTTCCGTGAGTCCTCTTCCCGCAGCCTTTTCACAAATCTAGAGATCCTCCGCAGACAAATTATCAAGAACATCCAGCTCAAGTCGTGTGCGGGTCTTGCTCTCCCCTTCCTCGCAAACTGGTTTCTCGGTATGCAATCGTTCCTATCTCTCTGTCTTGCACGCGTCCGACGGAGGCAAAATAAATAGGCGATGCATCCAATCTTTTAGGATGTATATTGACGCAACAATTACCGTTTCAGGTGATTATCTTTCTCTTCCTTTATCGCGCGTCCTGACTGGCCAGACATGGCTTGCAACGTACTTTGTTTTCGTCGACGTCCTCCTTGTCAGCCAATACTTGTACTACGAGGGACGGAAACCCGCTTCGCCGCCTTTTGGCCGACGCTCGTCGGTATCCGATAGGCACTATCGCGCGCTCTCTGTCGTAGCCGCGAACGTCTCTGCTGCCGCAGCCCTTGCAGCCCAGCAGCACGAAGGCCGCGCGAGTGTCGACCGGGCCGCGGACGACGATAGCTTTGCCGCCATGGCAGACAGCTTCCACTCGGAGGGAGCAAGCGGCGGACGGAGCCCGACGCGCAAGCGTGTGTCGTGGAGCACAGAACGGTACGGGAAGCGCGGCGGCAGCGTCGGAAGGGCGCCGCTATCCCGAAGCGCGTTTCTGCCGCCGCGCCCGACACCCGCAGACGATGCGGTGGACCGCGGCCGGTCGCTGCAGCGCGAGGCGGACGCGGTCGCGGAGGGAGGCCTGCACACAGAGTCGAGCGTGGGCGAATCGAACCGCCGGAGCTCGCGCGCGAGCCGCCGTGGCGCAGGCCTCGTGTTCTTGAGCCTGTTTGCGCTGTTTGGGGTCGGGACGTGGACGGGTGGCCGTTCTGCGAATGTGGGACATGTGCTAACAGCGGTGCCCGTGAGCTATATGCCCCCACTTGCTGGAGGAGCGGCTCCGGTAGAGATGCGAGACATACTTTTCACGCGGTCAATTCCAGAAGACACCCCTCACCACGACCCCATTCCCTCCGACCCCACCATCGATGAACGTGTCCTGGGCCGCATCTTTGCCTGGCTGTGCACTACGCTCTATCTTACCTCGCGACTTCCACAGATTTGGAAGAACGTGCGTCACCTGTTTTTCTACGCGCACTTACTTATTGGGTTCGCCAATTTCTAGTATGTGAGGAAATCCGTCGAGGGTCTCTCCATTTACCTCTTCATATTTGCGTTCTTGGGAAACTCATTTTACGTCGCGTCCATTCTCACCTCTGAACGCGTGTTCCAGCCCCCACCGGCCTCGAGCGAGTTCCTACGGGAGAGTTTACCGTATGTCTCCTTCAATTTCCCTTGCATTCTCACTAGCTCACTCTTTCCCTTGTGCTTTTCTTTTACGCAATGTACAGATATCTACTAGGAAGCGGAGGAACGCTCATGTTCGATGTGACGATTGTGGGCCAGTCATGGATCTACCGCCCGCGGCCCCGGCGGCACGGACGGAGTCGGACGTTGGTGGAGGAGGGTGCTGGATTAATGGCAGGGGACACGCTGGCACACGAGCAGCACCCGCGGACTCGGACCGCGACGCCAAGCACTTGATCACGATCAACTATCGCATCAGTGCTTGGGCGTGTGTATTACAAGGCATTGGGCCGTGTGCAGTACGTATAGGATTAGTGTATAATTTAATCTAATAGACGCACTTGCATTAACTCCCGTTCGCGCTGAAAATGGACGCGTAAAACCGTTGACCCAATATTTCTTCTCCAAGGTCTTGAAGAATTTTTGGACCACGGAAGGATGGGTCGGTAGCAAAGCCGAGCTTATATCAACACGTGAAGGTTTTGCCGATATACAGCATAATCACAAAAAAACAAAGTTGTAAAAGTGCAACTTTGGATTCGTATGGACATCGTTGCATGGCTCTCCAAAAACCCAGTTTCCCTAATCAATATTGGTCTTGAAATGACATGTAGGCACAGGTCGTGCTGAGAGCAGCTACAGCCGTACAAGCCTGGCTGTTGTTGGCCGTATCTGCACCACCGAAGCAGTCGCGATCAACTATCGCATCAGTATTGATGTGTGTTTATACGAGGGGGAAAATCGATCCTCGCTTTGACTCTGACCACCTACACGCTTCTTAGATGTCTCATTGTTCTGCTGAATGGGGTTCCACGGGAATATGGGCCTGGGACTCATTGTCTTGTTTCGATCATAATCTTTTGTCTCGATACCCGATCACGTGACGAGGATCTCTATTGTCTCGAAACAATGGGCTTCAGCAAAATGGGACTCTCTGGCTTTGTCTGGCCCGGGTTACTCTTGCTCTCTCTCTTCCCGCCGCGATGCCCTCCCACTCCTCCCTCACCGTCGACACCCAACTCCCCAATTACGACTCTGAACGATCCTCCATTTACACTGATGCAAAGGCATCCCCTGTCGACGAACAACACCCACAACTCCCTGCACCTCTTGTAAATAATAATGCCCCGGTGCCCTCCATCCGTCTTCTCTTTTCTCAAGTCTCCCCCGCCATCGTGTGCTCCTCATCGTCCCCGCCGTGCTCTCCTCTCTTGTCGCCGGTGCCATCGCTCCATTCATGACCCTGGTCATCGGCCAGGCATTAACGCGTTTGCCGAATTCCCCCTCACCCCGAATCCACCCCAGTCGGCCAAGGACACCCTCCTCCACGCCATGGCTGTCTCAGCCTTTGAGCTCATTGGTCTTGCTGTCGGCTCCGTGGTTCTCAGCAGTCTCATGAGCAGCCTATGGATCTGGACCGGCGAGCACAACGTCATGGCCCTCCGCAAACGCGTCTACGCCGCTGTCACCCAGAAGGATATGGTCTGGTTCGACACAAAGATGGGTGCAGAAGGCACCATCCAGTCCGCCGAGGAGGAGCACGGCCCTCTCGGCGCCGGCGGTCTCATGGCCAAGTTCACCAGGTTCGTTTTTTTCATCGCTCCTGTTATATGGTCTAATTTTACTTCTCAGAGAGACCGACGAGGTGCGCGAAGCGTCTTCGCTCGCCGCCGGCCGAATCGTCCAGTACCTCACCACCTGCCTTACCTGTCTCGCTCTCGGCTTCATGCGCTCATGGGCGCTCACCCTTATCATCCTTTCTGCTGTGCCGATCCTTGTGGTCATCCAGACTATCTCCCAAATATTGGCCGGGCCGCTGCTCAACGTCGAGCGCGCCGCTACCGCAACCGCCGCCACCCAGGTCGACCGTGCTGTGTCTTCTATCAGTACCGTCAAGGCTTTCAACGCCGCAACGTACGAGCAGACCACCCTCGGCTCCGCGCTCGACCGCATGACGACCGCGGCCAAGAAACTCAACGCCGTCTGGGGAATGACCTCCGGCCTTGCACAGTTCGTCATGATGGGCATGTTTGTCCAAGGTACGTTCGAGATTTCTTTGGAGAAATTTTCTTGACCTTTATCCAGGTTTCTGGTTCGGAAGCAAGCTTGTTAGGGAAGGCAAGATCGGGCCCGGAGACGTCATGGCCGTGTTCTGGGCGTGCCTCATCGCGACAAGCAACCTCCAGATGTGCATCCCGCAATTCATCGTTCTCACCAAAGGCAAATTCGCCATGGTCTCCCTACTCACACTCGTCGACAGCGACGACCACGATTCTGGCGACGCTCCATTGACGCCATCCCCTTCTTCACGCTCCTTACGCAAACGCTCCAACCGTAGCCTGCGCAAAATTCGTCCCATACGATGCGCAGGCGAGTTCGCGCTGCATAACGTCACTTTCGCGTACCCCTCGCGCCCCACTGTGCCCGTCCTCCAAGACGTGAGCCTCTTCCTCCCTGCAAATGAGACGACCTTCATCGTCGGCTCCTCGGGCTCGGGGAAGAGTACCGTCGCGCACCTGCTTCTCGGCTTGTACGCGCCCCAGGCGGGCGTGATCCAGCTCGACGACCAGGACGTGCGGTACATCGACGACGCGTGGCGCCGGAAGCATGTCGCGGGCGTCGAGCAGGGATGTATACTCTTTGATATGAGCGTGTTTGACAACGTCGCGCTCGGCGCGGCGGGTGGGCAGAAAGTGACGCTCGAGGAAGTCAAGGACGCGTGCGTTAGTGCGCTGATGCATCAGTTTGTAAGAGATCTGCCGAATGGGTACGATACAATGCTCGGGACAAACGGGGCGAGCCTCAGCGGAGGGCAAAAACAGCGGCTGGCAATTGCGCGAGCGCGGTTGCGAGATCCCACTGTTTTAATTCTTGGTACGTTCCTCTTTTTCAAGCATCTCCTACCTAACCCCGATATCTGCAGACGAAGCAACCTCTGCCCTTGACCCGACGTCCCGCATCCTCGTCTTCGAGGCGATCAAGCGCTGGCGCAAAAACAAGACCACTATTGTTATCACGCACGACCTTTCCCAAATCAGTGCGCACGACTTTGTGTACGTGCTCAAGAACGGGATTGTCGCTGAGCAAGGGTACCGCTACGACCTCGAGACGGCCACCGGCGAGTTCAAGGCCATGATGACGGCGCAGAACATCACCGGCGGCTTCGTCCCCAGAGAGTTGGACGACCCCGCTCTCAAGCGCCAGACATACACGCCCATTCTCGAGGAAGAGGAGCAACATCCGAGCTTTGAGTCACACACGGCGAGCATCGCGCTCACGACCACGACGGGTTTCGGGCATTGGATGTTTGAAGTCGTCGCCGACCTGACTGCGCCGAAGCCCGCCCTCGTCCGGGACGAGGAGACACCTACTATTGCGCCGCACGCCGAAACTGCACCTGGGCTGGAATTCCCACGGCAGCGCCGGCCATCGAGCGTGTACGAACCTCCCATGCCGCCATCGCCCGCAGTGACGGTGTCAGCAAGACGCTTTAGTTTGCAGTTCACGCCGACGTCGACCGTTTTCTCGTTCAACTCCACCGATCCACTCGTCGACGAGAAGGCAGCACTTGAGCGCCGCGGGACGCGTGCGTCCACACGACGCCGGCCCTCGGCGGCTCGCACGCGCGCGCGCTGGGACGACGCCAAGCTGCAGCCAATGACGGACATCAAGATCGACCTCCCCTCCGACCCGGAGCAGGGACCGCCATCGATCCAGCAGCTCTCCGTATGGGCCCTCGTCCGCGCGCTGTACCCGACAGTACCCTACAAGCCGCTCGTTCTGCTCGGTGTCCTTGCGTGCCTCATCAGCGGTGCGATGACCCCCATCTTCTCCTACTTGCTCTCGCAGCTGTTCTACTCTGTTGCCACTGGCGCGCACGACTCGGCAACTATCAACAAGTATGGGTTCATCGTCCTCGGTACTGCAGCGCTCGACGGGATCTTTATCGGGCTCAAATACTTCATCATGGAGACCACGAGCATCAGCTGGATCACGCGCGTCCGCAAAGCGTGCTTTGAACGCGTGCTTGCGCAGGATAAGAAGTGGTTTGACAAGCAGGAGCACTCGCCAGTGAGGCTAGTGCAGGTGCTCATCAAAGATGGGGACGACGCGCGGAATATGATCGCGGTCGTGCTCAGCCAGCTCGCGGTCGTAACCAGTATGCTTGGTGTGGGCCTCATTTGGGCGCTTGTCAAGGGCTGGCAATTGACGCTTGTTGGCTTTGCGATTGCGCCAGTGTTTGCGGTCACGATGGCCGTGCAGACTGGGCTCGTCTCCAAGTGCGAGCTACGCAACAAGCGTGCCCGCGAGGACGTCGCGCAGGGGTATTATGAGGTTTGTGGTCCATTTTATGATCTTTTTATCGAGTCAACTCACGATGAGAGCAGGCTATCTCGAACGTTCGCGGAATCCGCTCCATGGGCTTTGAGCCCATCTTCCAGAAGCAGTTCGACGCAGCATCCGACAAGGCCCTCTCAACTGGTGTGAAAGGCGCTTTCGTCGAAGGCTGCACGTACGGCGTCGCCAGTGGACTCATCTACCTCGCCGAAGCCCTCCTTTTCTACGTTGGGGCGGTCCTCGTCGCACGCGGGACCTATTCGTACCTGCAGATGGTGCAGGTCATGAACCTCGTTGTGTTCACTGTCACGATAGGCTCGCAGCTGATGGCTTTCAGTGAGTTTCCTGTTCATTTTTAATGAGCGACGCATTAATTTCTGCCGTAGCTCAAAAGATCGCCAAGTCTATCCAAGCCACTCGGGACTTCAACGAGCTGCTTGGCCTCTCCACCAAGACCGACGAATCGTCAGGAATCATGTGCCCGCCTCTGGATGGTCCAATCACATTCCAGAATGTCCATTTTGCGTACCCCGAGCGTGCGGACGTTCCCGTCCTCAAGAGCCTTAATCTCGAGATCACCGACGGCGAATGCGTTGCCATCGTTGGCGCTTCGGGCTCCGGCAAATCCACCATTGCCGCCCTGCTCCAACGGTTATACGAGCCCCAAGGCGGCAAAATATTCGTCGGCCTCCACGAGCTGCCGTCAACGAAAGTCACACATCTCCGACACAACGTCTCAGTCGTCAGCCAGAATCCCAACCTTTTTGACGCGACGATAACGGAGAACATCTCGTACGGGAACACGGAACTGACCTTCGCCGACGTGCGACGTGCCGCACAGGCAGCCAACGTGCACGACTTCATCATGTCCCTCCCGCACGGCTACGACACGATGGTCGGCGAGAACGCGGCCCTCATCTCGGGTGGCCAGGCCCAGCGGTTGTCAATCGCCCGCGCACTCGCCCGCCCGTCGAAGATCCTGATCCTCGACGAGTGCACGTCCGCGCTCGACCCGGCGAACCAGGCAGTCGTCCTCGAGACCATCCGGCGCGCCAAGGTTGGGCGGACGACCGTCATGGTCACGCACAAGCTGCCCGTCATGCAGATGTGCGACCGCATCCTAGTCGTGCACGAAGGACGCGTGGCCGAGCACGGCAGCTACGATCAGCTCATGCTGCGCAAGGGGCTTTTCGCGCAGCTCGCCAGCGGGGGTGAATGGGAGTAAAGTTCGCTTTTCCTTTTTTTCCTCTCTCTTACTAGTTATTAAATAACTTACGGGATCTTATATTTCGGCATTCACTACCTACTTTGACGACTATAGTCAAGCATTTCATGATCACGCACCTCATTTGTAGTTTACGCACACATCTTCACGAATTGTATCGAGGACTCACGAATAGACACGATTACAATTCAATTACATAAAACATTTTGACCAATTTCTGGGCGACTTGAGTTTGAGTTCTGTGACGTTCTCCTCTCATATCATTGCGGTCGGGCAATTCTAAACCACATCATGTCGGCGGTTCGGCGCTGGGTATTCCCACGTCGAAGTGGAAGACAGCTCAGCTGGAAACGCTGATTGTTCTTCACGCAGGGATGAAAATTCAAAATGCCCAACAATACCTCCCGTGTAAATTCCTAGTGAAAAAAATAGCTTCCTGGAATCAAACTATCCAAAATCCGACCACCAACAACAGTGTAAGCAAGCCGACGCTGGCTGTCCTCTCTGCCCCGCTCCCGACCACGCTCCCGCTGCCACTCCCACTACCACTCCCGGACCCGCTGCTTGTAGATTCCATAACACTGCTACTAATCAGCATTCGAGCAGTCAAAGGACCGGCGACATACACGAAATTCTCCAGCTCCAGTATCCACGGATTTTGTATGTAGTCGAATCAGTCTCGTTTGCGCCGAATACAGTGATCTCGAGGGCATGGGCCGTAGATTCTAGTCCAGCGCGCCACCACCGTAGGTGCAGTTGGACGGTGCGTCAATTCATTGAGAGTAGCGGCCCCACCGTACTCGGTCACGTCGTCGTCCAGCTGGATCGCATAGTGCGCGTTGTTAGACGCAGACTTTACGTAGATCGCAGTACCTGCACAAGATTGAGCAATGCATCAAGGTGGCAGAGAAAGTGACGGGCTGACCGGTGAACTGATACGTTACGGTGCTCACACCCGCCAAGGGGTCCGTGCCTGACGAGACGCTTATGGATGTCCCATCCGAACAAGAAGATGAGGAATTTATTGCCCCCCAGCTTCCGTCGAACGTGAGTGCGGACGAGGACATGTCGACCACGACAACCTTGGAGCCGGCGCTTGCGCTCGGCGTGCCAGTTACTGCGCTCTCAGTCTGCGTGCCGTCGCTCCCCCGGTCGTGGTAGTCGTTTTCGTTGGGGTACTAGTTGACTCGACTAGGGTTAGATGAATTAAAAAAAGTGGATTATGGTTCCAGGAATCAAACAACCTGGCGTCGAAGTGTCTCCGCCGCCGCCAGAAGCGATGCAGGTTTGACCGGTGGGACAGCAGCCCTTTTGGCCGTCAATCTGTGCGGACATGGTGTGTGAGTCTGGACATGAGATTCATGTTCGAGTATAGGAGCTTACTGTAACGCAATCATAGCTGCATTGAAGAAATGGTCAAGCCTATTGATGGCGAATAAAAGAAGAAAAATCACCCGTCTATACAACATCCTCCGTCTACATAAAGTGAGGGTCATGCAGATATACTAATACAAAGGACATTCATACCTGAACAGCACAGTTGACCGCTCAAACAGCAATCCCCTCATTTTATTCAAAGTGAATGAGAATGGCAAGAGCACCGTTGAACTTGCATACCAGTTGAACAACACAAATCACCCTCCGAGCATGTATCGCAAGAATCCTGAGGCTTGAGAAGCCCAGCAATCAGTGATCGACTCCGCCGCGGCGCGTTGTTAAGTCGCGGTTGAAGAACTAGGTCTGCGCAAAGGGAGGAAGAGACAAGCACAAGAAAAGCTAGGGTCAGTGAGCGAACCATGCTGTGGAGTGAAACTGGGGTGCGGATTTGTTGAGAGGGACTTGGAGCATTGTATATAGCGTTGGATTGTATTCCGGACAGGAGTAGGCCAAAAATCAATAAGAATGAACACAAGGCCAGGTAACGCCAAGAGAAGACAAATTGAAAGAGGAGGAGAAGACGGTGCCTATCACGAGCCTTTTATGGTTGGTTGTGAACGCTTTGACCGAGTGCACCGCATTAGGTAAGGAAACCCTTGTTTGATTTCGGCGCTCACCATGTCTTCCTCGCTGCTCATCTCCACATTCGCACCGTTCCCGACCTTGTCGCTCTCTGTCCCTTCCACAGCTTCTGTGGGGTCTATTCTTCCGCTGCTGCACGAGCGCTATCCGTCCCTTCCGACGTCCATCGCTCTCTCGACGCACAATGGTGTCTTGCCGCCCTTAGACTCGTCGGTATCATCCTTGCAGTCCGATGGCTCGTCCCTCATCACCCTCCGCCTCACCCCTCGTCTTCTCGGAGGCAAGGGAGGCTTCGGATCTCAGCTCCGCGCTGCTGGTGGTCGCATGAGCAGCCAGAAGACGAGCAACAACGACTCGTGCCGGGACCTGACTGGGAGGCGCCTAAACACAATAAAGGAGGCCAAGAAGTACGTGTCACCTTCGCGCCTTATCTTCATGCGGTTAACATGATTGCCAGACTTGTTGAATACCTCGAGTCGGAGCCGGAACGTCTCAAAGCCAAGGCGGACGCCCAAAAGGCCAAGCTGGAGGCTCTGGAGCGCAAGTTGGGCATTGAACAACCGTCCAAGACTGGTGCGCCTGTTGCAGGCCCGTCAAAGGCCTCCGGATCCGGCGAGGACCCTCCTGTTTTGGCTGGCAGGAAGCACCGCTTCGATGATACAGAGTACCTCGAGCAGAGTAGGGATCTGGTAGATGGAGTCAAGAGCGCGGTTTCTGCAGGTATGGTTTCTTCCCTCGTTTCGCTTTAGCATTCTTCTTAACGACCCTCATAGCTCTGCTCAAGAAAAAGAAGAAGGCCAAACTCACGCATCCTGCCCCCGAACCGGAAAAAGCAAAGAGCGTCCTCGAGCCCGAGAATTCGACCGCAGCATCTAATCCCTCCGTGGCCATTGGCGCATAGCATTTTTTATTGTGGAATCACAACAAGTCACATTTTCGGTTCGAGAGTATTTACTATGTACACTATTGATTATACGAGAGTGTGTTCACCACCTGCTAGTGTCTGCAGTATCCAGGACATCCGCATACGCTGTAAAGTTTTCTACGTCTAGTTGTGTCACGAAAACGCTGTCCGAAAGGGAAACCAGGCTCGGCGGAAGGTTGAGGCGCTGCATGAGGGGCGTCTCCGACGACGAAAACCCAAGAAACACCGTCCCAACCATTGCGGTGAACTGGAAAGAAACTTTCAAGAAAAAAAATTGTGCACTTAAATATCAACGCACCAATTCACCGTCGTCTAAACGTGAGCGGAACCGAGCAAAGTGCGCCTTTTGTTCCTCCGTTGCATCATCCCGCGTACAGACTCTCGCCGAAGGGCCGCCTGCTCGAACGGTATCAGCAACTTGATCGCGTTTGTGTCCTTGAAGAATTTCCCCGGCGGGCCATCGTTTCCGATGATAGTATCCAGAGATTGGTGCACGTCTGTGAGGTCCAGAGGCACGATAACGGTGGTATCAAGCTTCAACGAAAACGGTTTCCTACCAACGATGCGTGAATTTCATTTCCTTCATGCGGAAAAAAGCTACTGACGATTCCGATGGCGCATTGGCGACAACGTCCGATCCAAGGCCCCTGGGGAACAAGACGCTCAGAAACGAAAAGTGTGGAAGGAGGGGGAGGTTGTACAAAGGGCCGAAAATCGTGGCGCGTCTCCAAACCGCTTTGACACCGCTCGAGACGGTCGCAGCCATCGACATTCCGGGAGGAAACAATTTATTCTTCGCGAGAGTGAGACTGAAAAAAAATGTTCGACAAACCGAGGGACAAATAGACCACGAGGCAAAATACCTTTCTTGGTTTGGGTTGCTTTCGGGTGACTCCTCGGTAGGTGAAGCAACGACATCCTCTTCATCAAAGTCATCCAATGCATCAGCAGCCTTGGAATCAAACCCGCCCAGCTTCAATAGCTCATCGCTTGTCGGAGGAACCGCTGGAGTTTCGTCGACCAGATTTCCATTGGCAATATCTTCCTCGCCTGCAGGAGCAGCAAATTTACCCTTGACAGTCTTGAGGGCACCCTTTTCGAATGTCAACAGAGAGCTGGTGGTCTTGTTGACCATCCCGGAGGACGATCGTCCGGGACCAGGTTTCCGGGCTGATCTACGAGGGGAGCTCGACGGTCCAGCGGCGGGTGCTTCTTTGGAAGTTCCACTCTGCAGCCGCGCCTTGGCAGAAATTGCGCCATCCAAAGGTTTAAAATCATCAACCATTTGGACCCGAGGCTTCGCGGCGCGCCCCCGATGGGAAGGTACACGCGGTGGGCCGCCCTCCGTCGGTTCAGTTGGAGCCTCATTCGCGGGGTCGGGAGCAATAGACGAGGGGGCAATTTCTTCTTGTGTCGGGTCTTTGGTAAACGACGGTGGTTCTGGGTCCGGGTCGACAAGCATAGCAACATCGTCCTCCTCGTCCTCTGACGCGGGGACGAAATCTGGCGACGGGGAGGGTTTTTTGGTACGCCGAATAGACGACGTGGATGTGGTTGGTTTGGTTGGGGGTCTGCGAGGCTCGCGAGGTGTGCGAGGGGCGGGAGCCGGAGCCGGACGTACCGCTGGCTCGGAAACGCGTCCACGCGTGCGTTTCGCAGGCTTCTCGTCTTCCTCCATTGCGGGAGGAGAGCTGCGTCGCCTCTTGCCCGATCTGATGCCTTCCTTGCTTGGACCCGCCGACGAGCCTGACGCAGTAGGAGTAACATCGTCCGCTTTGAGGTTCCGCTGCGACGGTTTGCGTTTTGGACCTGGGAGTCTGTCAGAATTCGTAGAAACCAAGAATGAAGGACGGACGTGGAGGGCCCGTTGCCATATACTTCTCATTGATCTTGAAAATATGCTATCAACGAGTGCGCGTCTAGAACGGGCGGGTATCCACCTTGAATGCTGCAACGTTCCTCCAGTCGCGACCACCCAGGTCGATGCGCGACCAAAACGTGTCTATCACGTCTTCGGACCCTTTGAATGAAGCGTATGGCTCCCATCTAAACAAAAGCACCATATCAGACACGTTGAACGAAGGCCATCGCTGCCACTTGCGTATTTTCTTCGGTACCGTATCCCTTCCACTGTGGATGGACATCAATCGACGCGATAATGAATGAATGGATCTACCCACTTTGACATTGAACTCCTGCGAAGAGAAAGTGTCAGACATTCCAAGTGTTAGTGGCGATTTGGGAAATATTCACCCAGAAGACCTTCTTCGACTTCTTGACTAGCTGTGCTTCGTTGACGGACTCTACTTCGTACTCGACCATGTTGCGGTTGGAAGAGAGAGAAGAAAGAGCGCTTTCGTAATTTGATCAATCCAAGTTGAACAGCGCTTTGACGCGTGCCGCCATGCCCTCGGACGGTGATTCATTCCTGCCTAGGATCCAGTCTGTTTTCTACGCCGTGTTCGATGTTCGGCAGGGCCCGAAGATTGTCTACCAAGTCCCCGAAGGCCTCATAGCTGTCCCTCCCCCCAATGTTTTGACGACGGCGAACCTCCCCACCGCGACCTCTAGTCCGGTTACACCTCTCACGGAACAATTTGCGCCTGTTCCCTTTCCTGGCGTTGCCTCGCGGAACTCGAGCACGTCTCTTGTCTCTCCAAGGGAGGCCCGTCCGGCGTCTCGCAGTGTCTACTCTCCTCAGAAACGCTCTGGCTCTGCATCTCGCATCTTGTTCAATTTCGATCATATATCCAAGTATGTGATACCACAGAGCCAACTGTGTGGCAGGTTGGGTTCGTTGTCAAATAAAGAGACTTCGAGTTGGATTGAAAAGTTATGGCTTTAGTTACCTGTTCTACAAAGCGGCACCGTATCATCGGGTTTCCTGTAGAACTGAAAGGCCCAAAGTATCAGCGCAACTATCTGAGGTACAACGTGAGTGCACAGTAGCACCAAGTGAGGGCACTTCTGTAAACTCTGCAGGTATGCTTTGTGTTCGAACGTGGTGCTGATCTCAGCTGTTATGAGCCGAGTGAGTTTCTTGAGTTGAGCTAACCTTCTCGCTCAAAAACCGTGCAGTTGTGCGGAAAGTAAGCCGTGTCCTTACCGCCTGTGAGGTATGAGCGTGAATTATCGTATCGTCGTTAATTCGACCAATGGTTGCGATTAGGAAGAATCTGAATTTCTATCCTCCCCCAACACTTCGCCGGCCATCCACGCGATCCTCGAGCAGCTTTACGAGGATCTGAATTCCTATTCCGAGACGTCCATACCCATTGATCGATTCAACTCTATCGAATTGAAGATTTTTCCCTTTTACCCCAACCCGCCGCCTGTCAAGGACTGGATGGTCCCTCTTGCGCTCATCAACCTCACTAAACGTATCGAGGATAATTGGGACCTGACTATGGTCAAGGTGGGGACGCCTCTTCTCCTGCACGCCGCTCCGCTCATGAAATTTAGGTTTGCCGATATGTCGACGGTGTGAATCATGTCAGTCGCATTGCACACCTAGCGGACTGCGACCTTGCCTTGACTCGTCTAGCCATATCACATCTCTTGTAAGACGACGTTTTTCTTTCTCTCCAGCGTTGGATCGTCACACCATCTCTAGATACTATCAAGTCATCATGACCATCGATATTTTCCAATATTCAAACATGTACACTCTACGCAAATGTATGCAAAGTCTTGCCGTCGAAGCCGATGTCAAGGAGGAGTGCGGGCCATATGTTACCAAACCAGGTATGGTGATACCAAACTCAACTGGCTTTGGGTTAACATCACCCTTTCGTAGGTTGCCAAATTCCGGATTGGCCCAAACTCCTCCATTTATACTCGCGTTTAAAACCTGGCAAGACTGTCCTTAATTGGATGGAGACGTACGAAATACATGAACTCGGTATCGACGTCCGCCGCTTTGTGAGTTTCGGAGTCATCAAGGCAAGCCATCGCACACATGCTAGCCACGCGATCTCTTATCCCACACTGCAGGGTTTTCTCCGACGCGTCCATCGATGGCCCGTCCTACTTCCCTCTGAGTCAGGCACCCCTCCCTCAGATCAGGCGGACCCAGCCTCCGTCCCGTACCGTAAACGAATGAACAGTCTCTCTGGATCTATCCCATTGGCTGGCTATTCCTCCTCACCCGTAGCACCCCCAATCGACCTCTCCCCTTCCCAAAATCTCCGCGGACGAACACCCCAGACCACGCCGGTAGTCGCGTCTCTTAGCCCGGACAATTTAATCTCACAGCCTCCCATGAGTCCCCGACCCGCAGCCGCGTCTCCCCCTATCCCCGGCCGAGCCCGGCGGCTAGCGCCGCCGAAAAGGTGCTGGAGCAACTACGCAACCGCGACATTCAGAAAACGGGCGGAAGCCCTCGGACATCGTGGATCCACTACACCAACGAATCCGAGCCTGGTATCGGTATTACTGCTACTACAACGACGGCGCAAGACAGCCCGGTGAGAACAGGGGGGTCCGAGTCGAGGCGGCAATCTCTCAGCCTGTTTCCTGCAAACCCACCGCCGTCACCGGTCTTGGCGAAGGCCACAATAGCAGCCAGTTTGACACCGTCGCGACCGCGGATATCGCGCTCTCCGTCGGAGCCAGTACTCCAGACGCGGAACGGCCTGGATACCTGGGCTAGGACACCATATCCAAAGGAACTCCTCCCGTTGTTGGATGGGGAACACCATTCCGACGAGCTGGCTGTCAAATTCGAGGCGGGCTGGCCGCTCTTGGAGCAATGGCTGCTCACGATCGGCGGAGGTGAAGGACCTGACGATTTCGGCCGCGTCGCGATGATATATCGATGAACGTACAGAGGGCTTCTGAATCGTTATAATAGTGTATTTATACATTTGAATTCTATGCCGACCCAACAGCAAGTAGCGGCCAAAACTGACAAAGCAACGAGAAGATGGAATGGTCCTTCATGCGAAGGCGACGTTCAAGGACAGGCTGAAGGGCAAGGAGGTGGACGTGACGGTGATCTCGCCGCCTTGGGGAATAAGCTCTTTGACCTTCTTCTTGAGATTGGGGCGCGTTGCTTCCTCAAGCTGCGGGGGAGACTGGAGGTAAAGCTGCGACGTGGGTGCAGATAGTGACGGCTTTTTTATTTGTCTACGCAGAGCCATTGAATGTGCGAAAATGAAAGGTGGTGTAAACACTCACATGTCTTGCCTCTCGATCAAAACGTCGATGAACTCTTCGAGAGTGAGTTCAGAGCTAATGGAAATGTCAAGGGCTTCGCCGCCGCACACGGGGCAGTCCTCGCGCTTCTCGTGCTCGAATGTGTACGAGTATACACCATCGGTACCGATCAGCATGAAATAGTTGTTCAGATATGCCGCAGAGCTTGTCGCGATCTTGAACGCCTCATTGCAGCAGGAAGCTGTATTTTCTATGTGAACAGGACGAAGAGTCGCACACAAACAAACGAACCAGCGATAATGGCATTTGTGGATGCAATTGCAGGAATAATATTCTTCACGACTCCCTGGGTAAGCGCCCACGTTACACCTTCGATGTTGAACTCCTTTGCTCGGGCTGCTGCAACGGTGTACAACCACCCAATGTGCTCTGGATCATCAGTGTCCTTCGGTTTGTCTATTTTCCAAGGGCGTCAGTTTCTATGCGAGGTGTAAATGCACCAAGATTACCTCCATGTACACGAGGCCACTCTAAAACTGAGGCCCATTCAATGCAATGTTCAGGCAGCCGAGGGGTATTGGCGATGGTGCAGATAGGGAAAACGGTTTGTTTGTTGAGCATGTCTAGGGAGCATTCATAGCAGGAAGTGATGGTAGGAAGAATAACGCGAGCCTGGCCCTTGAAGCCTGAGCAGGCGCGTCAATACGATACATGTCATTTTCAATGACTCTCACCCTCGGTTCCACCGTCAATTAGAGGTTTGAGACTCTCGGGATTTTCTGGATCGACCAAGTTGACAAGGGTAGCGCTCATCCAACGGCGCGCCTCGACGGAATCGAGACCGCAGATGACAAGATTGAATTGCATGTAGTAATCATCATCCTTGTCTTGAATTTTCCCGAAGTAACTGGAATATATGAGACGATGCGGAAGAACAAAGAGCAAACGCGAACGCACGGGGTGACTTTGCAGCCAGGGACCCGCTTCATGATAAACTCAGCCGCGACAGTGGCCTTCGGATGTCCGACATCCTTTTGCCTGGCACCCAAGTCAGAGACGCGATGGAGAAAACGAGAAACGCCGACCTGAATAGAAACTGGCGGTTGAGATTGCTGATATCAATGGTGTCCATGTCGATGACATGAATGTCCTTGAATCCGGTGAGAGCAAGGTTGGCAAGAATCTCGCAGCCGAGACCACCAGCGCCGATAACGAGTATCTTCGCCTGGTTTCGAAGAAAGTCTTTGACCTAATCAAGTCGGGTAAGCCTGACGAGGACATCCTGGAGAGAAAACGCGTGCACCCCATCTCCAGCAAGAAAGGCAGGGTCAGTTCGCGGTCCCGGAGTGTTCAGGATCTGGTCAATGTCGTAGTATCGATCCTACGGGCGATATGAGCACATTTAGAGGGAAAAACCGGAGACAAACTTTCCTGCCAGTCAGTAGTGGCCATGGTGGGCGTGTCGAAGTGAGTCTGACTGAGCGCACGGCTGTCTCTCCAGATTTGGCGCGTTTTGATTGACGTGATCCAAAATTTGCGAGAACTTCCATGGCACAGACGACCGGGCTCATCCAGTTCAGCGGCCACCAGCATCTCCGACACCGCCTAGTGCTTTCTATACTCAGTGGAAAGCCCGTGCGCATAGACAAGATTCGCTCCGACGACAAGAATCCTGGTTTACGAGGTTCATAGTGGCAGTAACTTGGCGCACAGGAGCTAACACTCCGCCAGACTTTGAAATCAGCCTCCTACGTCTCTTAGAAAAGGTCACCAATGGGACAGTCATCGAAATATCTGTCACCGGTAGAAACGTCGCGTTTTCGTAAAGGAAACCACTCACTCAGTTTTCTGCAGGTACCGCCATCCTTTTAAAACCTGGCATAATATCTGGGGGTGCCTTGACGCATGATTGCCCTCTCTCGAGGTCCATCGGATATTTCTTGGAGCCCATTGTGATGCTCGCCCCCTTCGCGAAGAAATCTCTTCAACTCACTCTCCGAGGAATCACGACGGACGAGCACGACCTTTCCGTCCGTGTTTTCTATTCAAATGGTTTTTTCCATTCATGTTCTGCAGGTCGATTTATTTCGAACAGTAACATTGCCCCACCTTCAACTATTCGGTATTTCCGATGGGCTCGAGCTGCGGGTATAATTGTTTTTCATCACCGCCGGCATAGTTGGCTTAACTCTTGACAGATAAAACGTCGCGGCGCTCCCCCGGCAGGCGGCGGCGAGGCTCAATTCATTTGTCCTGTTGTGAAACAAGTCAAGACCTTGAACTTTGTCGAACCTGGAAAAATAAAACGCATTCGCGGTATTGCGTGAGTGATCTTGTGCTAACTTGGAGTTCATTCTCAATTTTCCCCACAGACATGCTGTCCGAGTGAACCCCCAATTTTCGAATCGCATGATCGAAGCTTCGCGGTCTATCCTCAACCGGTATATACCTGACATTTATCTGTATTCCGATGTATACAAAGGCGAGGAGAGCGGAAAGTGGGTATTCTTCACGAGTTGCAATTACCTCTTGTTCTTACTTTATTTTCAGATCGCCAGGCTATGCCTTGAGTCTTCTCGCTGAATCTACGACGTCTGCATTGCATTGTTCCGAAGCAATTTCACAGCCCGGGGTGGCCCCAGAGGATATTGCCCTTCAGGCTACACGAGCTCTTCTTGCGGAAATAGACAGAGGCGGCTGCGTCGATCGACAGCACCAAAGTCTCACTCTCCTCATGATGGTTTTGGGTAGCGAGGACGTTGGCCGATGTCGAATGGGTGAACCAACTCCTCGAACGTCAGTTGATAGATCCATTTCACACCTGAATGTTTTCTAATCTCCATCCTTTTAGAATTCAATTTTTGAGAGATGTTCGTACTTTCTTTGGAACCTCCTTCAAAATCATTTCGGCCGATCCATCAGACAAGGAGTGTTCACATTTGTTGTATTCATGTTATGGGACTGGCTATGTTAATGCTAATCGGACTGTCGCCTAATAATCTACTTGTACACTTGATTTTGTGCTGCATGAATCACTCTGCTGGTTGAACGAAGACCCAACTGTCACTCTGCAACCGCAACTGGTTCAGAAAGGCTTCACAAACGAGGTAGGGACGAAACGTACTTTCACCTTCTACGGGACATAAACACCAATGTTGTACATATAGCACCGAGGGCGAAAGATCCAACCCCCACCAACCACTGGCTAGAGTCGAGGGACTGAATTTGACGAGGAGCCTTTCGTGTCTGCCGCCCTTTCAATTTATCCAACGTCGGGACGCAACTCTTATCCCATCCTTCGTCCAAGAGTTTCGTGATGAGGGCATCGTCCAGTTGGGTCAGTTCATCGATCTCCCAGGCATTGCAGACCTCCGACATCCACTTCATTCGCTTCCGCCCCAGCGCACCTCCAACTCCAGGAGCACGCTCCTTCAGCTGACCTCTCAAGACACCCACCCTCTCGATTGCCTGTCCTTCTTTTCCAGATAGTGCGCTGTTGATTTTATTCTTCATCAAGGCCGCCATCCTCGGCCCGTTCCCGTTCGTCGAAATCATAATCTGGAGCGGCCCGTCGCGAATCTGCGCACCAAAGTAGAAGTCGCAGAGGACTGGGATGTCCGCAGCGTTCACAGGGACCTTATTCTTCCTGCACATTTCGCAGATCTCACGCGAGCGGTTGACGTCGTCCAGAGCCGTGAGCACCATGTCCATCTTGGTTATTTCGGCGGGGCCAGAAAAGCGGCGGTCGTAGTACGTGATGCGGGAGGGGTACATGTCAATGAGCTCTTTGGTGCGCGCGTGGACGCCTTTTTCGGGTGCGAGGAGGGTGATGTGCGCGTCTGCAGTGAGAACCGATTCGATGCGCTGGGAAGCTACCTCGCCGCCACCAACAATGAGCACCTTCTTGTCCTTGAGCTGCCAAGCGATGAGGAGAGAGCCACCGCCGATACTTGGCGGGACAGTAGCGCTTGCGCGCGCAGAATCGGCCATGGTGGTTTGGAAGCCGAGGCGGTTCTGATTCCAACTTGCTGAGGATTTGTCAGCACACGGCTCTTGCCTTCCTCCATCGCGTCCTTATTCTCCAACTCACCGATTCACGCCTCGTTCAATGCCTCCGAAAGCAGATATCAACAAGGCGGGATGGGAGCAGAGTGAATTCCCAATTCTCTGCGAAACTTGTGCGTTACTCACATCCACCTTCTGTCAAGCCCTGGCTAACGAATATTAGGTTTGGGTGATAACCCGTTTATCCGTATGGTAAAAACTTCGCAGAGACCACTGATGCCGATACTAAAGGTTATGTATTTTTCAGTCCAAGCAAGAGTTTGGTCGCTCCTGTGGTACATGCGCGCGACCCTTCACGGTCTTTCGTTGGAATCCGGGCACTGGGATGCGATACAAGACGACGGTGATCTGCCAGACGTGTGCAAAGATCAAGAATGTCTGCCAGACGTGTCTCCTTGACCTCGAATATGGTCTGCCGACACAAGTCCGAGACACCGCTCTTGCGTTGCAGAATGAGGCACCGACGAGCGATATCAACCGCGAGTATTACGCCCAAAATATGGAGGGCAAGGTGTGTTTACAACACAGTCGTTCTGGGCGAACCCTCATCACAAATGATTCTTCTAGCTCGAGGGAAACAAATCCGGGCTGGATTCAGGTCGTGCTTCCTCAACAGGCAAAGACATGCTCAAGCAGCTTGCTCGCACGGACCCGTACTACAAGCGCAACAGACCACACATCTGTTCGTTCTTTGTCAAGGGCGAATGCAAGCGTGGATCAGAGTGCCCTTTCCGACACGAGATGCCCGTGAACAACGAGCTGGCACACCAAAATATTCAGGATCGCTACCACGGCCGGAATGACCCCGTCGCCAAAAAGATCATGTCTGCGCATGCTGAAACCCAAGGATTGAAACCCCCAGATGATGAGACCATTGTATGTTCAGCCATTTCTTTGTCGAGTTCTTTCCTCATAGCTTTGGCAGACCTCCCTTTTCTTGTCGTCATTACCAGCAACTTCTACCGAGCTGAGTGTTCGGACGGCCGTCCTGCAGACACTGCCTTCCGTGGAGCCAGCACAACTCAAATCTGTAGTTCATGTCGCGAAATCACGGTATGGTTGCCTTTATTCTGGTCTGCTTCAATGATCTAACGACTCTCTTGCCCAGGTGTGCCTTTGTCAACTTCAAGCTACGGGCGGCAGCGGAGACCGCTGCCCATGCATGGGCTAATGGACTCGAGGTTGACGGCGAGAGAATTACTGTAAAATGGGGACGGGGGAGGAAAAAAGCTGTCGATCCTGCTAGCGAACCCCAGGTTGTAGCAGCATGATTCCATCTCGTGTATTTTATGGCATGTAATGATATAAGGTAGAGTCAGGGTCTCGTCATATTGCAACCACAATAATAAGGAATAATTACTCCGTCCGTCCTAGAAGAAATCTAAACCATGAAACCTCCAGCAATAACAGCCGCTAGCCATCCCATCATTGGGAGGGGATTGGAACCGCCACCGATGGCGCGCCCGACGTTCACAAGGCCTGGCCCAGCTGTTTGGCGAGTCAGTTAAATGAACAGTCAGAATTTCATGCACGCACGACAGAATCCAGATAACCCCCATCCTATTCCGAACAGAGCCGCACCTTGGAAGGAGTTAGAAATCAAACGCGTCGCCTGTTAAGAGAGACCAAGTCGCACCACCGATCAATCTTGCGTCTATCTGCCCTCCTTTGGGCACAGACGAGATCCCTCCGAGGCGCGGTTGCTCTGATCCACGGGCAAATTGGTATAGAAGGATGGCGAGGGGCAGTGCACCGAGCGCCAGAAAAGCTAGCGAAGGATCGAATGCCTCGTGTGAGGGGAGAAGGAGGAACGTGACAACTCTAATGGGTTCCGTGAGGTTGGACAGACGCAGGGCGAGCGCGAACTCGAAACTGGTGGAGAGGGAAGCGATGAGACGGAGGGTAGAAAGAGTTGCGTGGTCCTCTTTGGTCGTATCGTCGGATACCTGACGCGGGGCCTTGGCGATTGTTAGCGAGTAAGGTAGGAACGAACGGGATCAACACGAACGAAAAAATAAAGGAACGTCGATATGAATAGAGGGACAGTCTGGAAGGCGAGAAGCGTTTTTCCTGTAGTACCGAGGGACCAATCGAAGAATTGTGTGGGAAGAGAGTTTCCGTGTAAAAAACGAGCTGTAAGGACTCCGGTCGAGAAAAATGTAGCCGTGGCAGCAATGGAGCTAGAAAAAACGCTGTTAATTAATCAAGGGATGGATAAGAATCCCGACCGAGGAGAGAATCTAGAAATTCCAGCAATCATATGGCTAGCGCAGATAGAAAGGTCAGAAAACTGGGGAGGGAAACCAATGCAACAATCACCCCGAGGTGCAACCGTTTGCGAGCTATGTACACCGAAATTATTGTCATTGTGAGAGGGAAAGGGCCATGGGTACCTTGGTGCCAATACCGACCGCTAAACCCGATACGACGAGGTGAGAAGTCGGGAGTGGGAACCGCTGGGGCCCCGCGTCTTCCATTAAACCTACAAACAACCCACCCAAAAGTAATCCCAGGACGGACGCGATTGCCTCCCTTATTTATTTCAATTCGCGTCTTCCAGTTCGCTTAACGTGCCTACCTGCTGCCACGAACCGCACGATGCAGAAAGCCCGAGATTCCATAGACCTGGCCGTTTAACAGAAGCAGGGCATGCACAGGCAGAGATAGTCCGATTCCACCGAGAAACGACGCCAATGGCTTAGTGGAAGACATCGAGGCGGCGGGAATGGCTAATGGGATTCGGCTTGGTGGGCTTTAAAGCCCCGTTGTCAGCTACTGGGTGGCATTGATTAAAACGGAATTCGGGCGCGCGACCGCAGCGCACACACGGTCACATGAGGTCTCGCGTCAATTAGTAATTTACTGATTCAGCGGAGGACGCGTATACCGTGACACGGCCAAGAACGGCCAACGCGGAACACCACCAGATCAAAGGCGCCTGGAACGTCGACGGCAAGAACCCGAAGTTACACGTCGTCGTTTACTTCTTTACTATTTCGTCTACCTCCTCCTGGGTCATGTGCAATTCTATCTCGGTGTTCAGGGCCGCCTCTTCCATTTGCTCATCAACGCGTTCATCTACAATTCCCGGCGCACCGCACTGTTGCAGGGATTTGCCGATCATACCTCTCCACTTCGTGTGCCCGTCCACATCCTTGCAGAATACGTTCTCCACGCCCATCACGTCGACAGGCTGGAGGCCGGCGACACCCCAGCTGACGTTGGATAGTCTCGATAAAACGCCCAAGACATAATCGTCTTCACTGTATCCGTTTATGACGCGTCCGGAAGCCAGTCGGCGAATGCTAGTCCATGCAGCAGGATCTGTTGGAACTGGTGTGCCGAACAGGAAAACATCTTCTATGAGATGGGTGGTCTGGGATGGCGGGAGTGTTGTGAGATACTTGAGCGCTTCAAAAATCACTAGGCCTCCTACGCAAATTCAGATCGAAGACAATATCAGTTCAAGCGAGACTACCTAATGAGTAGCCTGTGAGTGTAACAGGGCGATTCCCAAATACGCGATTGGCGAGAAGGTCGCCTAGAACAGCACCGGCTTTTATAGCTAGTGCTCTGCTGTTCATCCAGTCATTATCTAGACGATAGGAGTCAGGAATTACTTCTGAATTGGAGCGAGCTACTGTACCGATGATCTGGCCAATTTTCAACCATGCCATAGGGAGAAGCGAGGTCATGAGGCTCGCCAAAACTGTACGTTTCAGGACTTGGAATTGGATGTATCGCATTGTATTCGACTTGACGAGCGACGTGAGCGCGTTCGACAGCGATTTCAGAAGCTCCACTTCCTATTTGGGGTCAACGGTGTACGGACTTGGACTGGACAGTTCGATGTCCTACCCATTGTAAGGCGAAAGTGTCGTCGCCGCCGAAGACGGTCCAAGGCGCGACCACGTCGTCCCAGGAGGTGAGCCACCCACTCACACATAAGCGCACGGCCAGTGTCTCCTGGTCCTTGCGAAGTTTGTGAACGGGAACGATGGCCAAATCCCTAATTTCTCGCGTATGTCGTTGGACCATGTTCGAAGTTGTTCGGGCGCCGTATGCACCGAACAGGGCGCCACAAATAACAGTGGAGCCTTGCAGCATTGGATTAGAATAAACAGTGGTATGACGGCAGGGATGCGCATACTTGCGAGCCCAGTAGCCAGTAAACCAACGGCCGTGCCGCCGACTCCAAGGATGCCCAGGACTGTACTAGCAGCAGCACCGACGAGGGGAGCAGCGAGACCTCCAGTAATGCCGACGAGCACACCACCGGCAACAGCACCGAGACCCACTCCCAGGTATCGGAGCGTCTTCCCCCGTTTCGCATGATTCTCTCTGGCTACTTGGGTCTGCTTTTGAGTCTCTTCAATTGCTTTCTCCGGATTTCTAAGTGCGGAGACGATGAGCTGTTCATCAAAAGAGCCGAATGTAGATAGGAAGGTTCGAGTCCGCGCGGAGTATTCTTTAGAGGTGGCGATATGCAAGAAGAGCACGGTGTTCAGAATCCTAGAGAGAATCTCGGGAGGGGGGAGGGGAGGAAGATGTCCAGTAGATGTGTCAGTATATGGGTCGAGCTCAGGACATTTATCTTTTTCCGAGTCAGACCAAAGGAGCAATGCTTTGCGTTGAACGTACCTCCTCCACCGGGTTCTCCGCATGTTAACCAGGTTTGTTCGAGAAGGTTTTGCGCCCATGTCTGAATTTCGCGGTCAAATTGTTCTTTTCGAGACGCCTTTGCTTGAGGTTTCAAAGATGAGAGATCATTTTCCAGAGTCAAGTATAGCCCTGCTGTGTTGCGGAAAGATGCTAAACGGCAGATAAAATGGTCGAACACAGTTTGTTTAACTGTCGCCGAAAGATCTTTGGGTGGAACTAGCTGGGTCAAGTCTGCCATTTGGGTTGCAGCGGTGGTGTTGTTCAAGTGACGACGAAGGCGGTCCAACGATGCTTGATCGACGTAGATTCGGAAACATGCGAGATCACTCTCACGTGATCACGGAACCGAACCACTCAACTTTTCTCTTCCCGCATTCATGCCTGCGCCGGGAGAGAGACCTGATCTTTCGGGTTACAACTATGGCGCCATTTCGTCCCTCGTCTTGACCGCCGACAGGTCCGCTTTGCCGCGCAGAGACAAGGAGCCAGATGGCGCCCCCACTTCATTGGCGGGAAGGATAGACCCTCGCGAAATGGGCTCTCGTGTCGTTCGCGAGGCGCCCAAAGATCTCGAGAAGAAGAAGAAAAAGGCTTCCGACCGTCAGGACCCGTCGGAGAAACAGGCCACGAAACGGAAAACGGAAACCTCTGGTTTCGGGTACACCGACATTATCGAGGCTACTCAGGATGGCGAAGGTCTTAACTATAGACCGCGTACCGCCGAGACCCGCGAGGTCTATGAGCTTATCCTCTCTTCTGTCCACACGTCTTTGGTGACCAGGCTCAGGACATCGTTCGCAGCGCAGCCGACATCGTGTTGGAGACGCTGAAAAACGATGATATGAAAGACTTCGACAAGAAACGGGAAATAGAAGAGGTGATAGGGTCTGTGTCGAATGAACAGTTCTCGCAGCTGATCAACCTATCCAAAAAACTTACCGATTTCGGTGCCGAAGACGACACAATGGCGGACCCAGACATGGAACGCATGGACGCGGAAATCGACGATGAAGTCGGCGTCGCCGTGGTGTTCGACGAGGAAGAGCAGGACGAGGAGGACGAGGAGCGGTTTGACATAGGCGAGGATTCGGATGACGACGAGAAAGAGCCCGAGGACGCTCCGCCCGGGAGGAGGCAGAGGATGACGACGAGCTTGTCATCGGAGGCGAAGCTTCGCAGGCTAAAAAACCAAAGGCCGACAAGGACATCGTTCCCCCTCACGACGTTGACGGCTTCTGGGTTCAACGTCAAATCTCTGAAATTTACCCCGACCCCGTCACTGCGGCAGACAAGGCGGCCTCCGTTCTTTCCATTCTCGGCTCTGAATCCAGTCTCCGTGACTGTGAAAATCAGCTCATGGAGCTCTTCGACTACGAGAGCTTCCACATCACCACCAAATTCCTCAAAAATCGCGATGTAATCGTGTGGTGTACAAAGCTTAACCGAAGCGACGCCAACGAGCGAGTAAACGTCGAGGTGGCGATGCGGGAGAAGGGCGTTGGGTGGATATTGCGTGAGCTGGCTGGAGACCGGCAGGCGACCAAGGCCAAACCGTCCGACGCAATGGATGTCGACGATGAGGGCAAACGCAATGTTCCTAAAACCGCTACCCTCGCGCCTGGCTCCACCCTTCAGCCGAAGCGCACAGTCGATTTGGAGAGTATGGCGTTTAGCCAGGGCGGACATTTGATGTCAAACAAAAAGTGCAAGTTACCCGAAGGGTCTTTCAAGCGAGCGAAGAAGGGCTACGAAGAGATTCACGTCCCCGCGCCGAAAAAGAAGAACACCCGGACACCGAGCTTGTACCCATCTCTGATCTTCCCGCATGGGCTCGGCCCGCTTTCACGGTGCCCAGGCTCAATCCTGTACAAAGCCAGGTTTATCCCATTGCTTTCGGGACGGACGAGCCCATCCTTCTGTGTGCGCCCACTGGAGCTGGCAAGGTGTGTTTAATAATGTCCCGTCTTGTAATTTTTTAACTTTCGTTTTCAGACCAATGTTGCCATGCTCACAATTCTCAACGAACTCGGCAAATATCGTGACGAGGAGACAGGAGCATTTGATCTTAACGCGTTCAAGATCGTCTACGTCGCTCCCATGAAGGCCCTCGTTCAGGAGATGGTCGGAAATTTCTCAGCCCGTCTCAAAGTATTCGGTATCAGAGTGGGCGAATTGACCGGCGATTCTCAAATGACGAAGCAGCAGATTGCTGAAACCCAGATTATTGTCACTACTCCAGAGAAATGGGACGTCATCACGAGGAAAAGCACAGATACCAGCTACACCAACCTCGTACGGCTAATCATCATCGACGAGATTCATCTACTCCACGACGAGCGCGGGCCGGTCCTTGAGAGCATAGTTGCTCGGACAATTCGGAGGATGGAGCAAACGTCGGAATACGTTCGTCTTGTTGGACTCTCCGCGACACTCCCCAATTTCGAGGATGTTGCGACGTTCCTGCGCGTGGACAACTCCAAGGGTCTGTTCTACTTTGACGCCGCCTACCGGCCTTGTGGACTCCAGCAGCAGTTCATTGGCGTTACGGAGAAGAAAGCCATCAAGCGGTACCAGATCACGAACGAAGTTTGCTACGAGAAGGTTTTGGATCAGGCGGGCAAGAACCAGACCTTGGTTTTCGTCCACTCTCGTAAAGAGACAGCGAAGACGGCGAAATTTTTGCGGGACATGGCGATCGAGAAGGAAACCATCACGCAGTTCGTCAAGCCTGATGGCGCCGTCCGGGAAATCCTGACCGAAGAAGCCAATAACGTGAAGGACGGGAACCTGAAGGATTTGCTTCCCTTTGGTTTCGGTATTCATCACGCCGGGATGACAAGAGAGGACCGTGGACTCGTCGAGGAACTGTTTGCCGACGGTTCGTTGCAGGTCCTCGTCTGCACAGCTACGCTCGCCTGGGGTGTCAATCTTCCCGCCCACACCGTCATCATCAAAGGCACTCAGATCTACAACCCTGAGAAGGGTCGGTGGGTCGAGCTGTCTTCGCAGGACGTGTTGCAGATGCTTGGTCGTGCTGGTCGTCCGCAATATGATACCTATGGCGAGGGTATCATCATCACCAACCATTCAGAGCTCCAGTACTACCTCAGCTTGTTGAACCAACAGCTGCCCATCGAGTCTCAGTTTGTTTCGAAGTTGGCCGATAATCTGAACGCGGAAATCGTTCTCGGAACTATTCGGAATCGGGACGAAGCCGTGCAATGGCTGGGTTATACATATCTGTAAGTGGCGATCTTGCGTTCAATGCAATTATTAATTGGGAACGTGTCTAGGTATGTTCGCATGTTGAAGTCTCCGGGATTGTATGGTGTCGGCGTCGATTACCAGGACGACGACACGGCCTTGATCCAAAAGCGTGCCGACATCGCACACTCGGCCGCTGTCGTGCTCGAGAAGTGCCAGTTGCTCAAGTACGAGCGTTCCTCGGGACGATTCCAGAGCACCGAGCTGGGGAGAATTGCGTCCCATTATTATGTGACGTACAATTCCATGATGACTTACAATCAGCATCTGCGACCGACGATGTCTATGTTAGAGCTGTTCAGGGTTTTCGCCTTGTCGAACGAGTTCAAACTTCTCCCCGTCCGCCAAGAGGTTAGTTTCGCTATGATGAGTATTCATGGAGAGATTTTAATCGTTAATGCAGGAAAAACTCGAACTCGCGAAACTCCTCGAGAGAGTCCCGATCCCGGTTAAAGAAAGCGTCGAAGAACCTGCTGCCAAAATCAACGTCCTATTGCAAGCTTACATCTCGCAATTGAAATTGGATGGTGCGTCAACTGACACCATCGTTTTCCTTGTTCCAACGAATCCCTAGGTTTCGTCCTGGTCGCGGACATGGTCTTTGTACAGCAGTCCGCCGGACGGTAAGCTTCCTGACTGATGCTCGTATGCCCAACTAACTTCGCCATTCAGTATCTTGCGCGCCATGTTCGAAATTTGCCTGAAACGTGGATGGGCGGTCCCGGCGAAAGCAGCTCTCGATCTTTGTAAGATGGTCGAAAAGCGAATGTCAGTCAACTCTCTGTCGTTTACTTTCTACCTCATGTTTTCATCAGGTGGGGATCCATGACGCCTTTACGCCAGTTCAAAGGTGTGCAAGGGGATATCATCCGGAAGGCGGAGGGAAACAATTCCCTTGGTACCGCTACTTTGATCTCGTGAGTCTGCCGAGTGTCAATGTACTTGGGAACTAATGTCTCGCAGACGCCTCCAGAGATCGGTGAACTTATTGGAATACCGAACGCGGGAGACTAGTCCACCGACTGGTTCACAACTTCCCAAGCTTCAGTATGTGTCATGGTTGTTGCATAATCTTGATCGCTAATTTTATATTCAGACTGCAAGCACAAGTGCAGCCAATCACTCGTTCTCTCTTGCGAATTGACCTGTCGATCGTTCCGATTTCCGTTGGGAGAAAAGATCCACGGCGGCGCTGAAACCTTCCTGATCATGGTCGAGGACGTGGACGGTGAAATAATCCTGTTCCACGATTCCTTCGTTCTTCGCCAGCGTTATGCTGAAGACGAGCACAACGTGACCCTCACCGTCCCGATGTTCGAACCCGTCCCGCCGAATACTACATCTCTGTGATCTCGGACCGCTGGTTACATGCTGAAACTCGTCTGCCGATTTCTTTCAAGCACTTGATTCTGCCAGAGAAATTCCTCCGTCACTCCCCTTCTTGACCTGCAGGCTCTTCCCCTCTCAGCTCTCCACAACAAGGAGTTTGAGGCCATCTATTCGTCGTCTTTGCAGACGTTCAACAAGATCCAAACGCAGGTCTTCCAGCTCTCTATACTTCGGACGAGAACGTCTTCATTGGCGCCCCTACTGGTAGCGGGAAGACAATTTGCGCAGAGTTCGCCCTTCTTCGCTTATGGAGCAAACGTGAGCGGCTCCGTGCTGTTTGCATTGAACCGTACCAGGAAATGGTGGACCAGCGTGTTACTGAGTGGCGGGCCAAGTTCGCGTCAGTGCAGGGCGGAAAGGAGATCGTCAGTCTCACGGGAGAGACTAGTGCGGATTTGCGGCTGCTCGAAAAAGGCGATGTGATTATTTGCACGCCGACACAGGTAGGCACTGGGTGTCTTCGTTCTGTACATAAAACTAATCACCTCGATAGTGGGACGTTATTTCTCGGAGATGGCGCCAGAGAAAAAATGTGCAAAATATTGGCTTGCTCATTGCAGACGAAGTCCAGTTGGTCGGCGGTGAGGTGGGACCGACATACGAGGTTGTCATCTCTCGCACCCGATACGTCTCTGAACAGACAGAGAACAAGACGCGTATTGTAGCGTGCGGTGTCTCCCTTGCCAATGCGCGTGATCTTGGCGAATGGATGGGCGCCCCATCGCATGCGATCTTCAATTTCTCTCCGAGGTACGTCCACTATCTTCGACTCGCTCTCGGCACTAATTTATTTCTAGTGCACGTCCGTTAGACATGGACATTCATCTCCAATCTTTCACAATTCCCCATTTCCCGTCCCTCATGATCGCCATGTCCAAGCCCGCGTACTTGGCCATTGTGGAATACTCACCCACTAAGCCCGTCATTGTCTTCGTCCCCTCCCGTCGGCAGTGTCGCATGACTGTTGACGATCTCCTCATACATTGTGCAGCTGATGACAAGCCTGATCGCTTCTTGAACGTGGAGGACAGCTCAGTTCTTGATCCCCACTTTGAGAATATCACCGACAAAGAGCTGGTGGAATGCTTGAAACACGGGATCGGTTACTATCACGAAGCACTGAACAAACAAGACAAGCGTATCGTACAACGTTTGTTTGAATCTGGTGCTGTCCAGGTTTTGGTGGCATCCAAGGTACGCACGATATCTGCTCCTGCTTCGACGAGAAACTGATGCATTTTGCTTCAGGACACAGCCTGGAGCCTTCCGGTGGCGAGCTACATGGTCATCATCATGGGAGTTCAATCCTATGAGGGCAGGGAGCACCGATACGTCGATTATCCAGTCATGGATGTTCTCCAGATGATGGGTCGCGCATGTCGTCCCACAGAAGACGAGCGTAGTCGATGCGTGCTCATGTGCCAACAAACACGAAAAGAATTTTATAAGAAATTCTTAGCCGAGGGATTACCTATCGAGTCGCATCTTCCGACCCATTTCCTGCACGACTACTTCCTCGCCGAAATCGCCGTCAAAACCATCGAAAATAAGCAGGATGCCATGGTTCGTCTCGTCCATCGTCGTTATGTTTTCGACTAAAAGTCGAGTAGGATATTTTGACCTGGACGTACTTCTATCGGCGCATGACACAAAACCCGAACTACTACAACCTGCACAATGTCAGCCACCAACATCTTTCAGACCATTTGTCTGAGCTGGTGGAGAACACATTGGTTGATCTGGTCAACTCGAAGTCTATCGCCATCGAGGACGAGATTGAAGTATCAGCGCTCAATCTTGGCATGATTGCGGCTTACTATAACATATCATGTAAGCCTATTCACTGCAACAAACTTCGGTTACTGACGCCAAGATTAGATGTTACAGTGGAAGTGTATACTCTGTCCTTGAAGGAGCGCACGAAGCTCAAAGGAGTCCTTGAAGTCGTATCGTCCTCCGCCGAGTTCGAAGTATTCCCATTCGTCGCCACGAGGAGGCGCTCCTGCGTCGCATTTACGATCGCGTACCGGTGAAGTTGGACAAGGCCGACTTTGAGGCTCCCCACTTCAAGACCTTCCTTCTTCTTCAGGCCCACTTCTCCCGTCTACAGCTTCCTGCGATTTGGCTGCGGACCAAGTGTTGGTGCTTGAGAAAGTTCTCAATCTGCTTTCTGCTTGCGTGGACGTTATGTCCTCGAACGCGTGGCTGAATGCTTTGGGTGCCATGGATCTGTCTCAGATGTGTGTCCAAGCTGTATGGGAGACCGACTCGCCATTGAAGCAGATCCCCCACTTCGAGCCGGAGGTTATCACTCGCTGCAAGGACGCTGGCATCGAATCCGTCTATGATATCATGGAGATGGAGGACGACAAGAGGATGGGCCTGTTGCAGATGACATCTGCTCAGATGTAGGGAGCCTTTTTTTTGTTTGCGCAATTGTTCTGACAATTTATTACAGGAAAGATGTCGCTACGTTTGTCAACTCGTACCCCACTCTCGACGTATCCCACGAGCTCGTAAAAGGCGATTACACCGCCGGTGCACCGATAATACTTGAAGTCGCTCTCACGCGGGATCTTGATGATGACGACGAGGGCGGTGACCAAGAAGTGGTCGCCCTTTCTATCCCGCCAAAAAGATGGCCAACTGGTGGCTTGTCGTTGGCGAGTCTAGTACTCGTCGACTGCTGGCCATCAAGCGTGTGACAGTTAACAAGAGCCTCGCCGTCAAACTCGAGATAACTTTGCCCAAGGGCACGCACTCCCTCAAGTTATATGTCATCTGCGACTCGTATCTCGGCGCAGACCACGACATCAGCCTTGATCCGATCGAGGTTGCTGAGGGTGAGGACAGCGACAGCGATGAAGACATGGAGAGTGGAGATGAAATGGAGGAGTAGATTATTTTGAATCATGTACATGTATCGATATCTGTTATCATTGACCTTCGCGAGAAGACCCCTGGATTGCAACCAAACCGTCGAGTGTTTGTTCTCCTCCATTGTCGCTGCTCTCTTCGATTTTTGGAACCAAAACTGAGCAATTGAGAATCAAAAGGATCTGGCGCTTGCGCAATTTGGTGCGGTGAATCACCGTCATGTCCGCGTACATACGTTCCCCGCTTTTAAATCCTGAACAAGCTGTCTCACTTTACCGAATATCTCAGCTTTCTTTGGCGCTAGACAATGGTTGCATCAACTTTCAAAGCATAGAGAGAATGCACCTACCTGGAATTGGCTTACGAGCCGGAGGTGCTTATAGCAGCATAAAACAGGGTTTCACCGAATTTAGAAGGATCTGGCAAGATGTAAAGAACAGAACATAATAGCGTCAGAGCAAGAGCGTCACTTTGATGAACCATTTTGTAAGGCCTCATCCCCAGAGTTGTCTTTCAAAGTCTAACAAAAATTGCCTCAGAGCTCATTTGAAAGGGAAATAAGCAAAAAGCACCACTTTCAAGCTCGTGTCTAGCTTCCTGGCTATGCTCACGCCGACAAAGCAAACAACGGAAGGTCGAAAACGTGCAATCTTGGCCAGAAAGCCCGGAACGCTCGCTAGTTGTTCGCAGTAGAAAGCTCATTTTGCTAAGAGGTATCATTGGTTAATAAAGCACCGCAGAGGATAAATAAAACAAGTCACCTCGGTCGTTGGCCGATCCACCAGGTCCGTCTAGAAGGCCAGTTCAACGACAGGGTGAAAAGAATACACATAAACTCACCAGGCCGATGGAAAAGCGATCCGGGAGAGTAAAGTCCTCTGTCGGAGACAGCTGGGTGTCTGTGAATCCTGACTGATGCAGGCACCTATCGCGTTGAATTCTCAGCACAACGCAAACCGTCTCGTCCCGCATTTGAGGAGCGTACCACCAGAAATGATTTCCAGGATTCCCATAGTGATGGCCAATTTCCGCCGACTTTTTGCCAGGGCTAGAGGCGAAGTTGACGACTGAATGAAATAACGAAAACACGGAAGTTTTACTTTATTCCACAGAATACAACTATGACCAAGTCATTATAAGATGGCAGAAAAATCAGAATTAACCAACCGTCGAGGTCCGGCTTTAGGTTGTCCTGCAGCGAGATATTTTAAAATGGCCAGCGCCGATCAAGAGACACTACCTGCAGCTCGCGAAGATGGGCATAGGTTTCAGGCGGAGCGTAAGATCGCTTTTGTTTTTTGGGTGAAGATTTAGATTCTTTCACGTCTACGCTTTCAGAGGCCAGCCTTTTGACTGGACTAATGTCGGTAGTGCGTCGGACTGGAACAGGCTTTCGAGGTGATCGCCTGAGCTCGGGGTTGCTTGGAGTGGAACCAAAAGAAAATTGGGAGACCGAAGATCGAAATTGAACCAAGGAGTTATTGGCAAGAGCAACGTCGTCGGTGAAGTCTTCCTCTTTCATGATGCAGGTCAAGTCTGAGTTGAATTCAAGTCAAATTGACATTTGGCAGCAACGTCCGACTGCTACCGGCCCAGACGGCCGACGACGCGATTCGGCTAAGTACATTCAAAGGACTCGGAATTTGGCGCATGGCATTCTCTATCATATGCGCATATTCTACCTCAAACTCGAGGAGAAGATCACAGCTTCCCTCCACCATCCAAATCGTACTCAGGCTGCATTTAATTGGTACTCGGTATGAATCTGCTCTGCGCCATCCACGATTCCAGCCAGTCCCTCTTCGCTTCCTTGCCTCGCAAAAACTCGTTCACTTCCAGCGTTATCGTTTTCAGCCAACTCCGCAGCGTCTTGTCCCGTAATCCTGGCTCTCTGGCATCGGAGTGGTCTTCTTAAGTTGACTTTTGAGCGACGGAACCAGCGCGTCAACCAGCGCTTGGGTCTCGGTGCGCTCCTTGCCCTCTGCGGTCTTCAGGTTCCGCAAGCACGCGGAGAGGAGGAGCGCACACGAGGTAAGATCCTGGTGTACCGGTCGTAGACCGTGCGACGTGTAAAGCGCCGTCGCGGTGACAATTTCTGAGAAGGGACGATCCTTGGCGAGGAGTCCGTGCAGCAGCCGGCGGCCGGCTGGGAGAGTGAGAGGAAGCGCATACTTGGCAAACTCGCCGTAGACCATGAGCGCGTGCTCCGGGATCTCGAGCTCCTCGCATCGGCCTGAGAACTAAGGTGAATGGGGCACCGAGAGCAGGAGAAAGAAGCACGTACGGGCAAAGAGCTCGCTGGTGGGCTCTGGGAAGGGATCCGCACCCTTGGGCTTACCATCGGGTCCAAAGCGGGCTTTCCCCTGAGTTCCGAGACGACCCTCCTTCCACGGACCATGAGGTCCGTGATCGTGTGCAGGTGCTCGGGGGTGGTCGAGAGCTGAATAAGCTGAGTAAACGCGGTCCGGCGCACAAGCGGGGTATGCTTCGTGGGACTGCGCCCAATGCGAGGTTTTACGAACCGCACGAGGGTGGTATATCTATCCAAGCGTTGGCCGGGGCTGAGGCGTCCCTCGATCTTTTTTTTGAGAGTCACAGGAGGAGGTGTCGAGGAAGATGTGGACGCGACGACAGTTTCGGGTTTGGACGAAGATGGCTGGGGCGCTGAGGGAATTAAATCCTCGGTGACCCCCCATTGATCTTCGTCATCAAATAAATCCTCTGCAACGGCTTTGGACTTTTTCTTCTTGGCAAATGCCACGGGCGTCGCGTGAGTTTGTCGTCTAGAAACAATGAACGATCTAGGGAGGAGCCTGCAAGAGGCCCGCGCGAGATTTAAGGTCGAGGTCATCGCAGAGCTGTCGGAATGTTGTAAAAAGCGCCAGTCGTACGGCCGGGCTACACGATGACAAGTCGCGCGTAATTCAAGGGTTTCTAGCCAGATATTAAGCTCACAATCATATATCCGCAACTTATATGCATACCGCTTAGCCGTGGCGCGAATACGGGCCAGGAGCAACGAGTGAGCGCGAAGGATATTTCTATGGTGGTTCTGTTTGGCTGGGATGTTTCGGACCGGTCACTACAAGCTTCAATTCAATTCATCTTGGGACCACTTGAGCTCTTCACAGCACTTGCGAGCTTCAATTCCAAAGCTAGCGGCATTGGGAATGATATCCATCTTCTGGCGTAGCATAACCCTTGACCCTTGACCCTCATTGAAATTGACCGGCATTACCTTTGTTCTTTGCTCAACCCTCAACCCGCAATCTAAGTTCCCGAAATTACAGGAAATGTGAGTCTATGTGAGTCCTGTTCTCCGAAACTCATTTCAGACTGTAGGGAAACAGTCACTATCGCCTCACTGCCAGGAGAAATTCTCGCAACGATATTCAAGTCCGGCACAAAACTATCATTGGGATGTCTTCCGTGCTTGATCAGATATTCAGCAGTGAGTCAACGGTGGCGCTCCGCTACTCTTGACTACCCAGATTTATGGTCCACCATAAATGTTCCCTTGGAGCCCGCAATGCGAGACGTTGCTGCATTGGTCAGAACTTGCTTGGAACGCTCCAAATCATGCTTGTTCGACATAACGCTGGCAGTCCCACAATCTACAGATATGAAGTCTTAACCAGTGTAATGCTGCTCGTGGTGCAGCATGTAGATCGGCTGCGTCGTCTGGCCATCACAGGTCTACGCAGTCCACCCGGGCTTCTGTCTTTCATAATCGGGAGGAAATCTTCGCTCTTCTACAGAACGCCCAGCGCGCTCCTCGCCTGGCGGTTCTTGAGCTCGCTTTCCCCGACTGGAATCCCAATGTCAGTATGGGAATTCCGCCCGGTCGGCTTCTGCTGCAGGCGCCCTCCTTAATATCTCTTCGTCTGCACGGCGTGACGTCCCCCGTTCCCTTCGTGGGCCTTAGGACCTTGGACATCGGAGGGCTGCGGACATCATACTCCGAATTCCACGATATGGTTGTCGCTTCCCCCCTCTTGACAGAACTCATCCTGCCTAAGCTGCGGCTGATGGTCGATCTGAAGTCGAAGCCTTTGGCTCCCATCGAGATCCCATCCCTGAAAACATTGGCACTGAGTTTCGTCAAACCGTCTCCTTCCAATCAGTTCAATCCCTGCCACAACCTCCTCTCCCTCGTGTCTGTCCCGAACTTGGAATACCTGGAGTTGGCCGGCAGCGATATCCCGGACCTCGCCAAATGTTTCCAGGATCCCAGCGCCTTCAACAAATTGCGCACTCTCCGGCTCGTCAATGTATCCATGGTTGGGCGAAAGATATTAGCCGCAATGGACGAGGTAGATAACTGCGACTACCTTCGTGCTCTCGCGACGGTGGAACAAGTCGAACTCATCCACTCGCACGCGCAGTATCTCGTCCCAACCAGCAAGACGCCGAAACAAAAACCGACAAGCAGACATCGGACGCGGTCCATCTCCCGCGAGGCCAGGTCCGGGGCGTCCTATTATCCCCGCATAGGCCCTCCGCGAGAGATTGACCCTTATCACCTCACGCCTGACACTGCGGCTGCGTCCAGTACAGTGCCGATTTACCCAAACCTTCGCACAGTCTCTCTTGATACTTTAATTGCGGCAGAAGCTCTGTGGTTATACCAGCTTGTGCTGGAACGACCGGAGATTCAACTCGTGAAACTCTCTCAAGTGGCTGAGAGACACATCTCGACGAGCTTGGGAATGGTGGAGGGCGTACTGCAAACATTGCCTAGCGCCATGCTCAACCGAATTGGCGCCCCAGACGTTGAACCAGTCAATGTAGGAAAGTTACTCCGAGAGCGAGTCGAGGTGAGGCAGATCGAGGATGGGTGCATCCAATGGCAAGGGGCAGTGATCTGATATGTTGGTTTGCGGCGACTTCAGTCCACGTAACCGCGATTTATCAGTACGATTTTATGTATATTTAACGATACAAGTGCATTATGGTAATGTCCATATAGATATAGATGTGCGTAAGCAACAAACTAGGAGTGTTAGACAGAAGGTCCAGTGCATCCTCGTCAGGCTTCCTCATCCGGTATTCCATCCTCGGGCCCTTCCTCGTCTGGTATTCCGTCCTCGTATTTTCCTCCTCCGCTCCCTCCTCTCGCCGAGTACCCGTCAATCCCAAACCCGCACCACCGAGCAAGCCCTTATGCCGAGTATCAGAAACCGGGCGTCACAGTGAAGATAAAAACCAACCGAGAGATCACTTTCAGTCAAAGGACACGCAAAGACGAAGTTGTTGGATATCGAGGGCGATATTGTGACAAACAGAATCTGTATCCCAAGCTAAACGGAGGTGAGCGACGGTACGTACAAAGTACAGGCAAATCTTACAGTGATCTTATATTTCACGGTGATGTCGCTCTTCGCGCTGGTTAGAATCCCACAGTCAGTCGCAAGCGAAAGGAGAATGAGATTTTCGGATCGATGGCGGTTGTGTAATTAATCGCGAATGGGAATGTGAAGTTTGTCTCTGCGGTAGAGCTAACCACCAGGTTGTTGGTGGTGCCGCCACCGATAAGAGTGTAATTGGTGACGCCTCGCTGGGATAGGGTAATAAATCTAAGCTCCATGAGACGTGGAACAGAGGCAAGGAAGGCCAAGGAACTCGCCTCTGCGTTGATCTTCTTGAAATTAACATTGAAGAAATTCGGGTTTTCAACCCTGCGTATACTGAGAACGCATTCCTTGTTCATAACAGAGCGGACTCACGATATGTTGACCCCCATGCCGATATTTATTCCATTGGTTGTCAATTGAACCTACATTGCTCAGCAGGATTCAGAAAACATGAATAAAAACCTACCGCCGAGGCTGACGGAGTTACGTTGCCGAAGGATATGCTGGGAGGTCGAAGGAACTGTTGGGGGTGAGAATGTTGTGCATGCTGCGACCGCGCGGTAAGCTTACCAGTACGAGGGTAAGCAGAATAGTAGCGACAAGGAAAACAATGATCATGAAGGTGCAGCAGAAAAATCTGCCAAAGCAGCTTGCGCCGCCTCCCTGTCATAACGGTTACGCCGCAATACGAGCAACAAGTGAGTAGAACTACCCTTCTCCACAGCGGCCCTTGGAAATCCTTCCGATATTCCCTCAATTCTTGGCAGTCCTTTGTGACGGGTGGAGTCAGGTTCGACCGATCGCTTCTACGGAACTGCTCACTTGGGCCCTCTAGGACCGGGGTAAACTCCCCCGGGTCGAAGCTACTTCTCTCATCCACAGACTTGGGTGCTAAGCCCGGGAGCGGTGGCGCGTCTGAGTAACCGTGCTGTGATGCCTGCCGCTGGGGCGGCTCGTGACCGGGGTCGTCTCTATAACCTCCATCATCGAAGGGTCCCGGCTCATAGGTGGGGTGAGCGTGGGCGGAAGGAGCGTAGGGATTGAATTCCGGCGCAGGTTCGCCGTACTGGCCGTATTGTTGCGGTGCATATTGTGGTTGTCCATATGGCTGTTGTTGTCCGTATTGCGGTTGGCCGTACGATTGCTGTTGGTAGTGTCCGTACTGACCAGCGTACGGATCTTGGTAGGCCATAATAGGGAAACAGGTATAGTAAAGGTCGTGAGTGAGGATGAAGAGTAGAAGATGTCACAGCCACAGTCTCCGCATGTCATCATTACTGCTGCGCATAAGTCCGTTTTGGGAAGAATTTTCTGAACTTCTCCGTTGAATAGAATGTACAAGCAAAGCACTGAATTTAAAAAAATACACTACATCCAGCTTTCCTCTCTGTCCATTACCCAAATCCCCCCGACGCATGGGGCACAAACGGGACTCTTTGCCCACCTCCAGACATGGTATTCATCACCGCCCGAGAAGATGCGCCCGACGGCGTCGCTAAGGGTCTTGAGCCTCCGCCGTCTACAGAAAAGCGCTGCGGCGCGCCGTTCGACGTTGAAGGCGTGAAATGTTGCGGGTCGACAGGTGCTGGAGGCGCAAATCGCTGGCCTGGCGGCAGGGATCGATTGTTCAAAGGGAGAGACGTGTTCGTGCGGCGCGTTGACGGAGGAGGCGCGTCCATCGGCTGCCGTGCTTGCTGAGGCGTCGGCGGGGGTCCCATGTTTCTTTGCCTCGAATCGTGATGTATCGCTTGGTTTTTATTTTGCATAGTGGGTCGTCCAGCTCCGTTGGCTTTATTATTATTCGATACGTGTGCTGGCTTGAATCTGGTGGGAGGAACTGTACCGCGTGGCGGTGCCTGGGGAGGTAACTCGTTCTGATTCTGTTTCGCTCGGCGGGGTGCAGCTTGACTATGGGATAACGGCTGAGGGTGAAACTGTTGAGTGGAAGCAGAGTTATACGAGTACTGTCTATGTCCACGATGAGAGAATTGTTTTCGAAAGGAACTCGAGACTCACTCGAGAAACCGACTAGATCCAGGTCTCTGGGAAACCAAACCACCTTTGGGAGGCGCGCGAGAGTGCGAGTGAGATCTTAGAGCAGGATCTTCAGGAGGGTTGGACGAGAGACTAGGAGGATGTTGCCCAGGAGGAAGAGTCAATCGATTGGGACCTAGTGGGGTGACGGTGGAACGCGAGCTTGAAGTTCTAGGTCTGTATCTGAAGACGATTGTTTAGTGGACATGGAGATTTACCATACTCTTCACTCACTGGTCGGCATCGTTGATTGGACGCTTTCCATTCTGATTCAGATCCTCGGAGGGTTCCGGCTCGCCTTCTCCATACTGGTATCCCAAATGCTGGCGAAACTGGGCATTCTCGTGCGCTAGAATGTCGTTTACCCTTGAAAAAGAGAAAATATGTTACTCCTGGGGATGAAAACCACCAGAAAATCTATTACTTCTTGAGTTCAGCGACCTCGCGTTTGAGGCGGTCAATCAGGCTTCGGTGCTGCTGCTGCCTAGCCTTATAATGGCGGATTTGGAATGCCATCGTCTCTTGTTGAAACTATGGCGCAGTCAGACGCGTGCGTTGCGTCACCAACCAAGCGTATACCTTGGCAGCGTAGGCAACTGTGTCCAGTGCATGCGGGATGGACTGAAACCAGTCGGACATCGGAGCTTCCATCTGTTGATCGAGGCAGATATGAATTCCGGGACGGATGGAAGGCTAGGCAAGTCACATCGCGCTGCAAGGGCACCAACTGAATGTTGGCCATCCCGCATTGCACACAGCTCTGATCGATATCTTGGATGGCCAAATGAGAACGAGAGACCAAGTACAATGAACGCGACCTACTGAGGTGGGTATTGCAAACGACATGGCCGCATTCGGTGAGCCAGAAGGGAACGGTCGCCCCAGAGCCAGAAGCAAAAGGGAGTTGGCAGCGAGAACAAGATACAAATTCCCAGAAGTCAAACTCTGCAGGAGCCGCGGATATGTTTGACATCCAAGCGCGAGAGGTCGAGGACGAGGACGCGGTCAGAGAGATACAAAGCCTTGAACTTGAAGGACGCGCGTGGAAGAGGAACCTTGACGCGACCAGTGACGTTGCGTCACAGTCACTCTCGTGCAAATTCTCCGACTTTCCTCATTGCGCGTGAGCATTGTCATTTAATACCGTCGCTGGAAACTCAGGAAGCAGTGAGTAAAGATTACTTTCTGCAAATTTTTTCATCTCAAATTATTGAAAGCGGACTCCGCATGTCTGCCGAAGAACTCGAGGCCCGCATCGTCGAGCTCGACGCCGAAATTGACACGCAGAAAGAGTTGCTACGACAGCTGGAAAGCACTAAAATTGGTACTAAGCGCCGACTCAATGCCATCCGCGACCCACTGGCCCGGTTGCCCCTCGAAATATCGTCGGAAATCTTCCTCCAATGTCTTCCCTCTTGTCCGATTCCCGAGTCTGCCGCCGCACTGGCTCTTCTTTTACGCATCTGCAATACATGGTCCACTATCGCACTATCCACTCCTGCATTATGGGCCACCGTTTATCTCGACGGTCGTGCTGACGTCGAAGTCGTGGAAAGTTGGCTGCAGCGCGCGGGTCGTTTCCCCCTGTCCATCTTCCTTCATGGAAAGCTGCAGCCCCGCGTTGCTGGCGTTCTTCCGCAGTATGCAGACCAGCTTAATCACGTTTCGGTATACCAGAAGGAACAGGACATCAGCTATTTGCCGGCCTTGCCTCGCCTCGAGAGCCTGACAATTGCCTCACCGTATTCCGACCCATGGGGCCAATTTAACACATTGGGTCTCGAGCATATCATGCGTCTGTTTCGTTGCACTCCCAACCTTGTGCGATGCACTTTCCTGGATATCCACGTCCCTAGTCCGCCTGCCTCCGAAAATCCCCAGATTTTGATCCTTCCGAACCTTCGTTGCCTGAAGTTCATGGATGAAAATAGCGAGCAAGTTCCTGGATGCCGTGGCATTCTGAATAAGCTTTCACTCCCATCCCTCGAAACACTCATCATTCCACTGTACAAGATTTCTTTAGACACCTTTTCGCTTTTTTTAGAGCGTTGCACCCCACCACTCCGGAGACTGGTCATAAATGAAGGATCTGATAATGTCAGGCTGAGCGACCTGCTCCCCATTGTGCCCTTCCTCACCGATTTCGAGCTGGACATAAAGTTGTTGCCTTTGGCCGGCGGGTTGTTCGCCGCATTTGCCGGCTCGGACCCCTTGCTCCCAAACCTTCAGAGTTTGAAGATCCGATGTTTCTACGTGAAAGACAATCATCTGCATGATACGGTACTTCGAATGCTCTCTGCGCGCCGTTCGAAACTCGTGCGCTTTCACCTTGTCGCACAGCAACCCAGGCCCGACGCAGATGTTTGTGATGGGTTGCGACTTGTTGCGTCGGATGGGATGGAAATATTCATTGCAGATGAAAACGGGAATTACTACTTCAAGGAAAATTGTGCATCAGATGCCAGCGCAGCAGAAGAGCGAGTTGCCAAACGGGGTCCGAGGATACCTCAGACGACCGAGTGGCAGTCGATGCTCACAACTTGGATTTGACTCGCACCACAAGCACTATTCATCTTGAAATAATTACTCGTTATCGTCACCCTCTTGTACGATTTCAGCCCACAATTGAGGCAGAAATAAATCGCTTTGACATTTGGTGTCATATACATGGCTTTCAGTACATTCTTTCTGCGTTATATAGTTTCAATTCAATGGAAGAAATAAACATTGACATCGAAGCTTGAAGAGTAGTACGAGGTTCAGGACGCCCAGGCGAACTTTAACCTCGTCGACGACGACGAAGGCGGTCGGGGAACAGCTTCTGGAGCCTCTCTACTTTGTCACTTTTTTCGCGGAAAATTGACCTACATGTGTCTCCGTGCTGGAGTATTCGTCAAAACATTGATTTTTCATGCGCACATGGGCGCATCCTCCTCTGAAACTTTGCACATCGCAAGAAATAGATTTGGCAAGGTATGTTGGGTTGGATAAAATGCGTCGATAGTTCGGTCAGAGATCGAGGAAAAAGGACGGAGTTCTGGGCGTCCAGACCGGCGCAGATGAGAAGGAGAACTTGAAGGGAGGAAATCATGTTCAATTCTGCTCATTTAATTTTCGTAGTGTCTCCGCTGCCATCTCCAAGACGGTTTATCTGCCGGGTGACTGTTGACCTGCGGTTATAGAGTGGCTGTCGAAGAAGGGGATGCCGTGGCCGACCCAGGGCGGTCCTTCGCGCAGGCATCAACACCCTCGAGTTTCAACTTTGCATACGGAACACTGGAACCGGAAAGTTCAGGCAAAGTCAGAAACGCTAGGTATTTCTGTGTTCCGTCCAACAACTACCGCTGAAGATGCTATCATGAGGTTTGCATCCTGATCCCAATTAGGCGAATGGAGGTGATATGCCAAATCGGGGCGTGGGAACTCTGCTTCTGCACCACCTCGACCTCGCAGCAATGTCAGGAACCGGTGCCCGCGAAAATGTCTTCGCCACACGGATGGCGCTCACCAACACCAAGTTGCGGCTCAAAGGCGCCGAGACAGGACACTCTCTCCTCGCCAAGAAGCGGGACGCACTGACCACCCGCTTCCGCGCCATCCTCAAGAAGGTCGATGAGGTGCGCCCTTGCCCTATTCACCCCACGCTGCCGCTTACATACACCGGGGTGGGTCGGCAGGCCAAGCGGAAGATGGGCCGTGTGATGCAGTTGGCGTCGTTCTCGATGGCGGAGGTCACGTATGCGACAGGGGACATCTCGTACCTCGTGCAGGAACAGGCCAAGCAGGCCGCGTTCCGCGTCAAGGCGAAGCAGGAGAACGTCTCGGGCGTCATCCTCCCTACGTTTGAAGTCGACCGCGTCGCGGGGTCTGGTGCGGCTGACTCTACGCTAATTCCGTGCTCTGAATTGATGAACTCAATGTATTCGCAGATTTCAACCTGACGGGACTGGGGCGCGGTGGGCAGCAGGTACTACGAGCGAAGGAGGTGTACGCAAAGGCGATCGAGACGCTCGTCGATCTCGCGTCGCTGCAGACGGCGTTTACGATTTTGGACGAGGTCATCCGCGCAACGAATCGGCGCGTGAATGCCATCGAGCACGTCGTTATTCCGCGGCTCGATAACACGATCAAGTACATTATGAGCGAACTCGACGAGATGGACAGAGAAGAGTTCTTCAGGTGCGTTTGCCGCCTTCAACTCCCCGGCTCCAATTAATTACCATTTTCTCAGATTGAAGAAGGTGCAAGGAAAGAAGAAGCGGGATACGGCGGCGCGGGATGCAGAGGCGCAAACGCATCCACCAGAGTTTGAAGAGTTTGGCGAGGGTACAGGGGATTTGCTCAGCAGTAAGGATGCGGACGTCATTTTCTAGATGGACTCTTGTAGCAGCATTTGTATGATACCAGCTCACGCGTGCATTAATCGTCCTCAGTTGTGCAGACACTAAGGCATAGGATGGCAAGGGCATGCGGCATATCATGGCTGATACATAGTGCGGGTTTTGTGTGTATGATAAGACAGAGAAGAGCCAACAATTACTGTGAATGCGACGCGTTAAAAGTAGCCGAGTAGAATGAAAAATTCGACGTACGTCGACCATCTCAACATCCCCCGACGCCGTCGTCTTCTTCCGGTCCTTGCGGTCGAGGATTGCCCGCCTACGCGTGGTCAGCAAAAGCACAGGGTATACGTGCAAAAACGAAACGCACCGGTCCTTGTCCAGCTTGATGGTGGTGATGACCACATTACTGGGGTGGACACCGATGGGAGCGGTTGCGCCATTCGACTTGTCGCGCTGGACACGGTCGACGTGGATGACCCATTTCTTGCGGTAGACCTGGGTCACTTTTCCCTCCCGGCCCTTGTACTTGCCCCGTACGATGCGGACCTCGTCGTCTTTGCGGATGGGCAGCGAGCGGGTCTGGAAACCAACGAATAAGCTACGAGACATTGCACGCAAAAGGAGAGGCGGACGTTGTGCTTGCCGCGCAACTCTTTTGAGAGGGCAGAAGACATGATTTTGCGGCGGATGGAGGAGGGGGCGTCGAAGTGGGCCTTGCGGGACTTGCGCCGGGACGAGGAGACATCTGCAGAAGCGTCAGCGCAACCCAGCAATGCCGCGCACAAGACGCACCCGCGTTGTACTTCATTCTGACCTGGGTTCTTGAAGGTCGCTGGTGGAGGAAATTATGAGCTGCGTGGCGGTGCTTCGTGGGAGAACTGCCCATGAGCGGAGTTTCAAATTTACTTTTATTTTATTTTATTTTTGGGCCACAAAACCACTTGAATGCATTCCACGTAGTACAGGTGCTATCCAGAACGCTCTGTGAATATCCAGGGCGAGGAGAGGCCAACTGTGAATACTTCAAGCTGGTGAAGCTGTCGCCAAACACAGCCAGTCGGTCTTTCGGCCGAAAGCGACTTGGACTCAGCCATGTCAGATCCGCCAAAGGTCAAGTCGTCGAAACTCACCTTCAAAGGCGAGAAGCCCAAGAAGAAGCGCAAGCGCGAGGACGGCGACGACAGACCCGGTGGGAGCAAGCGCAAGGAGGAGGAAAAGGATCCCGAGGACTGGGTCCTGCCCGAGCAGCCCAACGAGATCCGCGGGCCCACATTCATCGTCCACCCCTCCGACCCATCTCCAATCTGCGTAACATACAACGCTACCTCCACTCGTGTCGTGCTCTCTACCCTCGACAAGGCGCGCCCTCTAGACGACCCTGAGGATCCCACCGCAGAGCCACCGACACTTCTGGAGCGCACACCGACAGATGTGTCGCAGGTCTGGGTCATAACTCGCGTCGCGGGCTCGTTAACAGTGAATCTGCGTACCGGCACGGGCGAGGGCAAGTTCTTATCCTGCGACGCCCACGGGCTCGTCTCCGCCGACCGCGACGCGCGCGGCCCGCAGGAGGAGTGGACTCCCGTCATCCTCCCCGACGGGATGGTCGCGTTCATGAACGTGTACGAAAAGTACCTCAGCGTTGACGAGGTCGCGGGCGGCGCCATGACGCTGCGCGGCGACAGCGAGGAGGTCGGCTTCCGCGAGCGCTTCTGGATCAAGATCCAGTACAAGTACAAAAGGAGGCCAACGAGGAGGAGAAGCAGAAGAAGGACGGGCTCGCCGACCCGACGCGGATAGACGAGACCGGCACAAAGTCTGCTTCTTGTTGCAACTGAGTGATATTATTCTGACTCGGAATTCACAGCAAACTCTATCAGACGTGGGGAATGGGGCGCAGTGTGGTCTCACAGGCGGACAAGAAAGCGCTCAAACTTGCCCGCAAAGAAGGTCGGCTAGCGGAGGCTATGCTGGATCGTCGCGCGAAACTCAAGAGGTACGGCGCCCGCACTGCTGTTGGGCTACATCCTAACTGTTATTCATCCAGCGACCGGTTCTGTTAAAGTATATATTATCGTGTAAATTGTACCTACCTGTAGCTTTATTGAACCTCTTTGGACATGACCGATCATCGGAATGAATGACCGTATATTGGCCGGAAACAATCATGTCACAAAGCTGTATTCTAATGAATTCCGGTCAAGCTACATAAGACGGAGAGCAAGGAAAGGGTGGTGTTGTTGCAGATAGAGGGTGATGTAACAGTAACAGAAGATAGAGCCATAACTATTCATGATGGGTGAAAAGATTACAGGTCGTCGTCTTCCTCCGGGAGAGGAACCGCCTCTGCCTGTAAAAATAACGCGGGGATAAGCGGGCTGTAGAATTGCTGCGGGGTGCGGAGGCGTGCGTACCCGTGCCAATTCGTCGTTGTATTGGGCCATCAAGGCAGCATCGACCGCGACCTCGGCGGGAGCGAGAGCAGGTGCCGCAACAAAGTCGAGCGAGGGGTTTCTGGGTTCGCACACTGTAAGCACACGCACAAGTCGAGAATCACTATGGCTCACCCAACGAGCTTGCGCCCGAGCCAGAGGAACGGCTTCTCGAAGTTGTAATTTGACTTTGCGGATATCTCAAAGTACTGCAGGTTCTTCTTCCGGTGGAAAGTGACCGCGTTGATCTTCACTTTCCGCTCCTGCGCAAAATCAAATCAAATGAGCACAAAATCAAAATTAAGAAAACAAAGAAAGTAGTTTTTTTCCACGAACCTTGACATCGACCTTGTTCCCGCACAGGACAATGGGGATGTTCTCGCACACCCGCTCGAGATCACGGTGCCAGTTGGGCACATTTTTGTACGTGATTCGGGAGGTGACATCGAACATGATGATCCCGCACTGGCCCTGGATATAATACCCATCGCGCAGCCCGCCAAATTTCTCCTGGCCCGCGGTGTCCCAGACATTAAAGCAGATCGTGCCGTAGTTGGTCGTGAACGCGAGCGGGTGGACCTCGACACCGAGGGTGGCTACCAAGCGTAGCGTGAGATGATTCCTTTCTTGACAACGACGACGACGAGGGGGAGGCAAAGGGAAAAGAGAAAGACGCGAGCAGAGGGAAGCAGCATACCGATGTACTTCTTTTCGAACTCGCCGGTCAAGTGGCGCTGGGGAATTGAGCAGATCAGTACGCGATCTTGGGTGGAAGCGCGAGTCGACCGACCTTGACGAATGTGGTTTTGCCGGTTCCGCCGTCACCGACTGGAGGGATCACAGATCCATCGCAGACGTGGGTGGGGAGGCGCGAAGTGGAGGGAGTGGCGAGTGAAAGAGAATGCAAAAACGACAGAACATCGATCAAAGGGAACAAGCGAGTCAGAGTGTGAATAATTAGGATTGGCGAGGAGGATGCGCACCGAGAACGAGCTTGAACGTGGGGATCTGTGGGTCTCCAGACATTGTGGGATGAGGGAGGAGAGAGAGAAAGAGTTTTTGTACAAGTCAAGAAAAAGGTTCGAGTTGAAACCAGTAAACAAGTCAAATTGGTTGTGTTTGGTGCTCGCACGGTTCCGTTACTCCACTTTTGAGCGCCAATTTCCATTCGAGCATAGGCAGACAAAGGCGGCCTCAAAGGACCACTCTTACGCGCGTATTTCTTCCGAGAACATTCAGCACGTCCGGTGGGTTTTTCCGGGTATTTTTGTGGAATTTCTTTTGGTATTTCTCAGATTTGACCGTATCCGTCATTTTCAAGTATCGATTCGCGAATCTCGGGGCCAAATGCCAAGTCTAAGTACGCCGAATTGACTACGCTCCTTATCACACAAAGCGAGACAAGTTTACGAATCGGGAAAATCTCCACTTTCGCCAAAGTTTACGACAATGCCAACACCCTTCCCTCCAGGCGGTGGTTCTGAGCTGGTCGTAGTTCGTAGAAGTGAATTCCCAGTGCAATTCTCTCACCTCCATCAAACAAGTTCTGCTTTCGAGTTGAATGTATAATTTATCAGTTGTATGCCAGGTTATAAAAAGCTATGACCAAAGACTTGCTAGCTCTTGTGTTCTTGAATCGGAGCCACCTCCTGCGCAACCAAGAGTTTGACCAGGTTGCCTTTGTTTTGATCGTGTCCGGCCTCATGTTCACCGTCAGGTTGCTCCGAGTGAACTAGGTGTAAGCATTTTTCTTTCCTTTGACATCGTTGCCGTGTTCTTGAATTTTATGGCGGTCACTGTGAGACGGTGTGCAAGTCCTAGGCCTCGGTGACTTCCGCGGCGGCTCCCTGCAGTGATTCAAGTCCTCTACGAGCCGTCAATCTCCTTTCTCGGTTCAAACTATTCCGTCCAAATCGTTTGTCTCGGCGGTCGGCAACGACTCGAATCTGGCGTTTGTACGAGGAAGCCGAAGACACGAGAAACTTCAATGGCATCACAGCCTACAGCTGTAGCATAGTTTTGCCGTCCACAGTGAGCGCCCCCCCCCCCGTGTTTCCGAAGCCAAAGCACATTCTCAATCCAGATTTCGCCCCAACTCAAAGTATACGTAGACGTTGAACCTGAGGGGGTTCAAACGTCAGTACGTAACCGGCATTTGGCGATGTTTTGCGGCCGTCAACGGAGGCGAAGCCCCACCTCCAGCGCCGCTTGCATGTATCTTCCGTGTTGCCTACTTGGAGTCCCGATGGTACTGGAATAGCTTGAACGCAAATAACGCATTTTTCAGCCTCGCCTGACAGTCTTGCCTCCCTTCCCACTTCCGAGATCTGCGGCCGGCTTCATCCAACGGCCAGCCATCCAATGACCTAAACGACCAACGAAGCACCGAAAGATCGGAGCCAAATGGCGTGGTTTTGCGTGATATCATCATTCCCATCGTCGCGCGCGCCCACCGTGCCGCGGCCAACGAGACTGAAGGCGTGCGTGAAGTCGTTCACGAAGTCAAATCGAGACGGAAATCCCTTTTATCCGTTCGGCATCCGGCATCTCGGCAAGCGCAGGAAATAAAACGGAATCAATGTCAACCGCGTCCGGGCTCCGGGTCTTTTGCTTGCAGCTTACTACCATGGCTTCGCAGTCCACCAATGCCCTCCCTCTCCTGTGCCTACCGACGACGTGGACGAGAAACGCGCCGCAGAACAGAAACACGGTAAACCCGGCGCAGCTTGGAAAGAAAATGAGACCCATGAACTACCAAAGAATCGTCTCGGGATCGTGAGGAAACTGTGCAACAAGTTTTCGGACGCTAGAGCGCTTTTTCCATTTTGTAGGTTTTCCTGGCGCTCACTTGACGACATTCCTAGTGAGTTTTATCCGAGCTAATGACGTCAATGTGTTAATGAAATTCTTTGTAGGCTGCAATGGATCAGGTTGGTACTTGTGCGATTAGCTGGACGATGCATTAAATCGTGACAATAGACCATTGTGGCAACAGCATTACCGACGATTGTGGAGAAACTTGGAGGGGGGAAGCTATACAGGTATGCATGTGAATTATCAAGGCAACTTGGACTCAATTCTTCGACCATAAAGTGGGTGGGAAGGTTGGTTGATTTTTCTTTGGCACGTACTTGTCCTCATTTGAACTTAGCGCGTACCTCCTGGCCGCCGCCTCGCTCGGGCCGCTGTACGGGAAACTTTCTGGTATGTTTTAGGACATAGATGATTTCTCAAGAGTTAACCCATTCCGTGTTTCAGATATTTTCGGTAGGCCGCCTTGCACGAAAGCGATTATGGTTTTGAATTTGAGCAGGGAGAAAACCCCTTCTTTATTCTTCTATTGTGATCTTCCTGGTACGTTCCCTCCCCCTCCCATTATTTTATCTAATTGGTCCTAGATTGGTTCTGCACTCTGCGGGGCCGCCCAGAACATGACATGGCTCGTTGTGTGTCGGGCGGTACAAGGCATAGGCGGTGGAGGAATCCTGCAACTCGTGAGTCATTTGATACGCCGTCTCCGTTTGCTGACCGGACAACTTCAAGGTAAACATCACAATCAGCGATATAGTCTCCCTGGAAGAGTAGGTTTTGCATTATTAAAAACGATCGAGCCTGATTATTTGACCTAGCCGTGGAAAATACATTGGACTCCTAGGTAAGAACCGCAGCAATTATGTATTTTAGCGGATGACCGGAGGTACTAGGCGCAACCTGGGGCATTGCTTCCGTCGTTGGGTACATGCTTCGAACCCACTGTGTCCTACCAGTGCTCTGACGTTACGTTTCTACTTTCAGGCCTCTTCTAGGTGGTGTAAGTAGAGACGAGAATTCTGTTTGGTAAGCTAAAAACGATTTTTTACCCAGGCCCTCACTGAGCATGCAACATGGCGATGGTACGATACTCTAGTCTCGATTTGTTTTCTCTGATCTTTCCCCAATTCTCAGGATCTTCTTTATCAATTTGTGAGTATTCAAGAGCCCGGGGCGCACTCTTATTGATGCGTTTTTCAAAGGCCAACCGGAGGAATAGCCGCGACCCTCTTATTTTTGTTTTTGAACCTCAACCCCGCCCCCTACGGACGCTGAGCCAGCACAACAAAGAATTTGACTATGTGGGCCTCGTCCTGATGGTATCTGGCGTTATTGTCCTTCTCGTAGGGTTCAACTCGAGCGAAACCAGTTGTAAGTAGAATGTTCTGCGATGTGTCAGCTGTGCACTAACGAGCGACCAGGGTCATCCGCCGAGACGATTGCACTCCTCACCGTAGGCTGCGTACTCCTCATCATCGCCGCCGTGAACGAGATTTTCACCACACGCTCGCCCATCATCCCGCCTCGGCTATTCCAGGCGAGTTCATACAGCTGTTTTTTTGAATTTTATTTATTGATTCGCCGCCTCTAGACACGCACTACTGGTGGGTTTATATGCTATGGCTAACGTTTAGAAGCCATTGAACTCAAAATAACCAGCGATATTGCTTACGACTACCTTCTTCCACGCCCTCGCCTTCTTCGGAGGTGATTTATTTCAAAATCTTGCTCCAGAATCTGTCTCCTGACGCGTCTCAAGGTGCCTACTACCTTCCGCTGTACTTCCAAGTCCTCGGCTCCTCCGCCACCGGCGCCGGTGTGAGGTACGCATCGCAGCTCTCCGTCCTGACACATCTCCACGTACGAATAATGCACTCTACAGAATGCTCCCCTATTCCCTCGGCGGCGCCCTGGTTTCGGCGTGCTCTGGGCAGGTCGTAGCGCGGATCAAGGCCTACCGCCCTATCATCTGGTTCGCGTGGCCGGTAATGACGCTCGGCTATGGGCTCATGATCACGCTTGACGACAAGTCTGGGGCGTGCGTGTTTTTTCCTTTCTTGCTTGATGTGTGCCGACAAATATATGCACGATAGCGCAAGAGAGTCGATATTCCCGCTTGTTGCGGCCCTTGGCGTTGGTTGCTTGTGTGCGTGTCGTCTTTATTTTCGGCCATGCTTTTAGTTTTGTTTATCATTTGTGAATTTTTTCTAGTCCAGGTAAATTTGCGACCATCTTAGTTGAATTTTCTAATGCGGCGCGTTAGACCCCGCTAATTGGACTGCAAGCGGCGATGCCCATAAAAGATATGGCCACGAGCACGTCGACGTATGGATTCATTCGGTGCGTGCATGTTGTGGTCCGTCATTTATATCCGCGGCTCATCTCCCCTCGCAGACGTGCGTATTGCGCTCCTTCATTCATCTCCATTTCCCCTCATTTCCCCTCGCAGAACTCGGAGGAACGGTCAGCATCGCCCTCGGCCAGGCGATCATCACCAGCGTGCGTCTGCACCTTTTCTTTCATTTCCCTGTGCTGAATGCTCTCTTGGCCGCAGACACTCCGTAAAAAGATCGCGCACATCCCGAATCTGACAGTGAACATCGACACGTCGCCCGCGGCGCTGAGCGAAAGCGTACTGACGCTCAAGGACATCCCCGACCCGACGCAGCGCACGGAGATCATCCACGCCTATGCGCGGTCGATCAGCATGATTTGGCTTGTCGTGACGCCGATTCTGGGCGCGGGGCTCGTTATGTGTGCGTTACCCATCCATAACTTATTATGCAATTCGATTTTGGCGGCTTACACGGACGATTGATTGGACAGCGCTGTTCATCCGGCGATACACGCTCGCGCGGAATATTGTGCAGAATCCGGGAAAGGACAAGACCGGCGCGGCGCAGACGGGCGAGGTGGAGAAGGGGATCGCGACGGAGGAGACGCCGGGAGGGAGCGACAGTGGGGAGGTTACTGAGGTTCAGGCAAACGAAAACGACAAGAAGGGGAAGTGGACCGCGGATCGCTCGACAAGAGCGACGTCAAGGAAGGTGTGAAGGACAAGGAGACGGTTTAGATCCTGATAGACTAACGCACTTATGCCCTGCGATCGGTGTAGAACACTATAGATTGTATGATACGAACTACATGACTCTGTATCCGAATACACCTGGATACTGTTGCTCAGAAGCAATACTGCTGGCGGACACTCGGAAATTCAGGATCACTCATAGGAAGTTCTCGATAGCAACGCCAAATGACTCTTCTCGCATTAAGCTACTGGCACAACTCCTCAGTTCTCAGTTCTCAGACCTCGGCCACGGAGTTTAGTCCGGACATTAAACCACCGTGCGCGGTGGATTAAATAAACCAGGGCCCTTCGGATGTTGGAGTTCAAACGATCGCGGCATCCTTTCATCCGTTGAATTCCAGTATTTACCTTGCTTGCCTGTTCGCAATCTGCGGCCCACTCCAATCGTTAACAATCAGAAAAAGTGAATCACTAGCGGTTAACAATGAAAAAAAAGCCAACTAGCGGCCTTTCCCATTCGGGGCGCTAGGTCAACGTTAAACCTCGAAGGAGTAACTTGAAACAGCGGGAGAACAGCGGTGCTAGGTAGATGTAGGTCCATCTAGTCCGACTTCCAGATAGCCGTCACGCTGGTGGGGATAACCGCAGTGTTTTTTTGGTGGTCGCGGTCTCGTCCGCGGGTGTAAATGGCAATATGGGGTTAGTTATGATACTCATGAATGTAAGTATGATGCGCATACAGCATTGACTCAGCGGGGTAGGGAACAGTTGAAACAGAGATCCCAACTACGCCCGTTTACGATGAATAAGCTTACCAGGTTGAACAAAATGGCGAACGCCAAAGGGCCGAACTCGAACTGAATGCCTAGATGATAGATCCGAGCATGAAAGGTTGTCGAGTCGTTTGCGGTGATGAATGACAGAAGGCATAGGACTTTCGCCAGCCCCGGGATCTAAAGTAAGTACAAGTTCATGCAGCGCAGTCCTCGGATCAGGCATTTGCACATTTGTCCTAAATAAATTTAACCTTTTGGCCACGCGACTTGGCGGGTGGTCTTAGGGTGATGTCATCAGGATTGCACTCTGGGTGTAAGCTTATCTAGGCTGGGCCGGCTGGACAGAAGAGAAGGCGAGAAGACGCGTGGGAGGATCGAGGCGGGGGGAATGACAAGATGGAGCGCGACTCGCGGGTAAGTATAGTGCTCTAGTCTTCTACAGGCACCGGAGGCTCTTTGATTCGGAGGGAACGGCGGGGACGCAGGTGACATGGAAGACTGAATAGAAGAGATGGATGCGATGTTTGTCGGGTGATCGTGCCTCTGGAGACTGGCGACTGGCGTCCGACTTTTGTGATGTTACGGCGTGACTTTTGTGATGTTAGTTACGCTGGAAAGTCAGGCGTCCAAGTATTTATTAGTGGCGAGAAACATAAAGACGATCAGCGCGGGTGGGACGCGATTGAGGCTGGCAATCGCATGAGAAGGGGATTGAGAGGTTAGTAGGTAATTCAATTGAGTCGAAAGAAAGAGCACGTGGTATAGCCTCGACTGCGCTACTTGTACGGTTACCTCCATATTTCTCAATTCTCTCCCTCGATGCCCTCTGAACAAAATATCTGCGCAGTGCTCGTCGACGAGTACAAGTGTTCCTCCTGTCACTGCCAGGTAGATCCGGCGAGCGACACCCAACCCGATGCACTTGTCTGCGCAGGATGCAGGGCTCATTTGCTGGCCGCGCTCACTCTGCTGGTCCCCGAGACTCGTCCCGAGCGCCCCTGCATCGACACATGTCCCCGCGAATCCCCGCTCCAGCGGAGACAGCGTCCCTCTGATGACCAGGACGCACTCCAAACATCGCCCTCCTATCGCCCCGCCCAGCCCGTCTACTCAAAGCCCCCGCCCGCGTCCCATTCCGTCTTTGTCCGCCCCCATTTCGTCCCCCCACGGTCCCAGGCAAAAGGTGACCCTCTGGCCGACATCACCCGGCTCCGCGTCCGCGTCCAGACGCACCACTGTCTTTACCCCGGCGCATCCTTCCATGGCACCCAGAAGAGCGGGCGCAACAGTTACGACGTCAACGTCACTATCGTGGTGCGTACCATGTCACAGTCCGCAGTGTATGCTGGATCTCGTCTTGTCTTGTAGGACGTCGACTTTGCCTCGTCCTTCCTCTGTGGCTACCTGCGCATCCGCGGCCTCACAGACGACTGGCCCGAGCTCACAACGTACTTTGACGCAGAAATCATCGGCTCGCGCTACGGCTTCCTCACACAAAACTGGGGCGCCACAGAGCAGGCCGATATGGTCCATTGGTCCCGCTTCCCCGCCTTCCGCCACGTCAAGAGCGAGCTCAAGAAGCCGCACCTCACCATGCCCGATCGCGACCGCGGCGCCGTCTTCATGCGCTGGAAAGAGCGCTTCCTCGTCCCGGACCACCGTGTCCAAGACATCAACGGCGCGAGCTTTGCCGGTCAGTCACCCCATCTTTTTTTGGAGCAGCAACCACCCGCTGCTGTGGGCGCCCCCGCTGATCCACCGGTTGCAGGTTTCTATTACGTCTGTGTGGACTTTAATCCCGCACCGATGCACCTTGACGACGAGGCGGCGGCCCCTGTGGCGGCGGCGGGTGAGCCAGAGGAGGTAATAGCTTCGCATCCGGGCCCGGCACCCGCGACGCCCACAAAGAAACCGCGGCGGGACTCGACCATCCGGCGCGCGCTCTCCGCGGGCCCGCGCCCCGCGCTGATGAGCGGCTTCTACTTTCACCAAAATTCGGAACCGTTCGTGGCTGTCTTTCTCTCCATCCTTGCTTCGACTTAAATATGGGTCACTGCTGTTGTGCACAGGTATCAACAGCTTACGCTCAGCCACCTGCCTGAGCGCACGAGTTCGAGTTTTGAGTTTCGCTAGCCGCCCATCTCCGCCCCCACCGTCTCCGTCTCCGCCATCGCCGCTTTTGTCGTCGAGCGGGACGCTGTTGTTTTCTTGTATGATAAGTATCGATCGATATCGCACGCATCCAGTATACGTATACCTCTCGCTTTCTGTAATATTTTCAACTCGCAACCCAAAGCATGTTCTCGTCATCCCGCTTTCACTCAATCATTCCTCCGTTCACCACGAACACGACATATCAAGCACGCAAGCTCAGCTGGTACGTTTCGGGCGTCTTCACGCCGTCAACCCTGCAAATGCCGCAACCTTTGGCAGGATCAGCATAGAAGCGTCGCACTGCTGTAAGTATGCAGAACTGCCATTGGCTGACGGAAATATGAGAGGCAGGGTGGCGCTGACAGAGCGACGTTGGAGCGCACGGCCTCTGAATGAATCTTCTTCAGTCGTGGCTGGAATTCAATCTCCACATCGCCTCTCAGATATGGAGCAAGCAATGTTAGTCCGTGCGCAGCTATGACGAAGGCCGCGGCGAAGATTCGGCAAGCCGGGCCGGGGGCGCGTTGATGATCTAATCTGGAGTTATTGCCAAACATGGGCAAATTGGCTCTTGACAGCTTAGTACTCCTGTTCGGGGATGGGACGTGCTGAGAGATTTCTCGGGTGCTCGTGTTGGACTTTCTCCTCACGTTCGCCGTTGAGAAGATATCTCAAGGTGCATTGTGTTGTGGACTCAATGACGCGACCCGCGACCGCGTTCTCCTCCAAAAGACCCCCAAGAAGAATAAGTAACACTTCGAGTTCAGCGTGAGCAGAGCACCAGAACGAGACTTGTTCTCCGTTTTTTCCTGCAGGACCGCATAATCGCTGTCGCTGTCATTCACGAATTCCTCTTATTCGCGACATGAAGTCGCAGGGTCCTTGGCTCGTCACCGCGAGGTGGGTACCCGCCAACGACAGGGCCGAGTGTAAAAAATTACGGCCAAGTTCGGTTCTTCTGGACAATCAACTTTGATACGCTCGAACGGACCTGGGCCTCCATGCGTGTCTGAAAACCAAGTGGATGTCCGCCTGCGAGGGGTGGCCAGCCAGCTGCTTTGCCGGCGCTTTCGTCCATTTGTCCCATCCGGTAATAAATACCATCCAGTCTGCCAAGTGCGCTGGCTTGGCGTTACACGTTGAGTTGAGGAACAAGCAGGGTCTGCGTGGCTGCGAAATAATCCACCCATGCTGGTTTGCTGGCTTGGTTTACTGCTTATATATGCAGGCTACGCCACTTGATGATCCCCGGCGGCAGCAGATCATGCGAACCAACCATTCGCGCATAATTGTTGGAGTGGAGCGAGCACTTGAGCAGAGTATAGCATAGAGGTGTGGGTGGCAGAATAAAGCAGAGAGCAGAATAAGCATTGCACGGTGTGACAAAAAGCACTACTCGGAAACGAATGATATAAAGAATTGATCCAACGCTTGTGGTTTGGATCTTCCTTCTGCCAATAGCACACTGGCTCTGGGAGGCTCAGGGCTTTCCCTCCCTTCGCCATGTCCTCCCATTCCACTTCGTCATCCGCAAATCTCGTAGGTATCCACTACAGGGTGGGCAAGAAAATCGGCGAAGGCTCCTTTGGTGTCATTTTCGAGGGTGTGTTATACTCTCACCGTGTCGGCCAACCACCTCACCTTTTCTGCAGGAACCAATCTCCTCAACTCCCAGACCGTCGCTATCAAGTTTGTGCGTCCAACGACTGTGCAGCGCGCCTCCAGTCGCTGACCTTTGTGTGAATCGTGCAGGAACCCCGCAAGGCCGAAGCCCCGCAGCTGCGCGACGAGTGCCGCTCATATCGTATTCTCGCAGGATGCAGTTAGCGTCGTCCTCGCGCCTCCTGAATCCCATTCTGACTGATGTCGTGCAGCGGGGATACCCCAGATATACCACTTCGGACAGGAGGGTCTGCACAACATCCTCGTCATCGACCTCCTCGGGCCCAGTCTCGAGGACCTCTTTGACATGTGCGGCCGCAAATTCTCCATCAAGACCGTCTGCATGGCCGCGCGCCAGATGGTGCGTCCGCCCCGTCCGCCGTGCGGCGTTAACTCAGCCGCAACCCCGTAGCTCTCGCGCGTGCAAACGATTCACGAGAAGAACCTCATCTACCGCGATATCAAACCGGACAACTTTCTCATCGGGCGGCCTGGCACAAAGGGCGCGAATGGTGCGCCGTGCTCCACTTTCTTACTTTGGATTAATGCGGGCTTGTCGTGCGGCCAGTCGTGCATGTCGTCGACTTTGGTATGGCCAAGCAGTACCGGGACCCCAAGACAAAGCAGCACATCCCATACCGCGAACGCAAGAGTCTGTCCGGGACCGCGCGCTATATGAGCATCAACACACATTTGGGCCGAGGTGCGCCGTCTCGTATCTACATCTCTTTCCTTTTCTAATGGGACGCAGAACAATCCCGACGGGACGATCTCGAGGCGCTCGGGCACGTCTTCATGTACTTTCTACGCGGGAGCCTCCCGTGGCAGGGCCTCAAGGCCGCGACGAACAAGCAAAAGTACGAGAAGATCGGGGAGAAGAAGCAGACAACTCCGATCAAAGAACTGTGCGAGGGCTTTCCTGGTCAGTCCGGTCCCATTCTATCTATTCTTCCATTCCACACGCGCGCCTCGCTCCTCCGATCTATTTAAATTCTTCATTTCCGAGTTCGGGACCAGAGGCTAACCCCCAACCCCACAGAGGAGTTCGGCATCTATCTCAACTACGTGCGCAAGCTGGGCTTTGAGGAAACACCCGACTATGATTTCCTCCGGGAGCTTTTCACGAAGGTTATGAAAAATAACAACGACTTGGATGACGGCGTTTTTGACTGGAATTTACTAAACGGTAAGCCTCTTCTCTTGTCCCACAGTGATTATCGACGCAGCAGTACTAAAACCGGATCGAAGGTGGCAAGGGCTGGGAGGCATCCGTGGGGCAAAGCCAAATCCTGCAGCAAATACAAAGCACGGGCCTGATCGCCGGCAGCCCGCACGAGCGGCGGCGGGAACCTCGAGGCGACACGGAGCGGCGGCGCGTGTCGCAGGGCGGGCAGATCGTCCCGCCATCGCCCGCGCTCGTCCGACACGGCTCCAAGCAGCGCAAGGTCCCGAACGCCCTGACGCCCGGCAACGGCAACTCGCCCGGGCAGCTCACGCCCCACTCGACCGCCGCGCAGGTGAACGTGCCCGTCAGCCGCGGCGCGCCGCAGCACCCGTACGCCAACGCCGCCACGGGCGGGTTCGACTTCGGGCGCGATGGCGGCGACGAGTATGGCGGGCAGCAGCAGTATGGCCGCGCGTCTCCGATGGTGTCGAGCGTTGGCGCTGCACCGCCGGCCATCAGCAACGTGCGTGCGCGCGGGGGCGACGTCGGTGTGTCGCGGGGCGGAGATTTCAACGGACAGGACGACGAGCCGCCCCAACCCAATACTCTCATACGGATTCTAACATGTCGATGTGGCTGATACCTGGTTCTCTGCATTTTTCCATGCCCTCTCTAACGTTTATCTATCTCGCGCTTAATTTTTTACTTTCGTACCTGTCGCTTTCGTTTTATGAATTGTGAGGGCCCGAAATGATAATGGAGGATTATTACATTAGTGCGCCATGTTCCCAAATGCAAGATACAAAATACATAACACGGAGGGTATGCCTAGTTCTTATCGATGTTCTTCTCATAGCTTGTCTCCCAGTCTTGGTCGTCGTATGGGGTTGGAGATCGCGACGCTGACAGTGCGCATCAATAAAAAGTACAATGATCAAAATCGACAACCACGTACGTCTCTGCAGCGAACGGAAAAACTTGTCTGCTAAACCACTCGCGTTGGCGCCCGTCGCCGGCGTTTGTCGTCGGAAAAGCTGAATGCTTCCACTTGGGTCGTTGACATTCCCGCTCCCTTCCGAGCCGTCCTCGCCCTCGAAACCGCGGACAGGGGGAAGCGGGCGAGTAGTCGATCTGGGAACAAGGACAAGGTCGAGGCCGTTCCCCGGTGAGTTAGGGGGAGAGAAGCGTGTAAAGCGCCGCTTTCTGGGCCGTTCTTGAGGTTCCCGCCGATCATCCTCCGCATATGCGTGATATCGTTCAGGCTCTTCGTGCCGTTCCCGTTCCCGCTCCCGCTCCCGCTCCTGAGCGTGAGCGTGAGGCCCTGGGACCCAGACGCGCTCATAGCCGTACTGCTGCTCGGCGTGCTGCCTTGGGGGAGGGAAGGGTGCGTTGCGGTAGCCGAAGTGCTGCTGATGCCTCGCCTGGCGATACTCTTCTCAAACATCAATACAGCGGTGCTAGCACGAGCAAGGAAACTTACCTGAGATATCCCTCGATGGCATGGAGCGATGCAGATGATCGCCAAATGAAACGCTTCCTCCTCTTCCGCGGCTGCGACCACGATAAGAAGCGGACCACTTTCGAGTCTAATTCGATGAGTGTCGTATGGAATAAAATTTTCTTGGACTTACGGGGAATCCTATATTGCTGCTACTTGCCGGTGGTGGTTGGAGCTGCGGCGCCAAGGCCGACACCATACCACGAACAAAATCGACCAAGCCTTGAATTTCGGGGGCATTTCCTCGAGGGGCTCGGCCAACTTCTCGTCGTTGCATCTCTCTCAGCTCGGCAGTCTGCCGATCTTGGACAGCGGAGATTGTAGAAATGCGGTCCATGATTGCAGAAAGTTGGTCCTGGATACCAGGAGACGGGCGACTGTTCGATGGTCCTGATGAGGATGCTCCACCTCGAGAAGCGGGGACAGCCTTTTGCTTGGCTTTGAGAGACTGTCTCTCCTTCGCCGCAGCGAAATCGGAGACATGTCCCCGCTCAACATCATGCTGAGTTTGGGCCGCTGAGATCATGGAAAGATGTTCCGTGATCTGATCAAGTTGGTCCTGAATACCAGCAGGAGTGTTCGTTTCTTCTGGTGACGAGGAGGGTGGAGAAACAGGGACAGCCTTTTGCTTGGTTTTCCTCCGGGGTAGAGCGGGGGCGGGGGCAGGAGCAGAGGAGGAAACAGAAGTGTTCAGTTCTTCTGGCGGCGAGGAGGGTGGAGAAATAGGAACGGCCTTTGGCTTGGCTTTCCTCTGGGGTGGAGCGGGTGCTGGGGCGGAAGCAGGGGGGGATGGAGAAGCGCTCAGTTCTTCTGGCGGTGAGGAGGGTGAGAAATGGGAACGGCCTTTGGCTTGGCTTTCCTCTGGGGTGGAGCGGGTGCTGGTGCGGAAGCAGGGGGGGATGGAGAAGCGCTCAGTTCTTCTGGCGGCGAGGAGGGTGGATAAATGTCAATGGGACCAGCTTTTGGCTTGGTTTTCCTCCGCGATAGAGCGGGGGCGGGGGCGGAAGCAGGAGGGGGACGCGAGCGGATAGCATTCGGGATTGACTTGCTGTTTTGAACATGCGCGGTATTGAAGGCAGCGGCAACAGAAGATGCTGGTTGGGTGGTGTTTTTCTCAAAACGAACCTTGGTGGTTTTGGAGGTACGGGAGTCTATACGGGCCAGCTTTAGTGGTCGTTCCTCCTCGGAATCCGATGTATCAGAAAGTATGACATTCTTCGGTCGAGAAGGTCCAGCAGCAGGTCGCTTGGGCTCGGGAATGGTAGATCTCAAGATTACTGGTGGCCCTCTGGGCGGCTCCGTGAGTTTCGGCCGTTTGCGCAACGGAGCACCATCATCTTCAGCCATCTGCAGAGACTATCAGCACAGAAAAACCAAGGAGGCTAGACATACCCGAACACTGACTTGAAGAACACTTGGCTCAGCGGTTACAGCTGGTTCGCCCGTTCTGTCCTTGCGCTTCGCAGGACGGAGAACAGGAACAGACGGCATCAGAACATAGTCTAACACAAAGCGCTTTACAGCTTTGGGGGGAGCTGGTTGTGGAGGGATGATCTTCGCGAACTTCGGCGCCTTGACTGTTTTTTGTTTAGGGAGCTGAGAACAGAGTCAGTAGGTTCCCACGAAAGAATCACACAAACGTACCCCGATCTCCCACGCCTGGAGATCGTAATGCCCTGATTTCCACAATTTCGAATTTGCTGCGACCGGTCTGCAAGTCGGGAAATTCGTAGCCAAATAGGCCAACTGGACCTCGAGGTCCGGAACATAATCAGGCGCCTCGAGTCGGAGTTTGGCTATTTCGGACGAGTATCGTTTGCTACTCGCGAGGTGGGCTGAATGCAAGACTGATCCTCCTTTGGGGTCCTTCTCGTAAGCTAGGAAGGCTTCCGCAGAATGCAGGTGGGTACTCCAGGCCATATGCGCGAAACAAAAACCAGAGTGGCATTTTGCGCACTTCATCGTCCAAGGATTTGGTGCATCGTGGTGGAACTCGGATTTGGCTCTCGTGCACCTCCTGAGGTCATTGTGGTTCAGTGCCTACCCGACATTATTACTATGAGAAGGGACGCAAGAAGTATGTCCGCACTTTAGTCATCTGGAGTCTCTGCTTCCGAAGGACGATGGCTGCCCTAAAGAGGCCGAGCTTGTCCTCTTTTCGAAGTTCTCTAAAGAGATGTGAGGATTTTTTCTAGATATCTCGAGGGCATACTGACTGATTAGAGAGCATGCGACCTGTGTCTTTGCGCATCAGCCCCGAACAAGCCGTGAACAAATCGACAGCCCGGGCTCGGGCTTGGAAGAGTTTGTCGGGGTGGCGGCATTGCATGGGACACATGACCTGGCAGGCGCACGTCCGTCCCTCCACATAGCAGCCAGGGCATACGATGAATCCAGCTCCAGGTTCGGCGCGTCTCGGGCCATTCACGCAGGAACGGCATTCAAAGAAGCTGAGAAATATATCTCCGCCACAGAAATCGCAGGTGATCTGCTCGATTTGTTCATCTTTTGTCTCGAGTTCGGCCAATTTACGCATGTTGGGGGCCTCGGTGGAATACTCTTCGATCAGTATCGAGTCGAAGAGAAGGAGGGTTCGTCGAAGTGCGTCAAGCTGCGTCAACATGTCCTTTTGAGAAGTACTCGCTATGGCATTTCGCGAATCCGTTGAATGTTCCGGTTGCGCGCATAGAAGATTTGACACAGTCTCCGACATTTGCAGGAGAGTATGATAAATGGTGGCCTTGACTCGGTAGGTCTCCGTTCGGCACACCCTATAAGAAGGGTCAGCTGGCGCGTCAAGATGAAGAATAGTCCAACCTTCGGTATAAAGGCAATTCGTATCGCAAGGCCAGCGTCAGCCCATCAAGCGTCATCCTCGACCAGGAGGTTTTGAATGTAATCCCGCCACTATTGACGACCTGATGCATAGAGCGAGGAGGAACCAGTACCAAATCACCCAGTTTCTGTTCAGTAATATAAACCGTGAAAGGAGCCTTGGCTAGTTCTTCAATGGTAATAACATGTGCTTCGTGATCCAAGACTGACGGTGGGTTCGGGTCAGGTTTGGATATGGTAGAGAGCCGAACACACCTTGGTTCAGCTTCGTCTGAAAGTATTCTGCCGCAGCATTCGCAGACGAAGTTGCCGTCATAAACCAGAATGAAGACCCGCCCTTCTCGGTGTAGCACATCAGGTTATGGCCGGAAGAGGCGCAGAGATCTGGACCATGGGTGAGGAAATGGGCTTGCTGGGTATAACAGGAAGCTCACCCTTGTGACATGGGGTGAATGTGTCACCAACTCCGACATAGCACATTAGAGTCTCTGGGCGATGCTATTGACAGCTCAGCGCAAGTATATGGAATTGCATAGGTACGCACACCCTTGGGTAGGTTGTTCAAGAGATTGTCTGGCGAGTCCGGTGCAAGATTCGGCGGAAGAACCCCGCCACTGTGCAGGAATTCGTTCCATTTCGGCGGGCACACAACATCTTTGCCATATAATCTTTCCTTCTCTGAAGATAATTGTTTAATGAATCGATAATGAACCAGCGGCGTTGAAAGTCACCATCCGGCGTCTTGAAAGGAGATATCGCTCGCGTACGCGCGATAAAGTCGGAGAACGCGATGTCTTTGTCCGTCCGGTCGTGCACATTTCGGACACTTATGGCATCTGGAGAAAAGGTCAGGGAGAAAACGCGTCGAAGAATGTGTGACGCACCTGGCCCATTAGCCTGGAACCATTTAGGAGTGAACTTGCTTGTGGGCCATTTGGAATGCTTGTGCAGGCCTTCGACAACCAAAGGGACGCCGGGGTTGGTGGCTTCATGATGCTTGATCTGGTCGGCCACAGACTTGTTCGCGGACCACCGAACCCGAGGTACGTGCTCGAAATTCTTGCTTTGGCTGAGCAGCCAGTCCCGGGACCAGTCTTTGCAGGTGAGTGTGGGTTGCGTTTGAGATACGGGTTTCCTTCGATTCTTCATGTCCGTCATAATCAACTCGTCCGGCACGGATTGCTGCGCGTCGGCGTTGAGTGAACGCTCTTCCTCGTCGCAAGTCGCGACGGAGGTCGACAAGGAGGAAAGTGAATCGTCACGTGAGTCGGCGCTGTGAGATCGACCGGCAGATGGCGACGATGCGCCTGAGCCGCCCTCTGTAAGTCCAGTTAAGTGAAGGCCAAAATCAACGTGTTTCGAGAGATGTGGGGGTGAGGGAGAGTCGCCCCACTGTGGTTGTTTAGCCATGAGCCGCGTCCTGAACTGCTCCATAGCGGAACGGAGGGCAAGGAAAGTACAATGTCACAACTGATCTCCGTGTCCTTATATTTGGGCGTTAATCAAGCGTTAATCGAACAAGGCCCATCGTTCCAACCGTCAACTGCGATACATATAGCCGTACTAGGGTCTGATAGAAGATTCGGTTCTGCAAACACAGCTGTCGAGCCCCGGAAAGAAAAGATCTACTGCGCGGAAAGCTGATGGTCCTCACTCTCCCATCCCCCCATACGGCGTTTCTTCTGCCACCGACGGCGCACATAGGTCTGGTCGATTTTAAAATAAGCCGTACCATGAATTCAGTTGGGCGCTTCGCTGTTCCGCCACTGCTGTTAAAACAATCGGATTCAGATTAATGCTGGTGTCGTAAATTTGTTAGGCGCCGGTTGGTCATGCGCATGCAATCGATTGCTTGCGACGTTCTCAGCAAACGGCATCCAAATCTCGAAGGAGTTGGGAGCCCACAAGAAAAGAAAATGAAGTGGCCAGTGGCCAATGCACCTAGTCTGTTTGGATCCTAAAACACTTCAAGTCTGCAACCGACAATCTTCGCAAAGATATGGTCTTGTATGCGATGCTAAAGCGGTGCCAAAGTACACGCTGCAGACAAGAATAGTATCGCTGCTGTGAGGCCGTGGAAGACAGAAACGATCGCAGCTATTTCCAGGTCGGCGTCACCCGAGCTGTGCCCCAGAGCTGTCGAGGCGTGTTCTACTTGCAACCATGCGCCACTGCAGGATGAAACGTGCAGGGCAGTTTGCGCCATTGTTCAACGATAGGTGAGAGGTTCCCATGTCAATCTGATGTCAAGTCCCGTCCAGTCGGAGCAAAGACTCACGATTGTATTAGAGAGATCACAGGACTGTCAATGCAGGTGGGCTACGGTAGATGGCGGGGGGTGGTTGTGGGCGTTCAAAGAAGAAGCTTCAATGTGACGGCGGCCAGCTGGGAATAATCGCCAAGATTTGCGTCGATACCCGCCAAAGTCCGCGGCCGTGAACCCGCAAACTAGTAGGTATTGTTATGGCTAGCCGCCAGTCTCCGCTAGTCCCTGTCCTAACCCAAACCCCTGCGCAAGTCAATGTCTAGTGTTTCGTCAGGTTCAAATCCCCTTTCCCTTTCCATGCACGGACAGGGAAAGCTCCACCTTTCCGGGCAAAATCTTACGCCATATGTGAGGCAGTACACGTAGTGTGTCCTGAATCAGTTATGTGCGATTATGGTCGAGGATGGCGGCACCAGTGTAAGTTTCGAACCGCACGAGCATCAAGTCAGCCTTGGAGTCTCTTTTGTTGAAAGATGAACGTTGAACGTCGAACGCCCGCACGGTTGAAAGATGGTTAAGCCTCATCAAAGTCGGTGGATTCCTCGTAATGGCAGATGGGAGATGAAGAAAGTATGGGTGCCTCGCATGTGAAAGGCTAGAAACTGGGGAGAAAGGAAAGGTGTCACAGATGGGTTGCCAGTGGGCCGGCTGAGAAGGCTCTTCAATGCATCCGGAGGGAACCGACCAGAGTGCGGGCAGATGGGAAAAAGATGAATGTGCCAGCACTTCTTGGCCATTACAGTAACGGTGGTGATGGTGTGGTATGGTGTTTGGTTGTGCTTGGCAGGAGCCTCGTAGTCATAGTCAGCTTGTCTTAGCTCATCTGCCTCCCCTCCCCGCTATCTCGGAGTGGCCCACTCCAATGGTATAGAACGGCTGTGTGGCTGTGTAAGACAAGGTAGCACAACAGAAAATGTCAAAGCCGTTGCCTCACCAGAGCTCGTACCTTGACCAAGACATCATAAATAATAAGCTGGCACCTGCATGTGGTTATACAATGCGCATGAACGAAATGCTATGTACAAATCCATATCCATTAAATCCTTCAGGTATTTTCGTCCAATATTCCGCAAAAGCATTAAGGTAAAGGCCGAGGAAAAATGAACAGTCCGAGGAAACACATCAAGAAACCAAGAGAATGTCGTGGGGACGGAGCATATGGTCATAAAGCCATTGCAGCGGCGAAACAGAAGGACGTGCACGACGGGCATCCTACCGCCTGAGTTCGCCAAATCAATAAAACGCGTAACGCGCTTCATGGCGCGCGTATTCTTCCTTTGCAGCCCTCCGGACCAAGTGGACTCTCCGTAGTCCTCGTCTGCCTCCTCGTCTGCGAGCCGAGACGCGCGCGAATGCTTGTCACATAGCATCCGCCCGTCAACCTCCCAGTACTCATCCAGGCGCTCCTTGCACCCGCCCGACCCAGGGAACTCGCACAGCATGTGCTCGGGGTGGTAGCGGTCGCCCGCGTGCGACACCGCGCAGGGGCCCTCGATGGGCTGCCCCACCGCGCGGCAGCACATAACGAGTCATTCGCCTCATGATAGTGGTAAGCGCACAGTGGCTTGCCTTCATGCACGTAGAACGTCTTGTCTGGGAACGGTTTCTGCGGCACGGTTCAGTTCAATTGCTATCTAAATACCAGAAAGTGAATCGAACGCACCTGACAGGTGAAGCAATTGAAGCATTCCCGATGGTACTTTCCCTTGAGCTGCCCATCCGAAGATGACACAGCCTGTTTCTCAATCGGCAGGTTACACCTCCGACACTAAATTAACATTCGGTATGTCAGAGGAGGCCAGGGAACGAACTAGAAGCACGTACCTTGGGTAAATACATGTTCTTCCAGCATTTCTCACACAACACCCCACCTCCATCCACTGCCACCCACTTTCCGTCGTCGATCTTCTTCTCGCACCGTACACAAATCTTGGGCTTGCGCGGCGCCCGTGTCTGGTCGCGGGTGGCGGAGGGCTCTCTCGCCGGACTCAGTCGCGTCTGTGTAGCCCCTCCAGCTCTACGGGAATCAGGTGAACGATCGCTGCGCCGGCTTCGCATGCTGGCACCATCGTCGAGTTCCTTCCTCCTCGCCTCGGGCGAATACGAACGCTCCCGGCCCGTGGAACCGCCTCGGACGTCTTTCAGTCTCGAAGCCGCACTCAGAGCACTCCCACCGCTGCCATCACGGGTATGCCCGCTTCGTGAAGGCTTCAGACCGGGCCCACCGAGACGGTCATACGCGCTCTGTGGTGTCTGCGGTAGTCCAAACGCTTCGGCTACCGCGTCGAGTTATTGCGTTTCAGCACAGGGGTTTCACCATAGTCTGATCCTTCACTCTCGGAATCACTTCGACCGCGCTGACCGGTTCGTGTTGTGGCGGGAGCGTTGGACTTGGTGGGGACCTCGGGTTTCTTCGCAAGCGGTGTCGGCGGGCCTCGTCCGAACGAATCGAATGGGCTTCGTAATTCGTTGACCCGTCTCAGGTCCGCGGCATCGTCGTCATCGTCGTCGTCGTAGTCCTCGTAATCCGAGGCCGCGGAATCAGCATATGCAAGTCCACCGTAGTCAGACTCAGAGGACTGATATAGCGAGTTGGTGTCTTTTTTGCTGCTACTTCCGCGAGACGAGATAGACGTCGACGACTGTAGTTGAGCTTTGAGCGCCCGTGGCGGGAGACCGTGGAGAGACCGGGGATTCAGGGTATGATGCTACGCCCGGTGAGTTGGAAGATCCGGAGGAGGTTGATAGTGGTGGCGTCGAATCTGGAAACCAGACACTAATCAGAATGATTCCTCAAACCGGAACAACTAGACTCACCGCTCCTGATGGTTGGGCTAACGTCGATGTTCCGAGGCGGGCTTGCCTTTGTAGGCGGTGGGGTGGGCGCCGATGGGTTGCGAGCGCTGAACATGGCTGCACGCGCAGCGGCCGCAAAACCTCTGCGGCCAACACCAGCCATTCCCGCCTCTCCCCCGACTTGTGTAACGAGAGGTGGGGGTTGTGGGGGCGGCGCTACAGGGGAAGAAGGTATTTCCCTGCCAAAGGGGCGGGCGGTCGTGGGAGACATCCCAGCAGATGCATTAGATCCGGACCGTGCGCGTCCAAGGTTGGCAACTGGTGGACGACGCGAACCGGAGACTCCCCACCGGACGTGTAGGGATCCCTGGAGGAGGCGCGTGGCGCAGGCGGGCCGCCCGAGAGCGGCTGGAACGCGTCGGATACGAAGCAGGAGGTGCGTTGAGAGATGGCCACCCGTATTGAGTCTTAGTTGGTCATTGCGCGGGGGCCCCGGATTCGCTGGAGGTCCGCGGGAACCTGGAGGCGGAGGCCCACCCACGAGGCCCTGGAGACGCTGTGGCAAAAGAGATGTTGCTGCGTTGGGAGTGAATGAGGGTTTGGGTAGATTGAGGGAATTCTTGGAAGAATTTAGGGTAGGGAGGGGTGGTGCGGGGGCGCATATGTGCTCTCCGAGTTGGTCCATAGGAATCTGGAGGCCACAGTTGGAGCACTTGACAGATGGTAGCATTTGGGACATGCGGCCCGCAGCGGGCTGGGGACTGGACATAAGCATTGGGCTGCAAAGACTGGGGTGAGTTGTAAAGACTTGTTACGACCAGCGCGGGTGGGAGTGTAGTAGCAAGCTTAGCAGTACTTGCACATCGACGTCGATTCGAGAGCAATAAAAAGTCACACAGTCACGAACCTAAGCGTGTGTTGCCGTTGGCAATCATGATCATCAAAAATCGCGTCGAATCCAAATAACTGATTCCAAGACACAGCAAATTCCGATTACTCGGTGCTTCGGGCACACACACCCCTTCCGAGTATCCATTTTTACTGGCCTTTGTGACTCAAAGTGCGCTCCTCCAAGCCATCCCGCAACCGCCAGAGTCCATATGCACCATGTCGTCGATCTACCGAACCCACCTGATCTTCAATGCTTCCATGACAGGAACACGCTCTCAAGAAGCGCCAGAAATTATATTCGATGGTGCCATTCATGAACCTCCCAACCACAGCAGCCTCTTCACCCCATATTCCATCTTTGCATACATGCTCGTCATGCGCTGGGCCTCCGCCAACCTAAATAATCAATTCGGGGTCAGTGTCGTCGCCTCGAAACGAGAACTCAAAGTAGAGGAGCGCACCCAACAACATCCTCCTCGGCAACCAACCCCACAACGCCCTCCCAATACGTCCGTCGTTCCCCATCTCCTCGCACGCCCGTCGAATGCTGTCGACCATCAAATCAACCACTTCCCGACAGCTGCCCGCCCCACTCAGCTCCTCCGCGGAGTCCACATACGTCTGCGTCCCCCCAAAGCTGCTCGTGCGTCGAGTCCGTGCCGGGTCGATAGGCAGCACCTTGAACGCCGCAAACGACGTCGTCTCCGTTGCGCCGCCCACCACGCTCAGCAGCCGCGCGGACAGCGCGCCCGCCGCCGTGTTCTTTCGCCCCAGACTCGCCGGAACGGACTCGCGGATGCGCCCAAGACTGCTCGTCGCCGCCGCCGATAGGCTCTTGATCGTCACCTTGCCCAGGGGCGGCATCTTACTATCAAGGCTGTTGCGCACCGAGTAGCTCGTCACGCGCGTCGTCTGATTCCCCCTCGCCCACGACACGATGAATCCCGCGTTCTGCTCCGGATCGCGGCTAGCCTCTTCGAGCGGGGAAAGATATACGCTCCTGTACAATTAAAACATAGCTCAATCAATGATCCGAGTCGATGTGTTGCTAGCAACTGCGGCGGGCTATGACGCACCTTTCGCAATCCTAATAATGTCCCCAAGGGGTACACGGGTATATATCTTGACCTTCTCCAGGGTATAATCATAGCTCTGCACCCGAGTAAGTATTAGGAAACACTTCCACAGGAAACACGCACAATGATATATAACGCAGTAGCCGTCTGCCAGTCACTCATAAGAGTCCAGAAACACCTGAGATGATAAAAGACCCACCAGTAACAGCACCTTCTCTTCCCACTTATCCCCAACGCGCGCGTTGAGCTCCTCCGGCGCAAACAGCGTCCATCCAGACAGCAGTCGCTCGCCCTCCGCCAAGACGCGCGACACCGACGTCGCAATGGCCTCTGCGCGGATCTTCGACAGCCGGATCAGGTCTCTCGGGTCCGTCGACTGCAGCTTCAGCAAGAACTCTGCAAACACAGACAACGTGCGGTTCCCCAGCATAAAGTCGATCACGGCCTGGCAGAACCAGTCGCTGAACGTCGACGTGTACATCCGGGCGAGTGAGTTGACGCCGTCGTTCAGCATACCGCCGAGGTCCCGCTTTCCCGTTCTTGTGAAGTCGCCCTTGAGCGCTGAAGTCCCGGCACTACGCCATAGATCAGGACACAATGACCTTGCGACCGAAACAAACACGCACTAAGCCCGGCTGATAGCGTCACCGTTATTCGCCCAGACTAAAACATTCACGTTATGCTTCTGGCCCTCGAGAAAAAAAGCGTCACACTCACCATCGTTGAATACATTGTCCGTCTCCGTCCGGCCTTCCATCGCGGGATTCAAGAGCGCCACGGCACCCAGCTGATTGTTCAGTACGTATCGCGCAAAAGCGGACTGCGAAGGAGACATCAGGTTTGACGCAGACACTTGCGAGCAAAAATCACCTGAACGACGTTCGTTCGGTCCAGACAGTCGATGCAATTCACGCGGAAGACGCCCCTCTGCGACGACATGGTAAGGTTACCCGAGATCCAGAGATATCCTTGATGCTCAAAAGTACGCTCCATGGCATCAATGAGCTTGGAGATATTCTCATACCTAAAATAAATTTATTCGTTGAGCAAGGTTTAAAAACAGGAAGGAAAAGAAGCACTTCATCCCCTTGGTTTCCGTGTGGAAGTCGTACTCGTGGTATCTACGCCACGGTTTAGCCGGTATTGCAAGCGGAGGAAAAGGAAAGGCTTACATGGCGTCCTTATCCGCCAGCTCAGTCATATACTCCCGATACCCCTGTGTAACCGACGCCTCTTTACCGTGCTGCTCCGCAAGATTGACGATAGTCTTCCATCCGAGTTTCAGCACACACAACCACCACCGAAAGGGAAGTAAACACACATGAGGTCCGTACTTGGGCACCGTGCGTTGGAAATGTCGCTTGAGCGCGTCTATGTGCTGGTCGTGTGTGCGGTCGGTAGCGAGGAGCGGAGGAGGCTTCAGCCCATACCCAGTCTGCGTCCAGAACAACGGAACTATAACGATATTATTAAAGAGAGTTGAAGCAGCCGAACAGTGAATACGCACTGGATCCCCGGAGTTGAACATAGGCAAATACATTCGACCGTCCCTCGCGCTACGGGGTATTAATATGGCGCAGTATAGAAGAGAATAAAGCGGCAAACCTCCACCCGCATAATCGTCTCAGTCTCCACGAAATTCGCAACATGCGCGTCGTCGTCGATCCCCCGGCGCTGATACCGCAGCCCAGCACGGTCCCGCGATCGCCGCGACACTATAATGTAGTCCACCTCTGCGTCTTGATCATGCGTCAGCGGGTCTGGCGGGATCGTGAACTTTGCGATCTGGTAGTAACCCTGCATGATGGGCAGGACATAGGGGTGCACCTACATCCCAAGCATGAGTCAGATATGATAATCAATGAACAAAGGGCGCGCACCCCAGCATCGACAAACGGCTTCGACATCCATTCGTTCCACCAGAACCTGCGGTCAACTCGCCGCCAAAGCGGGAGTGTTGGGTTTGGTTCCACGAGGACGTCGTCGTGCCGTCTTCAACCTGTACCGCAGAATCGGGAGACGGAGCGGCGTTTAGGTCAACCAGGAGCGAATGTCGCTTTTGCAACTTTGAAACTAGGTCTTGTTTGTGTTGCAGGGAGCGTGTAATATCTAGAACCATGTAAGATACAAGCTTCGATGAATAAAATACACGGACCGAACGTGTATGCGAAATACATGCCACCCTTGCTAAATTCGCGAATGACCTCTTTGACGATCTTGTCTTCTAGCTCAGAGTGCTGTTCTTCGGGCGAGGCTGGGGCGGGAGCGAGCATCTCTATAACCTTGCTCAAGACGGCATCCGGCTCCTGCTCCTTGATCATCGCGTCGAGAGACTCGCGTTCTGGAGGCTCTTCTGCGACAGTCGGTGTGGTGGGCGTCGGAGGGACCGACGTCCGCTTAGACAGTCGACTCCAGAAAGAGAGGCGGTTGGCCAGAGTTTTCGCCACCGGCGATGCACTGATGGATTGTTCGTCCGCAGGGGAAGACAGATCAGAAGACGAAGCATATGGAGATGCAGGTGACGGGTGCTCGTCGCTATTGAGATTGAAGGACGTGGCCAGAGGGCTCACGACTCGAACGTCGTTTGTAGGGGCAAACTGGACTCGCCGGGAGACCTCTTCATCATGTTCAGAGGCAGCCTCTTCAACATTGTGGACGGAGGGTAGCGAGTCCAAGGTTCTGCTGGCGGGAAGGAGAGAAGGGCGCGACATATGCGCGTTCCGGGAAGCCAGCGTGTTTACGGCTATCCTGGCGCGATGCTCCGCGAGCGGTATCGCGGTGATACCCTTGACACTGTATACCGCATGGGTTGCGTTGAGAACTTTAAAGTGAGTGAGTTACTGTCAACCTGGGGTGCAGATGGTGCCAATTTCGCTTACGGTGCCCAACATCCGATTTAGCACTCACCACCAGCAGGTACGACGCTAGAAAGTGACAATCGATTTGGAATCGCAGAACAGGAGCTGGAAAGCGTACCAGAAAATAGTTCCAGCACGCCGATGATACCGTATATAATAACGCTCTCGGACCAATCGATCCCCTCGGCCTCGCCACCGCTCGAAAGCTGCTCTACCTTGACCGACTTGCTCCACGGAAGACGCAGATGGGTTGTTGGCCCGGGATCATCAGGACCGCGTCCAGAAATATGCTGGCGGAGTAGTAGTCCATGAGGTGTCACCAAGAGGGCTATATGATCATGGGGACATGGATGTGGCATCGGGGGCACGACATATTTCGGTTGCAAGCCAGTAGTAACGTGCTGAGGATTTGTGGTGGAACTTGAAGGAGACCCGGCAGCCGAAGTAGAGGCATTGGATGACTTGCGAGTCGAGAAGAAGCGCTTCATGGCGCTTCAGCCTGGCCCGAGGCTTGAATTTCTTGGGCGTCTTTGCGTAACCGTTTCGGGACAAGAGTCGCGTTGCACGTGCCACTGCCGATCCTCGCGATGACGTTGAACGACAGGCACGAAGAACCTTTCTACTTTTGATGGCGCTTATTGACTGCGCTACGACGAATGGCCTCGAGAAATGTGGCTCTGTACGCATGAGAGTCGAGACAAAGAAAGGACTGAGGAAGGAGTGCCTAATCACAAGCGGGCGCGTAACGCGTATAAAATAGGTAACCACAAACGCGTGCGCATACAAGGGAAGCAAGTGCGAAAGACTCAGGTAGCAAATATATTGCTCGTGAAAAGCGGAGCGGACATCATCGATACTGGATGTACAGTTGCTATTAAACCCTGCAAAGACATATGTTTAACATGAAAGAATTGTAAAGCGCACGTATGTAGACGGTTCAAAGTTATTACGGACAATGGGCAAAGATGCTCGCGGCATCAGAATCGTCGTCGAAGGAGAATCGACGGAAGGAAGGAAGGCGATTTTCCAAGGTGTCGCGGCGCGCAGTGTGACAAAGACGCTGGAGAAAATGCAACGATGGCATCCAGATCCTCGAGCATGGTCAGATCTAGATGACGAAGCAGAGGCATCGGGACTTCGATGGCGAGCAGGTTCGAGGTACAAAGGCAAAGATCCATGTATTCCCAGCGCGCACGATGCGGGATTAGTGCAGACAGAATTTTAATTGCGTCCGGATGATCATTGTCGTTGAACCGGAGGGAGAGCGGTAAGCATCGGAACCTGTTCAACCACATGTCGCACAGGTGGGTTCCTCGGTCGAAGGGAATGCTGGATCGGACAGGGATATCGCCCGCCAAAGGGTAGGGGTTTCTAGAGCTATTTCTCGCCACTCGCGACAAATCTGGGTCACTGGCAAAAGAGTGGGCGAGTAGAGTCCTGTAAGCGACGGATGGTCGGGGCCCGAGATTGGCAGGAAGTGGATAAAAATCTCGGTGGTGAGCTCGATTGGTCGCGTCAATACTGGGTATTTGAAGGAATTGAGTCGCTCCTGAGCCAGCTGCCAGTGTTTCGCGGTTCAGATTGCTCAAACTCGGAATCCAATATCTTGGCGTTGAGAAGAGCACGATCTGCCGCAAGATGGGCGAGCTTAGGAGGTTTGGTTTCGATGTGGGTACTAGGTGCGGTTCGAGCCCTCCAAGTTGGAATCCAAGTTGTTCGGCGGACGACATCACTGCCACACTGACGGTAGCTGACAGTGAGGCACCGCCGTTCTGGTCATTCCATTGGGTACAGACGAGGCACTGCAAAGAACTGCAACACAATGATTCTGCAACGCACATTCAAGAAAATGGGGGAAAGCTTGACTGCGACCGACACATCCGTATACTTATATCCGAATTGCTACAGTTTCAATTCTGGATAATCCGTCCCCAACTCTCTGGTGCTGCGATTTTTCTCGAGGGATTGTTACCCCCGCTGACTTGGAGGAAGTAACTGTTGGGCTCCGAGTCGGTCCACCTCAGGGCAGGGGCCCACACGTCTGCTTCTTCGTCAGGAATATCACGGAAAAATCGTCTTCCCTGTACAATTACCTGAATCGGTACTCTCAAGGCGGCGAAGAAATGAGAGCTTCTAGATCACGAGACTTGAAGATTTTGCAGCTGCCCTGTGCTCCTTGTATATTCAGGCATGCAATACACCGCAGATCCAATGCAAAGTACCATTAACAGTTTCAAACGTTGGCTACTTTCATTAACATCAGTAGGAGCAGAAACAAAAAATACTGGAGGCTGTTACAAGAGGTCGTTATTATCTATCGGCCGAAGTGAATTGACAAAGGTCAACAATTAGGAACTGTTCAGATTTATTTGAAGGAGAGACCGACCAAGTCCGCTGAATAATATTTCCCAGCATCGGAGGCTTGGCCCAACATGTAAGGCGCACCTCAATCAATTCCAGATACGACGTCAGTCTGGCCAACTGTCCGCTCGAGCTGGTAAAGGTGCAGGGCTCGAACCCCTGGGTCTCCGATCCATTTTTTATGTTTGACATTAAGGACAGAGCGGCGCGGCTGACAATGCGAGTTGAACTTGAACATGGGTATATTCGGTAAGGTAAGCGAGCTGACCCGCATGATGGGATCATCGATCAGATCACTTCAAATCTCTTGGCGCGCCTTCACCCTACGCTGCAATGCCTCGCTAACTGCAACTTTGAGTTTTCGCTCCCTAGATATTTGTCGCATTGCATCCGCCTGGATGCGATCATCGCTCAGTCAAGACCCATTTGAGCTGGAAAGTGTCAGGAACGACGGTACAAAAGAAGCATTCGGGCTCATTTTGAACCACGACGGCGCCCCGCTAGATCACCTGTTTACTTCCTCTGTGTTCGCGCCAATGGCATACCAGATCCGAACTCTCGGCATTTGGTACCCTATAAAGTCCAAGTTAAAAAACATCTTCAAGTTTGAACGTTCTTGACATGGGCTTCGCGTTTTTCGCCGTCGTCCTACTAGCTCACTGCAGTTTGGTTTCGAGTTATGACCTCTACGCTCGAGAGGACTACACTGGTCCATTCACTGACGGTGGCTCATGGACTAGTGGATTTGCCCAGGCCAAAGCTCTTGTCGACCAAATGGTGCGTAGGGAGCCACCTTTCTGGCGAGATGCTCAACGTTCTTCCCAGACTATTGATGAAAAGGTGAATTCCAACCGCATGTATCTGTACCAATCTCCAACTGCATTTCGAGGTCAACATTACGACGGGTTACACCGGAAAATGCGTAGGGTTCACCGGAGAAGTACCCCGGTTGAACTTGAGGGCCTTATGTTTGCAGGTCCGTGCTGACCACTCATGTTCACTCGGCGCCAGATTGACTTGTCAGGATGGCCCCGCTGGAGTACGGCCTGTTCGCCGCGTTTCACAGTTTCCGGCTGGTGTTACGACCGCAGCGACGTGGAATCGAGATCTAATGGCTGCCCGAGCGACTGCGCTCGGTCAAGAATTCCACGAAAAGGAGTACGTTTGACAAGTGATTAATTCGCTGATTAACATTGCTCGCAGGTTAACATCTGGCAAGACTTCTTGACATGTACCTCTGGCAGTCGCTCAGCTCTCTCGCAGGCTTGGCCCTGTGACTGGAGGACCACTCGGCAGAAGTCCCTACGGTGGCAGGAATTGGGAGGGTGGGTTCTTTTTTTCATGAAGGTTTGTCCCACTGACGTCGCTTTAGGTTTCAGTCCAGACTCGTTCGCTCGTTCTTGTCGCGGTATGTAAACCTTCTGATTAATCGGTATTCTGTAGATACTAAACGGGGTTGCGTCTTACCTGTCGATAAAAAACGCTCAGGACCAAGGTATTGTCACCTGTGCAAAACATTTCATTGCATACGAGCAAGTAAGCCGCGCGATATTCGGCTCCAACATTGTTTGACCCTCGTTGAAATAGGAAACTTTCCGAAACCCATACGGACTCGCCGACCCTGCTTTCCCCCCTTTCGTGCAGTCACCGATCTCGTCCAACTTTGACGATAGGACGGCCCATGAGGTATACCTGGTGAATATCTGTTTACTAACAAAGACTGTTACCGCCTAAACTCATCGTAGTGGCCGTTTGCCGAGGCTGTCCGCGCCGGAACTGGAGCCGTCATGTGTAGCTACAACGAAATTAACCAGACCCACAGGTACGAACCCTACGGTGCTCCGTGTTTATTAATTGCTCGATATCTTCTAAGCTGCTCAGACGACCATACACTTAACCAAATCCTCAAGACAGAGCTTGGGTACCAGGGTGCGGTATCTCTGATTGGGGTGGAACCTGGGATACAGAGTCATCTGCTATTGGAGGGCTCGACGTCTCCATGCCTGGGACTGCGGACGGCGGCGTGTTTGGAGATTTCTTTGGTGACCAGTTGATTGCACTGGTTAACAACGGGTCGGTTTCGGAGGCGCGCCTCACCGACATGGTATGCACTTCGGAGGTTTGGTGGTATTAGCTGACAGAATGTCCAGGCCCTCCGCACACTCACCCCAATTTTCCAACACCAGGATTTATCCACGTATCCTGAGCCCACTTTTGACGTGCGCGACTTGACAATCCCCACTAATAATGTCCGGCGAGACCACTAAAGATCATCAGGGACATCGGCGAAGAGGCACTTACTCTCGTTAAGAACAACCGCCAGTCGGGCGGCGGCCTCCCGTTCCCAGCGCCCTCCTCCATGGGTTCGCTTGCGGTCATTGGCGAGGACGCGGGACCATCGCCGTACGGCGCGACCTCTTGCGGCCAAACCGGCAGCGCCTGTCTGATTGAAAACAATGGAACTATGACGATCGGCGGCGGCAGCGGCTGGGCATACCTCCCTACACAATCGACCCACTTGCGGCGATCAACGCTTTGTGCGCGCCGACGGGCCCGACATCAACTCGCACCTTGAGAACTGGGACTAGCTGCGCGGCGTTGCAGGCCAGCGTGTCTGAGACGGCGCTCGTATTCATTAATGCGTACGCAACAGAAGGATTCGACCGCTTCAACCTTTCCGCGTATTCGGAAGGGGACGCGCTCGTGAAGGCGTTGCAGCGGTAAACAATAATACGATTGTAGTGATGCACATCCCAGGGCCCATTGTCGTCGAAGAGTGGGTTGACATGAAAATGTGCGTTACGTGCTGATCCTTATACGCCAGAAGATCTCACGACAATTGTATAGGTGACGGCGGTTCTCATTGCGCATCTTCCGGGGCCAGAGACTGGAAATTCACTAGTTCCCGTGCTGTGGGGCGAGAAATCACCGTCTGGAAAATTGCCTTATACTGTCGCGAAGAACGAGTCTGGTTCGTTTGTGATTTCAGATCCCGTCCAAACGCTGTTTTTATGATGTCTAGACTGGCCGCCGAATACCATTGTATCGGATCCAGTAATTGCGCCTCAAGCCAATTTTACGAAAAGCTGCTTGTCGACTATAAAGTACGTGCTGCGGTACCTCTCCTATCATACATGAGACCGGAACTTTTGCAGTGGTTCGACGCGAAGAACATCACCCCCCGCTTTGAGTTTGGTTTCGGCCTGAGCTACACAACCTTTAAATTCGGGACCCTGAGCATCGCTCGAACGTTTAAGGTAGATAACACCTCGTCCAACCCACCGCAGAGCCCTTCGCAAAGCAATCAGATCCGGGCAACAGCATGTATGACATTCTGTACACTGTGAGCCGTATCCATGCTCAATCTTCACATTAACGGCGGCCAAACTTTCCATAGGCCACAGTAGATGTCGCCAACGATGGAGCAGTGCAGGGCGCTGAAGTCGCGCAATTGTATCTTTCGGTGTGTCTTGACCTTCTTCCGGCCCACCGTTGTTCATTGGCGATTGCCCACCGGTGTAGTTCCCCGCCAGTGCAAACGAGCCACCATTTGTTTTGCGCGGATTTGACAAGCTTGATCTCGCGCCGGGTCAGCAGCAGACTGCGACATTCGAGCTCACGCGCAAAGACCTGTCGGTGTGGGACGTGGTCATCAACAATGGGAGAGTAGGTCCCGTATACGTTCTGCATTCCCCGCATTTACTGATTACTCTGTTGAATAAAGTTCCTCAAGGCACATTCACTGTCTCGGTCGGCGCGTCCAGTCGTGACTTGCGGTCTGTCATCACGCACAACTTTGCGTGATCATAAAGCCTCCGGGAGGGTATTCATTGTGTTCGCGCGTGATGTTCCGCTATAATTGTTTTTGATCACTTCTCTGAGGCCCGAATTACACTTGCGAGGTGATGTTATCACCTGCAGGTTATTCCAGCGCAAGATAGAGGTCTCCAGTCTGGTCGATTTGAGGATGAATTGTTATGATTCTTGCACTTTGACAAAACTGCAAACGACTTGAATGACGCCAACGACGGGGTCGCGGGGTCCCATACTTGTTGACTCGGTGCGAAATATATTTGGAACTATCAACTTGAAGAAGACTGCCGGAGCAAATGGTTACGCATTTGGTGGGAGAACTGTCTGACATTCCCAAATTAAGGAATCTCAAAGCCCAAGTTGCGATGTGAGACACTAGGGGCGGTATTTAAATTCGTAGCGGCTCTGGTGGGTGACTGTTCAGTCATTCTATCTCTATGTTTAAATAACGTCAACCACGACATTTGGCTCTGAGGCCGAATGTAGTCAACGCCTTGTCAATTCTCAAACATACAACAGTCAGAAATAACGGGCGCACATTTTAGCAGATCTCGTACCTCCGAGTTGCGACGGTTGCTTTTCCTGGGACATGCGTCGCATTCGAGTTGTCTGCACTAGTCGAAGTGGAGTCGTGTATTTGTCGATGCCTCCCACCTACCGGACACACGCTTGTGGGGGAATGGCGGAAACCATACATACTTGATTCGAGTCACTTGGTGGTCTGGTCTTATCGATCGACGCACGAAAGCTTGCGGAGGAATTTTCGGAGGAAGGGAATAGAGAGAGAGAGCAGTGGGATTAAGGTGGTCGGAGCAAAACACGCATTTCGAGCTCGACTGGGCAAACGGGAGCTCGGCGGGAAGGATATTAACCATGCGGAAGCCCGTCTGTCTACCGTATCCCGGTCCTTGTTCAGCGGCTTGCTTACCTGGGATGGTTTGATCTTCGAGTTCTGTTGATGGCCTCCCGACGCATCTAGAAAATGGTGCTACACAGCTTCCGCGTCGTTGTATGATAAAGCGACAAGGACCGGGACATGTTGAGCTCAAGATACAGCATTCGCTCGGCCACTGGCACTGGATGGATTTTGTATGCGAAAGAAGAAGAGGTTAAAGTCGATGGATGGGCAGATTGGTTCACTCGCTCCACAATTTCTTCCACGCTCGCGCCGAAAGCATTTTAGTCGGTCCTTTAGCGGAAGATCCGACCAATGAACCGGAGGGTGTGCGCTTTGCGAGATGGCCCGCCGGGATGGGAGACCGTCGGACCGTCGTTTATAAGCGTCGCACTGGCTCCATCCACTCCACAGTCAGCGGACGGAGGGAGGTGGCAGACCACCAGATGGCATCTTTGCGTGAGTCTTGGCATTCACCGTTGGCCGCAGAGTCCGAGGATGAGGGGCACATGAAAAGAAAGTGGCTCCGGTCCAATCATGGTTTCTCTGCAGCAATTCGCTCTAGCCGTGAGGGAGCACAATGCGGATCGGTCTCTCTCGTAGGGTCCGGGTACTGTACTTTCTGGGCGTGTCCTTGATGCCCGAGTCGGGCGCCACGAGAGGTATACATAGATCCCAAGTCGTAGGAGCCAGCCACAAAAGCCGTCGGGCAATCGAAGTCAGCTCATCCGTAATTCGGTGAATACACGCAAATGGAATGAATAGATGGCGGAAAAATACCGGAGAGGAGATATGGAAACTAAACAGATGTGGATCAGACGTGCAGGGAAATGGCGATTGGAAGTAAGTTGCACTGTCTCGGAAGAAATTCCGCTGGCCTTCCAGAATGTGTAAAATGCTTTAATGCAACCGTTGTATTTATCAGGATTGTGCCAATTACAGATGCTGCGGACCATCACCATCATTTCATTAAAGACTGAGAAGGGGACTGTGTGTCTTGAAAGATCGTCGCTGCATCAATAGTTCGGGAGCTCTCAAATTAGCGCCAACGCCGAATTTAGCACAGGCGGGCTGCAGCAGACGGGCGGACTGTGGCGAACACGACTTGTGTGGATGCTCTCCCAGGTTTGAAGACAGTCAGAATTATGCGGAGCCAGACTGACCGTGTGCGACCGACCGGAGAGACCGAAGGTGTAGAATAGAATAAAAAAGCTGTTGCGTTAATGATACTTGCCTGGATTCGTTTGTATGAGATCGATGCCTTGTATTGACTCAGATCTCGCGCCTTCGGGATCAGAACTGATCAGTTAGCCTTGTCTTGTGCCCCGATTTCGCCGAGTGGGAAAGTCGGAATGTCATGGTACGTCATGTACGACCAGAAATTGACTTGCGTCCAGTACTGCCACAGACATAGAAGAGAGACAGGCTCGAGCCAGTGATGAATTTTCGGTTTGCATGCATCCATTGACAGTGGAGTGCGACTGCGATCCAGTAAAGGAGGATAATTTTGATTCAAGTGAACGCCAAAGTCATCGCGGACCTCCGAACCCCTCGGGCAAAAGTCGGATTCGCATACGGACTCTTTAGCCCGCCTCAGAGTCGGCCTACGAACGTTGTTCGGGACCCGGGCGGCTGTCAGATAATTCCAAAAACGCAAGCTAAGGTGGAGCAAAATATTGCGGAGAGTCTATGTCCAAGTGTTCGCTTCTTTACGACTAAATTCGTGTGGAAATGGCTCAACTTGCTGGACGGAGGTGATCCGAATGGCGGTCAGAATCAATACGAGACGACGTTGTGCGAAAGCGGGTTCATCTTGAGCCCGATTTGGTGCTCAGGGTTGTGAATCAGAGGGCTTGACAGCTGTGAGAACTGTTTTTGAACCCAGCGAACCAGGAGGAATTGAGGTTGTGGGTGTTGGCGGGTCCCGGTCTTTCCCAAGTACTTTGAGCCTCAAAAGCGGGACCAGATGTGCCTGAATTAATTGTGTGGTTGACAGAGAGAATATACGCCGATCAAGGCAAGCACACGAGAGTGGAGCGAGCGTGAGAGGACAGATGTTGATCATTGCGGAGTTTGAAAGCATGGCCCGTGGTTGTGCCGTACAGCCGTGCGATTGCCTTTTTTCCCGCACCATTTCCCGCACCATTCGTTGGTAAGCCGTATTGTATTTTTTAATGGAAAAGGACTGTCTCAGAGGGCAAACCAGATAAGAACAAGTGACGTCTATACCATGGCATCGCCACCTGCGAAAGACTCTGCGCCAGCCACCACCGAGGACGCGGCAGACAAGCCGTCCCAGCCGTCCACAAAGAAACCCCGGCAGCGCAAACAACAAGCGGAGGGTGCTTAAACTGAACCTACTTGATACCATTACTTACATGCCGCCCAGCTATCCCGCCCCCTGTTGTTCCTACCCGCCGTACATCATGAATCATCACGCGCCTGGCTACGGCCCGCCCTTCCAGCAGTACCCCCCGCCCCCGCCCCACGGCACTCCAGGCGCCCCTCAGTATGCCTACCCCGTCCACCCCTCCCCCTACCCGCCCCACTATTATCCCCAGTACCCGCCCCAGATGATGATGTACGGCCCCCCGCCCACCCACCCCGCCCCGGACCAACCTGGCTCTCCGGCACAAGACTCCGGTAGTGCAGGCGTCAAGCGCAAGCGCAAGTCTACTGGCCAGACTGGGCGCAAGGACAAGGGCTCAGACGACGACGAACCGTCGCCCGGGGATCTCACCCCGGCCCAGCAAAAAGCACAGGCTCTAGAGCTCAAAAAACGGACTAAAACTCAGCGTGCTTGCGACTCGTGTCGCAGCCGCAAGATCCGCTGTGATATCCTCTCAGATGCAGAGCCCCCCAAGTGCCAGCACTGCAAGCAGTACCAGTTTGACTGCACTTTTTTCCTCCCTATCACCGAGACCCGTTTCAAGAAGAAGAAACTCGAGGAAGAGGAAAAAAATCAAGAGAACAAGTCTCCCGCCGCCGAGAAGCGCGATAGTAGCGTCTTTGGGCCCACTTCCGCCGCGCATCTGCTGCACTCCCAGGCCTCTATCTCGTCCCGCATCTACGAAGGGTATGACTCGCGCTACCACCACAGCTTCGAGGTTACTCGCAGCGGCGATGGTCTCCTCCGCGTCGAGAAGCCCGTCCCTCTGAAGGAGCCCCCTCTGTCCCTAAGCCCGTGGATCTGCACATCGAGCCCCAGGTCATTGAGCAGCTCCTCAACGCGTACTTTGCAGAGGTCGCGCCCATCTTGCCGATCATGACCCAGGCCGAGTTTCTCGCGACTCCCGCTCCGCCGCCGATCCTGCTGTACTCGATGTGTCTGGTGGCCGCCTCGCGCCGTGAAGTGCCCCAAGCGGTATTTGACTCGATTCGCTATGCGGTTAACGGCGTCATCAAGGCCGAGGATGTCCTCTCGACCCCTTCGATGGCGAACGTCCAGGCGCTGCTTATTTTGTGCATGACCGGTGACTGTCACTCGCAGTTTGTGCCGACCGCCCTTTCGGCGATGTGGGCGAGGCTGGGATGCGCAATTCGCATGGTAGATTTTTTTACTCCCTTCTGGCTAGCTGGAAATTAATTTATCGTAGGCGCAAGATTTGGGATTACACCGCGCGGAGCTCGTCAAGCAGGATATCGAGCTTAGGCGCCGTGTGTGGGGCGCGTGTCTCATCAGCGACCGGTGGTATGTTCTTTCCTTCGGTTCCGTGCCCAACATTTACCCTTGTGTCATAGGATGAGTCTTGTGTACGGCTTCCCCTACATGATAGACGTGCACGATTGCGACGTACGTCTGCCCTCTTCGGGTGACGCCAAGGACCTCTACATGGACGAGCTCGTTCGCCTCAGTGTCATTGGCGGACGCGTCGTGAAGACTATCTATAGGTATGTCGTTTTCGGTCGTTCTATCCGTCCATCTATTTCCTTGGAGCCAACCTGATCTGATCTTGGTATGTTCGCAGTCCATCGGGTTTAGCTTTGATCAGCGATGAGATCCTGACCAAGCTCCTGGGAGACATCGAGGCGTGGAAGGCGAATCTGCCCGAGAATCTCAAGTTCCGTGGGCCCGAATCGTCGCAGAGCGCTGGTGGGTTTCTTCTTTCACTTTTCTCTGTCATTTTCGTATTGTCTAAACCCCGAACCTCGTTAACGCCGTCTTATTCTATTTTGTCTCTGTCTTGGCGATCTGCCTAATGAACGCCGCCGTACACAACCTTATACTAAAAATATCATAGGCATCCTGCACCTGCTCTACACCTCGGTATGCATGATCTTCTGGCGTGTCTTCATGCGCATCAGCTACTCGTGCCCGCGCACCTCAAGTTTGCACTGTCGATCGAGCAGTGGACTACCCTCGTCGCGCTCACTGGCGAGAGCATCGACTGGCTCGATGCGCATGAGCGCGTATATGATGCGTGGTTGTTGATCGCGTACGCCGCAACAAGCTGCGCGTTTGTCCAGGTCCGTTGTCGTTCATTCCTTCGCCGACAGCGTAACTAATACGCGGATCAGTACCACACCTGGGTGAGGCGGCAAGATCCCGAGGCTGTTGCAAAATTGTTGAAGCTGCGCGACTGCGTACGCCGCTGGGAAGGAGCTATATCGCCCGATCACATGTCGGCGAGACGCAAGGCCCGTCTTTTTTCTGTTCTCTTCCGCGTTCGCCCCGCCAGGAAGACTGTCCGAGCGCTCGCTAACCCCTTGATGTTTTTGTGCTTTTTCGTGCATATATAGACCGCGGAGATTATTACTCTGCTGTACGAGGCGACGCAGGGCCCGCAGCTCCCGCTCGAAGCACCAGCGCTGAACCCCACCGGGGGTGTCAAGGGTAAGCAGCCCGCGGCGCTCAACTACAAACACGACCCGACGCGACCAGGCGGAGGCGTCTTCGTCGCGCAAAAGGACTCGAAGGACTTTGAGGACCTCCTGGAGGGGACGGTGATCCAGGATGGCACGGGCGCGGGGGGTGGGACTAAAGGTGAGGGGGCGTCGTCCGATCGCTCAGCGATGCTGTCGTCGTCGGCGTTCGCGCCGCCGCTCGCGGAGGGGGAGGGGGCGAGCACCGGCGCGATGCCGCGGCGGCACATGCGTTCTGGAAACAACCATGCTCAAAACGGCGCAGCAGCAGGGTCGACGCCGTCGGCCGGACCGATGGTGAACCTCACGCCGCTAACGGCCGGTGGGGCACGGGGCACGGGGGGCAGCGGCAGCAACTCGAATGTGAACCCCGCGATGAATATTGGCGCGGCGGCGAACCCCGGTGCAGGTCAGGTGCAGGTGATGAATGTGCTTGACTCGCGCGTCCCGCAGACCGGGAATGCGCTAGCGGATTTGGCGATGACGGATACGGCGTTTTTGGAGGGGATTCCTGGGGAAATGTTTAATTGGGGTGAGCAGAGCTGCTGTTGTTTGTTTCCCCGCCCCCTTTTGACTGACGACGGTGTAGGACAATGGGACACGTTCTTTTCGCGAATAAATCATGGTGGGCCGACGACGGCGGGTGAGCCGTTTGCTCAGCAACAACGGCCGGAGTAGTGCAGACCGCTTTCTTCGGTCCACTTGTAATGGCTTCGGCCTCTTTTCTCCTTGCGTACAAAACAACATGTTGAGCTGTATCATATCGCCTTGTGTAGCTTACCTACCCTCGCTGTCGATCGTGCTTTCCTGTCCGTATGTACACACACCATACATAAACGAAGCGTGGTGTGTGATAATCGAGATGGCGGCGTAGAGACGATTATGATCCCAACGCCGAAGCCTTCGTCGAGATCACGTTTGATGAGTTTCGGGTTGGCCACTACCACCGCCACACGAATGCCCTTATTGGCGAGAGTATAGAAATTCTCAAGTCTATGTCTCTTTTTGGACGCTCATAAATTACCATATCGGGACAGGAGCGGTTGTTTGTGTGCGCCTGTCAACGGCCTCGGTAAACCTTGTGGAATACCGCTTGAGTCATGCATTCATCTCTAGCTCTGAGTCATTTGCATAGGTTCCCAATGGCACTTCGGGTTAGTGTCCCGTCTTTCGACTTGGCATGCTCACCTTTGTTCCAAGTCGCAGAGACGTGCAGTATAGCCGCCGCGGATGGTAACACAGACGAAGTTGAAGCCTTAAAATCTTTCGCCAACCGCTCGTCTACTCCCCGTATACTAGGCGGGACTCGATTACTCTGCTATTCCTTCCTCATTGGCTCAATTGGATGTCTCAGCGGCCAAACGTGATCCATCCTTGACCCACAAGCTATCGCAGGTCGTGATGTGCCTGCAGGGTCTGTTGCTTGTGTAGTCCAAACTTTGGGCCCGCTTGCAGCAGATCTTGGCAACGGGTATGGCCATGGCTCGAGCTCCTCGACACTTATAAGGACACTTGCCTGGTCGTTTGCGTCCAAATTGGCGGTCACAGACTTCAACCCCCCTGCTGCTCATAAATGCGCTGGCTGACTCGAGACATAGAGATGGCGAAATTGATGTGTACGACATCCAGATTCCGCGTTTTTTTTTCCCGATTTTGGGCACGGTCATTTGACCAGACCGAACTTGTCCCGATCCAAGGGCGTTCGAATGTATCTGCGTACTCATGCAAAACTTGTACCTTGTCTCACCGACGAGCACGAATTCGAGGAGGCGATCGAAGGCTCCGGTGGGAGCAGGGCAAGCCTTACCTGCCTTTCCGTCGACCACGTCAAATGTGTCCTCAGGTCTGCTATGATGTCAGCTGGAGACTATTCCATGGGTGTCCTCTGGCTCCTTCAAAATAGATGCGAAGTGGACGCGTCTTTCCAGCAGAGCCTCATCAATCAATGAATTGTCACGGTCCTCATTTCTGTCGCGTGTCGCTTCAGGCGACCATACATCTCACATGACATTTATTCAACATCTCCTGGGCGATCCAATACTACTTCAGAATCCCATACGGCACAATCCTGTTATCGAGGCTCTCGTGCCGGTCTTCTCCGTGCCCTCCTCGCTTGGGGAAGGATGAGTCCCCCGAAGCCACAGTCCCTGGGTCAATTGGACTCCATCTTATCCGTACTATCCACATCGTCAGTGTATTTGTCGTTTTAATTGCAGCTGCGGGCGTCCATCGAGGAACTGGAATCCTGATCGATGCCACACTTTTGAGGGGTTCCCAGTCTCCGCAAGGGTACTCTGTCGAACTATGGTTACGACCGGGTTTGTGTGGCAGGTTTTCTCCACGAGGGATGAGAGCAGAGTCTCTCGTGTAAATGATCACCGCAGAGACGTACAGTACACCGAAATAGCCTGCGTCACAATCCAGAACGTTACGATCGAGAGTTTGCGGGAAGCCGAGGCGAAAGTACAAATCTTTCATGATCACATGTACGACGAATGGAAGGCAACGAGAGCAGAAATAGTGAGAAATCGACAGCCAGACAATTAACCATACGATAGGCCCAAGGCAAGCGTAAAGATACCTGAGGTGGTCAGCTCCAATTGAACAAGATATGACGGCAATGATATTCCGCTTCAAGTTGGTTTCTCAGACGGTGGTAGGCAGTCGCCAGGAAAGGGTCGAGCAAAGTAAGCGTCGGCGCTGTTCGGAGAAGTTTGATGCTTGACGGCAGTGCCTATTTTGGAAATCGCGCTTTCTTCTTTCGACCATCTTTCCGAAAAGACTGTCGCCTTTGAAGGTGCGCTAGCAGCTTGAAAATCCAGGGAAATTATTCTCAGGCTCCATTCCTGGTTCAAGTTTGCGAACACTCATCCGACTTTTCCCCAGCTCAGGCCACATGCTAGACCTTGTCACAAACGAGCTCGTCAACGCTAAAGTCTCGAATCAAGAATTTAGAAACCCAACTTGCGGAACAGGCGCGCGAGGCTCTCGGCACCAAACATGGCCGTTTCTGACCCCAATCTATTCGTCAACGAAGGAACCGAGTGGTAAGGAAAGAGCTCAAAGTGTACGTCTGAATTTGGCAATTGAGACGAGCTCTACATGCTCAATTATATGTATTGTAGCTGCTCGAGCAAACACTTTCAGACACCCAAAGCGAAAGATTTCGACCTCTTCGGGCCGAATACCACCGGGAGGAAGCCAAGCGCATCGGTTGAGAGCGACCATTCAAGCAGAGCGCCAGGCTTTTGCAAAGAACAAGTCCCCGACTCAGAACCATTCCCCGCGTTCGTCTGCCCTCGACGCTACCTCAAAACCGTGCAGCACTTTCACCTTCGCGCTCATGGAAAGTTCAGGGCCTGCACACCAACCCCTGGTCGCACACACACCTTCCTTTCCACTCTTGAGTGGACGCCCGCCTCGGTGGAGCGCGTCCTGAAAGCCCCAGATTCCTCGTGCTGCTTCACCATTGTCGTATCACCCTCGATGGTGTCCCTTCACTTCTTCGCCGGATGCAAGACGGCTCCCTTGAACTACCCGTGATTCCAACGCTTCGTCCGACTTTCAACACGCTCAGGCTTCAAGCCAAAGCTGACCTCAAGGATGTCGAGATGGCTGCCCTCTCCGTCTTCGAGTTGCAACCGTATGACGTGCCACTCGAGGCCCGGACTCTGGCGCCGCCCGTGGGAACTCCAAGTCAAACGCCGTCGCGTCCGCCGCTGGAGGAGGGCAGAACAACCGGCCCGCGAGAAGGACGAATCGTGCAAGTCGCTATTGTAATGGATGAGGCACCTGCCTTCGCCTCCGGACCTGCAATGAATTTTTACAACAATTTCAATGAGGACAGCGACGTTGTCACAACGTTGGGGCATATTCAAGAAAATATCTTAACTGGCAAGACGTCCCCACTTGATGTCTTAATAATTATGTCTGCCTACCACGTTTCTCGTGTACTCCCATCTCTACATATCATTGCTAAATGTTCAGTCCTGGTTATTCTGCAATTGAAGTTAGAATAGATCCTCATGTTAGTTAGATCAAGACGTTAAGGTTAGGGTTTCAACTTGTACTCACCATGGCGTCGGGTAGCGGGGAAAACTCAAAGTCGCCTATAATGCCCACCTTTGCGGTGCCATACCGGTCGACCCATGCTGGGGGTATCCAGCCGTCGCGTCCTTTTTCCGGCCGTCGCGGCCACAGTATCGGGCGCCGTCTATCGAGTCGATGGGGGTCGAGGGGACGTCTACAATCTGGCACCACTGGACAACACATCTCAAACAGCTCGGATGAACCTACTGAGGATGAACAGCACAAGAGACAGCCAAAACCGAGCCGCGAGCCACTCATCCCACTGTCGCGGCCTCCAATGATGCACAACCGGAGCGGGTCGAGCAGCGGCGGACCCCTGTCTCCGCCGCGCAGCGCAACGGCGAGTCGGATGGTCCGCAACAGCCTGAGCGCGTATTCAGTCTTCGCCGCGGCATGAGCTTCGAGTCTCTGCATAAGCCTGGTGGTGTGCGCGAGGGCCGGCATTCTCAGATGTTCGATTTGGCCCCCGCGTCCCCGTACAAGCCCTCCGACTTCCCTCCTTCTGAGCCACACACTCCTTCCGCGTCCCCTGCTCCTCTTTATTCTCTGCCGCACCTTTACCACCCGGGCCTCGGCGCGACGCGATGCCCGTTCTCGATCCTACCACTCACAAACCCCTCCGAAATTACCAGCTCCACCCCTCCCGCAACCGCTTCTTCTTCCACGGCCGCATCATGACCGGCGGCGACTCCCCCTGGGCTTTTATTGGCAGTCTGACCTTCCTGCTCTCCATCGCCGGCGTCTGGTTTGGCACAACCGCCGTCTGGTGGTGGAACAACAAGAGCCCGGCCGTGGCGGCGGTCAGTGCGTACATGGCGCTCATTACGCTGTCCAGTATGCTGGCGACTGCGACGAGGGACCCGGGAATTCTGCCGCGGAATTTGGACCCAGACCCCCTTATCCGGCGACCAGCCCAAGCGACGGTGGCATGCGCGCACCTATGCCGCGAGATTTGAAGGTTCGCGCGGATGTGTGAGTGCCCCTCTTCATTCTACGTGTTGTTCTCATTAGACACAGTGTACGCGTCAAATACTGTCCGACATGCAAGACGTATCGCCCCCCACGGTCCAGCCACTGTAAAATGGTACGCCCCTCCTTCCTCTCGTGTAATGAACCCTACACTAACCACGCCACGCCGCAGTGCGATAACTGCGTCGACGGCTGCGACCACCACTGTCAATGGGTCAACAACTGCATCGGCCGCCGCAACTACACCACCTTCTTCATCCTCCTCCTCTCCGCCAGCCTCTCCGTCATCCTCATGATCATCACCGCCGCGCTACACCTCTACTGGTTAACAGTCGATGGAACGGCAGGGATGTCCAGGAACAAGGCGTTTGCGCGGGCGCTGAAGCATGGCGCGGGGAGCGCGGTGGTATTTTGTTTGGGCGTGGTAGTGATTTGGCCTGTGGGCGCACTGTTGAGCTATCATATGCGGCTTCTGCTCCTGAACGTAACTACGATCGAGCAGGTACGCTTTCTCCTTACTCTCCCAAACCATCCCCTAACCCCTCCCTCGCAGATCCGCACCACTGCCCACAAATCCCTCGTCCCCGGCCCCGCCCCGCCCAACCCTTCTCCCACGGCACCTGGCGCAAAAACCTGCTCCAGGTCCTGTGCAGACCTGTGGGGTACTCGTGGCTGGATGCCGCGGGCGATGCGACGCAGGATACGAGAGAGGTTAATCCGGGGTTTGTGTCTCAGCGCACAGGTGCGCGAGGCTCGGGAGAGTATGGATATACCGGTGGGGTGGGAGGGAAGGAGCGGAGGATTGAGTGAGGTTTTATTCACTGGGAATGAGGTGCTTATATATTTGGAAGTAATGGATAGATTTCACTCGTTTAACTTTATGTATTGGTATGTATATAGTGAGGCTGGTGGTAATTGTGGGCCATGTCGACGCACAAGATGCAACTAAGAATGTTTCAAACATTCAGTTAAAGAGGAAAAGGAGGAGGACAAAGGTCTGCCTCTCCTCTTTTGCTACCTACGACCGTTAACTAGCCTGGAATGCCGACCTGGGAATCGCCTGCCGGTGAGTGTCGACCGAGCTCACAGAAGGCACCGGCAGGTCGGAAACCATGTCAAAATGCATCCTGCCCATGCTCTCGGCGGGAAGCTGCGGCACGGCGGGCGATGACAGTCTGGGTTTTTTCTTCTGAGGTTGTCCAGTAGACTTGTGCTTGCGCTTAGTGCCTACGTTGGCAGTATTGCCGGGTTCCTGTGCCGGGGTTGAGGCCATCTTGGATCTGGATGTTAGAAAAACTGCGCCTGGGTTGGGATCAGCATTAAAACGGCGTTCTTGCTCAGACCACCAACCATCTTTCGCATCCATGACAAAAAGTTCACATAGATGGTCCAGAAATTCGGTCGTATCTCCGTCCTACACGGATTCGTTCTCAGTCCGCCAAGTATAGATGAGACTCAGAATACATTATCAAGGATTTCTTGCCAGTCATCGTCGTGTGTGATCACCACTTTTGCATCCGGGACCTAAGATTATATGTTTGCGATTCCTACGAAATGAAAAGATGAGGGTTCACCTCCTCGAAGAGGAACTTGTGGATTAATTGGGCTGGATGGAAGACCTGCAATGCATCGTTGGTCGAGTGAAGGACTGAGTGCGTAGCTCTTACCTGGGCAGTAGTGGAAGATATGTCGGAAAGGATGACGTCCTCTGTACTCCCTCCCTGAGCACATTTTCTCGACCCAGTTTCACCGCCGCCACCTCCGAAGAAACCCGGTGACCAGGAAAACTTGGATCCCTGTGAATTACGGAACGGCGTGGAATTGCTCCCTCCTTTCTGCAGTTCAGGGTCCGCAATTTGGCCCACACCGACGTTTCCAAAAAGCCTCCCCCATATCCCTTGCCCAACGGAAATAGTGAATCCGTGGATAAAAGTGGTGTGGTTGAGCGGAGGATCGGCACTCGGCACAGAGGCCGGGAAGTGCTTCGTGAGCGCGCGCGTATTTCTGTTGAACCGATACTTGTTTGCAGTAGCGGAGGGCTGGAGGACAGTTGAAAATCATGCCCAGTTGCAATGTTCTGGAACGTAGCTATACCCCCCGACGCCGATTTTTCACAGCCGGTGATTAGGTATAGTGAGCCGTTTGTTAAACCACGACCTCGGTTGCAGTTGATATATTTGTACCAGCTCTCTGCATTGCGTGTCGCGTATTGCCGCACCAGTTCTAAATTTTCGAGCTTCCACAGGTGGGACCCGTATGGGAGGGCGAGCACGGCGCCGTGTGGCCCCTTGCAGTTAAAATGGAATTTGCCCCCAGGAAAATCGCTACCAGAATTGCTTCATGATCAGTTTCCCTCCATTGAGTGATGAGTTAACACACAGCGAATCGTCGTCACAGTCCCGCACTTCAATGGAACGCGAGGCAACATAATTTCCCGGGTCAAAATCCAACTCGACAATGTCTTTCGATGCGTAAGGCTCCAATGGGGAGAAGTCGTCGGGCACGTCGTTCGCATTGATGGGGTGCTGTGGAGGAAGGTAAATGTTGAAGAAAAAATCAAACACCCCTTCTGGCGTCACTCTGCCCACATCGCCAATGCCTACGCCCCTTTTCTGATACTGAGGAGGGAGATTCCTCTGAGGTCCTGGGTTATACAGCGGAAACCCGCGCCTTCGACGCAGCAACTGACTAAAATAAATTTCGTTTTCCGAATAATCAGTAGTAGCATCCGGCCAAGGTGCCACTGTGGTACTTTCGATGACTGACTGAACAGACATGAGAAATGGATAAACTGCAAGCCTGAAGTCCTACACGGTCGGTAGGGGACGGTGGGGAGATTAGCTTCTGATTTGAGCCTGCACACTTATCAGGACAGACCAGTCTCGAGCCAGGCGTTCTTACCACCCTGGGCCGGTGGTCCATGACAATGTATATCGCCCGCAGCGAAATTTCCTCCGCGAATGTCGAAGCCCTCTGCGGATGGGAATAAGGAGCGGCTCAAAAACACTCAGCTGCAAATCTCATAAATTCGGTCCAGCGCATACCGCTGGGCAGCTGAAGTTCCACCTTGAATGTTTCCGTTTTCCGGAGTTTCCATGGCGGACAGAGAGCAAGAGCAAGAACAGGAGGCAAGCGATACAGCAACGAGGCTGGAACGAGGCAGCAGGCTGTCGGAGTCACCCAGATGGTGCACATGCCTGCTGTAAGATGGTAACGAATATATCTTCTTATTCCTCAACGGAGCTGCTCGTGCCTAGTTCACTTGAACTCTGGCAGGCCCGGGGTCCCGCACAAGACTCTAAAAACACGCTCGAGGATGCTGTTTGCGCACCGATGGGTTGCGGACCCAGGGCGCCTGACTCACGGCGATCCCGCAAGTTGCAGGCTTCGGTTTCGAGGGCGTACATACATAAGCTGGGCTTATTCGGAGCTGGGTTTTGAAGACAACCCCAAGCCTGGCTCGAGCCCAGGTGGGGCCGCAGGTCGAATGCTGAATCGCGCGGCGACGACGGTGTTCAACAGAACGCGTAATGGCGAGCCGCGAGGCCCCCAGGCCCAATCGATCGCTTCCGTCTGTTCGTCGGCCCGCGGATCGTGATCTACTCTCACAGTATCACTAGCACCCACAAGGTCGCGCTTTTTGAACTGAAGGTATCTCGCAATGGCTCCCCTCCGTCTTTCGCTTGCATGCTGGGATTACGATCGCGTCAAAGCGATCGAGGATGGTCGCGTCAGACCTGAAGGAATCGAGTTGACCTTTTTGAATCTAAGGTGGGGTCTATTCATAGTATTGATAAGTATTCGTTAACAATGATCTGTAGAGTCGAAGAGACGTCAGTTCCATTTACGCAGGCCATGCAGATCTTTAATTGTTCGAAAGTTTCTTCCGGCAGCTTCGTTACAAGGAATTCGACGTCAGCGAGCTGTCGCTTTCCTCATATGTGGCAAGTCGGACCGACCACAGGACCCGGATACGTAGAACTCACTCTTCGAGTCGAACAGTTGACTCTCAATGATCCGAACCGCCCTTCATCGCTCTCCCCGTCTTTCCATCCCGAATGTTCCGGCACCAATCTATCTATGTGAACCTCAAAGCTGGCATTCAATCGCCGTCCGATTTGGCTGGCCGCCGCGTTGGCACCCCGAGTTCCAGATGACTGCCCCTGTCTGGCAACGTGGAACTCTGGAAGATGAATACGGTCTGACGTATGACTCGCCACAATACTTCACCGGGTGCGGGCGTTCACCTTGCGTTATGAATGGCAAGCTGAACCTGAACCAGAAATGTGGAGCCTTCCGCCCTCGAACGTACCGAAAAGGTCCCTCTTAAGCTGGCGGACAGCGTCAAGATACAACCTATCCCGAAAGGTAAATGTTTGGCACAAATGCTGGCCGACGGTGAGATTGATGCACTTGAGAGCGCGTGAGACATGTCTTCTTCGAAAATCCTCCCCACCTAATGAACTATTTCAGAACAGCACCTTCGACTTTTGGTACGCATCCTGACGTGGGACGCCTCTTCCCTAATGCGAAAGAAGTCGAGCAAGGTTTACAAATACGCCTACTCAGTGCCTACTTAACGATGTCTCTTGCAGATTATTTCAAGCGGACAGGGATCTTCCCAATAATGGTAACGATTTCCTCGTATTTTTCTCTCCGTGGTTTCATTCACATTTATATCACAGCATGTTATTGCAGTGAAGCGATCGGTTCTCAAAGAGAATCCGTGGGTCGCCCGCTCCCTGACCAAGGCCTTCGCCAGTTCCCTAGAATATGGTGCGGCTGCCTCCGCACTCCGTGACCTAGGAACTTAATCGTACCGTGTTCATCCTTACCAGCTTATGATGCGATTCACGAACGTGGTGCATTGAGGTACGCAAGCTGATCACACTTTCATTAATCTAACACTCTATCCAGATATATTTTACCTTGGATGCAATTCCACGTCGAAGAAACCCAAGCTGCACTGTGTGCGGAAGGAAATGAAAAATGGTGGCAGGACGGACTTACCCCACAGAACACGCGCACACTCGACAAATTTTTGGAGGCGAGCAATCCTTGACACCCATTTATTATCTGAAAGACTGACTTTTCTTGGCAGTATTCCTTCAAACAAGGCTTGGCTAAGAAAAAGTGGGAAGTCAAGGTACGAATACATGATGACCGATCGACTGTGCTGAACATAATCAGGAGCTCTTCGCGCCAGGGTCTTTGGATACGTTCGTTTTATGAGTTTTCGATTCACCGGGTGCTTTCGAGTTGGTTGAAGTTGACCCCTATGTCATGCCATAAACCATTCATTTCCGTCCCTGAATTCGGCGAGATCAGCAGCGGTTGTTGATCCATTTCCAAACTGTCCCGACGTCGACGTTCATTTCCATGAGTAACCGCCATCGGTATCCGCCCGTAATACTAATTACGACCCCGTTGGCATCGTCACGTCGTGAGTATATAAGGATGAGTACGAGGGGCATGTTCTCAATTCGTGTGCCCCAATGTCGACCTCAAACATTACGCTTTCGCCGGCGTCGCGGGTGTTTGTGGACACAAGGTCGACCAGCCTGGGGCCATGGGTACAATCTTTTCACTGTTTGATTTTTTTGTAGTGCTCAAGTTATATATCCATTAGGTGCTGGGCGGATTCTTGGATTGCATTCTGATGGGTAGTGTACTACATTTTCTTGTGGTTGCTGGCATTAAAGGATTTTCAGGCGTTGTATTCTGCCAAGTGCACAACTATTTTTCACTTCGTCGTGCCGATCACGGGCTGAGTCGGTACCATACCTCTCTGGTGATATTCGTTACCTTTCTCTCCGTGCTCAAAGTCGGTCGGCCTTCTCGATGTTCCAACTTGCACCTGATCAGATTTTGTTAGACGACCCAAGCAATAGCAGTAGTCTGGATACAGAATGTCCAGGAAGTATGGCCCACCTTGCGTTACCTTTTTCGGAAAACACTAAGAATGCGAAACAGTATGCGAACCCGGACGTGGCTAGAAACCTGGTCAACGATGCATGGTGGCAAGTGAGTGTGACGCTTATGGTGAGTTCCTTTGCCACCTTGTCCTCACTACGGCTGACTCTCGGAGCAGACCGGAATAATAGGGAGTATCGTGCAGTCATTCTTTGCTCTGAGATACTATAAACTTTCCCGGAATCGGGCGTTGACGATGGTCATCGGTATTGCCATTTTACTGGGTCTAGTTGCCATTTCCATGTCGGTAAGCCGTCCCACAAGACGATAACCCAATTCGTTGAGTGTGTTGGGTCTCAGATGATGTGCATTATCACGAACAATAGTAGAGGAACAGCCATGAGGAGGTGGCTGTTGGTGCGTTGCTGACATTTAGCCAACTTTGGCGCCATTAATGCGCAGTCTAGGTTCACTTCATCAGTGTCTCCATTGCGGATATACTGGTCACCAATGGTACCTACTATACTTTGCGCAAGACGAGCAGCGGCCTTGCACTGTAATTTTCTCGACCTGTTCCGTAATTTAGACTCATTGCTGCGCAGAACCGCGTCCCTTGTCAATCGAACGCTACGGATGGTCTTTGAGAGCGCCATTCCGCCAACAGTCAGGGGTCTTCCACAGTTTCCATGCGCTCACTAACGTCTTGAAATTCCAGCTCATTGCAATTACCGACCTGATTCTTAGCCAAACACTTGGTCCCAAATTACTCTGGCACCTTTTGGTTAATTATTCGTGCGTATTTACGTCTACCGAGTAACCTGTTTAATTATTCTTCAGTTTGAGCAAAGTCTACGTTATCAGTCTGCTGTACACGCTGAATTCTATCGCGGAGTACAGAAATGATCACAGCACTTTGGGTCAAAGCGCCGGGTATTCGAACCATGTTGAAAAGGTGTGCCCAATCGTATCCTACGTGTTCTCTGCCTGACATCCGGTCAGCTTGGAGACATTCAGCTTTCCCCTGGGAGCTTCCAGGGAAGTGGCATCTTTGTTGAAACCGAGACACAAGTTTTTCCTGAAGTTTACCCAGTTACAGTACGTCGAAATTCATCCTGGTTCGTCCGGAGACACTGACGCCTCAGTGTGCAAGGTTGAGTCTAAGGACTTTCGAAGTGTGATGGACCGCACGCAGAAAACTCGTTCTCACTATCAGAAAAGGACCTCCCTGCGACCAGAAGAGACCCCTAAGAGATCTGGTTTTTGAATTGAGAAGATTTGGGGTGCCAATGGATTTGAAGCTGTATCATTAATTTAGTTGCCAAGGATTGGGATAATGGACCTCAAACTTTGAATCATACGAGGGATTCGACACAAACTGTCTCATCAATCTACTTACTTGTTAATTTGGGGCTCGACTGGGGCGTTCTGGGGAAATGTTCAAAGCTGTCTGTAAACACAGGCAAACAACTCACCTCTTTGCAGCCCGATTTGGTAATTATGTTAGGAGGGCTTTCTGACCAATCATGGTTGCAGCACATGAATCTGTTGGAACAACGCAGAGTGCGTCCTCCACCTCTTCCCATGCCAGAACAGAGCAGTTAAACGGACTGGTCAGCAGAAATGACTAAGTCCTAACTTGAAAGTGTTTATTGGTGTATCTGTACGTGCCACTAAAACATAGGAATAAGGATACGTAAAAGTCGTGCAACAAAGGTACGGAGCCAGAACAGATGATCATTACGGGCGTCAATGCAATGCTAGTGCACGGGATAAGTGAAATGTGGCTGCTATTAGTAGTAGTGTCCAAGTCCGATGCACGTAGCGTAGGCGTAGGTAGTGAAGCAATACAGGAGGAGGAGAAGAAGCAGTGTCATGTACGCGTCCGTGGGGAAGCCTTGCTACCGGCTAGATCCTGCACGTCGAAGAACGTGCCTACGCAGAATGAGACGCACAGCAGGCATGCGGCGGCCGATGAGACGTTGTAGGCGTTGCACCTGGAGGAATTCAAGTAGTCAGTATGGATGTCGGTATCGATAGGACACTGGAAATACGCACCAGCCCTGGAAGTCGCCACTTGGACACCGCTTGCCTATCAGGATGAAGACGAACACCGCGCCCCATAGTATAATCCCCAGCACATCCACAGCCGTGACCTTCTTCGCCCACGACCTTGCCCGCTTCCAATCCTCCTCCATCGCCAGCCCCGCAAACACGCTCCTTCTCTTCGCCCGCTTCCGTTTCCGCCGCGCCGCCGCGGGGTCAAACGCCCCTGGCACCGACCCCTCCCCGTCCTCGTCCTCGGTCGTGTCCTCGTCGTCGTCGCCCCCAGGCCGCCCGAAGGCATTCGGATCGACGATGAGGTTCACCTGCACGTCACCCGGCATGCCCGGCTGCCCCTTCTTCCCCTTCTTCCCGCCCTTCGGCTTCTTGGCCTTCTTGGCCCCCGGCAGGCCTGCGACGGGAAGGACCATCATCCCGTTGCCATGGGATTGGCGCCACCGGCTTTTCCGCCGCGCCGCTTGGGCCGGCAGCAGCAGGGGCGGAAGACGAACATATAGAGAAGTAGGAGGAGAGTCAGGACGGAGAAGACGTAGAGGATGTACGCGGCGATCGTCCTGGATGGTGGGGGTTCCCTACTGGTTTTATGACCTTTGAAACGATTCAGAAGTGCGATAGGAAAATACTTAAAGAGGACCCACCAAGCCGCATAAATCGCCGGTATTGAGGCTGCGAGGGACAAGAGCACCTGAATCGCCCGCAACGCCGTACGCTTCCGGGGCCCTTCGTGACGAGGTCCCCCTTCGCGTTCACGGTGCCGACGATCGGCTGGCCGTTCTCGTCCACGAACTCGCCATTGTCCGCAGTCGCGGGCCCCTTACCTTTGGCATTCGGGCCGAACTCGCGCTCGAGCATGCGGATACGCTCTTCCTTGAGCGAGTCGTCGATCCCAGGGCCGTACTCGGGCGGCTCGCTGCTCCACGGCAGCAGGTCGCGCGTCGAGTCGTACCCCAGTGAGTTGTACGGATCGTAGTGCGCGTCGGAGGAGTCTGGCCCTGGCCGAAGGGAGTTGGCGGGGTCGAAGGGGGAGCCGCGGGGAGAGCCTGAGGCGCGCTTGGAGTTCCAGGACGACGGGGGGAGGCGGTGTAGATGTCCGGCGGCGAGCTCGGTGTGGGCTTGGGCCGGTACCAGTCGCGTGAAAGGCGGGGAAGTGTGTTATGTCTATTTCTGGCTCGCTGCGGCCGGGGTGGGGCTGCTGTTGGGATCGCGGGGAGCTGTTCAGGTACGGGTGATTATGGGATTGTGCCGAACGTGGGTGGGAAGTTCTGGACGAATGCGACTGGACGGAGGGAGGGGGGAGGGAAAAAGGACGGCGGGGGACGCGGCGGGGGGTGGAGTGCGTCTGGGACGAGAGGGTGTCCATCCGGGAGGCTACGAAGGCGGACGTGCTAATGGACGCTGTGCCGGAGGTGAAGGCGGATAGACCATGTCCTGACCATATTGGCACGGTAAGGCCCTCCCTGGTGGGCCCTGAGAGTCATAGCATAGTCTGCGAGATCCAAGCCTCGACAGAGACCTCCGAAGCCTCTCGTCTTCTTCGGGGCGCGGAGCCGTATTCCGGGTAATCATAACCATAGTCCGGCTGGTAGTCTCGCTGCGGCGCATACTGCTGGTCTGGATAGTATTCTCCGGGGAATTGATTCCTAGTATTTGAAGGACGAGGATCGAAAGGCTCTGGGGACCACGGCCTACGGAACTGGGACTGCGGAGGAGGGGTATCGAGGTGGGATCGGAGTACATTGGTCGTTAGTCGTAAGGATCGTAAGGGAGAGGCTAGTTTGTGGTTGCAGCGGCGGGAGGCCTTGTAAGGCCCGCAATGAGCTTGGAAGCTGCGCACCAATAATGACTTCCGTGAAGGCGCCCCGTGGCTGTGCCGCGAAGCCTTTCATTTCAAACAACCGCCTTTGCCTCCATCCGTCAACATGCAGGACGGAAGGGCACCGAGGTACGCGTCTCTGCATTCTCTTGCTCTGCATTTCACCTCAAATATACTCTAGAATCAAAAACCGTGCCCCGGCGGCCATCCAGGTATTTTTCTCGTTGCTCGAACATGCTCAACTTCTGACTCAAATTTCCTGTAGATCACCGCCGAACAGCTTCTCCGAGAGGTATGTCTGTCTCACAAATCCAACGTTGGTGCTAATCCTCCTTTCAGGCCCAAGAGCGTCAAGAAACCGCGTTCCGTGCTCCAAAACAACGGGTAGAGGACTTTGAGGAACTTCACGAGTACCGCGGCAGAAAGCGCAAGGAATTCGAAGAACGCATTCGGCGCACGCGGGGGAGCATCAAAGAATGGCTGCAGTACGCCAACTGGGAGGCCTCCCAAAACGAGTTCGCCCGCTCCCGCTCTATCTTCGAGCGCGCATTGGACGTCGACCCGCGCAGCATCCAGCTCTGGCTGAGCTACTCCGAGATGGAACTCAAGTCGCGCAACGTGCAGCACGCGCGCAACCTCTTCGACCGCGCCGTGACCCTGCTCCCACGCGTGGACCAGTTGTGGTACAAGTACGTTTATTTGGAGGAGCTGCTGCAGAACGTCCCCGGCGCGCGGCAGGTGTTTGAGCGCTGGATGCACTGGGAGCCGGACGACAAGGCGTGGCAGGCGTACATCAAGATGGAGGAGCGCTACAGCGAACTCGACCGCGCGAGTGCGATTTATGAGCGCTGGATTGCAGTGCGGCCCGAGCCGCGTGTGTGGGTCAAGTGGGGCAAGTTCGAGGAGGAGCGTGGGAAGCTCGACAAGGCGCGCGAGGTGTTCCAGACCGCGCTCGAGTTTTATGGCGACGACGACGAGCAGGTTGAGAAGGCGCAGGCGGTGTTTGGCGCGTTTGCGAAGATGGAGACGCGGCTGAAGGAGTATGAGCGGGCAAGGGTGATTTACAAGGTGGGCGAGACTTCAGGTTTTTTAACAAGTTACTCAGACTCGCAGTTCGCGCTCGGCCGGATCCCGCGATCCAAGTCCGTTGCGTTGTACGCAGCTTACACAAAATTCGAGAAACAGCATGGGACGCGCACCACGCTTGAGAGCACTGTACTCGGCAAGCGGAGGATCCAGTACGAGGAGGAGCTGTCACACGACGGCCGCAACTACGACGTATGGTTCGACTACGCGCGGCTGGAGGAAGGCGCGTACCGAGACCTTAAAGACGAGGGCTCAACCACGGAAGAGGAGGAAGCTGCTGTCGTGCGTGTGCGGGAAGTATACGAGCGGGCGGTAGCGCAGGTTCCACCAGGGAGCGAGAAGAGACATTGGCGAAGATATATATTCTTATGGCTGGATTATACCTTGTTCGAGGAGATTGAGACCAAGGTGTGTTGAAAACCATCCGTTAGACTTGATCCTCAAATTTTGTAGGACTACACCCGGGCGCGGCAGATTTATCACGAAGCGATAAAGCTGGTTCCGCACAAACAGTTCACGTTTGCGAAACTGTGGCTCATGTTTGCCAAGTTTGAGATTCGGCGGCTGGACGTGAAAGCTGCGAGGAAGCTGCTCGGTGCCTCGATTGGGATGTGCCCCAAAGAGGCGTTGTTCAAGGGATACATTGAGCTTGAAGTCGAGGTACGTCGTGTTCACCTTCAAAATCACTTTGTGCACACGCGCTAAACGCGTTCCAGCTTCGAGAATTCGACAACGCACGCCGGCTTTACGAAAAATACCTCGAAGTACATTCCTTTCATCAACTCGTACTCTTACTCACGCGTTGTCCCAGTTCGATCCTGCAAATTCGCCTGCATGGATCAAGTTCGCCGAACTGGAGTCGCAGTTGCAGACTTTGCGCGCACGCGTGCCATATTTGAGCTCGGGGTGTCGCAGTCGCCGCTCTCCATGCCAGAGCTGCTGTGGAAGGCGTACATCGACTTTGAGATCGATGAGGGCGAGCGGGAGACGGCACGGGGCTTATATGAGCGGCTCATCCAGCTCAGTGGGCACGTCAAGGTGTGGATTTCTTACGCGCTATTTGAGGCGGAGCCGATACCGGTTCCGCGTGCGCTAAGGGAAGAAGAGGAGGAGGCGGATGAGGAGGCGGAGGTTAGGGTCGTTGAGGGGGACGCGACCTTGGCGCGCCAAGTGTTTGAGCGGGGGTATAAGGATATGAAGAGTAAGGGATTGAAGAGCGAGGTACGACCCTTTCTTTCTTGGCAGGGGCTTTTCTTCGCTTTAGGAGCGCTGATCATGTTCCTGAATAGCGTGTGGCGCTGCTGGAAGTCTGGAAGACGTTCGAGGAGAGCCATGGATCGGCGGAGGACGTGGCCAAGGTGCAGGGCATGATGCCTATCGTCAGCAAGCGGCGGCACGTCGATCAAGAGACGGGTCAGACTGTCGAAGGTGCGATTTGTTCTTTTTTGGATGATTTTCGGTTCCGGTGTCTAAAATATTAATAGATTGGGACATGGTTTTCGCGGACGACGAGCGCGAATCAAACCCCACGTCGTTCAAGTTTCTGCAGATGGCGCATGCGTGGAAAAACGCGCAGGCAAGAGCGCCGGCGGGACAGGTGTACCGCTGTCTGGGTTCACAGCGGCGACAGCGACGGCGGGCGCTGAGGATGACGGGCATAGCGACGTTGCGAGTTCGCACGGGGACGAGTCTGACTGATTGATATGTTGTACGTTGTAGACGTGATATTTTTTTTTTGGGAATACAAGGTGTTGTATTCCATTGGAGCTGCTGCCGCGAAATAAGCGGTTGTCTAGGATCCAGAACTGAGTCTGGCTGAGCTCGCCCCTGCTCGACGGAAGATCTCGCCCAGTGCTATTTTCGCCCTGACGCGTGACAGTCGATCATCTCACCAAGTCACAGTCACAACAATTCACCACCCTCCCTTTTCCTCCGCAACCGTCCGCCCTCCTTTCTTTGCCCTCTTTCCTCCACACCATCTTTTATAGATTCACTCGTTGCATATTCGGCAGCAGCATTCGAACCCATTCACAATGCTGGCCTCAGCCTCTTTGCTTGCCCTCGGGCTCGCAACTCTCTCACAACCTGCGCTCGGCTCATTGGCAGGCACCTTTGCTGACGGCGGAAACACCCAGATCAGTGCCATGATGGTATGTTTTGTGCGGTGTCCAGTCTCTGTAACAGCTAATAAACTGCGTCCGGAAGATGTTTGTCGGTAATAACGAGAAGGTGTACATCCTCGACAAGGCCGAGGGAAACGCCGCTCAAATCAATGGCCACCCGGCATGGGGCGCCGTCTGGTGAGCACGCGAAGCGTGTTTTGTCACCCACCTCCGTTCTGACGCTATCTGCAAGGGATATCCCCTCACACAAGGCGACACTAATGGACGTCCAGACGAATGTCTTCTGCGCGTCTGGTTATCACTTACCCAACGGCTCCTTTGTAACCTTCGGCGGCAACGGCGCTGTACGTTTTATTTCATCACTTGGCCCTGAACGCGCATTTATTTTTGAAGATCGGCCCTGGTGGAAATATTGGCTCACAAGTAAATTCCGGAGGCGGATCCGGAGCGTGGGACGCGACCTACCAGGACTTTGACGGCTCCACGTCTATCCGTATCCTCAACCCGTGCACCGACGCCGATGACTTTTCCTCGACCAACTGCCAGTGGTTCGACGATCCCGCCGTCTTGTCCATGCAGAAGAAACGCTGGTACTCCGCCGCCGAGATGTTGGGCGACGGAACTATTGTTATCATAGGAGGTAAGAACTGCTGATATTTGCGTGTTTAATTACTTAATTTTCCAGGGTTTGTGAACGGTGGATATATTAACCGCAACACCCCGAACTTGGACCCCACCACTTCCGGCGGTGCGGCCGAACCAACATTCGAGTTCTTCCCTTCGAATGGCCAGCCGCCCGCGCAGATGGCTTTCATGACCAAGACCTCTGGCCTGAACGCGTACGCTCACACGTACCTGATGGCATCGGGACTGGTTTTCGTGCAAGCCAACTACTCGACCAGTAATTACTGCCGTGTTCTCCACCGATGCTTTTCCACTGACTTGTTTCCTAGTGCTCTGGGACCCCCAAACCAACGTCGAGACTGATCTCCCCGACATGCCCAACCAGGTCATTCGCGTTTATCCCGCTAGTGGCGGTGTTGCAATGCTCCCGCTCACCCCCGCCAACAACTACACTCAAACCCTGATATTCTGCGGCGGGTCCGACATGACCGAACCCGACTGGGGCAATTATTCCTTCCCCGCCATCAATACGGTCCGTTTAATTCTCTCCTTTCTCGTCCATAGCTTGCTCAACGCCGTCACCAGTGGGATTACCCTGCATCCAAGGACTGTCAACGCATAACGCCCGAGGCTCCAGGCGCAGCGTACGTCCAAGATGATGACATGATTGAGGGACGTACCATGGGGCAGTTCATCATCCTCCCGACTGGCCAACTCCTTATGGTGAATGGTGGCGCGAATGGCACTGCGGGATACGCAGACGCGACTGGTCAGACTCCCTTGGGCCCTGCGGGTCCTGGAGCGTTGCCCTACGGACAGTCCCTCGCGGCTGGGCCAGTTGGAACTCCCGCGATCTACGACCCGAATGCCCCCTCAGGGAGCCGTTGGTCCAACGCCGGGTTGGCAACTTCCTCAATCGCGCGACTTTACCATTCCTCTGCCCTTCTCCTCCCCGACGCTTCTGTTCTCATCGCTGGTTCCAACCCGAACGTGGATGTTAACTTGACCCGTCCCTACCCGACCACATACGCGGCCGAAATCTTCTACCCGCCGTATTATGCCGCCACGACTCGCCCTGTTGTCAGCGGCATTCCATCCAAGTTGACCTACGGCGGCGCCGCCTTTGATATCACGATCCCCGCCAGCTGCTACTCTGGATCATCAGACGATGCGGCTGACAACACCACCGTTGCAGTCATGCGTCCCGGATGGACAACTCACGGAATGAACATGGGCCAGAGATATCTGCAGCTCCAGAACACGTACACGGTCAACTCTGATGGCAGCCTCACCATTCATACCAGCCAACTCCCTCCAAACCCCAACCTGTTCCAACCCGGCCCAGCATGGGTCTATGTCGTCGTTAATGGTATTCCCAGCAACGGGACGTCCGTTCTGGTGGGATCCGGTGCCGTCGGCACTCAGCCCACTGCGGATGCGGCCCAGCTTCCCCCCAGCGTGAAGCTTGCCTCCGCATCAGGGTCTGGTAATGGCGCCACGACTAACGCCAACGCCAACACCACTAGTACCCCGGCGACGACCACCACCTCGCATCTCACATTGATCATCGCTGTTGCCGCCGGTGGAGCTGTCGTTTTGGCGCTCATCGGGGGTCTGATCTGGTTCTGCGCGGCCAAGCGCAAGCGGTCGGCCATGCGCACGCCCGCGAGCAAGCCTTACGGCTCGTATGGCATGAGCGGGCCTTCTGGCGCGAGTGTCGGGCTCGGCGCGGCCGGCGCGATGCGCAACTCGGACTCGAGCGCGTTCATGCAGCACCACGACGGACCGTCGCAGACGTGGAACGCGAGCAGCGCGTCGCTTGATGGGTACAAGGATGAGCCACACCACGAACGCGATCAGAGCTACGGGAGCGGGTATTCACAGCCGCAAGCGCAGCAGCACGGCTATGATCAGCAATACGGTCACCAGCAGCAGGGCAGTTATGAGCAATATGGTCAACAAGCGTATGGACAGCAGCAGCCCGGCGGGTACGGGCAGGAATACGCGCAGCCACACGCACCCTATGCCGACAACATGTCGACAAGGGGGAGCACGAATGGGATGAGCATTGATTACGATCCTTATACGGCCGAGGCAATGCGCACGACGCCGGTGCAGGGCCAAAGACGATTCTGAGCCCGCGAATCCGCGCGCGCTGGGACTACATTATGAATCTCGAGGTAATTATTGTCGGACGACGACGGACTGGGCATCGGAGTGTCCCCCCCCCCGCTTTTTATGTTACGTTTCTAACTCCATGCGCTTTCTTTTTGTGCTTATGCTTTCATTCCTTCTCCCTCCTTCCATCGCATCTTTGAGCGGAAGGTAGCCCTGGCTCTTACAACCCCTGTTTATTTCGTTTCCGGTCCACTGTATCGCACCCCCTCGGGCCAACACTCATTTTTTAATCTATCTTGGGGACACGGACATGGACTGCATCGGACGAAATACGCACTTGTAGAAAACTAGTACATATCGACGTACTCTGTAAAAACTTTTCCAGTCTGGCTCTCTAGATCTTACGCATTACTGATACCGCCGCCTGGTTTCTTTGGAGATGTGCGATGTCTGCAATTTTTCTGCAAATCGTGGTAAAGTTTACTTGCGAGGCCACTAGCAAACCTTCGCATGTTCCGCCTTGGACTGCGTCGGTTTTCCACTGCAATCCCCATTGCAATCCAGCAGATAGAAAAAGATGGCGCACGTATTCTGCGCATTGTCAAAAAACGCGTCGACGAACGGACATCCATCGCGTCCCAGGTCAGACCGCACTCCCGTCGAGATTTCACCTAGTTGAGCGTCGACGCGTCCAGATTTCTGAGTCCATGTCCAGTCCGGAGGATGTATTGCGTCTGAAACAGCTGAAGGAAACGGAACCCATTCAGGAAGCATGGGACGAGTGGGTTTCCACGCGAGAGGTCTGTGTCTGTTGCGCTACAATAATACGCGAGCATCTCAGACTTATACTTATGCCTAGTTTATAGGCGCTCCGAGAGACGACTGCGCTCCTCGATGACCCCGACCTGCGGTCTATGGCCGCTGCGGATTATACCATGCTCACCGAGTCTTTGACGGACATTGTCAAGACGAAGTTCCCGGCGATTTTGGTACCGCCGTCACGGACGGCGCATTTATCCGCCTTAATGGAGCTGAAGTCTGGGGTGGGGGGCTCGGAGGCGTCCCTCTTCGTCGGCGAGATGCTCCAGATGTATTTGCGGCTGGCGCAGGCGTCTCGGTGGAAGGCGAATGTCGTTGCAAGCAATGAACTGGATTCCGGAGGTCTACGAGACGCCGTGGTGGAATTTAAAGGTGCTGGTGCTTATGATGCCCTGCAGTGGGAGAGCGGCGTTCATCGGGTACAGCGGGTGCCCGCTACCGAGCAGAGTGGGCGGGTGCATACCAGCACCGCGGCCGTAGTGGTGACTTTTTTTCTATTTTCGGTTATGGCGCAGAAGCTGATAATTCCCTCTCCCGCAGGTGCTCCCACTAGTAGACGAATCTGATGCTCAGAAAGAAGAGCTGTACTCGATGGCTGATATAAAAATTGAAGTCATGCGCGCCCGAGGAGCTGGCGGACAGCACGTTAACAAGACGGAATCCGCCGTCCGGCTAACGCACATTCCCTCTGGTGTTACAGTTGCAATGCAGGATGAACGGTCTCAACATCAGGTCGGTTCTACTTTCGTGATTCTTGCGCTTCGCTCGATTATAACATTGGTCCACAGAACAAACGACGAGCATTTCAAGTGCTCGCAAGTCGTCTGTTGGAAGCCAAACTTCAACGCGAAATGGAAGCACGGCGTGCCAGCCGACGAAATCTCGTGAAGAGTGCGGATCGAAGCGACAAGATAAGAACATATAATTACGCGCAAGAGAGGGTGACCGACCACCGCATCGGGTTATCTCTGATCAACCTTTCGTCCGTGATGGAGAGGGATGGTTTGCAGGACTTCATAATTGCTTTGCAGCGCGACCACCAAGAGTCCCAAATGGAGGATATGCTGCAAGAGGAGTAGCGGTTGGTATGACGTAGCCAGTGGGGCTCGGTGTCGCACTGGGGTAAACGTCGGTACTTTGAGTCAATTGTACCATCGTGCTCGCCCACCGTGTATAGGTTACTAAAATGGATATTGAGGTTGAATTCTCATCAAATCTTCTCTTCTGCTCGGATTTGGCTCATTCTCTCGGTAGGGCCTCCGGCAATAGCCACTCCGGATCTAATCTGATTTGAGCTCCGCTATGACATAGCGGTGACGAAATCGGTGCGTCATAGACTGAAGAACGCATTTAAGTCCAGTAGTTGCAGTACGCCCTCACAAACATTTCACACAACCACTCAACGAACAACCAAACCACTCTCACCCAAACACTCATAACATGTCCGCTGAATCCGCAACCAACTGGACGTCTACTGGCGAGCCCAAGTCCGTTTTTCATCTTCCCTTCAGAATACGATTCTGACATATTCCATCTTTCAGCCAGACCACTGGTCAATTCCACTCCGTAAAGGTCAGTCGGCTTGGCGAGCGACTCGAATTCCGCTTTATCCATATCTCTCTCAGGGCACCGTCGTTGAAACTATCGGAAATGCGACCGGATTAGAATCCTGGACCAAATCTGGCCGAGAGGAGCATGCCGCAGGAGAAGCAGAGTACAATGCCGCTCGCGCCAAGGGCTACGTCGAGGGGGCTGCTGACCGAATTGAGGGCAAGAAGGATTCAATCCTTGGTGCTATCACCGGAGATAAGACCCAGCAGGCACAAGGTGAATCATTACTAGCTGGAGTGCGATCAGCTCTAATCCAGATTTCAGGCAATTTGCAGCACGACAAGGGACAGATGCAACAAGAGATTAACAAGTAGAGTCCCCGATTTCAATACCCAATTGTATCATTAGCGAACAGGCCATTTAATGTAACATCTTATTTGATCTCCAGAAACTGAACTATGCGAGTGCTGTGAAATTACCAGATTTGGATGCGAGCGGTTGTTTGCGTAACATTTTGTTTACCGAGGGAAATAATCACCAGACGCCTCCAAGAAATTGATGGGAGAGTTTAAGGTGGTAGCTAGCCTGGGTGAACTGATTTGGGAGGCCAGCATCAGAGGCTTGGCCAACATGGAAGGCGCACCTCAACACATTCCAGTACGACGGCAGCCTGGCCAACTGTCACTCGCACTGATAAAGGTGCAGGGTTTGAACCCTGGGCCTCCGATTCACTTTTGGTATTTCCGATCTGGTTCGGTGCGCCATTCAAGACTGAGAGGTTGACATTGGGTTGACATGGACCCGGATGACTGCATCATTTGCAACGCGACTGAACTTTGGCTCAAAGCAGACTATCAACGGTGTTCAAGAGAAGGTGTAATCGCCTCGCTTTCAAGCCCAATCACTCGCTTCTGTCGGCCCGTGAACTGTTGGAGCAGCTTAACTTGTTCTGTCCGAGCTCACTGAGAGTGGGGAGCGCGGTGAAGTGCTTCCAACGATTTCTGTTGGCTCTTTCTATAGTTACCATTATGAATGGGTTCGAAGCTCATCAGAATTACCAAATCAGGCTGCAAAGAGGTGCTTTATGTGTCGCTGCTTGGCCTCGATCAATTCACTGCGTCACCACGATCACGCGACGCGCTTTGACCTCTCTTTGATCTCTTTGTATCTAGCCACTCGACGCGTCCTGAACCTCAAAGCGACTACCATTGTGCAATATGGCTATAAAAAACCCCAACTCCCGTGGGATCTCCCATCCACCCTTGCTTTTACCACCCACATGTCGTCCTATGGCTCCGAGAGTAATGCCACCCCGCACCATAATGATACCCCGCATCATACACCCCTCAATGCCCCCCACATGTCTCCCATGGTCCCGCCTGGAATTGTCCACCCTTCTTTGCATGAGCGTCCCAGGATGGGGTCGGAAGACATGATGTGGACGGCCCGTCGATACGGACAGTTCAAGAATGTCCAGGAGCCGTCGCACCCGTTCCCCGCTTCTGGCCATTCGTCCAGCAGTGGCCATGCGTCGCAACAAATGCTGCAGAGCGCGTGGGAAGGCACATATGACTTCCGACCGTATGCGGGGCCTTTGCAGCCAATGCAGGCCTCAGTGCCCCCGATGCACTGGCCGGATAATTCGACTGGAGGCGGCCTCGGGAATGGTTACTACCAGCACCAGCAGGAGACACAGCGACCGCACCACCACAGTAACCCTCCGCAACATCACATCAATAGTATTCATGATTCAACGCAGCACTCCGAGAATATGGGACCAATGCAAAATAACGGCCCGCTGTACTCTCAGGTCGCGGCTCAGCACAATGGTGCCCCCCAACATCGTAAAACTACCGAAAATGTTGCCCCCCAACACCGTGCACCTCCCGAAAACATTGGTCAGCGTTATCAGTCTCTGCGTGGTCATCCGCAGCGGGGTCCGTTCTTCTACCGCGGCTCCTCGCGTCCCCGCGCCTTCTCCGCGTCGCATGCATTTGCATCTGCACCTGCACCTGCACCGCACCGCACAGGCTGGCGGACCTCCCCCCGGATCCCGAAAAGACGCCCACCCCGCAGATGCCGCGGCCTCCCCACCATGCCCAGACGCAGCGGTGGAGGGTCCGAGAACGGCCTATCCCGAAACACGCGTGGACAAACGCCGCGGATGCGCCTCAGGCGACTGGGGTGTATGTTCCCGTGTGCCAAAGGTGGATCTCAATCTCATAGTCAAGGTCATTATCATCTATCTTTCAACTTTGTTTCTCGTTCCCAGCACTGACTCCCCCTCCCCTCCAGGTCGGAGACACCGTACGGGTAAGGCCCTGGGCTGACCGATACGCCTGGCTCGAGGGCTGTGTGGAAAAGGCCGATTTTTCTGTCATCAAGGTGATTCTTCGTCGAAAATATCTATGTAGAATTGCATTGACATCAAGTTGCCACCAGTATCAGAAAATCCAGCCGCGATACGTCGTGACTTACACAGATCCCGAATACAAACAATTGAAGCAACGAAATTTTATTCGCACTTGAGCGAGATCACGGTTGAAGCGCCCGAAGAGCCTGGATTGAAGCCTCTTCCGAAGGGTGTCGAGGTATGTTCAGGCTTTCTCTAACCATTATTAGTGTTCAATCATGCTCTCTATAGCGAGATATATACGCATGCATACCCCCGCCAGTCATACAAATGGGAGCACCAATTGAAATGATCTGGGTACATGCACGCGTTCTAACCCCTCCAAATGAGAAGGATCAGATCAATATCCGCATCCTGGTTGGCCCTTCCAAGAACCTGTCGTTCGACAGCTTCCCCACAAAGTACACCCTGCCTTTCCGCCGCACCTCCCGCATTCAAGTACTCAAAGACGGGTATGCCGTGACAGGCAAAGACGAGCACCCGATGGAATGGGAGGATGGGAATGAATCATGAATCATGTTAGATATGCAGGTTATGAGTTATATGTCTGATATATGTGCCAATGTATGAACAATGTATATGAACCCGAGAGCGCTGCGATAAAATCCACCTATAGATAAAATGGGATACCGTAGACAACTGGTGCCGCTCCCGTAAGGTACTTCAGCTTGCACGACGTCCTCGATTGTGCGACGGCAGCCACCAAGGATGTCTGTCCCTCTCTTGCAACCTCCCAGCTACGCACCCCGTCCACGGTTAGCTTGAGCTTATCGAAGACGGACTGGGAGAAAATGTCGATATCACGATCGGTCACGTCCCATAAATTAGCCACCAGCGTCGGACTGCATTGCGCGTAAATTCAATGTCGGACAAGAAAACCTTGCGGACTCACCAGCCAGCCAACATGTAATTGTATGGTGTTCCGACCCGGTCAAAGTCTCCCATTTCCCGCAAGGTGCCTGACGAGCATCCCCAGAGCATGGTGGCCGCACATCGAGGCAGGTTGCGAATCTTATGAGACCGCAGGTACTGTTCGGCGCCGCCATGGCCGAAATATCTTCAGGAAATGTCAGGAGCACGAAATCGTAATGAAGGGCCGATGAACGTACACAACGAGATCTTTCTTCCTCAGAGCGTCGAGGAATTGGTGTTCAGTAGGCGCCTGCCCAACGACACTTTGCCACCCAACCTTCTCCATGTCGTCAACCCAGCCCTTGAACCTTCCTTCTGTCCGCACGAGATCGCCGCTGGGATTCAGGACACAGTACCCCTTGCGAGGGTCCACCACAGCACGGTCGACCATGTAGAAGACCCGGGACCGTGGGCCAACCATCCCGCCAGCTGAACTCGATCGAGTAAAAAGTCTACGCTGGGAATGCGACTGACGCTCTTCCCTCGCAAAATAGGGATGCTTTCCCAAGGCAATCCCTGGATATTCTTGTCGAGGATCAAGAACATATGCTCGTCTTCCTGCACCTTCGACGCAGGCCCCGCACCCTTTCTCCTACCCAGACGCGCATGGTGTTCCTCTAATACGCCTCGCAGATCGACCGCCACTTGAACTAGGTCAACCTCGGCAATTGCGACGGGAACACCGTGGAACTGGTAAAGGTCCAGAATGAAGAACACCAGATCTTCGAGCTCTTCGTCTCGACACTTTGGAGACAGGGTGGAGAAACATTCGAGTAGAACGTCGTCAAGAGCGACCTTGCTCGGGATCTGACTTTCGGAAGGCATCCGCTTGTGCTTTCCAGCAGGTTTTGCCTTCACCTTCTTGTCTTGGAATCGCAGAGCACGATGGAAGATTTTGTCAAATTGAACCCGAAGGTCAGAGATAGCGGCGGCAGTTAAGTTCGCACGCGGGGAGAGAATAGTCTGACCAAAACGGAATCAATTCCAATCAAGGTGCCAATAACATGCATCCCACCTTGAATGCGCCGAGCCAACAAAACTCGATGTTTTCCAGCAATTCACGCATTCGCGTATCGAGTGCCGTCCTTTCTTTCCACCATCGGGCCCGAGCTTCCGGCTCGTCTTTGATGTACACCGCTCCTCTTGTCCCTTCGTCGCTGAGCCGCACGATCTCAGAAAATTCTCGCAAGGCATCCTCGAAGGTAAGATGCTCGTCCTCGTCGTCGTCTCTGCGTCCTTTGAGTGGTACACAGAAAACGAGCGGCGCCGCTTTGGCATTCCCTCCGTGTTGCCTCGTGACGAATAATGTGCTTTTATCGTCGGTGACGCTGATATGGACGATGGTCCAGTTCGGAGGTAGGCCTGACATCTGTGACGCCGAGAGAGTCGAAATGTCAGGCGCCTGACTTTGATATTTGCTCCGGACGGATTCCCAGTAGTCCTGAAGTGATTTTTCATCGTCGTCGGCCTCATCGTCTGACACATCGAGCTCAGAGCCAAAGCTGTTGCGGCTGGGAGGCAAGCGGGAGAGGACAGTCGTTTGCGTTAGTGAAATCGGAGATCCTGTTCGGGATGCGAGTGGCCATTGTAGGTCATCCACCATCGTTAACGGCGGAAACTTGTGTTGGATCGCCTCAAGCATCTCCCTACTGAGAGTGATTGCGGTCGACACATCCAGTAGACCAGCAACCAGGACCGGATCCTGGTTACCCGACTTGCCAAGAGAAGTTTGAAAGGCTCGAATCAGTGCGAGCGAAACTACAGCATCTCGAACACGAGACACGTCCCCTCGGCGTGAAAAGAGGGTGAAGTCCAGCCAGAACAGCTGCTCGGCCCGATCTAGCGTGTGCAGAATATCGTGAGTGGAAGGCGACAGAGCTGGGGCCTTGTCGGTAGACATTCCCATCGGAAGCGCGATGGCTGTACCAACCAAATTAACCACCTACTAATACCCAGAAAAAGACTCACTGGATTCCGTCAGTGAACTGAGGAACATGTCCGTCCGGAACCGACCATAGACTTCGTGAAGGGTTAACTTTGCTATCAGAGCATTTTCCTGGGCCTTCGAGGATTAGAACCATTGCGCCGGGAGGTCACGCAGACTTACCTTGGTTCGGCATCCAGCAGGTAATGCCAGGAAGCGTTGTAACAATGCTGCGTAGCCGTTCCCATTATCCCGGAGAAGCCATACTGGAAATGTATGAAAATCAATATCCAACTCCAGGAGTTTACTCACTGTGTTGCCGAAGGACTGTGGCGAAAAGCTCAGGGAGTAGGATTTCTTTAGCTGCCTCTGTTGATTTCCGTGGGCTGTAATTGTTTTAATCAGTCGAGGCCGCCCAAGAAATGATAGGACCACGAACGTTGATGAAATAACGTCAAATACTCCGAATGTCTGGTCTAGCTCCTCCAACATCTTGGTCGCCTCCTCATACAATTGCTGGGCATCTTTCTCTTGCGAGCTTAGCTGATTATAGTCCCCACACAGACGCTGAATATCGGCGGTGTCTTTGCCAGGCAAATTCTGCAAGAGCGTGGCAGCTTGCATGAGCGTGTCATGGGCTTCCTGCAGATGTTTCTGGTGGAGGTGAAGTTCACCCTTCTTCGCCAAAGCCCTGCCAGCCATTGCGGGTGCATTCAGAGATTGTGCTAGCTCGTACGCCTGCTGCGCAAAGTACTCTGCTTCGCGCGCAGAACCTCGGGTAAAGTATGCTTCACACAGGGCGAACAAAGTCGCTAGGAGACCTTCAGAAACACGCCACTCCAGCCCACCCATAGAAGGTCGTCGAGGGAGCACCTTTGGCGGCGGGTTAGCTTGTGCTGAGCGATCAACACCATCGCCATTTGGCAGAGCATCTCGAACTGCAGTCATGTCGAACAGATTGTCCTTTTCTACAGGTTTTGAGGCCGGAGGATTCAGCCGTGTTAGAGTGTCGACTGCCCTGTTCCATAGCCGCAGGGATTGCAGCATAGCTTCAAGGGAGGCAGCGATATCCTCCTGTCGAAAAAGAACGTTAATTTGTGGTTCTGTTCGAGAGGTGAATCGGATCAAACCCTGGAGTGTTGGATGAGTGCAAAGACATAACACGCCAGAGCCGCCTTCTCCAGGCGACCTACACGGCATTGTACCCGCTCAAGTGTCGACATACCCTTAGTCTCCTCACCGAGACGTTGGGCCCGCACGAGAGCTTCGCTGTACAGGTCGGAGCTATCAAGATAAAAGCGTCAGAGACGATACACTGGCCATTGGAGGCACCGGATGGGAAAACGAGAGGTCATACCTCTTGGAAATATCTTCAGAGAGTGCCAGGGACTCCGCATGCCTCAAATAAAACATAACGCAAACATCATCGGACACTTTCCCGCTTTTCACGGCGTTAAGAGTGTAGTTGAAGAGAGCGGTCGCCCGCGTGACTTTCCCCAGTTTCATGTATTCGAGGGCGAGCTCGATGCAGACGCTGATGTAGCCTTCCGCGCAAACATGTCAGCGGGATAGCGTTCCAAAAAGAAGGACGCCTACCATCGGTTATAGACTCGAAATGTTGCTCACAAATTCGCCTGGTTATATCGAGAAGTTGAACCTTGAGCAGGGAGTGAGTCAAAAGACCGAGTATTCGCGTTACCAACTCTGTATGAAATGTCAAGTCACAGAAGAGATTTTTAAGCATGAACATACGAAGGAGAGCGAAGAATTCTTCAATGTCATCGATCGGAATGGTTTTCTTGTCCCTAGAAGCTTTTGGGGGCGTGGTCAGAACAGCCGGGAACGCTTTCAGAACAAAATAAGCGGAGAATAGGAGCCATTTCGTCTTTCACAAACCTCCTTTTCGTTTTGGTTGCGGAGTCACGGGATCCCGAGGTGAAATTCCCTTTTTCGGCACCGGAGCCCGACGCGAAGCCGGAGCGCGCTTGGATGCGGCGGTCTGTTTTGCCGAAGGTTTCTTGATCGCTTTTGGACTGGGTTCACCAGGAGACATCAACCCCGCGATAGGTTCGAGTATTTTGCAGGCCAGTCCTACTTGGTGTGCAACAATCGCGCTTTGTTCTGGATCGGCACGGCGATGCGCGTGCAGGGCTAACCACAGGTGTGCTGAGGCCCGATATTGAGCACAAAAGGAGGATAACTCGGCATCTTCGCCCAAACTCTGTGCTGTATGCGTTAGGACGATGCATAAATAACGCAGGTTCGCACCTTCTGATCGAGAACGCGCTCAACCTCCTCACCCATATTTGACGGTGAGCCGAGATCAACGAGAGCTTCAGGACCCGTATGGTATGTAAAATCTAGACATCTGACGAGCGTCCGAGCTCTCCGTACAGGCATGTCCGTCCCCCGATACACCACGAGCGCATCACGCAAGAAAGTTTGAATCACACTTTGGGTGCTCTCCTTCCATCGGCTGCCATGAAGACTCTGTATTTGTCGATCCAGCAGCGCCCCAGTAATCTTGGTGTCGCCGGGCCATAGGAAAAGCGCCGACACCTTTTCTGGGGTCAAGAGAAGCTCGCACGCGCCAAGGTAAGTGACGCGATCCACAATGTTGCCGAGTTGGACGGCAGCTGGAGAAAACCCGAAGGGCGCCCGGTGTATTTGCTCTGCGAATCCATACAAGGAATACGGAAAGCTTCCGACGCAATCTTTGAAACTCTCGAATGCGAGCTGCAGCGGCGTGTCAGGAATCAAAATCCAAGAATTCGAGTTTCACGCACCTTCCGGTCGCCAATTTTGGAGTAACAAACCCCGAGCAGCTCCTTTCGCCGCCAGAGCTGCTCTTGGAGTTGTTTCCACGCTTCTTCGGTTTTCGGTTCTTTCTCCTTGCCCTCCGCGGCGGCAGTGTACAGATCAAGGGCTATTTCACCAAGCATACACCCGTCCTGGAGATACCGTATGGCTGCCCCGTATTTGGTAGCCTGGTACAAAGTTCCGGCAAGGTTATGGAACGCCCCCGAGATACATCGAGCGTACGTGGCCTTGTCAGCTGTAACATCGTCGAACTCGACATCGAGGAACGCTGCAGCGCGTTTGAGGAACGAGTGTGGGGCCCATGAGTATGTGGGTTATGAACTTGTAGTTTGGTTCGCGCTAAAACAAATAATGTGTCCAGCACGGCGGTGGCACCGTCTGCAGTTGGTTTCTGTAAGATAATGTTAGAGGACGAGTAGAACCTAAAGGGATCGCTTGCCGTTTTCGATGCAGATTCTAAAATATCCGCAAAGCTCTCTAAGAGCACCTGGATGTCCGCGGTGTGAACTGACGCGGTATTGTTGTCGAGGAATTTGATGGCGTTTCTCCGTGTCCTCTCTACAGCTCGCTGCAGCTTTCCTGACAGACGCAATAGTTCCTCATCTTCGCCCACAGGTGTGAGAAGAGACACAGTCCCGTCTTTGCGTAGAGCTTTGGTGGTTGCCCGGACCCGTGTACCCAATTCTTCTACGGAGAGTTAGTTATGACTGGGGAAGAAAGTAGAGTCGGATGAACCTGAATCACTTGGAAGCTTCGCGTCAAGCAAAGCAGTTGTCTGGGCCAAAGCGTTGCAGAGCTGCGTACATTCCAGGGCAAAATTATCAGGAATTCCAGGTTTCGGCTTTGACTCTGTGCTCGATGAGGAGCCTGGCTGGTTACCGATAAATATTCCAATGCGATCCAAGGTAGCAGTGTCTCCAATCTGAGCATATTCAGAAAGTGTCTTTTACCAGGATGAAACAACGCACCCGGTTAGCAAAACTCGTCCAACATTCGCAAAACGAAACGAAACCCTTGCCACTCATAAAACTGTCGGCATCAACCCGCGACTGCACTCTCGTGATGACGCGTGAAAACGCGTTCAAGACAATCGGTGTTGCGTCGTCGTGGTCCTCGGGGGCTGAACCGAGAGATTTCACGTATGCGCCGGCGGACTTCATAGTTTGGTCCCAGAATGAGCGTGGCTCAATTTTACCGGGCGTTGTACACGCGAGGCAATTCAACGCATAATCTCGTATGAGGAAAGTTTGCCGAGCAGCTTTAGAACTGGCGCTGGCCACTTTGATCAACGAGCTATACGCGCGCGTAAAGATAGAATCCGTGTGGGCAGCAGGAAGGATCGGGAGTAATGGGGACCACGCCAGGATTGTGGGGGTGTTATTGAGTACATCCGAAAAAGCCAGGACGCCCGTATGGGTCGATATGAGATGTGAAATGGTCGTGAGCGAGTGGAGGAGAAAGGTCGTTATGAGAGTCAGTAATATCACGTCTGGAGGAGACTGGGGGAGCGGAATGGACAGTAGATATAGGTTGTCCGCAGGTGTTGATGGCGGTATCTCGACTTGCAATAAAGTGCAAAGACGAGGATGCATCTCTTGTAACGCGGTGAGAGCGGCATCGAACTGATATTAACCGTTTAAGCTGCTGAGAGATGAACTGGATCGACACGTACCATTTCCAAAACAATGAGCTTTCCCAACACACTTCCCGCTGCTCGTTCTATGTCTAGGTCACCCGGCGACATGTCCCGCAACAAAGCCAGGTGTTCGGCAACCAATGTGGCCGACGCGGTTGCGTCCCCGAACCCCGGAGACTTCTTCAGGGGTGGCACGTCGGAGGACTTTCTCCAGCCTGATTTGACGATATTGGAGAGCTCTTGGGACGCAGAGTTCACTGTACGCATTGCGGAGACTCGCTGTTCCTCTGGTGTCGACGTTGCTTTCTCTTTGCCCTTGGTTTTAGGCTTTGAGATGGAGAGAGAGGCCATATTGTCGACGATTTGATCTCCTGAGACATTTACACGCGTGCGTGGCAGTTTCGTGCGCACAGGTGCAGGACGACGCGTGGTTGAAGACATCGAGGTTCGGGTTCGAGTTACGAATGGACTCGTCACATGGCCATAGCCCATCATCAACGGATCAAACCAGTGATCGGAGGCTCGGAGCTTGCCAATAGCACTTGGACTCAAATGCGACTGCTACCGCCTTTAACGGCTATACTGCTGCCTTTAGCACTCCTTGGATTGGCATTTGCCTTAGAGCCTGTCGTTCTCACATTTCCCGGTGCAACCCCGGCATTTGGATCCCTCAAGGCGCGGCCGACAACTGTCTACAGGCCTCGTTCGCCTGATGCCTTTCATCGTGCCCGTTGGCGCTCCCTACACTTGGAAGAAAGCGAACGGGTGGAATGGGACCCTCAGGAGGTCCTAGGGCCTGACATAGAAGATATACATACGCTTGCGCAGCTTTCTCGAATGGCTGGCAACGCATACGCTCATCCTGGAAAGAACAACTGGTACGAAGTTGACGGGGCTTGGAATATTGTGGGCATCCTTCCTCATCGCGTAATTGTTGTGAAGCTATCGCGTCCTCGAGCATATATTGCTGTCGAGTAGCCAATAGCTGACGTCTTCCCGATGAAAGTATAATAATGCACACTCACTTGTGAATAGAGCTTTCCTTTCGGGTGGGAAGACCCCGAGAATGGCTTCCGTGGTCACTTATTTCTTAGCTCAGACAACTCAACGTATGTGTTCGTGTGGCCTGCTTTTGGCACAGTCGCTCACTCGGCTGCAGAGTCGTTTTGTCGATCAAAGGAACCACTCTGCCTCTGCGAGGACCTACATCGAAACAAGACAAATATAATGATAACCTGTCAGTCTCCACCTGAATCCATGAGATGTCACTGAAAAGATTGTAGATTATTTTCCTGTTGTTGTGCCCGGGTTGACTTCTCCTGGGTATTCCGGAAGGTCTGCGATTGCTATAGGAATTCGTGGCGCTGCGACAATACCTGGTGGGCTACTGTGCATAATGTTCTATGGCATACTAATCACTTCTAGCCTCTCGAAAGCTCTTATCGAGGACAGTCTGTTCTACTCAATCGGTGTGGTAAGCTGGCGGTTTCTCTCTCTGCTTGATTTCCAAATAATCCCTTTCCAACTACAGAAACTAGTCAACGACCTTCTTTTTCTGTATCCCACTGCAAATGTCTGGCTGGTGGGCCACAGTCTAGGTGTGGCATTGCATCGCACCACCCACCAATACCCGACTCATCAGCACAGGTGGCGCCTTGGCCGGCTTGTTAGGCACCACATTTGGGCTCCCTGCTGTCGCATTCGGTCTATATATTTTATCTTTCAGCCATTGTAATCAATTAACCCACGCATGCAGAGGCCCCCGGAGAACGTCTCGCCGCTGAGCGGCTCCATCTACCCTTGCCGCCCGCCGACGATTCTCTGCGCCGATTTATACCAGCCGTCACTCATGTTTTCCATAACGCCGATCCGATCCCGCAAGGCGCCTGCACAGGCATCGCTTCTCCCTGTTTTCAGGCCGGTTACGCTCTAGAGACACGGTGCCATCTTGGAAAGTCCATAATCTTCGACACGGTCAATAAATTAGGATGGAAAGTGGATGTCCGGAAACATGTCATCAAGGATGTAATCACGAAGGTTTTTCTCTTCCTGGGTCAAAGATAAAGTATTAATGTTGATTCTCCGTTGTGCCATAGGTCATCGAGGCAGAGGGAATTGAATGGGAGGAAGGACGGAGCGTGCCTCTGGCGCGTGAAGAGCCGGATTGCGTGGTCAATATCAATTTCCTCGTCATCCTTGTTGCAATATTTATTCTTCGATTCACAGGATTGTTTCAAGTGGGACTTTATAGACAGAGAAGACAAAGACTCGGACGGAGATGCTCATCTATCGGAATAAACATAATTGTAGTAAATCCTTGTAGTAATGCTGCCCTGTTGTAACGTTTAATTATAACCCTCTATCTGTAGACTTCACCGCGAAAACGTAGTCCCGCCGATCAGTTTGCCTTGTACATAAACACGGGAGATATTACGATCGTCTCCTGAGTAGAAAAACTGTTCAAGGAACCCTGCGATATGGTCTGACTCCAACCCTGCGATATGGTCCGACTGCAACCCAGCGAGGTCCCTCGGCGAGTCGGACCATATCGCAGGGTTCCCAGCATGATTATGAATGCTGACGACGAGGGCATCGAAGCTCTTGCCGGCAGCGAAAGACCCTACAAAGTTTTCTAGGTTGCACACCGCAGCACCACCCAAGGTCGCGAGATACAGCAAACTTGCGACCGAGAGCTGTCTGTTGCTGAATGCCCCCGGGGCAGGCTCCTCTCCTCTATGTTGCATCGCGATGACCTTCGACGCAATGCTGGCATTCCGTATGGCGGTGAGAATCGACGGTGAATAACCACCAGAAACGTCCGTGCCCAGTCCGACCTTGCCGCGCAACGCATCCCATCAACTCCGGGTGCTGCAAGCAACGAAGAATAGCTTACTTTGATACCACGGTCTAGATAGAGCCCGATCGGAGCCACCCCGCTATTCAAATTGAAGTTGCTAGTGGGGCAATGGCTGATGCCCGCCTTCCTCTCCGCGATTAAGGCAATCTCCTCGTTGTTCAGATGCACACCATGGGCTAAGATGGTATTGGCCCGGAGAAGCCCACTCGCATCGTACACTCCGGTGTAGGACGTGCACTCCGGGAATAGCGACTTCGTAAACGTAACCTGGAGTTAGTTTTAAACAAGCGTTTGTAAGAAAAGACGGAACGTAACCTCATCGGGGTTCTCGGAGACATGAGTTTGAATGCGGAGATTTGGATCCGAGGCGGCCACTTCACCCAACGACTTCAAAAGTCCAGGAGTGCAGCTGATAGCAAACCGGGGTGTTAGGATAGGTTGGACCAGGGGTTCGGCGGAATGAGAATGGGACGGAAGTTGTTTGATGTGTGAGATGAGCGTCTTGGTTGTCGATACAGATACTTCCGCAGACGGTTCAATGTAGTTCACGGGGGAGTTTCGGTCCATATTGCATTTCTTGTGTGACATCAGTCAAGTATTGAATTTTACAGCCCGATTCTCTTACCCCAACAAATGCTCTTTGACCTGCAGCAGTTAGAAGGTGGCACGGAAAATCCATTGAACCGTTCACCATATTCATTCACTATTTCAGCCAAGATCTTGGTAGCTTCTAAGTGTATTGTTCCGTAATAACAACAGGTCGTTGTCTGGCACATCGTTAGGATCTGTGCGCAGCTCTCTGAATATGGAACAAACCCCGGAGTCTATGATACGCCGCACCACAGAAGGATACGTGCGCCGGGCAAAGTCAGGATTAGAGAATCTAGATTCCATCGGGAAGGTTATGTGTTCCTAGGTCTCTCAAAAGCGTGTCGACGAGACTCTGCGGACCTTACTAACCAGCCAGTCCATAAGTTCATATTGCTGGCCACTGCGAAAGGATCGGCTCTGGATCCGCATTCGCTGGGCCACAATTCAACTCACCTGCCCATATTCGGTACCTGAGGCGCATGGGTATGCGTATCGAAGAAACCTGGCATGATAAATTCGCCTTCACGAAGACAAACCACATCCACGTCGATGTAGCCGTGAGCAGCCATGGTTTCTTGGACCATCGAGTCCGCGACATCCGCAACAATCCAGTCGATATTTCCTGTAGACGCGACAGCAAGGAGACAGCGCGGAAGAGCCTTGAACGACGTGAGAGAGACGGGGTTTACAACTGAACCATAGTAGATAATCGGGGACATGGCGGTTGGGACGAAGAGGATTGGGCTGCATGGATGCTGTCACTATCAGGTTCGGCGTTCGCAGCATTATCTTGCCCGAACAGAACCTAGCTTACTAGCGCTTACTCCCCGGACCGGAACCCAATGCGAACCAAATTTTATTCGACTAGCCCACTATCAACTCGCCCTCGACGGCGTCTGGCTCAATACATAGATCATTCAACAGAGCATCGTAACGAACTCTAGCCGTCCGTTTCAAATATTTAAGAATCCTCGCCCGCTGATGGACCAGCCTTCGTAAAGGTAACTTGTTTTGGCGATCGTGCTTGCACCGTTTCAAATGCTCGTACAATTTTCGAATTCGGTAGGTGAGGATTGCAGCTGGAATAATGTCACTTGAAAAGAGATGAAAACTAGAGCGCAACGGAACACACCTTGAACTTCGGTGCGGCCTGGGTCGAAAGGGTTCTCGGGAGTAGAGAAAGCGACGACGATTCGTCTTCGGTTTTCGTATGAGATCCCCCCCGCGTCCGCATTTCTGAGATCAATGACGCGGGCAAAGTTGATTACTTTGCGCCTCTCCGTCTCCGCAATCTCCTTTTTCAAGTTTTCATGCTTGTTCGCAGAGTCCTCCTCCGGAATGTTTCTTAGCAGATTTTCCGCCAAGGTAATGTCAGTCAACTCAGGGAGATGACTGAAGAGCCTCTTTGTCTCCTGCTCCGCTATTCCAAAAGCCTTGTATTTTGGCATGTCGGGAATGCCGAACTCGGGCGAAACCGTCGATTCAGGTGGCCCTGCGAACACCGAGCCGTCGACGAGGATCCTGCCTAAGCGGCTAGCCCGCCATTTATGTTCCTCTCCTGGCCGGGTGCCAGGATGACGCTGGGGCGGCGAGCCTCTTGCTGTTTGATCAATTCTCTCTTCTCGACAGGTTCGCTTTTTTGAGTGCGCGGGACCGAAGCGCGCTTCGGAGATTTTGAAAGAACGGCAGACGTGTGAAAAGTGGATGAGCTGGACGACGCGACGTTCCCCACTCTACATGCTGTGGAAGAAGACAAATATTTAGAATGTGGTAGGAAACCGAATGAATGCACCAACGTCTGGTCAATCCACACGCCCGAAGCATACCAAAAAATTGAAGGGGAGTAAGGGAGTTTGGTCGTGGGAAAGGTAATCAAAATTGATGGGGTTCGGACCGCGCATCCGATTCTCAAAGAAGTTTCGACAGAAATGCGAGAGGATGCTACGCTCAGAATTTTATACGGTTTAATCCAATATACGGGCGGCACGGGGAAAAGCGACGCTCGGAATTTCATGCGGTTCACTCAAATATATTGGGGCGGTATGGGAAAAATCTACATGACTTGTGAAACTCATGCGATGGGACTCTATGCTATGTAGCATCAACCGGAAGGAATGTGGATGAATAAGGTTGGTATAGGTAGAAAGTCAGGACGAGATCCTAAGATTAGCCCGAACCTACCAAACAATTAGCGAAAGACGACACTATGCTCAAGAGAATTTTCGTACCACCAGAGTAAACCTTGCCATTGAACATAATGGCCTGGAACTTGTCATAAATAGCAAGCACGCCCGCACTCGCAACACCACGGAGGATATTCGCGCCAGCGCCTTTGAACAGGGATTTCGGACCCTCTACAGCCATGATCTTGCGTCCGGCGTCGAACATCGAGCTGTAATGCACTCCGGTGCCGCTGGTCATCATCATGCGACGTCTTTGGAGAATATCAGCACCAGTGGAACGGGGAGGACACAGTAGCGCACCTAATGTGTCCATTGGGTACGCAGCGATACCAGCTCCGGTGGTTACGGCCCAACCCAGCAAGAAAGACGCCAGGAAGGAGCCTTCGAGGGGGCCGACCAGGACAGTCGGTTCTAGGAACGGAAGGAAAATCAGGAAGGAAGCGAAAATTGCGTTAATTTCGGCAACACACTCAGCGAGTCATAAAACCCGAAATAGGACCCTCTGTAAACCATATACCGACGATGGAGGGGACAAGCCACGGTAGAGTCCCGCAATACCGTCCGCTTTCAGGTCTGCTTGTACACGTCAAGCAACCCATTGAACTGACGCTTCCCTCCCGCGTTGGATTTCGCGTCGCTGCTGAGACGGGTACGCGCATAGTCCAAGGAATACACGAAGAGCGAGGACGTCGCGCCGGCACCGGCACCAGAGGCAATGTTCCCGGCGAACCAGGTCTAAGATAAACCAGTCAAGCACACATTCAAGATCAGCACCGGGAAAGACAAAATACCCAGTATCCCTCGGACTTCTTGAATCCAAACAATGATTTGAAGTAATCCTCTGTTCACGAAGAGTCGTTCATCCGAGTTCAAGCAAGCAAGCAGTCTCCGCCGTTTCGTTGTACCCTACGAGATGTATTCCAGACATGCGTTTATCCATATACTGGTCTCTGATAGGGACTGAAATCTGGCGGAGGCTGTCGTGAGGTAGATACATACTGAATGCGAAGTTCAAGGCCTGAGTGGGGAAGTAGCGCAGAACGTTGGTGCCGTTTCCGCGCCACAGGGCAACCAGGCCTTCCTCTTTATAGGTTCGGGCGAACGCATCTCCAATGCCTACAAAGTCCACAATTAGAAAATGACAACTAAACATTGATGTTGATATGGGCACCTTTATACGGCGTCGAGAGCCGTCCTTGTTTAATCTGCGATCCGAGGCTGTCAGTGAACGATTCTGTGAAGTGGAGAAGAGAAAGTCACCATTTCATCCTGGTTCTGGACCAGGAGTTTAATTCGTTCGATGGGGGCTGCGCCAGTTTTGGATATCGCCTGAGGTCACGAGAGATTAGTGGGGAAATAGATAAAGGGCACACGACTTACAGCCGCTACGCCTCCCAGAAGGAAGTCCGCTATAATTGGATCAAGACATGAAAAAATATGGAAATGGGAGAACCAACTAGCAAAGTCTTGAGCACTTTTGGGTTTGGAAGCACGAGCTTCAGACATATTTCACAAAGGAAGCCGAGGGACAGATACAAGAAGCCGAGGGACGGAAAAGATCATTCGTATGCGCGCCTTTTAAACTGAATGGGAAAATCCGGGAAACACAGCTCGCCAAATTGACAGAGCCATCCCATTGGTGGATTGAAGGTAGAGTCGGAGGGAGTCGGGCGCAGACGATGTGCCTCAAGCCTGCAATCACGGAAATCTGCTATATTATCGGCGAAAGTCGGAGCGCCCCGCAGCAACCCGCGCCACCAGAGAAAGCAGGTTGATATGTCGTCAAGTACCTGAGACAGTTCGGGAGTTGTCTCAGCCCGCGATGCTTTTCGCCTTACATGCGCACAAGAGGAGACTGGAACGAGCACAAGACAACTTATTGTGCTGCGTTTGGACACCAGAGGTGCCTCAAGAGATCTGAGCAACCTGAACGGAGACTCCAAGACGAAACTCCATGATTCGAGGAAGCCTAAGAGAGAAAACTACGAGGTAATCGCATTCACTGCTGGATTCCTTGAGTCATAGCTTGCTACTCAGCATCTCGATCTGAGGCACAGTCGCTGACTGTACAAGTTGAGAAGTCGAGAATAGCTGAATGCCGCAACTAGAACAAGGATGACGGACAGGCAGACTTGAAGGACGTGGTAGAGGGAAACCTCGGAGCCGAGTTTGCATCAGTAGATGATGGGCAAACAACATCTTGTTGCACGTTCAGCTGTATTTCTGGAACTCATTCTCGTGGGCTCTATCGCTGAAAGAATAGCTTGGCCGCGGCTTCACACGCTTCGACAGTTCTACAGCGAACATAGACGGGTACAAAAGTTGTGTCGCGGAATCTGTGTGCCTGTAAGATTCCCGCCGTGTCGGCTTTCTCGGATTTCTTTTGGCGCAGCGGGTCAGACTCTTGCCAAATTCTTGTATGGCAACCAGAGAGACTGATTTGGCCGACAACCTCGCATCAGTGTCCAAGGAAAACATCCAAGGAAACAGAATGAATGCTGCGCCATCTCGCACCCCACATTGATTTCATATGAACATTGGCCATGCGATAACCTGTGGGCCGAGCTGGACCTGAATACATACAAGGCAGTACGGATCAGCAGTGGTTGTGCTTCGATTTCGATGACCGCGTTGGCCTTGAAATTACTTACGCCTCTGACGCCTCTGATTAATTGCCTTTGTTGCGAAGACGGACAAGACGGACGGACGAGATTGGGAATTGGAAAGAAACAAAACAAGGCGTATATACGGCTACAGCAGGAGAATCTCGACTGATATGGACACACTGGATCAATCGTGCGCGCGGTTGCGGTTTACACGCCAATCCACGCAACAATAAGCGAAGGCTACGCCTGAAGACGCGCCAAGTATGAATTTCTTACCTCTGACGCGTCGTTTGGACGCGTTTATTACGCGTCACGTCCGTCTGCCGAGCTGCCCTCGTTCTTGAAGCAACGGCGACTGGGCAAGCGGGACGCCGCGGCAGGCGCGCGGGGGTTTTAGCGGTGCCGGCCAAGCAGATCCGTGCATTCCACGATATCAGCGGTGGATCTGCCCAACGGCTGCTGTGCGGTTTCGTCAACATCAGTTGTCAGAGATCTTGAAGAGAAACAAAAAAGTGTGAATAGCATTAAAGTCGTGCGAGTAACGAATTGAGGGTATTTCTGCTTCGACAATAAGGTGCAAAGAAGCCGAATTGTGGGCAGGGAGACCAAGTGCTAGACAAAAAAGTATCTGTGCCTAGCGTATTACATCACAGGTATAAAACGTCTGCCACAAATTTCCTGGGAAAACACCTTGGTCTCTCCATCTCCGCCCTTGCCAGTCGGTTTCTTCCCTGCGACGTCTTGCACTCGCCACCGGTCTACCCGTCCTCGATGCCGTCTCTTCGCCGTACTCTATCCACACCGAGTGTCCGATCAGCGCCTTATGCCCTGCTGAGCCCTACCGCAGCACCCCGCATCCATGGCAGCGCACACCGGCGTTCTACGGGATCTGAATTGGCGGTTCGACGGGTTTTGGCAGACATTCAATGGTGGAGGGTTGCTGACGGCCAGCGCGACGTCGTTTCTGAGCAAGAGCTAGAGGAGCAAGACCTCGACCCGGACCAGGAGGATGATTTTCCCCCAGACCAGGTCGCAGCGGTCCCAGTGCCCGGAGGTGCTGGCGTTGAGCGTCCCTCAACCCCTGCCCTTGTCCCAGGCCATGAGGTATTTTTTGACGCCTTTTTTTTTTGGTCCACAAAGCTTATTAGAATTGCGACAGATGCCCGTAGCTGAAATGGCTGCGCTCTCCATTGCGCCTGCTACCCCGCGCCGGCACGCGCTCGAGTCTTCGACGTCGTCACTGGAATCAACCCCCGAGACGTCACATGTCCAGGCGGAGCACCCTTACCTCGACCTCGGCGCCTTGAATTTCAGCGACGCGCCCGCGCCCGTCGTCACGCGCGCGCGCAGCGGCACCGTCCCGTCGCTGCTGTCCATGCGCGCGCATTCGTTCGCCGACTTTGCATCGTACGAGCGTCAATACGCCGACTTTGCCATGTCGCCTCTCTCGTCCCCTCCCATCTTCTCCAATTAACCACTCTCGCATTCGAAACAACCGTCACCATAGGGTGTGCGGTATACTGAAACGCGTCCAAAAATTGTGTTTGTCCACATCCATCCACGCTAGCCGTCACACTTTAATCCCACACCTACATTGCTACACATATCGCATCACACGACGGCTAGTCCTATCCATTTTTCTTGCACATACACCATCTCGCATCGTTGCACGACACGACGACCTTTCACGACAAAACACGGGGCTACGGGTTCCCTATTTCTTCCCTGCACATTGGACCAGACGCCATTTCACGACATACACATAAATAACATTTTTGCACCACTCCATCTCTATCCGTCATCTTTATTTATCTATTCCTCACATATTTCGCTATCGATTTGAACCGAAGAAACAACAGAACCGATCCTCATCATTGTACGACTAGATATGCATGTCCCTTTTTCCTCTTGTGCTCAAAATGCTTTCGGTGTTTCAGTTCACGAATTTCGTTACGAATTGTTACGAATACTCTTGTACCTTGTACTGTACATGATACGTCCTGTACGACTTGTACGACCACCCGTTTGTCCCCGTTACGAAATATATAAAAATCTGGCTACTGTCACACAAATGCACGACGTCGGAGCAAGATCGATCTCTGGAGCGAGTGTGCGTGAAGAGAGCCGAGGAACGGTCTTGGCCACGCGCACGCGATGATAGATGGGCGCTCCATTTTAATCACGGACGACAAGGCCCGGGCGAAGCAGGTGGAGTCGCGACCCGGCATCTGAAATTGGCAGTGGCGGGTCCGACAGCGGTACGCGACGCGCAATCACACCCAAGACGCGCGCGTCATCGCTTCATGCCCGCCACAACTGGCGGTCCGCCTACCTTACTCCACTGCGACGTGGCGAGCCGACCATAGCGGAGCTCGAGCGGCGGCGCGGGCGCGTGCTGAGGGACTGCGTTGCCCGGCGCTCCTCCACGTCCGGGCGCCTGTGCGTGGCTATTACCTGCGCCGGACGACGATGCTCGCGCCTTCCACGCGGTTCTAATAGAGTTGGAACGCTCGAGAAGCTAGGGCAATAAAATTTAATCAGATCGAAGGCAACGTTAGTGAGTGGGGGTCAGAACTTACGATATCTTTCTCGACGCCGTCAGCGATACTGACTATAATTTTCTCCACAATACTCCTGTGGTTGCCGTTATCCTTGTCGTCTCTGAACCGCATCATTCGCCAATGATTGTGCGCAGGGTCCCAATGGACTTCGACGATACGGTCATCATATTGTTCGCCTGACGACTTCATCCTAAGAAACAAATATATGGCTCAGTGACGATCAACCCGAAGGAGAGACGCTTACTTTCCCATTCATCGTCGTCGACGTACATCTGATCGTACTGTTCATACGTTGTGTCGCCGCACCAGACTTGCAGCAGAAACACGGGTTTGGCGTGGAAATCCGGTTGGGCGGGTTGTCGCGTCGCGGCGGGAACGAAGAACGAGCTTGAAATCTATGGATTTTCCGAGGGAGGCTTCCACTTCAGGCTGGATAAATGGAAATTAATGAAATGAAATGAAAGGCAGGCCGTGTAACAACTAACATGTTCACGTCTGTGGCGGGCGTGTACGGGGTGCTGACACATGTGTAAATGAGGCCATCGCTCCCGTGCTGCAGGTTGACCATCTCTGCAAAAACCAATTCGGCGGCGTATGAAAATTGTATCTGCTTGACTCGTATGCTGTGTACCGTGAGCCGAGAATGAGACGAGCGAGTCGACGAACCGAACCTACTCGAAAGGATGGGAGGTCGTCACTTGCGGATGATCCTTCTTCATTTTCGCAAACGGCCTGTAAAAATAATCTTGCAACCTCTGCGGGCGCGTTAGCGCTAAAGAGAATAAACGAGAGGCAAACGAACCCCGTAGCGCTTGTCGAGCGGCCGCGCCATCACGTTTTCGCCGTCGATGACGAGACAGTCGAACGCCAAGAACCGCATGGTTTCCTTGAGAGTTGAACGGAAGGTTGAACAAGGGGCTTGGGCCTACCCAAAAAAAACGTACTTGTTTCGTCTCGGGATCAACGTCGTACACAAGTTCTCCATCTACGATAGTATTTGCAGCGGCAGCTGGGGTTCCGGTGATGAGGAAAATAGAAGTTGCTGAGTTGATAGTAGTCGTTCTTGCGGTCAATCTGTCCGTATCCGCGATGAGCAAGAGAGACACCCATATCGATGGGGCGTACGAGATAAGCCTCTTGATTCTTTGTCTGGGTGTCGGTTTGGACGAGCAGAAGAACGCGAATGCCATCGGATTTTTCGCATACCCAGAAACTAGACACGTTACGGAGATGTACGCAGAATGGGGCGTATACACGCACTCTTGAGTTTCTAATTTGCCCAAATCTGCCTTTGTGAAGCTGACGGGTTGACTTCCAGGAAACCTTTGTAGAACGTCGACATCACGGTACTGGTCAAAGCGCAAAGACCTCGACTACCGGTTGCGGTTCTCAACTTGGCAGAGTCTGGCTACATGGTCTTTGAGCCATGAGTCTTGGTCTGAGCGAGAAGGAACACGGGTGCCCGGGATATCAGGAATGCGGGGCATGGCCGAATTGAGCAAGAAAAGAGTCACTGTTTTATGTATCGGTACTTAGGTAATCTTACAGCAGTCCCTCAGGGGATTTGTTTGGTAAAGAAAAGAAAATGCTATAAATTCGACAACTGCAAAAACATCTCGATACACCGCTCATCGGTCCTCTGCCCACTCCTGTAGAAGGGGTCAGTGCAAAGTACATGGATAAAAACGCGCAACTCACGTTCTCCTTCTTGATCTGGGCCTGAAGGAGTGGAATTAGCAGGAAATATGATCACAGAAACTGAAACCACGAACCTCCTCTTCTGGAGTGAAGTCGTTGACGATGTTGAAGAGCTTGCGGATCTCCTCGGGGGTCTTGCCCTTGATCATGTTGGCAACGGTCTTGCAGCCAACATCGCTGTGACACAGTCAGCAAGCAACATAGACAGGGTAGAGAGTACATACAGCAGTGACTTGATGTCAAGGTAGTTCGCGGCGAGGATGATCTCAAAGAGCATCTCCTGGTCGACCGTGATGAACTTCTGGTCCCACTCAGAGATGTCCGTAGTGCGTTTGCGGGTCTCATCCTGGGACTGTTCAGCATCGGCCGCCGGGAGAGGCTCGCCGCGGTGGTGCTCGCAGTACTCGAGAACCTGCCACGGCGTCAATTTTAACGTTCTTCCGATCATAGCTGTGCGTTACCTTCTTCAGCACACTGGACGAGACGTTGGGCAGGGGAATGGGCTGGTCAGATTCACCGACATCTACAAACGAAGACAAAGATGAGTGGCAACGATCTGTATATTTCGGGTAACTGCGCACCCTCGAGCATGTTCTTGATCAGAACGCTTCTCTCGACAATGTCCTTCTCGGTGGTGAACTGTTCATTGTCGGAGGTAACGAGGAGCACCTGGGTTCCAGAGTCAGAGATATTCGAGTTTTCGACGAAAATGCAGCAATGAGGAACGAGCAGGGATGGAAAAAAGAGCAAAAAATGGTGTGGATGGGACGCAGAGTGTATGGGACACGAAGCACAGAGGATATACAGACCATGGTGGATGTTGGGTGAGGAAGTAGAGGAGAGAGGGGATGATAGTTGGAAGAAAGACCAAATCAGTGACATTTATCTGTGACGGCCACTGCCTCGTTTTGACTCGGCGCTGTCGTACTCGCCACAGCTCTTGTGTTTTCGCAGCCGCGTTGTTCGATGGCGTTCGGTGTCCTGACTCGCTGTGTTGCGACCGCAGCCCGGAGTCCTTTCTCTATCCTCGGTAACGATTTCGCTTCCGTTTCATGCAATCTGACTTAAGCGCCCGCCAGGGTCCGTGCGCACGGCAACAAAACGCGCTGGCGGGACGGTCCACAACCACGGTGGCTCCCCAGGAAAGCGCCTCGGTGTTAAAAAATTCTCTGGTCCTCATTTCCTTGCCCTTGTCTCAAGAGAAGCGATGCTCATCTCAACCAACCAGATCAATATGTCATTCCAGGAAACATAATTGTTCGTCAGCGCGGCACGGTCTTCCATCCAGGCCCGCACGTATGTACGCGTCGGTGTTACTCTCGCTCGTTCTGATAGCGTCCAACAGGTAGGGATGGGCCGGGACCACACCATTTATGCCTTGACACCAGGTTACGTGCGATTTTACAAGGAAAAATGGATGCGAGGTCAGCGCAGCTTTGTTGGACTCGTAATGGACCGCGGAGAAGTCCTCCCACGCGATGAGGCCGCGCGCGGGCGCAGCCGCTACTGTGGACTCGTCAATCTCAAAAATCCTGTCGAGTCTCAGAGCACAATAAATTCTGCATGACTGGACAACATTTTTTATTATACGATTTAATCTAATGCGCTCGCTCTCTTCGTGTTTGTCCAGCACACAGCCGCAAACGGCGGTTGTTCATGACTCTCCATTCCTATCGAGCAGCTCCACCACAGATAGGACATAGCGTCGGGTGAAGCATTAGAACGTGCACACACCCTTCCACTCCCAGTCTCAAACACCTGGTCGTTCAACACCACAACGACTTGACAATCTTTTCAACTGTTCACAAATACGCCGCCAAACCTAATCCCTGTTCCCCTGCACTCGCGTTTCGTGTTCATCATCCAGCAAACACTCGCGTGCGAACAGAAGCGGTTCATTCCTATCCAGCACGGCCCTATCAACCTCCATCACAGATATATTCGGGCATAGCGTCGGGTATAGCATCAAAACGTGCACGCAAGCCTCTCATGTCGCCAAGGGACAGTCAGTAAGCACGATCGACTCAAGGTCCGGGAACGAACGCAGGAACCGCCCTACGCCCCCAGCAGCGTCGTAAGCAACGGGCACTTGGGCGTCGGCGTGTGCAGCGTAAACAGAAAGTCTTCCCACGTGCGGCCATGCAGCTCCTCCAGCTCCAGCGTCCGGATCCGCGACGTCTCCAGCGCGTCGAAGAACGGCGCACAGTCGTACTGCGTTCCGTGCGCACTGCTGGATGCGTGTATTCGCGAGAGCTTCAGGTGTTTCACGTTCGACACACACATCGGCGACGCGCTCCTCTGCTGTCTGGAAATGCATCAGAGGAATTTCGAGGCCGCAGAGCTCGAGCCTTTGCGATCTTTACAGAAACTAGCTGTTTATGCGCCCGTCGGCACCGACTGGGCGACCGACGCGCAGTACGCGGATGCGAGGCAATGCCACGTCCCCGACACTGATCGCATGCATCGTAAGCTCTTCAAGAGGATGGTTCTGCGGCAGCGGAAAGGTGAAATCGTTCAGTCTCGGCTGTGGCTCCTCCCTGGACCAGTCTGCCACTTCCGTGATCCCCAGTGTGCGCAGAAGCGGATACATTTCTTCCCGAAACGTTGCTAGAATCGCGAGCCAGACGGTGTGTGGCGCTCGTAAGGTCAGCGACTCGCAGCGCTCGATATTGGGTTGCACCACGGGTCTAAGAAACGTGCGCATCTCCAAAAGGGTGGCAGATTCAGATGGGTTTTGCGGGCTGGATTCCAAATGCAGGCAAATGGACCGCTGCTGGAGTTGTCTAGAACGTCGGCGTGGTTTAGGTCGTTGTCGAGGATGTGGGTTTTGAGCCACAGGTCAGAGGCGCTGAGTGTGGCAGCCCGCCACCAGCGGGAAACGTGTGAGACGGTAATTTCGACCATGCCCTCATTGCTGCACAACAAGGCCGCGAATATTTCCGCGAGAAGGGAAGAAGGGAAGATCTGTACGATGCTCATGGCTGGGGGCAGGACCCGTCGCGGTGGAGCTGTTTCTTTATGACCATGCCACCGTGGCCAAATCGAGAATGCTTTGTGGGCGTTACAAGATACGCGTCACAACATTTGCTCTACTGGCTTACCACTGTCAGTCATCGTCCAAGTCCTCATCAACCTCTAACACCTCTGAAACTGCTTTGGCGCTCTGCTCGTCGCCGAGGTACCAATCCGGCATGAACATAGCAATCAAGATCGGCAGGATGCTGACCGCAATACCCACGTACACCATCGTCTTCATTACGTCGCTGTATGCTGGGAATAATATAAGAACGGTGGCTGCTGCAAGGGGAACGGAGGGGGCGTACCAGAAATAACACCCTCGCGCACTGGGTCACCGCGCGGCTTTGAAGCAGCCTCAGTGATGGAGCCGAACAACTTATCCCGTTCGGCCTGCGACAAGAATGGTAGATGCTCCCGCAGCTTTGACGGCATCTCGCTACTCCAAATGGCGCCGGCTGAAATAAATTAGTTCCATAGAGAGCAGAACACCGGGACAATGAATTCCTACCGATAGCCCCGCCGCCTGCTGCTCCGAATTCGGTGATGAGGAGAACGACGGCTGTAACCATTGCAACATCGCCAGGGATGACGGATGCTTGCGAGCTGACTTGTATCGAGAGAGCTGCAATCCCACCACCGATCCCCTGCAGAATCTGGGTCATTGCGAGCTCAAAGTTGGATCCTTCAGTACCACGGGACCGCAACATAAGCATGACGCCGCTAGAAAGATCCGCTTTCAGCTCAAGGCAGAAAAACGAGGACTGGGAACATACAGTAGTCGAACGATGAGGCCAGCGACGAGAAGCATCTGCGAAGAACACATTGGGCAAGAGTTCGAAGTATGAGCCAGTCTCGTCACCTTGTAGCGCCGGAACCGATGCATGTATAATCCGGTGAGAATACCACACAGTGTCATGGATATCGACTGTATTTGCATGAAATATGTGGTGTTAATCAGTTTCCTGAAATTTATATTGTGAATAGATGCGATGAGAGGAGGTAGGACGCCATACCAGCCTTTAACGACAATCACGAAAGAGAATAAATATGTGTATGTGAGATAAAAAGCCATCTGTGAGGTGCGTTAGCATGGATTTCATGGCGAACGTAGCACCGCGTACGAAATCCAAGGCTCCGATTAGTGAGGCTCCGACAACACTTCGATTAACAACAAATCGAAACGGGATGACAGGGTATTTCGCCCATCTGAAATCCCACAAGGCGAATACAGGGATGAAAACTAGTCCAAGGAGGAATATCCCCAACACTCCCGCTGAGTAAGAGTTCAGATGAGATCAATTTGGCTAGGAAACAAAGCTACCTGAGTCACGCCAGTTCTCCGTGTGCCTCACGAGCGAGAGCGGAAGCAGAGTTAAGGAGATTGAGGTACCAATGAGGAAAAGTCCGACAGCATCGAGTTCCTCTGCGGTGTCCGAAAGCCTTTCCGTATAAGGCTTCTTCGGTTCTACGGCGTGAGTACTTCGTCTTCTCTTTGTAATGCGCTCGGACCAAAGGAGGGTTGCGATGAGGGGCGCAAGCGCAATTGGTATTAGGATGATAAACATCCCATCTGAAGCCGTTTTCGTTAATTGAAGGAGTAAAGAGGAGGCTCGACCCACAGCCCCATCTCCATCCAACATGTTGTATTATTGCCGCTGAGATATTGGAACCGACAAATGCGTTGATCAAATAGGGAACGGAGTTGAGGGAGAGGACGAGTCCCCGCCATTTCAGTGTAGTGATGTCCGCAATTACCACCTGTGTCAGCAATTGCAGTCCTCTCAAAGGAGGTCAGGAAACAAGCTTGATAAAGGGGGATCACGAACGTATAGCCTCTATGATCGTAGAGAAGTGAGGTCGAACGACAGTGGTTGATGAACTGACTTACATAGCGTACAGACAAATGCCTGCTGTGACAGCTTGAATGCTCTGTGCTGTCGCAATTACGGTGTATCCTGATCTAGGTGAGAAGATGAAAATAAACGGAGTAATATCAGGCTTACCGATGACATAGAAAATTACTGCACCGCATTCAGCCCGCAGACATTACATGGAAATGAACGCTTACAAACGCCACAATATGCGGTCCCTCGGGATCCGACATCGGCAATTTTGGCTATTACCTGGGACGAGTTGAGTATGTTGAAGCATCCAGAAGACTACAATTACCGGTTTGCCTACCGCAACTATTCGAAGAATTAACAATCAAAGGGCAATATTAAGAAGTAAGATCGAACTTATAATGCCCTGAGCGACCTGAATTGGCCCAAGCAAGTGGAGATTTCCAAATTCAGAACTAGCATAGTGAGGTATGTGTAGGTTGTCGTCCCTTGAGAATTATTGTTTCAGCGTGAGAGAGAAAGTCCTGAATAACGAGAGTACGTGCCGTCTAACGATAAATGTATGCCGCTAATCCCAAGCTGATATGGGATTAAACCAGCAGCAAACCAAGCTCGGGTAAAGACAAAAGTACCTAATAAATAGGGGCCATTTTGCCTTTCCGTAGAATCTAGTAGTTGCAGCGCGCTGTGTTTGAACGAGCTCTTCCGGACTGGGATCCACGGCGTCCTCAGTTGTTGCCTCTGTGAGTTGGAGTTAAAGAAATGTTTGGGAGCTTGGAGAAAAGAACCTGAATGCGCCCTTAGCGTCGATATCCACTATGCGTCGACATTGTGCATGGTGTTGGTTGAATCTTATCAGATTTGACTCCAACCGGATCACAGACATTGCGTGCCCACGCCTAATGCGGTAATGTAAGTTTACCGGATTGTGCGAAATTGGTTCCAAAAATAGCTTCTTAATAAATAGCGTCTTCCCTCACAACCTCCGTCCTCAACCACCATGCATCTCTCCATAACTCCACTGAAACCCTCTGGTGCTTATTTTCCAATTTAGTATCCTGAACAGACAGACTCAATTGCTTTGAAGGCGTCCCCTCTGACGAGGAAATCATGACAGCGGCGGACGCATTGCTCGATCGTCGTCTTCCTGGAAAAAGGGCAAAACATATAAGGAGGTCGATACGTACGCACATCCCAAGGGGCCTGAGGATGGCGCACCGTGGCATTCCCGTGTTAGCATACACAAAACGGAGGAAGCTACATTCTCGCAAATGTGGTCCAAGCTGGGTGGGAACGAAGTCTTTTAGTGTTGTAGCTTCAGGAAAACTAACGTTTTCCGCGTAACAGGCGAGAACAAGGCTGAGAATGAAATGAAGTATGTGATTTCCCTGTTCAAGTTGTGGGCTCATCACGTCCATGGCATAGATTCATTCCCAATATCAAGAAGGTTACTAAGGTCAAACAAATATCGGAAACCCAGAGCATCTGGACGCTCTACTACACATTTCCACGTACGCGTAATCGGATTCAACGTCGAGCTGAAAAATAAATGTCCTTCAAGCGCCTGTTACTCCCCGGGTGTTCACAGTGGTGCAGATCACACGTCTAAATGACTCGTCTCCTCGTTCCGGGTGCGTAATGCCTTTCTCGGACTTTCTAGATTCCTCAAAATTTGCCCAGAACAATCGTTTCTATACCGGTTGATTTGACAGAAGATCAGGACCTTGCTAAACTCGAGGAGAAAGGCGTCAGAGGTTTGTGATATCCCTTGGTAGACGCATTGATTATAATTCATTTGTTTGACAAGGCCGGTATGTGAGCGTTGAGCGCATACTTGAGCTCGAAGACGGCACCATAGAATGGCGCATGGCTACCTCGAGCACCCCTGGTGGTAGCATACCTACGTTTATCGCCGAAAGATCGATGGCTGGCCAGATTGCAGCGGTACGCAAGTTCACTCGTTTTTTTGTCTGATGCTGAGCTGGCCCAGGATGTCCCGCACTTCATGAAATGGCTTCACAGTCAACCGCAAACCGAGTGATTCATTTGCTACATCTATGGCCTGAATGTACAATACAATATTCATACCTACGCCAGCTCAATATAACGTTCCACTGCATCCTATGTCAGACAAGTTTGTTGCACAAAAAGGATGCCACAGACCTTCCCAGTTGGTTACAGCCTCATTCCAAAGTTTGACTTCGTGCTCTCGCGTCCCCCCGAAATGTTCAACAAACACGTCTCCGAGCATTTCGTTCTCACGCGCGACACTGTTTGGCCGCATCATGCGAGCGGTAGCAGATTCTAGGGAAATAGGCAGCATTTCCACCTACGCCCGTCAGGGAAGAATTCCTTTAGACACCAAAAACACTTGCCTTGCCGGATTTTCTATCTTCGGGAGAAAAATGTGAAATGGGAGGGGTTTTCAACTTGAGCTTCTTCTCGATGCCTCGGAGTCCCAACAAAAACACGGCACTAAGGGCGTAGTAGGGGTTCATATCAGCCCCGGGAATTCTGACTTCCAGTCTTGTCGCAGAGGGCGGTACAGATGGGGGAGATAGTATGCGGATGGAGGCTGCACGCGAGTCATACCCGTATGTGATCGCGTTCGGAGCCCAAAACGCTTCACCGCCTACAAGGCGCTTGTAGCCATTGATGGTGGGTACCAGCTAGCTCTGGCGTCAATCGAACCCTGAAAATTAGGATGAGAAGCGTACCAAGGGCATGACTGTCCACGAAAAAATAAGTTGAGAGTAAGGCACGAGGAGTTGGATTTACCATCTGCGATTCCATCCAGCACACCGGCAAGGAAAGACTCCCCTTCGCTGCTCATGAATTTTGTATCTTCGTACGCGGCGTCTGCTCGACCGCGGAAAGTTCAGAATCTGAAACAGCAAAGACGTTTCTATCTGAATCATCTCGCAACGAAACATGGATATGACTGGAAAGATGTTAGACTTTCTAGGTTCATCTGCCTCCAGACTTACCCGCTGCAACCGGGCAGCTGCAACGTGTTAGAAGTATTTAGTTTGATGATTTAACTCACGTTTCCCCATGGTTTAGCCATAAAGCTAGGCATCACGCCACGCTTAATCCCAATGCTCTTTGCCAGATATTTGAACAGGATACCGTTGTCTGCCATTCGCAGCGCGTGGGTGTAGGCCAGCGCAGTCTCAAACACTCCGGGACCCGTTTCAGTGTCTGAAAAATCAATCAGAACTCTGTTGGCAGGGTATGCCCATTAAGAACATACGGTGGCCCTCTAGTTGCACGTCGAACTTGGCACTCTCATCGAAGAGATCCCGAAAATAGTCATTGTTCAGTTGGGTACGCAGAAGAGAGTAACCATGCACTGTATCATATCAGAACATGGTTATGGGAGGAAAAAATATGGCTTACTGCCAGGCGTCAAAGGTTGCAAGTCCGTGAACTTCTTTTGTGCAAGGCTTTGGGGTGTTTCTGGATGCAAACGTCAGCTCGGCTATCTCAAAGCCACGTCGTAGTTACCTTGAAAGTTGAAGTACTAAATGATGTCAGACGGAGAAACATCCGAGACGTTTGAACTGACTTCATATTCTACCCCAGCAAAGCACTGCCTGCCGACTGCAGCAGCCCTGTCTGTAGTGATTTTCATAATGCCCCGCGGATCGACAACAAGAGGTTCCTTGGTATCTGGGTCGAGGAAAGACACAAGAAAAAAGGGAACGTTATCCTCCCAGGGAATGCGCCGGTAGGTAGACAGGTCAATCGATGCGATGATGTCACGGTAGCCATTCGCCTTATTCGAGATAAGGAGTTCGCGAGAGTAGACTGTGTCGTGAATGTCCCATCCGCTGCGGCCATATGAGCAAAGTTAATGTCAGTTTTGGAATGCACAGACAAAATGACGCTGCAGAATCCAAATCCGTCGGAAGAAGCTGCGCTCAGAAACTTGTCTTTGGACATGAACTTTCCACGAAGGACACCATCCACTATCCCCTTGAGTCAGTTCAGCAGTGTATTCGAGTGTTGCGAGTCCTACCGTCGACGCCTTTGAGTAGACTTTAGAATAGCGTCTTAACATGAACGGAACACGTACCGGCAACTTTACTTTGATATCATCTGCCAAGACGCGCTTCAAATCGTCAAAAGATTTGGGTGCATTTTGCGTCGCGGCCATTGGTATCCTAAGATTCCTCTTTAAGGTTGGTGTAAGGAGGAGGAGCGCGAATTGGTCGCGTGATTGCATCTAATGCTATCGGCATTCGGGCCGTGTTCCGGACCTTGCTTTCTCTTCCCTCTTCGATCTGAATTATTCGACCAGGGGTCTTACCTGTAGATTGACTGGGGAACAGTCCTAAATTCTACACCTATGGATCTATTGAAGAACCTGCCCACTTATCGCCTAAAACATACCTTGAACACTCCAGCTCCCATATCTGCCATGACATTCGGGAATTCGCAGCTTGTTGCTGGATCGGGTACGTTTCGCCGACGTGCAGCTCGAGCGCATAACGACACACGCATAGACGATGGATCCCTACGCGTGTACGAATTGTCTTCGCTCAAAGTCTGCAAGGCAATACGTGGGCTACCCACTGAAATATCTTCTGTCTGCTGTTTCAAACGGCCTGGTTCACATCTACGCGATGTATGGCTTGCCTGTGGACGCCAAGTAAGCTCAGATCATGCCCATATCGCATTATTTTTTTCGACGCATGATAGGCCTACTCTTTTCAAATGGACTTAGAAAAACTGGTACTGACGGCCGCGGATGCTTCTTCCGTCATCGAGTTGTGTAACGACGAAGAGGACGTCTTGAATGAGGTACGTCGGATGTTGAGAACAGAACTGTACCACCATGTAAATCATATCAGCTAGCTTGCGTTGAACTCCGGAAAAACCCACCTGGCATTCAGCACTGACTCAGGTGTTGTGGGTGTTGTGGATTTATCCACCAAAACATTACAAAAATGAAGACGGGCCATTCAAGCGTAAGCTTGGTCACTGTAATCAGCAATTTTGTGTCTCATGCTTTTCAGATATGTGGCATTGTCAGGCAAGTGATGACGGGCTAAGGAAGTTCGTTCCCAAAATCAACTGACGCCAGATTTATTCCTGACCGCCCCCGAGAAATTGTCAGTGGCGGATATGACAGTTGTCTCTGCACTTTGATTTTTTGCAAGGGACTGTCCTTTCCCGGCGGGATATTCGTGCGTTTCTTCCATGATGTCAATTGTGCCTTCTAACTGTGTTCGCAGCCCCATTTCCAGCTTCTGACGGGATGGCCCTTACTCCACCGTTTATTATGTCTGCCGCAATGACAACGACTGGGATAATGGCGGCTGGGACTGCTGACGGTCGCTTGTGGCTTGGTTTGGGCGGAGAAAAAGGTGGCCCAACAAAATCCAAGAAACGAAGCCGCAAATGGGATGGCTGCAATCCCGACGAAGAGCACTTGGAAAAAATCGCTGAGGGACCGATCGTTGCAATGTAAGACGCTGTTTGTGCCCATTCTAAACTATTCTCAAATATACGATGCAGGGCATTTTCTGATCCTCGACCTTGACGGTCTCTACGCTTTTGGGAAGCATCAAGCAGTACCGCATCGTGCGCGCGGAAAATGAAGAGTTGCACCTAGCCAAAATTTGGGAAGGGCAAAGCAGAGTCAGCAAAGTTAATGCCTTGATAGTTGACGAGGGGCGATTCGTCGTGGCAGGACTTACTGACACCGCCAAGGGAGTAATAGAAATCTGGAACATGGAGAGCCCTTCGTGATTTCCATTATATTTTACGAAAATTTATTCTATTTCTTTTCTATGTTTCGCTCCGGATCCCGCTCCGCCTCCAGTTTCTGTTCAAGCTCCTGTATTTTCTGAAGGTGTTTTTCCCTTTCCCGCCGAAATTTGACAAGGAGCTCCTCGTCGGATAGAAACCTCACGCCCAGCACACCCAGGATTCTGGTCGTCACAGCCGGTTTGGTGGGAGTTTCCAGAGGCACAACTTCGGGCGCCTGTGGCAGTCGTCCGACGTATTTTATTCTTTGGATACCCAATTCATTATATGCAGCCTGCAGAAGGCGCATGCCATTCCAGCGGTTATGGCTGCGGGCCCAATGGTACGTCGGCCCGCTGGTCGGTTTCCAAAAATGAGGGGATGGGTATAATATAAAAAAATGCGGCTCACATGTTAGGCCACGCAGCAGGCCGCCTGTAGCAGCTCCACTCAGACCACTGTCGAGCAGATTGTGTCTCCGCAGGCCCGACCAAGAGAGGTTATCCGGAGCAGTACTATCACCCTCATCGATGCCTTGTCTTCGTAAACCTGACAAGTCGAAAGCAGCACGGATAGTCGGGCTAAATAGATATTCCCGAATCGCTGGAATTTCTCAGGAAAAAGGCCTAGTAACTCGCTTCGACCCACTGAAAAAAGTGGCTGCAGTTACAGCGCTATTGAACGCAGAAGCAGTAGCAAGCTTTTGATTAATCTTCCCAGTAAACGTCGCATATAAGCCCGTTATGCATGTGCTTGCTACGCCTAGCGAAGTCCTCAGTTATTTTTCGAGATTCCTTCCGGGAAAAGTCGGACTTGCAAATGACAGCAGTTCCAGTGAGGACTGTCCAGGCCGAAGATTCTCCCATACAGAAATTGGGCCGTTGTGAAAGCCCAGAAGAAAGGGACAAAGTGGTAGAAATTTAAAATGAGAAAATATCCAAGACGTTGCCTCACAGACGTAAACAACTCATCTCAGAAATTCGAAAATGCAAACCGCGAACACAAGGATATCGCATCTACAAAGTCTCCCTAACAAAGCTAAGCGTGCCTAGAGAAGACGCAAGGAGCTCCAGAACCCGTTCACTCTCCTTCCGCTGCACCTGCATCAGCGTCTCCAACCCAGCCTGCAGTTCCGGGTTTTCTACAATAATCTCCGCGTGCATCCGCAGAAAACGTTCTGGAACGTTTGAATAGCCTCGAAATCACGACGTGATTTCAACCGCTGTGTCAGTGCGACGATAAAGGTCTTTAAGCTGTCGAGCATAACCAAGGACCGTAATTCCAGGTCAATGGCAGCAGGTGAGAGGGTTTTTGCGAAACTGAAGAAATCCTCGTCTAATCAAATATCAGTACGTTTCCCGGTGAGAGATGAGGAGCCTACAATCGCCTGCAACGTCGCATGCTGTTAATTTTTCCAGGAAAACGCTCTGCGTACCTGCTGCGGCTTGGTGCAACCGTCGGCTGTCTTTTTGGGTTGCAGCGGCCGTTTTTTGCTCAGGTGCGAACCGTGGCTCAACACCCGGCAGAGTAGGGAGGAAGAAGGGAGCCTGTTCCGGGGCTTTGGGCGGCTCCTTGGGTTTATTCCGTTGCTACACAGCAAATGATGGGTCAAGAAAACGAAAGGGAGCCAACTCAACGCACCTGTATGACTTCGAGGTTCAGTAGAGTCTGCCATCTTGACCGGGGCAACAACGTAAGTGTAATGAGATCCCCATCTAATTGCGGAGGGGTGGAGAAAGGATCTTCTGGGGTGTCTTGTACGGTCAGTGCTGACAGCGCGTCCAGAGCTGTGATTCACAATTAAGGAGAGAAAGATGTGGAAGTGAAAGCAGTTTTCACCTTCATCCTCGGCCGCCCCTTGCATTGACGGAAGCTTGACATCATTAATGTCATCGTCCGTTACGCTTTGGAAGGAAACTTCTGCATATTGAGCTCGATTGGCCCTGGAAAGCGTTCAAGCCACCGAAAAGAATCACAAGAGATTCCTCACCATAGATACACACCAACACTATCTACGTGGGCCGTAGCTAAAAAATCGTTCGTCGGCGAAAACGAGATACTAGTAGCGACACTTGAGGGCCGGAAAGCATCGATCAACCGGCCAGTGGGGACGTCGAAGGTGCGTATGATGGAGTCTAGAGACGTCGTGATAAGCCACCGGGAATCTGGAGACCACGTCTGGAACGAAATGTTAATGCAAATAATAGTTATGAAAAGGAGTACCCATTCACAATATCGAGGACGCGTGCCCGGAAGCCGCCCAACTCGCGAACTATCCGTCTCGTCTCGACGTCGACAACACGAACTACCATGTCGTCGCATACAACGGCGAGGAGCCCACTATCTCGATGTAATAATATCGAGACAGCTGAGGATGGCAAGGTCAGTGTATGCTCTAATTTTGTAGTATGGAAGTCGAAAAACTGGATCAAATATCGTAAGACGTTCAACGAAACCAACTTGGTGAGCACACACGTTGATAGTTCCGTCGAGGGTGCTCGCGATGACAGTGGTGTTGAGTGAATCGGACGCTAATCCAGTGACGCTTCTTCCTTCCTTCTTCTTGCCCGTCTGGAATCGACTTGCGACATCTGGAGGACAAGGCCCAACATCAAAGGTCTTGCGCTTGATGCCAGACTGCAAATTCCACATGTGCACACTCCCGGTGGAGGAACTCGCTAGTCCGAAATTGCCGCACGCAGTAACGCAGACGGACTGCGAACTCATAAATAAATAAGTTCACTTGAGAAATAGAAAACGAACCTTTACGACCCAAGCACTGTCCTTCTTTTGATTTGCCCTTGGCAGCATCCGCAAACCCAAGACTATGTTTTCCGAGCTTCTTGCTCTGCATCGTCCACGTCCGCGCGAATGTCTCGTCGGTATGACCAGTGAGAATATCATCCCAGTCCTTGGCCCGGGATGAAGAGTAAGAAATTGATGTAACAGGCGGGAACTTGAGGGATGCTAATGGAATGGAGAGCGTAGTCGCCTTTTTTGCGAGGGACCCTTGCGACAACTCGAATGATCGTGAATCACGGACTACCGAGGTGCACCGGAGACTGCGATCTCTTGACGCCGTGAGCAGCTGTTTACCGTCGTCTCCGTAGTACCGGATAATATGCGGAGGGGCATGATGGCCTGCCCTAAATTTAAGCACCCGCGGTGCTGCGGTGGGTGAGTCAAACAACCATTGCTGCCAATATATATATCAGAAAGGCGATGAGCGCTTTCAAAAATGAAATAACCTTGACGCTGTTGTCTTCGCCCGAGCTGATTAGGACAGGTTGACCTGGAACCCACTCGACAGCAGTGATTGCTCCGTCATGGGCGCCACGAATCATGTGGAGTAAACGTCCTCCCGAATTTAAATCCCACAGAGCGATATGGCCCACAGAAGAGGCGGAGGCGAGGATGGATGCCCGTCTGTGAATCTCTTTCGTTAGTTGAGATTTTCTTGGGTCGAATGGACTAACCGCTCCGAAAGCCGAGAGCTCGTACACCGCCTTCCATGAACATTCTCATGAGACGCTCATCCGCACGAACGTCATAGACAGAGATCTCCCCCGAAGTAAAACCAATGCCGACGACGTCGATGGCCGGAGATTGTGTCAGCGCTGTTATTGCGCATGAAGGCGCGTCGCTAGGTTCAGAATCATTCGGCGCCGAAACCAAACGAGATGCCGAGAATTTGTGAATGCAAGTTCTGAGGTCTAGTTAGGACTGCAAATCTTTCATTTTTTAAAACCAAAACTGACTGCGACCGAATATTCCACAGTTGCATGCTACCCTGACCACTTGCCACGAGAACTTTATTGAGATACGTCGCTGGATGGAGAATTGAAGTGGCAGTGAATCCCACATCAAATTCTATTGTCGAATCCAAGTCTGCGCAGATATTTAAAAACGGCGCGCGAGTGAGTATTTCAGCACGTACCTCCGGATGAGGTGTCCCAGAGCAGCATTCTGCGTCCGTCTTCGGTAAGGGCCAGAATCTGAGCACCAAATATGGTGATAAATGAAATAGTGGTTCCTAGCGGATTGGTTGCTCGCAGAACCTAGCAAGGTCAAAATATCACTATGGGCAGAGAAAATCCATTACCTCTTTGCCTCGAAGATATTTGATTACATGGGGACCAGATGCAGCCCATACTGCATCCCCGTCCATGGCAAGAGATGATATTTGTTCTGGGGCATCAGGACCTTTGGCAAATACTTTAAAGGTTGTGCTGCAGCAATTTGAGGGCACGTACTCACCGACAAACAGCAGACCCATTTTCCCGCCTTCCCATAGCGCCCAAGATTTACCCAGACAGGTCAAAAGATGGATTCGGGGACCGTCCGTCGCGCCTTTGTGAGAACGAGTTTGCAAGACAAATGGAACATTGTCGTGATGAGGCCAAGGGCGCGGAAAGGAACAAAAAGACGGGGCTCCTTGTCACGCGTTGTCGGTGGATTTTGACGAAGACGTTTTCGGGGGGAGGGGTATCCCCAGAACTCGTTGAGGCGACCATTGTAGAGCCGCTCAAAATTTCTTCCATCACAATCTGATCCGATCATCGCCCAATTAGGACTGTACCCAGCCACCACACTCTTTCCTTCCATGTACCTCCTGGGCAACGGAACCCGAGCAAGATTATCAAGAGAGCGCCCGAAATTGCTCCAAATGTCACTAGAGTCACCCGATCCGATATCTACCAGCTCAACTCCGGTTTCAACACTCGCGCCGAGCCTCGAAGCGGTCTCGAACGTCGCTGGTTGTCTTGCGCGTCTCTTGAGTCGAAATTGGGCCTGATTAGACCTCGGGGCTTTGTCTGCGGCCCCTCCGACGGACTGATTGACATTGGCAACTGAAGTCCCCAGCCTGGACTCTGACAGTCGAACTTGGGCGCTGATCCTAACCAGTCAAGCCATGGCTCCATGAAAATCGTTTTTTGCCTTTTGCGATGGAAAATGGAACCAAACTATGTCTTTCTATGTTGATATGAATTTCACTACGCCATAACTGCAAGCAAAGCTGGCTGTTAATTAGCAGGCCGACTCTGACACGGATCACTTACCAGTGAGTAACCTGAGTCCACTGACATGAGCTTGTGGCAGAAGTGTTCCATCTTTTGACGGCGGCCCCTCCCCGTGGTATAAAAGTGCTCTGACTAGAGTCTTCTTCAATTTCGGTTCAAATTTTTCGTTCTCCTCTTTTGTTTGTTTGAGCCCGGTAGCTCTTCACACTCATTTTCTTCGCCACAACCAACCCTTTTGCTCATAATATGAAGTCGATAATCTCCCTTACCTTCTGCGTTACCGCTGCTCTTCTCTCGACTGCTTCACCTTTGGGCGATCGTCGTATTTTGTCCCGCAAGAGTGCCCCCCTCGCCCGCCGTTTTATCCTCGCCAGGCAAGTCACTGTGTGCCACGGTGTCCTTGATGCGAACTGACCATCGAGAGCAGCCGATGGGATGTTCCCTCTTCGTGCGCGGCTTTGCCTCCCAGTGGCCCTGGGAACGCCACCATGATCCCAGACTCTATGAATGTTACCGTTACCGCCACCCCGGATAACTCGACGGTCGGTGTCCCTATTGCTGGGGACAATTCCACCGTCGTGGGCACCCCCGTGGACACAAATGTGACCGCTCCTGCGGATAATTCCACCGTCGTGGGCGCCCCGTGGACACAAATGTGACTGCTCCTGCGGACAATTCCACCGCGACGGCCAACACCACTGTCACGAAGCGATACAGTTCTTGGAATTTCGACCAAACCTGGGCCGATCTTTGCATGAACAGCGATGCAGATCTCTCCGACTACGAGGGGTCTAACCCATGCTTCGACTATGGTGTCGACGGCTACAACGCCCTCTGCGCGGACGCGGACGTATGCGCGCAGCAGGAAGTCGCAGACGCGATGGTGACCTTTGCAAAGTCTAAAGGTGTCTGCAACTCGGCCGAATTGATTCAAGTTGCAGTGGCCTATCGGAAGCTGCCCCGTGAATCTGAGGAGATGTTTGGATTCTATCCTTCCACTCCGTACTGCAACAAAATTTCGGTCAACACTGAGCTGTGGGGGATTTGGAACGAACAACCAGAAGGTGTTACTGTCGGCCTCTATGGTGGCCCCAACTACCCCATTGTCCCTTTCGGCGAAAGTCAGTGTATTTGGGCAAATTCCGCCTGTGTTACTTACTGACTCGTGCCTGTGCAGCCGGCTCATGCCCATACGGCCAATTCCCTGCCGTTAACAGTTGCTCCTGCGTGTCCAACTTCTACTCGACCAGCTACATCTCAACGACCGACATTATGATGACCGACACCGCGACTGCCACCGACATCATGATGACTGACACCGCGACTGCCACCGACATCATGATGACTGACACCGCGACTGCCACCGACATCATGATGACCGACACCTTGATGACCGATGCTCCCGAGGCAACTACCAGTGTCATGGACGACTCGGATTTGAGTACCGACGTCGCTTCGAGCACGGATGCTGCTTCGAGCACCGATATCGCTTCGAGCACGAGTGCCGCTGCTGCGACAGGGACACCTGTCAATTTCAACGATCCCGACAGGCGTCGAGGCTGGTAAACAATGGGTGTGATAAGAGGGCTACCATGATTTTTTTGGCAGAGCACAATTTCGCTGTAGATTTTTCCTAAATAGTAATAATTCGAACTGCTGCTTGTTTTTTGTTGTTGAATCAATGTTGAATCGAAAGGCTGCTACTCTACTTTCACAACATGGACGCGGATACAACCTCCAACACGCCTGAAATTACGCCGGAGGTGGCTCCAGTGGTTCCAGCAACGCCACTGCTCACATCGCAGACCTTGAGCGTCGCGGCGTTGTCGCTGGCCGTTGCGTGTCTTGCGAGTTCGTTGGAGAATTATCTCAGAGTTTAGGGTTCTAATATCTTACAGTCCTCATATTCTTTACGCGTCGGAAATCCAGGTCGAAGGGGAATCTCATTTTGTTAGTTGGGCCTCCGGATGCTGGAAAAACGGCCATTCTCTCAGCTGTGAGCGCAAGTTCTGAATGTAAACGTGTGCTGACTCTGGTTGTTAGCTGGTGTACAGTCAGACGCTACCGACCCATACGTCGTTGCAGACGAATACGTCCACTGTTCTCCTCCCTGAGGTGAAGAAGACGTTGACGGTGGTTGATATTCCTGGCCATCCCAGAATCCGAGATCAAGTTGGCGAGTACATTGGGGACGCGAAAGCCATCGTATTCGTAGTCGATGCAAGCACGGTGTCGCGCAACGGACCTGCGGTCGCAGAGTAAATTTTCTATTCAATGATCTTAGTTTTGCGCTAAATATTCGACGCAGGCATTTGCATATCATCCTGAATGCTCTGACGTCCCTTCCACCATCGCAGGTTTTGCCGTCCCTCGTCATTCTAGCCCACAAATCCGACCTGCTCAAATCGGGCACGGCAGCTTCTGCGACTTCAGAAACCCTCGCCATTAACCGAGTTAAAACCATCCTCGAACGCGAGCTGGAGAAGCGAAGAGTAGCGCAGTCGGGCGGAGTGGGGGTCGAGGGGTTGGGCGAAGAGGGCGAGAGAACGGAGATGGGTGGGCTGGAATGCAACGGAGAAAAAGGCGTGTTCAGATTCGACGCATGGGAGGGAGGAGAGGTGCTATTCTTGGGAACCTCGGTGAAGGTTGGCAAGGTGGACGAAAAGACGGAAGTAGATGGTTTGTCGTCGTTGAGGCAGTGGATGGAGGAAGCATGAAAATTGAGTTTGCTGAGGCGCAGAGAATTGGGATAACATTGAAATGTGAGGACTGGAGAGAACATTCAACCGGCAACGGAGGAAAGCAATGGATGGACGACAATGCGTAAAATTGTGATATTGGGTTACTACGAAAAGAAAAAAGTACATGTAGGAGAGGTCTGACACCCGTGTCACAAACGAAGAGTGGACAAGTTCTATTACCCAGCCAGTTAATCTGCGCAATCAGAATCCCCGCAGCCCGAGAAAAAAAGCGGACAACGGGACTGTCTATAGAAGAAGGCGGTGGAAGAAAAATTGCGGCTCCTGCGGCCTTTTATGGGCAGCTGAATCGTGGGAGCTTGATGGCAACAAGTTGATGGGGTTGCACAGGGCGATCGGCAGACTCGGAGATCCGAGTCCTTTGGCCTCGAACTTCAACAGAGACGGCCCATTCTTCTTTGCCCTTCTCTCGCACTTCTGGTCAAGTGTTCCTCGGCGTCTGACCTGGTGTGCACCCCGTGGCGGAATAATCAAGCATGAGCCTCAGCGAATCAATCCAAATCACAATCCCTGGTAATTTTCTGTTTATATTGGGTATTACGCCTTGTAGACCCAGTTTGCAGATTTCGATGAGGAGGAATACAACCCCCCTGTTGCGTTCGGAAGAACAGGTGGCCATAGCTTGTTTGGCGCCTTCGGCTCGGCCTCAGGACAAGATTCGCCCACCGCCGTCACCCCCACTCCAAGTTTCGACCAGAGAAGTTACTTTCCGTCTCATTCCAGAGGCGACTCTGTAGCATCCGAGGATTCCGGCCACTCCATATCCACGCGCTACACGACAAAGTCCTCTACACCTTTTGCTCATTCCACGCATTCTTCTATTGCCGCGCCCACTGGCTTCACAAAGAAGACCTCGTTTGCGTCCATCCGTGCCGCTTTCAAAAGCGGCGGAAAGTCTAATGAACCCCCTCCAGTTCCTCATATAGACCATCAGGCCTACCCGGTTTTGAAAAATCCCTTTAATCGGTCTACGACTTCCCTCAATTCTTCGAGTCTGTTGTCTCGAGGGCCGAGTGCTGCTCCGAGCATTACCACCAGCCCGCCCTACCACAGACCTCCAACGCCTGGTTCGAGTGATGGGAAGCACACTCATAGACCCCCGTCGTCGAAATCGAAAGGGCACGGTTACGCTAAATCCCATCATTCTCAGTCGGGGTCAATATTTCACAACTCGGATCCTGGGAGTGATTACGCCCAGACTCACCCGTTTTCGGGGTCGCCTCCCCCAGTTCCTCGGGTCCCCAACGCGTTTGGTCCAGTTCGAAGTGAAACCCCAGATTTTGACGAGGACAAAGTCGTCATGGATCCCAAGACTCCCTCGGACTACGCACTTCATGCTGTATTCATACGATTTGCAACGGCTGCAGAAGGGAAGATAGACGCCTTCCTACGAGAACCTTTCGTGAGTTTCCATGTCGCGTGCGCCAAGCGCTTGTTCACGTTCACGCAGGACCACGAACCACTGTTGGCTGACACTATGGGCTCCGGAGTCGACCCCAAATTCGACGATATTCTAGACTCCCTGGGGAAGATTGCGCAGAAACACACAAAGCCTGTCGTCGACTCGATCATGCGTTGGCGAAGGAGCCAGACCGAGAATGTCGGTTCCGAGGTGATCACAGCGCATATGGCTCAATCTCCAAATCCTTCGCGCATCCGAATAAATGACGTTCCCGCTCTCTTGAACGAGAGGAAGTCGCTGGCATCCATTTATGTGATGTGCCGGGCGCTTATTGCGGTGCTCCAGTCCATTGGCAAGGACGCACTCGGGGAGACGTTGGGTTATAGCTTAGAAGAGACGACGTTCGAGCAGTTCCGAAAGCCGGATTTAAAACTGCTTACTCAGTCGGCCAATCATCGAACTAATGCAGAGTTGTACGCCACACTTTTAGGGCACATCTCCAAAGTTCGGTACGCGTCTTATACATAACCTTCCGATTTACTCACGTCTCTCTAGGTTTGTGAGTGTGACTGACCGTTTTCTGGCCGAGCTGGGTCCCGTCGCGCATGGTCAAGTGCCTAAAGACCTCGATATGAAGTATGAGAACCTTGTGAAAGGGCTAACTCATATTCAGATCAAGGTAGCTTTTGATTTCCTGGAAGCCTCAAGTATTCATATATATTGGTTAGGTCTGGCCACCAGAGGCGTTCGAGGAGGGCGCCGAGTTTTTGGAATCTCTTTCCAAGTCCTTTGTGCAGGCACACGGCACGCGGCTGAAAACCGCGTTTGCTGAAACTCTCGTTAAACTTTTGCATCCTATCGGCAAGGTCTGTTTAATACTCTGGAAGATAAACGTCGATCCTCATCTATTCTACAGACTGCCCAAGCGGAAACAAACAACCCGCAGTGGGCTAAAGCGATTGAAATAATCCATCCCAAGGCTAGGGAGATGATGTCCAAGCCTCGATACTGGCATGTCGCGTTTCCTTTGGTCATCACGTCCCTCTGCGTTGCTCCACAATCCTATTTCTTGAAAAACTGGCTGCCGTGCTTTGAGGCTGCTTTATCCAAAGTCAAGGTATTTTTTCTCTTGGCTTTTCATATCTTGTGGTCTCACCCGTTGCAAAGGAAAAACCATATCGAATTCCAGTCATGAATGGCATGATACGACTGCTCTGGACTTACCTGTACCGCTGCCAGGAATCGGCTTCAACGACGCTGACAAAGCTCGATACGTTGTTGAAACACTTCTTTCCGGCCAACCGAGTCACGGTCTTTCCTGCCGACGACCATCTCGAACCATTCATCTACATCGTTCATTTCGTCGTTTCCCGCCACTTCGAATTCGGCAGAGACTTTTGTCTAGAATTGATTCAGCAACCGGCCATCAGTCAGACTGGGACCCTCAGCGGCATCCAGCTCGCACCGGAGAGAACCGCAATCGCGATCCAGGCCACTCTTCTATCGCTCCACACGATCGAAAGAGAGTCCCTCTCGCCCACCTGGCCCACGTGCACCGACTTTGCCATTTTCCCTTCATGGGAGGATTATCCATCGTCGTCTGAGTTCCTACCGCCACCTTTCATGTCCAAACCTGGGATGCAAGACTTTTACGAGCGGTGCGGTTCGACCCTTGCCACGGTTGCCACCACTTGTGGCAATGCCGTGGGTCAAATGTCGATCTTCGATGAGCAATGGTCACATGCACGGATGAACCCAGCCTACGAGGAATCCCACAATTATGTCATTCGACGCCATCCGGAAGGTGGTACCGTCGCATACCCGAACCATCTGGTCCCACAAATCAGTTTACTGCAAACCTGCTTCCAATCCTGGCCACGTTGCCTTCATCCCAATATCCCCATGCCGGACGCCATCGACATGCTCATTCGTGGTGTCGTACATATAGAGCCTTTGGTGGGCGAGGTTGCCACTGCCGCTTTGAAGCGCTTCATGGCAGATCGGTCGACCTCGATGACTGTGATGGCCAGATTGACGACCTTCCTCTTCGATCCTCAGCATATCACGCACGAGGGCTCGGGAATAAAGCTCCTCGTCACTTCCCCCATGTTGCTTAATCTATGGGTCAGCCTCGTCGACTTTTGGATCCGCGATCTCATTGACCGCCCGGCCGAGTCGCTTGAAGAGGACGAATTGGCCATCGCTGCCCGATGCAACGAGATTGAAGCCGGTGCTCTGTTTTTGTTGTCCTCAGAAACGTTGAGCATTCGTGTTCTCGGCGTCAAAGTCATTCGCATACTGGGCCTACTCGTTGCGCATATTGCCTTGCCTGAAGAACCCGCGTCGGACCGGCCGGTTACTTTTTTGCCGATCGTCGAGTTGTTGCACGGCAAGGGTAGCGACAAGTCGTACCTCAAGGGATACGAAGAGCTGCTTGACAAACCCGAGCAAGCTCGACTGGAGCAATGGCAGCAATCTAAACGGGTGGATGTTCCTCTGCGTATCGCTGACAGCAATAACGAGAAGGATCGGAAGATCTGGCGGCATCTTTTCCCTCCCTTTATGGATTCTTGCATGGAACACTCGAATCCAGCCGTGGCGTCATTCCGGGACAGTATCGTCGCCGCTGCAACGAAATTTCACCCCATGATCTCGCATCTGGCCGGCCTGAGTACTCGCGTCCCTGCTGGACTCCCTAATCGGCCTTCAAACGCTACAGAGAAGGACGGGCCGCGTTTGGTTGCGGACAACAAATTATACATTGACCAGTGGCATCTCTGGCTCAAAATCCTCTGCTCCACGGCCACATTATCAGAGTCCAACCGGATCGCGATGACGCAGATTGGGCGAGACCACTCTCGTGCTCCATCGGACGCCAATTTCGAACGTGAACGGATGTCAACGACGCGGGGTTTGTTTAGGTACCTCACTCCCTTCTTAGACTCCGAGTATACCGCATTTCGCGACGCCGCTGTCCTGTGTATCAGCTCTTTCCCCGTCGTCGCTTACTCCCAATTGCTGGACGACCTCAGTCTTCTTGCCGGTCGCCAATTCTACGATGACCCGCGGTCCAAAGCAGGTCCTACACTGACTGTAGATCAGAATGTTTTGACTCCTCGCCAATTCCACGAAGACAAATTCAGACCAAGTCCTGCTGCCGCCGGTGACCGTACCCGGCGGCAGGAGCGCCTGTATTCTGCCGTCGCTCGGATATACTACCTCACCGCGCATTATTTGCAGCTACAGCGATCGACTGGTCGACAGGCCGCTCTGGCAAACGTTCTCAAGTTTGTCCGAAACACTCAGGCATTTTTGACTGCTTCGGACATGCGGGATAATTTCACGCTGCAACGCCTTAGGCGATACTTCTGTGGCACCGTCGAACGTCTGTTCGATGGCCTCGCGGCCCTCACCGATTCAGACCGCTTCATCCCACCCAACATGCACCTTTCCCTCTATCGTCTCTGCGAAGAATGGTGCCAATTTGGGCCTCAAACGGAAGGAGTGAAGCAGCGCCTCATTCTGATGCAGAGAGCGGCTGCAGCGTCATCAACATCGGACGTGGACGTCAATCAGTCTGTGAAACGGTTCCAGAATGAGACTCTCCTTCTCTCCTATGCCTCGGTCGGTGCACTGTCTTCATTATGCGTGAGTTTGGATCCATCCTTCGAACGCCCAAAGGTACTGATTTGATGAGCAGCAAAAGGCATATTTTCCGTCGGACCAATCGTCCGACTCTCCCGTCGACCGGACACAGCCGGAATATTTGAGGACACTCTCTGCGCACGATGTTTTGCAACGGTTCGGAGCCATCCTGTCATCGCAGGATCCAGCCACCCAAGCTCGCGGAAAGTAAGCGCGCCTTTCGCTCCCTGTTGGCGTGTTTGACCTTCTCTTCAGGAGGGCCCTGAAATCACTTCTCTTTGCAAATACGAGCGATGCGAATCTCATGGAAGAGTCATTACGGCGTTCAGTTGTCCTCACAGAACAACTTGATTCCAGCCATGTCCTCTTCTTCGAAGTCCTTTCCGACATCGTTTGCAGCGGTGACAACCATGCTTTCACGTTTGCTCAAATCGTTTGCTTGGGTCTATCCAACCTCTGCCATCCTCTCCTAATCATCCGCCGCCATGCGTTCAACATGCTCGAGGCTGTTCACCAACAATCTGCGGGCTTGTTGGCGATGTCGCAGTTCGAGGCCACAGCTTGTAGCCGCGCGTCTGCGACGTATGTGCATGCTCATCGCCTCGTATCGGATTTTCTTGCTGGCGAGCATCCCGATCAAGCTGTCGCTATTCTGACGCAGTTTGCGCATTGGCTTGCTCAGCTCCACAATACGCCGTCCGTGTCGAATGTGCCGCTGTTGCTGCTGCAAAGCTTGGAGTTCTGGATCCCCAACATCGAGCTAATGACGGAGGATAAAACCAGCCTGTCCAGAGAGGGCCACTCAGCGTTGTACCATCTGATGGCCCTGATGGTACGTTACGGACAAAGCCACACGGAGCAGATATCGGTTTTATGGACACGGTTGGTCGACCCTCCCCACCAATCCAACGGCCATGCTACTGTGCGGTTCCTTCTGGAGCAGTCGCACAAAGTTGGCAGCGCAGTGTTCATTGACTGCGCTGCAAACATTGTCGCCTGTCTCTGCCAAACCAGTATCGGCCGGCAGACCTTCGAGGAGCTGTGCTCCGTCATCGAACCTGCTCGGATGCTGCCCACCATCGACCATAAATTGGCCTTTCCGGACGAGGATGACATGGAGCTTTGGGCCGATCTCGTCGACCTCTTCGCCTCGAATGAGCCCAAAATGGCACTGGGGTCGGCACAATTTGCCTGGTTATTTTTGGCGGACGTTGCGCTGCAGCGTTACTGGGAGTTGAAGCCACAATTGCCCATACTACTACACGCGCTCTTCGCTCATCTCGACCACCGTATTCCGTTTGTCCGAACACGAGCCCAGCGCATGCTCTTCCAGCTCCTTCGATCTTGGGCACCTGGATACGACGAACTCCCCGACCGAACTTCTTATCCAAGCCGATCCGCTCTCAAGGCGTCAATTGCTAGCCTTGAAGCCGAGGCAGAGGCAGAAGACATGTATTGGAAAGAGGACGAGACCAGCGCCGATGCCGAGCCGAAGATGAAATGGCTCTCTTCGGAGGTCGTAAGTTTCATGCTTCCGCTGTGCCCCTCGTTGGCGGACCTGTGGGGCTCGCTCGCATTATCCTGGGGAACGTCGTGCTCAATCAGGGCCACTGCGTTCAGGTCGCTGCAGATCTTCCGAGCAATCATGGTTCGCGTCTCCCCGGGGGATCTCGCGCTTCTGCTCGGCCGTCTATCCAACACCTTATCCGGTCCTGACGACAACATCAAGTCCTTTACGGCGGAGATCATGCGCACAATGCATGCCATGGTTTCTTTGCCTGACCTTGACCAGTCGATGTTCCCTCAGATGTTTTGGTCTGCCTGTGCTTCGCTCTCGACCACAGTCGAGCATGAATTTGCCCAGACACTTGGCATTCTGGAGACTCTCTTGCCGCGGATGGATTTCAATGATCCTGCTACCGTCGAACTCCTTCTTTCGCGCCAGCCTCATGGATGGAATGGTCCCGAATACCTGCAACCCGTTTTGCTGACTGGCCTCCGATCATCCGTGACTTCCGATGCGACCATGAAGATCCTCCGGACCCTGACCAAAGCCCAGGACGACCGTCTAATTGATCCCACCAGAGGCCGTCTTCGCGATCTATATACGCTAATTCTCCCCCGGTGTCTGCATGCATACACTCCTGACGCGCCAAATGATCCCGCGCTGAAGGAATTTGCCGAAGACATTGGCGTTCTCGCCGAGCAAGAGGGACGCCAGAGCATCCAGAAAATCATGACCTCCTTCGTCAAAGGCCACTTCCGTACGCGCGACGATTTCTTACGCCAATCCGTGGCCAGTCTCCGCGAGCATTACGGCGTTGACTACTGGACGGAGGTGGTCACTCTGCTCCTCGGCCTCGTTCTCAATCGGCAACGCTGGTTGCGCGTGCAAGCCATGCAGATCCTCAAGCTCCTGTTCCAGCAACGGGAGACCAGGAATCCGGTGGAACTGCTCGGATCTGAACTGCTGATGCCTCTCTTGCGGCTTCTCGAGACCGATTTGGCTGCGCAGGCCCTAGAGGTTCTTGAGGAGCCAATGAAGATGTCCGGTGGTTTGGCGGCCAAGCATGTGCTGCGCATGAGTATGCATGGGCGTTCTCTAACCAAGGACGTCAACTCAGTCGCGACTGTCTTTGGGGTTCCAGAACCATCTGGGTGGTGCGTCGTCCAGCCAGAGACGCTCCGCGATACCTGCCGGACGAATATGATGGCGGTGTTCGACACATGCTCCATGCCCACACGGCCTTCGCGCATTGACTTTGAGCCCGAGATCGAGGCCCTCGCTGCGTCCAGTCCCCTGCATGAGGATCTCGGAGGTCTTGTGCAGAATCTGCATGATCTTACGACGTTTTTCCAGGAGGACGAACCATCCGCCGACGTGCCAGTGTATCGGGTTCCGAGTCGGCGACTGGAGGCGCGGGTTGCCGCCATTCTGGCCAAGTCGATCTCGTCTGAGGCGGTCAACGACGTTCCCCAGACGCCCTTCCGTGATGTTTTCCGGGTGGGCGCGATGAGCCCGGCGGAGGAATCTGACGACTCGGACACTGACTCTGAGCTAGACGCATTTATATTTGACTCTCCCGCGACGAGTATTTATCGGTCTGCACCTAATGGCTCGCGGTTGCATTGATTTCTCTTGCATTGCTTTCTTGACATATAATGCGCATGTATATTACCAACCAAATGTATCAAATTCACATAGGAGAGGACGCGTCGTGCGTGCGTGGAGGGAGCTGGACGATGCGTGTCGAGCAGCGTGAGAGAGACATCACCGCCACGTAAGCAGCGCACATCTTAAGCTCGAACTTTCTTCGTTGCTTTCACGTTCAATCCCTTCTCTTCCGCCTTCTGTTTCGCAATGTTCATCATCAACTGGTTTTGGGATATCCTCGCTCAGCTTGGTAGCTCCTGCTATTTCTTCGTTCTGCAGCTGCTAAGTTCTCTGCAGGGCTGATGCACAAGAATGCCAAAATTCTCTTCCTGGGTCTAGATAACGCTGGGAAAACGGTGTGATAGGTTCTTGTTGTTAGTTTGACTACTACTGACCAACATGGCCTCCGAAGACCCTTTTGCACATGCTTAAAAACGACCGGCTCGCAACCTTGCAGCCGACTCTTCACCCGAGTGCGTGTCCGTCAATTATACATGTAGCTGTTCTTATCTGGACGTAGCCTCGGAGGAGCTCGCTATTGGGAACGTTAAATTCACGACCCACGATCTCGGTGGACATCAACAGGGTTGGTGTGCGTTCTGTATGCACCCGCTCTCTAACATTTTTGTCTAGCGCGTCGCCTCTGGCGTGACTACTTCCCCGAGGTGGATGCAATTATCTTCCTTGTGGACAGCGCCGACTTTGAGCGGTTCGCCGAGTCCAAGGCAGAGCTCGACGCTCTGCTAGCGATTGAGCAACTGGCAAAGGTCCCCTTCCTGATTCTTGGCAACAAGATTGACGCACCAGGGGCGGTCAGCGAGGAGGAGCTCAGGCACCACTTGGGACTGTATCAGACCACTGGGAAGGTGTGTGCGGTCCTGAAATCCCCACTGCTTGGTTAATACTCGTGCTATAGGGCAAAATCCCTCTCAACGACATTCGGCCCATCGAAATCTTCATGTGCTCGGTCGTCCAGAGGCAGGGGTACGGAGAAGGTAAGGAATCCTTTCGCCCGTCTTGGTTCAAGCTCACGTCGCTCCAGGTTTCCGATGGGTGTCGCAATACGTTCGTTAATTTGTTGACTGTATTTCCTCTGGTTTGACCGTTTTGCCCCAGATTTGAGCCCAACAACAACGAATGCTGCCCGGAGGACGTTAGAGGGCTGTCTACTTGGGTGCTCGGACCTTCGGCTCACATATCTTACATCAGTAGCACGAATACTTGCTGTGGCCCTTTAGCTTCACGGCGTTGGTTCCATGTCTGCATATATGTTCTTTTTTCATGTACTTTGATGGCATGCCACCTCTTCCTTCATTCCGCGATGTTCTGTTCCTGTCCATAGCTCTTCGCGTCGGCCTCATCCTCTACAGCGAATGGCACGACGCGCATTCGGTCGTGAAATACACAGACATTGACTACCGCGTCTTCAGCGATGCTGCGCGTTTCCTTCTTCACCCTGACGCCGGAAACCATGCTCAAGGGCCGCTGAAAAACACACTAGCTGAGCTGAACCTTGCTGTTGGAGAGTGCGCCCGTTTGTCTCTTCGTTGTCCCTACGTCGGAGCCAATCTTCCTGCAGTCCGTATACGCGGGAGACATACCGCTACACACCGCTCCTTGCACTGCTGCTTGCGCCGAACGAGTGGTTCCATCCTTCGTTTGGCAAATATCTCTTTGCGGCTTGCGATATATTCAATGGCCTGCTGATATACGACCTCCTTGTGTCTTTTGTGCTCCCCGCTGTGCAGGCACCCGATTCAAAGACCGCAGATCTGAAACGCAAAGCGACATTCTACAGCGCGTTACACCTGCTCAACCCGCTCGTGTTCACCATTTCTACTCGCGGCTCGTCAGAGTCCGTCCTCTCACTCTTCGTGCTGCTCACGCTGTACGCGGCACTCAAGGGACGTTGGGACGCCGCGGCAGTCGCGCTCGGACTGAGCACCCACTGGAAGATATACCCCGTCGTATATGGTGTCGCGTGTCTCGGCGTTATTGGCGGGTCCCCACATGCCTCCGGATGGAAGGGGAATTTCCAGACCGTGGTCAATCTGCGGACAATTCGTTTCGGTGTACTGAGCGCGTCGACGTTCTTCGCCCTCGGTGCGGGGTGCTATCTTGTGTCAGTTCTTCCTTTTGAATGGAACGCAATTGAATGAATATCGCAGGTGGGGCTATCCGTTCCTTTACGAGTCGTATCTCTACCACCTCCACCGTCTTGACCACCGGCACAACTTCTCGCCCTACTTCTATCTCATCTACCTGACCTATCCGTCGGGCGACTCAGCAACGACGGCGCTGAACCTGCCGCTGTGGAACCGCTTTCTGCGATCGCCGCTGACGAGCTTCGTCCCGCAGATGGCGCTCGCGCTCGGCACAGGCTTTGCTTTCGGCCACCGTAAAGACGACCTGGTGTTTGCGTGGTTCGTGCAGACCGTCGTGTTTGTTGTGTTCAACAAAGTGTGCACGTCCCAGGTATTTTCTTCCGTATTTATTCCGATTCGCAAGTTGATTTTGTGTCGCATAGTATTTCCTGTGGTACCTCCTCTTGCTTCCACTGCTACTCCCCCGGCTATCCATCCCGCGGTGGAATGTCTTCGCATACCTCGGCGTGTGGGTGGCCACACAAGCTCTGTGGCTCGGCGAAGCGTATAAGCTGGAGTTCCTCGGGGAGAATGTGTTCTTTGGCCTATGGGTCAGAGGGCTCATCTACGTGGTGGGGAACTGCTGGGTGCTTGCTGGGATCATGGATGGATATGATGTGCCTATCAAAGTCAAAACCGTATAGTCTCGCCGTGGAATAGATTGCTAACAACGCAGCATTCGGAAAAAAATAATAATCGACGAGTGGATCAAGGATTGCGAAGTAATTACGGTGCTCTGAAGACATAAAATGAATTGGTTTTACATCTTCAGAATAAGAAAGGACGGCAAAAAATGGCGTCACCGTGGATTGAACACGGGACATGAAGCTACTACCTCAGCGCTGTGGGCTAGCACCACACCGAAGCACTCCGAAATGTACCCCGCCAATTACCCACAAATCAAAGCCATTTGCGTCGAACTGGCAAAATGAACCATCCATCTATGACTTCGTACTTCTATCCATCTGTGGGCCGTCTTCTTAGCTCAGTCTCAGCTTGATTTGGGAGAGTACTTGCCACCTTGGCTTATTGTTATATACCAAGCCGCAAGGGTAAGGCTAAGCCAGTTAACCAGTGGATGCAAGCTGGTCGGGATATGAAAACTGGTCAGTGTAAGAGTGCCAAAAGCTGAAGGTGAACGGATGTGGAGAGTGCTAACACCACAGAGGTGCTGGGCGAGCTAGACTACCTGCCAGCGGAGGAAGGGATGAGCTGGTCGGCCAAAGGGATTATGGCCAATGAAGAGAAGACGACTTAGACAATGAACAATAAGTTCAAAGACATTAATAACTAAACTGAAGTACATGGTAGTAGATACAGTGTTAAATACTAAACCCAGATCTAAGTAATTGGGAAGTACAAAGGATATAGCAAATGGAGAACATAGCATAGGTAGTGTGATAGATGGTGCATGTGGAGATCGGTGCTGAGGCAGATAAAACAGCAGAATACTTCATTGTGTAAAAACCTGTCTTTGGCCAAAGGCCGGACACTGTTTGGAGGACCAGCAGATCAGAGAATATAAGCTGGAGGGAATCCAGCGTCCAGCGGAATAAGGTGATAAGCCAAGTGGCATAATATGCTGGTAGGCCAGGATCTGCCAGAGGAGGTACTGGGTGGTACAGGATATATTTATTCCACCTGAATTACATATTCTGGCCCCGCTTTCTTCCCTAGGAGGTGGGAGGATTGTTCAACTCAAGCTTGGATGTCCAGTATTTTACTTGAAGCTATTTAATAGTGGGAGGTTGATGCATGTGTTGCAGTTGGCTCAATGGAGCCACACTGCAATTTCCCAAATTTCAACGGAGATTTGTTCTGGAACTCTAAGTTCTGAGTTAAGCTTCAAGTCCACTGAAATTCCATCTTATTTACAAAGTTTCAGTTGCCCCGAATTGAGAACTGAAATCTATTGAATAAAATCTGCTTTCAGTCGGGCCGAAATTTATCTGAAACGTAAAAATTCAGTTTCCAAATTGGCTCGACTGGAATTTGGAACCGAAACTTGAGGTTTCGGTACTAAAAAAGGTGCGCCTGATAATCAAAATTCCAGTTGCACTGAAATGAGAACCTAAAATTTAAAGTTTCGGTTCTCTTTTCAGCTCACCCATAACTTGAAGTTGCGGTTTTGATCTCAGGTCAAACTGAAATGTGAACCGAAACTAGCAGTTTCGGTTGGGCCGAAATTAGGTTGTCGGACTGTCGTAGAAAGGTTGTTGGACTGTCGTAGGATGAGCGTCGAATTGTCGTAGGACGAGTGTCCGATTTTCGTGTAGGGTTGTCGTAGGACGAGCGTCCGATTTTCATACAATAAGTGTAGGGTCTCTCCGTTTCAATACTTGTATGTTTTTGCTTTGTATTTGGGCCTCGAGAATGCATGTTGTTTTCTTGCACCCAAGCTGGCGGGAATCACTTCGTCAAAGTACATGGTGGGTGCTTGTCTTTGTCCGTGGGGTGGGTTTTCACAGAGGTTGGGCCAATGCAATATACTCTTGGGTCTTCCACGATAAGCAAGGCATTGTGATTGGGGAAAGCTCATCACCCGCGGCAGACCATCCTACGCCTTTGCTGCGACCATCCTGCAGCAATCTGACGCTGACCCTACAACAATCCGACACCGACCCCTACGACAATCCAACACTTGTTCTGCCAAAATCCGATGACAATCCGACGACCAAATTTCAGCCCGCCCGAAACTAGTAGTTTTGGGTTACATTTCAGCCCGAGCCGAAATCAAAACCACAACTTCAAGTTACGGGTGAGCCAAAATAAGAATGGAAACTTGAAATTTCGGGTTCTAGTTTCAGTGCAACTGGAATTTTGAGTATGGGGTGCACTTTTTTTGATACTGAAACCTTGGGTTTCAGTTCCAAATTCCAGTCAAGCCGATTTGGACACTGAAATTTTACGTTTCGGATAAGTTTCGGCTCAACTGAAAGCGGATTTTATTTAACAAATTTAAGTTTTCAACTCGGGGCAACTGAAAGCTAGTAAATAAGATGGAATTTCGGTGGACATGAGGCTCAACTCAGAACTTAGAGTTCCGGAACAAATCTCTGTTGACCCGAAATTTGGGAAATTGCGGTGTGAGCTGATCAGCTCTACCATCATGTATGAACCGTTTATTAACTAAGGTCTTTCATTGATAGATCCCCAGGTGATAATGCCCAGATAAATAATAGCAGAACATTCTTCCATGGAGACTTGCTCCTACCATATACACCTCCTAACACTGTGTCTTTGAGCTGAACTATTAAAAATCAAATTATTTGACAAGTCTTGGGCCTGAGAGGCACTCTTCCTCTGAACTCAAAGATTTCTGCTAGTTATCGCGGCGGATAGATGACCTGAGGGGTGAACCAAACTTGAGGTGATGGCTGTGATTTAACATATCCTTAATAATCCTGGAGACAAGTCTGCTTTCTTGCTCGCTTTTCTCAGAGAGTTTGAACCAATTGTTCCTGGGACTGGAACAGTTTCAGGTCTCCCAGCAGAGTTTCTCGATTTTCGATCCCTGAATCGATCATCCCGCCGCCACCGGTGATTGCTGGCACACTCTCACAGCCCGAAAATCAGAGTTTTCGCTTTTTTGATCACTGGCTCGATCCTACCACCGCCACCGGGCATTGCCGATACCCAGCCCTCAGTCTCAACCACAGCTGTCTTCCTTGGCAGCGGTAAGGTCCGGTAAAGTCGAAAAGCAAACAGACCCCCAATCAATGTTCATGCCGAGATGAGTGGGTGAAGTAATAACTAATGCTCAAATACTGTACTGTGTATGTAATGTCATTATTCCTAATCTACTACCTTGTTCTATAAGTCACTCCAAGTCAGCTATGAGTTGAACCGAACCTGCAGGCCGCAGCCAAGCCGTAGTGGAGCCGCAGCCGGCATCTGGCACCGCAGCAGTAACAGATGTGATTTCATGCCGATGAGCTCCTATCTATCTCGGATCAAACACATCAACGGCTCAATAGTAATCATCGCTCCTGCTTTCGTCATCACATCCTTCACCTCTGCTGGACCGTCTCGGATTCTTCCTCTGCATACTGCTCTTGACAACTACTTGATTTGCAGTTTTCCTCTTCTGTATCCGACTCTTTGTTCTGGCTGGCTGAATCATCATCAGGGAAAAATTCCCCAGGTGACCCGCTTAAGTATTGCGCTGCATTCGTGCTGACTGCTCTGGCAAATCTCGGCTCAAATGACCTCTATCCTTGCTATTGAAACATTGGCCCTCACGTCGCAGCCTTCTGAACTCATCCTGCGGAATGTAATTACAATTTTTCAAAATCTGAGGCGGCTTGCTCAAGTCGTCACTCGCATATGCATCTTCAGAAAGAGGGTCGGACCTTTTTCCTCGTTCTCATTGTCCGATCCACCCTTCACATCAGACTCTGAATTTTCTGGTCAGTTGTTACAAGAACAACTCTATTCAGCCATCCGAACTCAGTAAGATGAGAACGGATTGGGTAGTGGCTTTTCGATATCGTCAATGAAGTTGAATAAAACACTAGGAGAGGTACAGAATAAACTACGTCCTAGCTACTGGTTAAATACTGTGAACGAAACCGTGTGATACTAACTACTATAATTACAACTACTATTGTCCCGGTGGTTACCACGTGTTATTGTTCCGTCTGTCATGTGTCAACCATTGCCTTCGTGCGAGGCGTAGCTCCACTATTCCCACGTCAATGTCAAGTCAACAATAAACATCTGTTGTTCGTTCCGTAACCATGTGTTCATGACTAAAGACATGCACTTCATGTATGGCGCCAAGTTCCCGTGTCTTAAATAAGACCTAGAGGTACACACATGTCAAACGTCGTCATCCTCGGGAACTTCTTTGATCGTCGGTAACGTCGGGAGGGCGGTATTACGTGGGTTACGTGTGGCGTTGTCACGTGCGTTGATCGGATCAAAACGCTCGAATCGTGACATTACCCCCTCTCTAGGATCGTCGTCCCCGACGATAGTGATAAATTCGTTTGATACCGGATCGAACAGTTTCTTCGTCGAGTATTCTAAGGTCTCCACCTTGGGTTTATAGCGTTTAACTAAATAATCCCACTTCCCTCGGGGAAGTATCGGCAACTTGGCCAATTCGAACTCCACTTCGGACCAGGCCCACCATTGTTCTTTTTCCTTTGACTGAGCATCAAGCTCCCTGACGTTAATCCCATGCTCTCAGTTATACCGTTCCAGCATCTTTTTGACATTTGTCAGGTGTCGTGTGGGTTCCCACGTGCGCTCCGAAAGTGGATAATCTTTCCACTTGATAAGATACTGGTATCCTCTACCGATCTTGCAGTGATTAAGGATACTCTCGACGACATATTCCGGATTGCCTCCAATCATCTTGGGAGGCGGTCGCTTCTCCTTCTGGTGTTCTTGCTCCGGTTCTACGTACAACGTGAGTTTTGACTCGTTAAATACCGGGTGGCTCCGGTCTGTTTCCGGCAAGCGCAGCTTGTAAGAAGATGCTCCGATCTTTTCAATGACTTCGTAAGGGCCCAGCCGCTTATCATTGAACTTCTTGGAGGGTTGATCCGTTTTGATATCCCGGCTATCAACATAAACTTTATCTCCCGGTTTGAACGCCGGGGCCTCCCGATGCCCTGCATCGTAATATTTTTTCATGCGCGCCTGCGCCTTCTCCAGAGCCGCCAATGCTTCATCGCGGATCTTCTTCATCTTGGCCATAAACTCTTCGGCCGCCTCGTTCCGGGTCTCTACGGTGTTCTCGATCCCTTTCCAAGGGTGATAGCCGGTGTTTAGATAAAATGGGGATGCCTTTGTCGATGTGTTCGCTTTGTCATTATAACAAAACTCTGCTAGAGAGAGCCACTCCGCCCAATCTGATTGGCGATAGTTAACATAAATCCGGAGATATTTCTCGATCTCCTGATTCATCCGTTCCGTCTGACCATCTGTGATGGGATGGTGTGCCGTACTTGGGTTCATCTTGATCCCCAGGATCCGGTTAAGCTCCCTCTGGAAGCCTGATATATATCACTGATCACGATCCGAAATAATCTTTCGAGGTACTCCGTGATATCTAATCACTCGGTCACGCGTCAAGCGTGCAACACCTTCCTCGCTGAGCTCCATGTTCGTGGGCTCCGAGTGGATCATCTTGGTAAAGGTGTCAACCCAGACCTGGATTGCATTATAACCGTTGCTGACCGGCAGCGAACCGATAAGATCCATAGATATGATCTACCAGGGGCCCTCCGCGATCTTGTGTGGGTTCAACTTCCCCTGTTGATAACGCAACGTGCGAGACCGTTGGCATTGCTCGCACGCTTTAATATATTTGGAAACACCGTTTCCGACCCTCGGCCACCAGTAATTTCGTTCAACGAGCTCCTGTGTCCGGTTTTCTCCGGGATGCCCTACGATGGCCGGATCGTGATGTAACCCAATGATCTTGTCCCGCAATTCTTTGTTTCTTGGAACATAGATAAGATTGTTGTAATAAATGACGCCGTCCTCCTTCTTCCACAACGGCAGTTTCTTTTCTAGCGCGCTCCGTACGCTCCCATCGATCCGTCTTTCCGACTTGATCGCATCCATCAACTCCTTTTCCACGCCTTCCAGCTCCAGCTCTATAGCGCGGAACCAGTCCGGCTTTAGAAGCACAACATTCTCGTTGTCTCCCTTGCCTTGGTCGTGGTCCGCACGACGTGATAGTAAATCGGCCTGTTTATTTAAGGCCCCGGCCCGATGCCGTAATAAAAAGTCATACTGCGCGAGTTCTATAATCCAGCGCACTTGCCGCCGATTCAATTTCTGCGGCTTCTTGAAATACTAGAGGTTCTGGTGATCCATCAGAACCTCAAATGTCTGTCGTGCTCCTAGGAGCATCTGTCTCCACTCGTCCAACGTGAGCATGATAGCGAGCATTTCTTTGTCATAGATCTCGTAATTCCGCTCGGTCTCGTTTAGTCCGTGTGACATAAACGCGACAGGTCGCCAGACCCCGTTCTGTTCCTGACTGAGCACAGCTCCAGTCGCTCCATCCGACGTGTCAGCTTCCAGACGGAATTTCCCGTCATCTGTTGGTAGCGCCAATACTACATCCTCGGCAATCCGCTCCTTGAGCTTCTGGAATGCCTCCGCCTGTTCCGGTCCCCAGGACCATCCGATCTTGCCGGTTAATTTAGTCAGCGGCCTGGCAAGGTCGCTAAAGGCGCGTACAAAGCGCCTATAAAAATTGACAAAGCCTAAGAACGCCTGCACTTGTTTGACATTCTTTGGTTCGGGCCATTCCATGATCCCTTTGATTTTCGCCGGGTCCATCCGCATGGAGTTGTGGGAAATGATAACACCGAGATACTCGATCTCAGTCTTCTCAAATTCGCATTTTTCCGGTTTGAGGAATAATTTATGTTTTTCTAGCGTCTCTAGGACGCGGCGCGCAATCCGGCGGTGTTCCTCCAGGGTTTCCGTAAAGATGAGAATATCATCTAGATAAACGATGACGTGTCCCTCGTTGATAAGATCTCGGAGTATATTGTTCATCATGGTTTGAAACGTGGCCGGCGAATTTGTTAATCCGAAAAACATAACGAGTGGCTCGTACAGCCCTCGATTCGTTCGGAACGCCGCCTTCCACTCGTCTCCTTCCTTTATCCTGACGTTATTGTAACCCCAGCGAATGTCCAGCTTCGAGAAATATTGGGCGCCTCGGAGTTTATTGACCAGTTCCGAAATAAGGGGTAAAGGATATTTATTTTTTATGGTCATTTCGTTTAGCTTCCGGTAATCTTGTACTGGTCGAAGCGACCCATCCTTCTTTTTGATGAAAAAGAACGCCGATGCCATCGGCGACTTTGACGGCCTGATCCGTCCACTCTTCAAGTTCTCCTCAAGGAACTCGTTAAGCTTTCCCTGCTCATCCAGCGATAGCGGATATATCTTGCAATCTACAGCCTTAGATCCTGGCTTTAGTTTGATCGCGTGATCCCACGGCCTTTTGTCCGGTAAGGAGTCGAATGACTCTTTGGCAAAGACCTTAACAAAATCCCTGTATTGTTCCGGGATCTTGTCTTCGGTCATCTTTTCTTTACCGGTGGTCTCCCGTTCAGCAATCTGCTGCGCCTGTGATCCATAAGCACACACGTCGACTGGTGACCCTTGTGTACGTAATGCGATTGCCTCAGAAAAGTCGATCAACAATATCGACTCTTCCTCCTCCACCGTCTCCTTCTCAACTCCAGTCGAGACTTCCGAACTGGGCATATTGCACTCGGGCGGGCATCTACTAAATATAATCTTTTGGTCCCGCCATACAACTTCCAGGTTGTGTTTGAAGAACCAGTCGTACCCAATAAAGATATGAGCTTTTCCGAGACCCGTGACGAGAAACTTTTGTCTTTCACGGTGCGGACCGATGGACATGATCTGCTCTACGTAATGAGTGGTCTTTCCTTTGGTGTTCTCGGTCCCATCCGCGTTTCTCGCCACGATGGCTTTATCAAGTTCTTTCATTTCGAACCCTTGGGCCTTGGCATAATCTCGGTCCATGCACGTGGTTGTGCACCCGGTATCCATCAACGCGTTAACCCGACGCGTTTTTCCGGTTTCCAGCGTCTCTAGTTCTACTGAGACGATCATCTCGTGCCTAGCACGTTCTGCTTGAAATGCACGGAGTTCGGCCTGCAGGCGGTTCTCTGAAAATCCCAGGGCACGCCTAGCGAGCCATTTTGCTGCTTCAAGCTTCTTGAGCCTGAATGGAATTCTAGTCCGTACTGCATATACAGGCGGCTTCCCCGGACCGAGCATCACAGCGTCTTCTCCTTCTTTGGGCGCTTCCTCCTCATATGGCAAGGATTGAGCCCTCGGGAACTTGTCCCCCTTTTCTGCCTCTGTTTTTGTTACACCGGTTCGGGTTCCGGGGGCCTTTTTGTTCGCACGTAATTTAGATAGCTTATCACAGTCGGTCATATTGGGAAAGTGAGGTACATGAGATATTTTTTGTATTTTACTATTTTCTGTGTCTGAAACGAGAACTGTATCCTTGTCCGCCTCAAGCGGACCAAAGCGTGCGTGCTTAATATTTTTAGTTGGTGGGGGCGCTGGTGCGGCCTTGACCGGGACCCTCTTTAAAAACCCTTCTCCCGCAGTATGGCTGCGAGAGCCTGCAGGTCTTCCTGCTTATAGTCATCGGTCCAAATGGACCGGATATTAAATTTCCTCTTGGGAGGCTCCGGGCACTCCCGCTTCATGTGGCCAGGTTTGCCACAATTATAGCATTTGAAGGCATCCGCCCTCGTCTTGGACGCGTCCACGACCATCGGTACCGGGTTTCCCGGTGCCGGGGTTCTCGCCAAATTTGGTGCTCCTCCCGTATTCTTTTGATTTGCTGCGGGGCCGGCATTCTTGGCGGCGGGAGTCGGATTCCAGAAGGGGTTCCGAGACGCCTTCCAGAGCTTCTCCTGCTCCAGCATTTGGTTGATCGTCATCAACCGGTTCTTCATCTCCCGATATGTTCCCAGGAGGGTTGTTCCACCTGCGAACAGGTGCCTTCGAACCTCAGGGCTGATTGCTCCAAGTAGAATGGGTAGGAGGGCGACGTTGAACGTCCCCGCCTCATCGTTGGGGGCCAGCCCTGCTTCTTCAGCGTTTAACTTGAACGTCTGAATAAATTCTGCCAGAGGTGTCTGCCCCTGCACTGTTCCTGACAGGCGTTGATATGCCGTCTGTCGGACGTTCGGGTCAAGGAACAACCCGTTCAGTTCCTCCGTGAGGTGTCAGAATCGGTATCCAACTAGGAGATCTCCGCCGATTATGGTCCGTCGGCACCAATTTCGTACCCAGTTTGATGCCTGGCACGGTGTTCCGTCTTCCTTGCCCAGCAGGGAAAGAATGAACGAAATCTTCTTCTTCTCGGAGTCGAAGTCCGAGTCATATGCCCAGAGGTAGTTGTTAACCACCTCAGACCAGGTTTCGTATTTGGCCTTATTTTGGCCGTCAAACATGGGTGGGGCTCGTGCAAGGGTTACTCGGGAGCTGCTACTCCGGGGGGGGATTGTGGCCATCATTTCAGCCAAGGTTTGTCGGGGTGGAGGAGTATCGGGAAGGGGGCGGCGAAAGCCGGATGGGGGGCGTGAAGGGTTTAACTCCATTTGGGAGCCATGAGGAGAAGGTTGGCGGGACATATTGGTGTAAGGGGAGGTGGTGTAAAAGCTTTGTGGGAATTCTGAGGAAAGGCCTGGTTCAGCCTCTGATATGGTGTCAAAGTTGGTAAGAGTAATGGGTCGTGGGTTAATAAATCGTCGGGATGGTAGATAGGAGGGGCGTTGTATAGGAACGGGGGAGGGAGAGCGATGGGACTCTGATGAGTCGGTACGAGGTGCACGGAACGTCGCGACTTTAGGGGCCGCACTAAGCAGTTGGTGTAGTTGGGGTGATCTTTTGCGAACAAAACCGTCCGAGGTCTTCTATGACACCCCCCGCGGCGGCGAGGTAGAGCTCTCCGAAGATTACTCTAGCACTCCTTGCGTCTGCTATTGCCCTGGGACGGACTCAACGTTTCCCGTAAGGCAGCGACTGTTTGTTATAGGGTGGACCACGCTCCAATGGGTGCTGCAGTTCTTTAACGTCGGTGTGGACGACGTGTGGTTGGATATAGGGAAATGGGTCTTCACAGGTATAAGGAAGAGGAGAGCGTAACCAAGTAGTGGATGGATGAGGGGATGGTGAGGAAAGGAGATTGATAACGGTAGGAGGGTATGAATGGTATGAAGGTAGTGTTTTATTATGTTACAAGAACAACTCTATTCAGCTGTCCGAACTCGGTAAGATGAGAACGGATTGGGTAGTGGCTTTTCGATATCGTCAATGAAGTTGAATAAAACACTAGGAGAGGTACAGAATAAACTACGTCCTAGCTACTGGTTAAATACTGTGAACGAAACCGTGTGATACTAACTACTATAATTACAACTACTATTGTCCCGGTGGTTACCACACGTTATTGTTCCGTCTGTCATGCATCAACCATTGCCTTCGCACGAGGCGTAGCTCCACTATTCCCACGTCAATGTCAAGTCAACAATAAACATCTGTTGTTCGTTCCGTAACCATGTGTTCATGACTAAAGACATGTGCTTCATGTATGGCGCCAAGTTCCCGTGTCTTAAATAAGACCTAGAGGTACACGCGTGTCAAACGTCGTCATCCTCGGGAACTTCTTCGATCGTCGGTAACGTCGGGAGGGCGGTATTACGTGGGTTACGTGTGGCGTTGTCACGTGCGTTGATCGGATCAAAACGCTCGAATTGTGACATCAGTCGCCTCATCATATTCCAATGAATTGGTTCTCTGATTCCCGGTTGCAAGAGTCGACCACTTCACTTCCTGCCTTGCTTCTCAGTGCATAGTGTCCTATATGGCCTCCTCTCGGGCTGAATATTTTGTCATCTTGTGTAAGGAGGTACGTTCTGGATCTTGGCCTTTGCGCATATGGTACACCCAGTTTCTGCTCAATGCCATCCCAGAAGATTTGGCACAATTGTTGCTCTGTCACATCCAGAAATTGCACCGCAAGACCCTCGATGTCACACATGAAATCTTGAACATTGGCATGTCCTTGTGTTGCGCTCCTCAATTTTTCGTGCAGTCGCAATTTAAAGTTAGGTGCGAAGCAATAATTGAAAAGTCCCTTGTATACTAACTTTACTGTCCAGTCCTTTGGTCTCAACATGACGTGCTTTATAAAGAAGTAACCCCGCTTTCCTCCCATGAAAGTTCGTCATGATTTTTTATCACCACACCGTCGATGCCGTGTAAGTCCCCCCACATATCAATCTCATATGTCCATTGATCAAACATGTTCAAGTTGGCTTTCCCTTTTTAAACAACGAGCTTTTTGATCTTTATAGAGGCAAGGACATTCTTAGCTTTTTGCTACTTTCCTGTGCTTATTACGCCGTTTCGCAGAGTGCAAAGAATTTGCACCTCCAACACCTTGCATCAGCCTCGGCACTCGAGCCAGACTGCTACTCCTCAAGCACTGCAATGACGAAGGTGAGTCCGGTCCAGTGGTTCTGTAGTGGCACGGAAATAACCACCCTCAAGGATATCAGATCTTCTATGTTTGAAATAGGACAGATTCATGGTTTTCTGTCTCCTTGTCTGCTCCTTCTCAAGAATTTTACGTCGTCTCTTCATAGAATTTCGCTTCGGCGATTCGATGCTGAAGGGTGAGTTGTGCACCGTGAGCTCCCTTCTTTTTGCAATCTCCTTCTCGCCCTCCATTCGTGATGTACGAGTGTTCAAAGATGGAATTTCACGTCGTTCTTTAGCCATCAGCTGAGCAAATTCCAACCCATCTTTCACAGCAATGCTCTTTTCTGCCGTGATATTTGAAACCGCAACTTTGATTGACAATCAGTCGAGGCCATTGCGTTTCTCAAGTCCTTGGGTCCTTCAAGCCAATTGGAAACTTCATTCAAATATCAACTTCGGGCAACAGAACACCTTGGTACACACTCGATTTGCAGAAGGTTGGAAGCGGCCCAAGTGAGTCCGCATCTTCAACTAATTTGTTTCAATCCTCCATTATAACACAAGGGTCACCAAATCCCGCAATTGGTTCCCATTCCGATTGCACACCTTCCATTCAACTTTGTCGAGTGTCGACTCTCTACTCACTGGGGGCAAGCTGTGAACTACAGGCCCTGTAAACTCAATGTAAATGTGAAGGAAACTTTAAGTTTTCTCAATAAATACCCATTATTTACAGTGCCTGTAAATTGGGAGTCAATTTTGAATTTCATCTGGAATTGCACCCAATTTACATGCCCTGTAAATGATTGATAATCCTGGGAATTAATCTAAAAATGCCCATCATTTACACTATGTGTAAATGTGTGATTTACATGCAGTGTAAACAGTGAGCAAATCCAGATACCAAACAACATATTTATAGCTACACCTTCCATAATAAGAAGTTCAGAATTTCCAGAAGGGGTCATTCTATTGTCATGTGAGTCTAGGATTCCTAGGATGCTGGCTTTAAGGGGATAATTATGTCAGAGCACTTCCAAAGCTTCTGATTGAGTTTCAGTCCGCTCTCTTTCTCTGTATCTGAATTTTGGCTTCATACATTCTTATTACATGTCCACCACTCAAAACAATGAGATTATTGCCGAACCTTTAGGTTCAGGCTCCTTACATGAAAATGTTCTTCATTCCCTTTCCCTTTTATGGTGGTGATGGACGTTAGCCAATGAGCGACTTGGGGCTGTGTTGCATAGCCTCCGCCACAAAAAGCGTCTGAGAGCAAGTTGCTCTTCATTCTATTTTGCCTATATATGGTAAGATGCGGTGCCGTCCCCTTTGTACTTGTTCGGAGTTGGGAACCTCGTTCGGTCCGATAGCTCGGACCTTCGGACTTGGCTAGCTCTTCGCGGTCGCGTCGCACGTCCCGGGTCCTCCATCGGCATACTAAACTTGAACTGAGTGAAAGCCATGTCGGGTTCCGGTGCGGGTGCGTGAGGAGGAGCGACAACCTCTGGGTCTGCCTCTGGTGATGCGCGACTTGGACGGGCCCGTGAGTAGAGTCCCCGGGAGAAAGTCTTCGTCTGAATCAGAGTTGACGTCGCTTGCGACACGTCGTTTCGCTACCGCGCGGGGACGGCGGACCTGAGGCGAGTCTGGTGAATTGGTAAGGTCGCGGGCCTTTTTCTCGCGCGCCCGCCACGTGTCCGTCACTGCCCGCATCCCAGGGCCGCCAATTCAACGCGTTCACACCGACTCCATTCGTGGTAAACTGGCTCGAAGCCGTGAGCGGATCTACCATCGGTGTTTTGTTCGGGAATGGGTAGGCTTTTGGCGGGAGCGCTGCCACGTCACGGTGACTGGCATGGCCGTAGGGCGCATACGGTTGTTGGGCAGAGGGACCAAGAGGCCTGGAGCTGGGTACAAGGACATTGCCGATGTTTGCTGGTGGAAAATACCGAGATGGAATGGTAGCATCTCGCAATTGGGTGGGCTGCGAAGGGGATGGCAACGAAGCCGGTATACCGCTGAACGACGACGAAGCAGCGCTGCAACGGATGAGTGATTATTTGTTCTTGAGAACCGGCAATGTTCTAAAGCAGCTGCTTTCTTTTCTCACACGTCAGCCTCCCTCCTCGACCGCCGCAACTTTCACTGTCCGCCCAAGTTGCAGGTGAGCTTGCTCTTCTGTTATTCCCGATTTTACCGCTGCATACACATGCACCAATGAGCACATCCCCATCCCCATACTCGCTGCCGCACTTGGCGGGTATCTTTCCCAACGTGTACGGGCTCAAGCCCATCCGCGCACACGTCTCTGTCGTTCTTGCTCTCGCGACTCTGTGTTGGGCCGTGCGGTCGTGACCCCCTCACTTTGTGCATGTCTTGACCGCGTTCATGCATGTCTGCGTGTGCATGAGTCTGCGGGCGGCCATTTCTGTCGCTCTACCTCTAGACCTTGTGTCCTGGATCAGATTCAATTCATTCGTTCTCGCTCTTGTCGCGCCGTCTCCCCTTCGACGTCGTTGGACCTGCATCTGCATCTTTTCGTGCCTCTCGACATTGATTGCGGCGTTAGTCATGCTTGCGCGCTGTAGTGTGGTGACATCCCTCGCTCGCTCATCACTCGTTACTCGTCACTCGTCCACGGTGGCATTGCCCCGCGTCCGTCTACGTCTACGTCTGCTGGGTGCTGGGTGCTGGGTCCCTCTGCATGTGTCACGGTCTCGGGGGGTTTGTGTATTGTTTAGATGGCATGCACGCGTTCCTCGAGGCCCGATGCCAAGGGGTGGTGTATCAGGCGTATCGTAGCAAGGCGCGACTCCGTCACTCAGCGCGTGCAAGCTTATCCAGATATCTGAGCAGCTCTGTCGTTTTCGCTCTGGATCTTAATTTGGGCTCGACGCTCGGCGGCAGCGACATGCACCACGGGTCACCAACGGCGGAACGCGGGGATGCACACACGCATTTTCTTTTCTTTTTCCTTCCTCGCATGCGAAGAGTATTGCCCGTCTCTTTCCCGGGCACCTCTTCGTTCTACTCGGGTTCGTGACATATGATATCATCTGAACGCGAGATGCCTTGTCGCATTCCCTTCCCCTCGCAATGCCTCCCTTTACACTGTATGTGCGTGTCTCTGCCGCGCTGGATTTTGCGCATTCATGGTTAAAACCCTAAGTGCGCTTTTTTCGCGGTGGAATGAGTGGGGAGTGGGGCCGCGGCTCTCTGAGACGTGCGCGTGTGTGGATCGCTCGTCTACTCTGCCATCCGCTCCTGACCGGGACCCCCGTTCTCTCTGCATGCCATGCCCATGTCTTGCTTTCTTGCGGGGATGAAGGGTGAATCACGAATCAATGCTCGGGACATGCTTGGACTCTGCGAATGTCCCTACCTGGCATCTATGTTACGCCGGATGTGTTCATATGTGCACTGTGGCGGGCTCATTTCCCGCACCTCTTCCGAGCTTTTTCTTTGCCCTCCCTCTCTTCCCTCTCCATCCCTCCTTTGGTCTTCTTCGGATTAAAATTCTGACGTTATCTGTTCTATGTAGGTCGGCCCCGACGGCGTCCCGCGCTACCGCGGCGAAGCTGACGAGGTCCTCACCGCGGGGCTCAATCTAGGTCGTGCTGTCGCCGCGGCAGGCGGGCGGCAGCTGGGGCCCGCGCCCGTGCCGCCGTGTCCGTCGACCAGTGCGACGAGGGGGAATGGCGAGGCAAAAGACAGCCAGGAGAAGGGAGACTTAAAGGAGGAGGAGGGAGATGGAGACTCGGACATGGATGCGAAGGGGGAGGGGGACGAGACGGATGATGATGAGTACGAGGATGAGGATGAGCAGCACAAGGACGACGTACAAGTGACAGAGAGGGCTGGAGGGAAGCGGAAGCATGTGGGGCGGGAGGTTGTTCCGGGTAGGCGTCGTCTCTTCCCTCTCCCTATTCCTATTCCTGTTCCTATCTCCAGCTTGCTTTTCTCACATCTGGGTGCTGACAATTTTTGAAACGAATTCTTTGATTTCTGGATCTACAGATCATGGTGCTGGTTGCTCAATGCTGTTTCATTTGGTGCAGTGTAAAATGGATTGGAAAATTGCCCGTATTGTCCGGCTCCTTCTCTGGCGACTGGTTCAATAGCACCATTAATTCGTGACTGGCTTAAGACCGCCGTTGATTTTGACTTGTTCAATACCACCGTTGTTATTTATACTGTATATGATTGGCCGAGGGTTCCGTACTTTAATCCCATCGCTATCAGTCCTTGGAAATGCTGCTCAGGCAATAGGGGAAGTCATAGCGCTCGACACAAGTCGATTCTTCACGGGTGATTCACATTTGGATTCATGAAAGTGAAACCATTAAGAATCAACATCGGCTCTGACCACCCCGATTCAGAACTGGATTCAGAGAGTGATTCTTTACAGGATTCAGGATACTCGGCAATGGGCAAAACACTTATACACCAACTAATTAATACTTTTTGACGTTGGTTGATACTCTTGGCACCATTGTTTTCAGCTTGCAGACCCCCGGAAAATCCCCCGGTCGCTCCTTGGGACGGTGGCTCTCGCAGGACGTGCTAAAAACCTTCTTTGACCAGCACATTGCGCGTATTAAAAATGTGATCTAGACTTCTGATTCCAGCTCGGGGTTCTCCCCGACTTCCTGTCAATAAATTCAGAAATTCAGGGGATAACACAAAGTTAAGTAGAGTGCGGATTCGGACGCGGCCTCCCTAGGTTTAGGGTTGCAGGGAGGGACACGGAGAACATTTTCTAACACTTGATGTGCACACGGTACCTATGTATAGGGGCTTTACCGTATTTCTGCTGTTTAAAGTAATCTCGGTTCGCTTATAGCAAAGGAACGGTACATCTAGTTTTATTAGTGTTGAAATTAGGTGAAGCTTTATCAAGTAAGTAATATTTAGGACTGGCAGCCCCGGCCCGTGTATCATTAGAAAAGGAGGTTCGGCACCTGCCGCTTGCGGCCTTACCCCCCTCATTTCTATTTGGCGACTATTTTCACCTGGAGTTTGTCAGAATATTGCAAGGTTGAAAAACTGTTGCCCCACTTGAGCTCTTGATGAAGACTTTCTATTTCTATTTTGCTATCTGTCAGCTCTTTGTTGGTCTCAAAATGAGCCAGAATGTGGGATTTCTGGTTGGAACATGAGTTAAATGTTGCAACTTCCACTTCTTTGACTCTCTGCTCTTCATGTATGTAGCATTCCTGTGCAGCATGTCATTCTCATGTTGCTCCCCTTTCATTTTTTTTTGATAGAAAGGTGACCAGATTGCCCCCAAAGTCCACAATAGATGACCCACCTTGTTATCTTGACATTCATTGCTCATCTGCATCTTGCTAAACAATTAAAGCAGTCAATAAAGACACCATATAACTTTGTTAGAGTCTCTGCCAGGTTGGGATTGTATATCATTTCCCTGATTGAGAAGACTACCAACAAGAAAGAGCTGCTTGCCAGGTGGCTGGAATAAGCAGGGCTTTCCACTTTGGGGAAGCCAGTATGAGTATAGTGGATCCAATGGTAAGGATGTCATCTTGATGCTCTGTTACTTATCTCATCTTTCTGCACAATCCAATGGGTGTCAACCCACGGACTCTCAAAAAGATGAGGGAATAGCTAAAGAGGGCCAAGCTTGACAATGTTTCAGATTTGATGTTGTTGATGGGTGGCTGTGAGAGGCGTTCCAGAACGCCTCTCACAGCCACCAATTATAATTTTTGTACACATCACAAAAGTGTATGTAATCATCTTGGGCTGCTCTGGGTTCAATCCTCACAGTATGCATCTTTATTTAAATGCCTCAACCATACAATAACCAATGAAACTTCAGTCAGGAGAAGAATTTGCTTTGTTAACTTCCCATGAGCAGAAAATTCATAGTGATTGTTCAATTGTGTGTTGAAACAGGAGTTGAACACAACAAGGCCCAATCAATTCAAGCTTGACAGCAATCCTGATCATTAGGAATCCTAGACTCACATGACAATATAATGTCCCCTTCTGGCACCTCTGAATTTCTTATTATGGAAAGTGTAGCTATAAATAGGTTGTTTGGTGTCTGGATTTGCTCACCATTTACACTGCATGTAAATCACACATTTAGACATGGTGTAAATGATGGGCATTTTTATATTAATTCCCAGGATTATCAATCATTTACAGGGCATGTAAATTGGGTGCAATTCCAGATGAAATTCAAAATTGACTCCCAATTTACAGGCACTGTAAATGATGGGTATTTATTGAGAAAACTTAAAGTTTCCTTCACATTTACATTGAGTTTACAGGGCCTGTAGTTCACAGCTTGCCCCCAGTGACTAGGTCCGGCGCTTCACAGCCAATTGTTTTCCTCTCCATCACTTTGTTCATTTCCTGAACCAATGACGGAAAGTTTCGCACTCTGAGCGGACGAGGGCGGTCGCAGAGGCATTCAGCACCCCCGGATCCACTGTGACGTGCAGGCACAACCTTCCGCTCCATCAGCGTCCCAAACGCGGCTTTACTTTAGATTGCTAGCTCACTCTTTCTTGACAAAGGGATTGTACCTGCTCTTTGTTCTTTTCAGCTTGCTATTCTTACCTCCTCCCTTTCTTTCAATGCATGTATGGCCCATCTTTCCCCTTCCTCTCCTTCCAGGGCTCCATCATTCCCCCCAGTCATCAAATTTCACTCTACTTATGTAGACTCAACTGCTCAGGTTTACACCACTAGTTGACGACCATCGTAACTTAAATGCTTCCTGTTGATGTCTAATTCTTGGTTTCAACTGGATTTATATGGTGAGAGCATTGTGCATTCTCCGCCATTATATTGTATTTTTGCAGCATGTACCAATTCAATTCATTTGAAGCGGCGGCGGCGGGTCTTGTCTGTTCTAACCTGATCCTGTGCCACAGTTCTAGATCCTTGTATGAAATACGAGGGACTGAAAGCCGACTTTGCGCATGGCAGTGACCTTCTCGCGTATTTAGAGGAGGCGAGGGTGAGGCTCGAGCTGAGCACCCACTTCCACGCGAACCATGTCTAAATACAACTTGAACTTGTTTTTTTGCGCCTGTGCATACCTGTGATACTTTTCAAACAGCCATATAGAACACGGCCCGCCCTCTGGTGAACCCTCAAATTATCCTATGTCGGAAGGTCGAGTTACAGTTGGGAAAGTGCTGAGTTTTGAGCAGGGCTTGTTGTGCTGGTGGGAAATCCATGGAATATACTTATTAGCTGGCGGACGGTTGGGTAGCCACTGCAGCCCCTCAAGTCCCAGGGATGCCCGGAGGGCCCTTTGAATCTCGAAAAGGAAAGTGGTTAAAAATGTTGCGTTAAAAGAATGAATTGTACAAAAGTGCAAAACGAATGGCATCACCGTGGATTGAACACGGGACCTTCAGATTTCGAATTACGTGACACGCGGTTTTCTTCAGTCTGCTGCTCTCCCAGCTGAGCTATGACGCCTTTGTACCTGGATATTCATATCTGTTGTCAGTCATCAGGTTGAATAGAAAGGGAAACAAAGCCAATAGTTCAACTCCATGGATTATCCTCAATGCTCATCCACACAAGTTGATACTTGGTGCTCTCCTATGCAAGGTAGACATTGATCTTCCATGTGGATGGAAGAAGAGAGAAGAGACGGGATGGGATGAGATGAGATGACAGTAAATGAATTTATGGAACCAATGTTCCCAAAATTTATGCGGATATCTTTTGTGTGTGTGGGGGGGGGTAGGGTTGTTGGCTGGGCCAGCTTTGACGAGCTTCCAGGCACAACAGGAGCAGCTGCCGGAAAAGCGAGACAGGCCGCAACAACAGAGTGAGGAACCACCAAACCCATACACAAGGGCTGCAAAAGGAAGGGTGCGAAACAAACCCAGAGCAACCCCGAGGAGCAAAAGCCCTAAGAGCAAAGCTCATGCGAAGGTGAGTGGAAGGACCCCTGAGGACCCCAATGGAGTGCAGCAATAAGCGACAAGCATGGTTGGAACATAGGTGGCACATGTATTGCCCATGTTTGCAAGTGGAAGTCAAAGTAGTGCAAGCACAAGTACAAATGGCCTTTGACGTTGAAGACTGTACACACCATAGTGAAGTTCCAAACGGCAGGCTGCATGGTCCAGAGACAAAATGTGGCTGGGCCCTTGCAGTAGTCGCCCAGAAGGCATTTCAGATATCAAGATATCATGCTGGAGCAGGTGCAAAAGGAACTCGAGAGCAACTATCCTGTACGATGATCTAGTGTGATCAGGGAGGAAATTATTCAAGCATTGTGTTGATATGTCGAGTGGAGTTGATACAACTATAATCAAGTTTCGCATGGAAAGGACCCATATAACGAGATTCGAGCGACAACACGCAGAGCCTGACGACGGTGCCGGAAGACGATCAGTGAAACAGGTACGGCCTGACTTGAGTGAAAACAGTTGAGGGAGTGAGAAATTAGAACCATTGAAGTGTATGTTCGTCCAAGTTATTCCAAGGCCAGAGGTGCCGCATGAACAGTCGAACACTCGACAGAATCTGTCCACAAGTATCCATCCAGATCTTTGGACAGGTCAGAAGAGAGTAACCTGTAACAGGCGCCACCAAGGCATTACACTCTTGAATCCGTGCATGCAGAAGCAAACCGAAATCTCGCCACCCAAATCATGTGTGAAATGTGGACAGCAGCTCGGCATAATTCGAGAACTAGAATAACACAAGCAGATCAGCGGGGACAATGAACCAGATTCGACACGTGTCGCAGAAGTTGTATGAGTTCCGAACAAGAAGAACCTCCGCGGCGAGCATTGGCCAAGGTTATTTACAGGCCTCGGAAAATCAGCAAGCAGCGAGCTCTGCGCTTTCCATGTCTGCATGAAAGAAATTCAGACCCGCGGTGGGTCTAGATTCGATGTGTTTATGCTCTGAGTGCCACATGGCCGACAAGGAGCGTGATATGAAAAGAAAGCGGAACTGAACTCACGGCCAGACAGGCATTTGTGTGAGGCACAGGCTGGGGCATGACTCGGAGACGCGGGATACGGACAGAATGCGAGCTGCACGATACTCGAGGTGAGGACGGTTCCGTGAGCTCATTCTATAAGGAATCTGAGCCAGAGACAAACGAGAATCAGTGCAATGTACTGATGATATGTTACACGCATGCAACGTGTACCAACGCGGGGAATGCAGGTCCGCTTCAGGACGTGCGGTCCGTGTAAATTATGAGCCAAAGACTTGGAGCGAGCCATACAGGCCACAGGTAATAACCCTGTGACGGCGAGCAAGCTGGCGGACGCGACAAGATACGGAATGAGCGGGCCGCCGCCCGAGTCATGGTTGAGAAGGCTGGGAGCAACCTGCTCACCAAGCAAAACCGGGGTGTGGAGCCCCTCAACAAGCAGCACGAGACTGGGTCATGCATCAAACAACGGCCGATCACAAAGCGTGTGATACGGTGGTGCATGCAGGCCATCCGAGGCGCAAATAGCGGACAGCAGACAGTACGGAATCATTGAAAGTCCGGGAAAACAAAGTGCGAGGGCAGGAGGTCCAAGTGCGATCACCTTCAGCCAACGCATTCCTGCAAACAAGGCAGGCCCGCAACCTCACATCGAAAGTGCGAAGCAACAGGATTAACTCGGAGCCAAATTGAACGGGCTCCCTGACGCGACGTAGGCAAAACAACTGTACCAATGGATTGCAATTTGCGGATTCGTAGAGCATCCAGAAATGCGCGCGCATTCCAGAGTGCAGGTCGAGAAGTGGCCCAAGCGGGGACCACACAACTTCCTGAAGAAGACGCATCAAGCAGTTTGCAGTTCCATTTAGTCAAGGCTTTATCATTCGGAAAAGCCGAAGCGGAAAAGGCTAGCAGCGATGGAATGTCAGCAAACCAAAGGGGACAAGGCACTCCTTGCAGCTCCGGCGAGGTGGATTTCATCCAACATCATCGCGCAAGCGAGATGATGTTGGGTCGAGATGATGTTGGGTCGAGGGTGCGAGACGAGATTCAGCACTGTGCGCTGACTTCCAGGCGTGCGAGCTATGGAAGATTCTGTCGATGACGAGGGTACTCAGGACCCCGTGGCTCCTACACGGTGTGTTCGAGCACCGAGCGTTATTCTTCGAGTATGCGATACCTCGAGCGAAGATACGAGACGAGACACAACATCGGCTGCTAGGTATTGCCTAGTTTGTCGGACATGACAGCCATGACAATACGAGATAACCCAGGGCTCAAATGAGCTCGACCTCAGAGTAATACTGCCAGGACAGCTCAAAAACGGTGAACATTTTTGAGACCGTGTCCTGGTTTTTCTGTATCATGCCCCAAACCACGTGGTAACCAAACAGAAAGGAGACAGCTGTGGTACCTCGAGCGAGGAATCAGAACGAGGCGCAGCAGCGGCTGCTGACTTCCGGGCGTGCGAGCCACGGGACGAACGAGACCACCAGATGCGAGCGTTCGAGCACTGATTTATCGGACGTGGCAGCCGCGACAAAATAAGACGACCGAGGGCTCTCTGTGAGCTCGGGATGATATTGCCAGTGCCGCTCAGAGACATAAAACGTTCTTGGGACTGCGTCCTGGTTTTGCCGTATCGTTCCCAAAGGCGTGGTAAAGAAGGAAAGGGCAAGATGAGCGAAAGACGAACCCTCACCAGCTCCGCCCGAAGTTAACGCAGAGATCAGCCCTGCGGTGTTGGAAATGAAGGGACGGGCATGAGACCTTGCACGCGATATGCAAATACGCACGTAGCGCCACGGCTTCAAATGCGATATGCGCGTACGAGATGAGGTCGATCAGGCGCAAGGAAGGCCAATCGCGCATGATCGGCGCGATGCGGAACAGAGATGAGGCGCGATCTCAGACGGCTGTGCGAGCAGTCGAAAGGCGCGTCAGGTCTTGTGCACATGCAAGGAGATTTGAACGACCGTCACCGTGCGAGTGCCCTTTCCCAAGTAGCGAGAATTCGACGGGCGCGTACGACGAGGCACAACCATGCCCATGGGCAGTCTCTCTGGTACACGGTACCTCAGGAACAAAACAAAACAGAACCCGGTGCCCCGGTATGATACCGACTCTTGGGTGCAGCGGAGGACAGAAGGTTTGGACAGGATTTTTTCGGGTATACGATACTTCGACTATGAGCGAACCGACTCTCGGACGAGCGGACTACGGAAGGGTTTCTTGGGTACACGGTACCTCGACGAGAAGCGAAACGAAGGCGCAGCACCACGGTATGGTACCGACTCCCAGGTGCAGCGGACCACAGAAGGTTTAGACACGGTACCTCGACGAGACGAAGCGAAAACGCAGCACCACGGCATGGTGCCGACTCCCAGGTGCAGCGGGCCACGATAGGTTTGGACGCTCTCGGGTAAACGATACCTCAACGAGAAACGAAGCGAAGACGCAGCACCGTACCACGGTGCTGACTCCCAGGTACAGCGGTCCACGAAAGGTTTGGACAAGGTTTCTCAGGTCAACAATACCTCGACGAGAAAAGAAGCGAAGGCGCAGCGGTGCTGGCTCCCAGGCTCAGCGGACCATAGAAGATTTGTGCAGTGTCCCGGGTGAACAGGTCAAGGCGAGAGTGCGTATAATGGAAACTGTGTAACACTCGACGAGAGAACGAAACGATAGCGCGCAGCGCCGGATGCTTACTCCCAGATGCGCGGACCATGGGGACAGTGTATGCCGTCCCCCGGGTCGACAGACTTGGGCGGCAGCGCGCAAAGTGAGGGATGAGCACCAATTGCTGGCACTGTGCAGTTACTTCTGGGGGCACACGCCACCTCAATGAGAAAGAGAAATGAGGGAGGGCGGCGCCGTGCGCTGAATCCCAGGTGCGTGAGCACTACGGTTCGTCTAGACGCGCAGGCGTGCCGACGGGCGCAACAGAGCGTATCCGGACGTGTAATGAATGCGTGCAACCGGCTCGAGCGAGAGCTTAGGTCTGGCCCCGAGTCTCGGACAAGAAAGTTACATTTCTGTCCTTTTTTCGACTATCCGGCATGTACAACGAAAGAGAACCCAGACCAAAACGAATGCAAAGGAAATAGTACAGAAGAGGGCGGAAACGAAACGAAACCGACAACGAAAACGAAACCGAAAAAAAGAGATAGGCCACACACCGTATGGCCCATATCTACCGTTTTAGCCAACATAGTGGTCTTCTCAGGTCAAAGGACTACGACAGGAAGAGACGATGTGCGAGGTGATTTCCGAGCCGCGTGCTGCACTACGGTCCAGACGCGCGCGAGCTGACCAGCCGACGGCCATAGTCAACGTCGATTTGAGAGCCACCAAAGGTCAAGACTCGGGATGAACGCGTAGCCCCTTCAATGTCGATGGGCTGAACGGCAGCGATGCGAAAAAATAACGAGTATACGCGAGGAAGAGCACGAGAGAAAAGACCTTTTCTTGCTCAGATGCGTGGACGGAAGCAGAAAGGGACGATGCCGATATGATGCGTCATATCACGGGACACTGGAATCCTATCTAATCTAATCTACTTTGCCTCCCACCTAGCACGGCTCGCGAGCTCGCCTCTGCTTGGCTTACACTGAGATATGACTGCCGGATCGAATGTCAGTGACCAAATCTCTTTGCTTGGAATGACCATGATATTACAACAAAGATATGGTGCTAACTACGTGAAAGGGTATATACACCGAGTGCGATAAATTATCCGCCTGTCGGGTCCTTGCCCACCTAGTCTAAGCTACACTGCACCACCACCATCCCCGCCTGGAAGCTTAATCCCCCCTGAACCAGAACCAAACCGCGACCACCACCCCCATGCGCCGAGCCCGAGCACAAAATTGAATATCCCCACGAGCGTCGACCCCGCGCCGAGGAGCGTGAGCAGCCACCAGACGCGCCCGATGGCGCGGTCGAGGACGCGGCCGGTGTACCGCTTGAGGTTGGCGTACGGGTCGGGGGTGGGGGTGTAGAGGGCGCGGAGGCGGAGGGTGGGTGGGGTGGTCAGGGTGAGTGCTGTTGAGGAGGGAGAAGGGGTAGGAGGGGAGGGGAGGAGGAGGAGGGAAACGATTGGTTTCTGGATGCACGTATAATTAGCATAAGAGAAGGGGAAGAGGAATAGACGGACGTGGTCAGAAGTGGTGTACCCAGGGACGGAAGTGTACAACAGGTTCTTGATCACAGATTCGTTTGGTGCGTCGGGCGAGTCGGTATACGTCGTGTACAGTATCCGGTCCGTCCACGACGGCATCCGTTTCTCGCTTTATTTATCGTTGAGTTGAGTGATACCTCGAAACGCAGAGAAACGCTTACCTATACTTATCCACCTCCCCAAGCTGGTACTTGAAGCTGCATTTGAACCGCCAAAACTCGCCTTCGCGCAGACCAACGAATAAACCGCTGGCGGGGTCGCGCCGCTTCAACGTCAGTTGGTCGTACTCCTTCAGAGCTTCCCGCGTGCTCTCCTTCGACAACTCCTGCCCAACCACTGCGGACTTGGCGCCCTTGAGCGGATGCTCGGGCGGTAGGACGACGCGAAAGTTGAGGTCGCCGAGGAGGAAGAGGTGCGAGGTGTCGTAGAGCGTCGTGGGTGTGCCTGTGGAGGAGGGAAAGAGCAGGGAGCCGACGATGTGACGCCAGTCTGCGATCCGGCTCGCGACCTTTTCTGCGTGTGCGGTGAGGTGCGCGCAGACGAAGCTGTTTTTGTGGGGTAAGGAAGAAATATAATATAGGAAATGAACGACGTGCGTGAAGGTCTCGCCAACGCCACCATCCTCGCCCGGGACGCGGAAGCGCACGCCCACGGCGCCCTTGTTGGACATGTACCCTGGCCCCGTGCCGGTCCAGGTCGTGTGCACGTCGCACGCGTTATGCGCAATCCCCGCATCGCGCGCATATACCAGCAGCGCGACGCCCCCATTAACGACGTTCGCAATGAGTGCATAGCGCTCCTTGTTCACCGAATTTGCCTCAATCTGCGCGAGGATGTGGGCATTTCGGTTATTGATGACCTTCGTTGAGAGACCGGAGACTATTAATGGGTTTGTGAGCTTTGGTTAGGCCTTGAGGGTACGGGAATGCTGCTGACGGCCGAGGTGGAGGGGTAGGAGCTCCTGGAAGCCTACTGCGATGATGTCTGCGGTGCCTTGATGTGAGAGAAAGGCGGACACTTGCAGCGTAGGGCTGAGCCAGTCGACGAGATCTTGAGGGAGCCCGTTCTCCCCTTGAAGATTCGTGTTGTAACTAGCCAACTGAACCAGTAACATGGCAGCAAGTTCGAAGAATAAAGAGAACCAATTACTGCCCCCGGGCTTTTTTATAGCGATTCAGAGGCACCACCTTTTCGGGTGGGTTGCGCGCCAAAGACGCGCGATGGAGGAGAGCAAGTGACGTATTGGGGCTAGGCCTGATCGACATAATGCTTGTCACTCCTGTCAATGGCACGAATTCTATCGCTTTCGTGCACTATGTACAAAATATCTATGCAGGCGGGCCACGGGAAACGTTGAGGTCGCGCAGCTGACCCTTGGCGAGATCGTATACCCAACCGTGGACCCACACCTTCTTGTTGTCGGTCCACGCGTCGACGACCGTCTGCGCCATGCACAAGTTCTGAACCTGTTTCTTGACGTTCTCCTCGACGATGAGCGGCAGGGCCTCCTCCTTGGATACGCTGGACAGCTTGAGGGACGCGACGAGCTTGGTAAGCGGGGTCAGCCACTGGTTGAGCGGAGCGTCGGGCTCAAGACCGGGGACGATGGTGCAAATGTGGGCGTTGGGGTTGAACTTGGGCGAGCCAGCGGCACCGAAGCACGCCGCGGCACCTCCGCACTCGGTGTGACCTACAATAACGACTGCGAAACGGGAGGCATGGTTGGGATGGCAATTACGAGCAAGGAGGAAGAAAGAAAGCACCGTGTTGCACACCGAGGTGGTTCACCGCGTATGTGAGCACAGACTGCGCGTTGGCATCTTCCAGGTGGAATTGGCTGACCGCGGCGGATGGGTTTCAAATGAACACTAGTAGAAGAAGGAACTCACTTTGCGATGTTTCGGTGCACAAATATTTCTCCCGGGCGGACGGCGGTGACCACAGACTCGGGAACCCGCGAGTCGGCGCAGCCTATCCAGAGGATCTGTGCACAACCAGTTTAGCCCTTGCAGACTATATGTTCTGGGCACACATACCTGCGGGGACTGGCCCTCCACAGACTTTGCGAAAAAGTCAGGCTCCTGGCTCTGAACGCGCTTGGCCCACTCCGTATTAAGCGTGAAGAAGCGGGCGAGGTCTGGGTGGGGGGACATGATGGTGGTGCGGAGGAGGGAGAGGGCGATAAATTCAAAACGCCTATCAGCCCTATAAGTAGCTTCCGACGTCCGTCACAATCTGATGCTTCATTCCACAAGTCTCTTCATCCCGCACACGCGAGCTGCCAGAGTTACCATCATCTACCGCGTCGACCCTGCTTGTTCCTCCCCAACCGCGCGATACTAAGTGCTATCCCCGCGCCAGCTCATACCTCCGCCCCCAATTGACGCGACCCGCACTCCCCGTGCGTCCCAGCGCGTCCTGCTCGCGCCTCAATTATGCCTTAAACGCCTCTGATTATTTACGGAATACCAGGCCTGTTTTGACTACCATCGCGGGGGAATTTATACATGTCTGCTCTATCCTGCGGATGCTCTTGATTCTGTTGATTACGGCAAAGTCGGTTCGGTGTAACTCGGTCGTTGCGGAATTACGCCCACGCGACAGGTTATGTTTTTCCTTTGAAAACTTGGTTTGTGCTTAGCTTTGGCTGGCGAGCTTCGGACTTGCTCGGGCAACTCGATCACAAGTCCTAGTCCGTTTATTCTGGGTCCACGACGTCAGGAGCAAGGTGTACGCCTCAGGTACCTCCTAAGCTTTGGGGAATGAAGCCATTTTTGTAAAATGATTCCATAAAAGGAGCGAGTGACGTGACATTGATGTGACGAATTGGACGTATATTGGGAAAGTAGACCTGGACCTAAATCGGTACCAGGAATTTCTCAAGAACCTCCGGCGTATCACAGCACCCGACTCTCCCGCGATGCGATGCCCCCCACGCGGTGTGGCGCTTGACGTTCTCCATGTACTAGTGTGTACGGCCGCCTGTCCTCGTCGCCCCCGAAAAGAAAATAATATGCTGCTGTCCGAACCAAAAAATTACTCTCTGGGTTGCCTCGCCTATTTCCTTCCTCTTCCTTCTCTTCAGACCACCGACGATCGGAGGCTTCCGCTTCCTCCCTATTCATTCTTGCGGTTGCTGTTGTCTGCCAATGTTCATGATTTTTGAACCGACACTGGACACTGGACAGTGATACCCCTCTCTCCTGAATTAAGTTTTAGAAGCGTCGTCTCGCGCCTCCCTGTCGTGCTAGGAGGAGGGTCCGGTCAAGCGCACTGGGCGTACATTCCATTGACTACAGGCACCGATGTGCTGCCTACGATTTTCTCCCAGAACATATACGGCCCTACGCTCCCTGAGTGCTTTGCTCCCTACCCGTATTATGCATTTAGCGTTCAATCTTTTACCGACACTATGTCCTTTGTCGCTGAACGTTTCCGCCAAAAAATAGACCTATTACGTTCGCTTGGAATGTGTTGGGCTTCACGTATACTTGAGGTTCAAGCTTCGAGCGCAACCAATGCGATGTTGTCTGAGTAATTGAACACCTGTCCGCCGAATCAAAGTTGTCCATATTTCTGATGGGTGTGAAAAAACAGGAATAAGTCACCTTTATTCGCGGTTGATTGATTCTTATGCTGAGCCCAAGGAGGCCTGTGAAGCTCAAGAAAAGGGCCTATCATGGTAGTTCAGCTTGATTTTCGAGTTAGTGGCCGAAAATCGAGTTCGGGCGCAGAGAAAGGCAGAATCCAGAGCCGGTAGTGTAGACAGAAGGCCTCGGACAACTCGCATAGGCACATACACTTAGAGGCAGACTGTAGGACTCAGATCGATCTAAGGAAAGAGGGTGGATGAGCGGGACAAAAGGCCACGTACCGTCGAGACGAGAGACCGCACGAAAAGACGTGCGAGAGCTGACGCTGGAAAAAGGCAGATCAGCAGTAACTACTACAAAATTCCAGGGTTTCTAGCTTCCCCTCGGATACACCTTCGCCGGGCAGGCCAAGCCGACTATGTCGGCTGACGCCTAGCTACTCAAACGCGCCACCAAAAGAAAAGAAAAAAAAGGCGGATAGTGGCTGACAAATCGGAAATGACTTCAATTCTGCCGTACGCCGGCCCGTAAGTTCAACTTCCCTCTTTCGCCCACCATCTCTGTAGATCTCTGTGCAATGGGCCATTCTCTCGCTCACCCTGCTCTTGTTCAAAAGTGCATTCTAGCTGTTATCAACGCTGATGCATACCGTGCGCAGCTGCCCGTAATGTCAGAAGAAGCCTGGGACTCGATTTCAGACGGCTCAGACGACTCTGCCTTGGAAAATGATCGGATGGAATGGGTGGGCGACGCCATGATAGGAGGACGCATTTGCTTCAAAATCCATGAAATGTTTCCGAATGAAGGTGCCGGTTTTTACAGTGTACGAAGAGGGAATGTTGCACCGTATAACAGCCTTCAACTCAGACTGACCGCCAGGTTGTCCGAAACTATGTCGTGTCCAATCTCACCTTCATGAATTTGATGCAGAAGATTGGGGCAGCCGCGGCGACAACGTATCCCGCGGACAAGACCTCCGCTGATGTATTTGAAACCATGGCGGGCGCACTTTATAAAGAGCATTCGCAAAATGGCCTGGAGCATGAGTTCAATGCATGGGTTGACGGCACATTCGTACCACTAATTGCAGTTGCGGGCGCTGCGTATCGTGCTTGCCAATGGTCAGACATTGTTTTTTGTCTTTTACTATTTCTCTGAATGATTTATCAAGCACCACCGTCGCATCTAACGCCAGCGCGTTTCCAGGGAAAGAAACAAAAAGAAAAGTAGCCAAAAGAAAGACACATATACAGGGTATCTTTCCAGGCAATTCAACCAAAAAAAAATTGTCAGTTTACTGTCGTGCTAGTTCTCAAAACACTGAGGAGTTCCAGACACCAACTCGGTATTACGGAGAAGCGCAGGAATGAGATAGCACGACATTCCAAGGTTGGCGAATACTTCTCTGACACTTGGTTAACTGAAACTCTCCCAGAAATGTCGCACTGTGCGGGGACGTCGTACTTTTGTTCACCTCGTCCGTCCTGCTTAACTCTCAACAGTATGAGGATGACGAGCAGGATATGGACGGAGTCGACTCCTCAAAAGACAACGCGGATAACTTCGACGGATCTGACTCCTCGGAAGACGATGATGAGGATTCGAACCCATCGCACTCGGACAACAACCAAGGTTTAGACAGATCCGATTCCTCGGAGAACGACGATGAGGATGCGAACCGATCCGATGTACGCGTGCACGCTGCTTCCTGTTTATTCCCTTCGTCGGTGGCCTAAATCTCATACATAGAATTCTGACACTGCATCCATTACGGAGAAGCAGAAACCTTGGTGGAAACCTTCGTGGTGGCACAAGAACTTGGAGGAAACCGGGATGGTTCCGCAAAAGAAAACCGCCTCAGCTGCAGCCAAAGCCAAGGAGGTTTATCTCATTCACTTTTCCAACATTTATCCGCCGACGATGCTTTCCTAGGCCGTGTTTGGCAGAAAAGGTGTTCCCGCTGCTAAGGTTAACGCGAAGAAGAAGACCAGGATGGTTGCGCGAAAGAAGACTGCCTCGGCTACAGCCAAAGCCAAGGGAGTTTGTCTCATTCATTTTTCCAACATTCATCCGCTGACGACGCTTTCCTAGGCCATGGTTGGTAGCAAGCACGTTCCCGCTGTCAAAACCAGCGCAAAGAAGAAGCACAGGATGGTGCTGCGAAAGAAGACCGCCTCGGCTGCAGCCAAAGCCAAGAAGGTTCGTTTGATTCACTTTTCCAACATTCAACCGCCGACGACGCTTTCCAAGGCCGTGGTTAGCAACAAGGGCGTTCCCGCTGCTAAGGCCAACGCGAAGAAGAAGACCAGGACGGTTGTTGCGCGAAAGAAAGCCGCCTCCGCTGCAGCTAAAGCCAAGAAGGTTGGTCTGGTTCACCGCCCTATCGTCCATCCTACCGACGACGTTTTTCCTAGGCCGTCATTGGCGGCAAGGCCGCTCCCACTGCGAAGGCCAAGGCAGAGAAGGTGCGTCCATTTTCGGTACTCTCTTTCTTTTTCTCATATGCCCTAGTCTCGATCTCGATCCGCACGCAAGCGGGCTCGACCTGAGCGGTTAGCCGCTTGATTTGATTTTGACCGCCCACTTCCTATCTTGTTTTCGTTTTTTCTTGCTCTATACCACACTACTTGGACGACTTATATTCGATACAATTGGCTTTTCGGTAATGTAAATATACGGTATTGGTTATTTGAACTCTTTTGAGCTGCAGAGGCCAAAGGCATTTACTTCTCCGTCTAGGATAATCTCCAACCACAAACAGCACATGCAGGTAAAATAAATCGTTCCTCACTCTCAATTGCATGCTAGCGCATCGGTCACGGCAAAAAGAAAAACGATGGACGCCGTAGCGGCATAAGTGATAAGATTTGGCATCGAATGTGCATTGCATGCCTAAACAACTCTTATATAGGACACAATGCCAATCTGAGTAATGTCCGGTAAGGCCTGTAAGGTATTATGGGTTCGAACGACGAACAAAAGCAGATCCACCTCCGCTCGATCTGTCGCAAAGGTAATAGTCGAGGTAGGGATCAGGTACTCATGTATATAGGGTGAGATTAGAAATAAAAAGGACTCTCAAAACGGATAGCTACAGCCGAGCACCATAAAAGGCAAATTTTCATCAGGTTCATCCGGAGTTTCGTGGTGGGAAAATTGTTGGAGCAGGAAACGGGAAACTGAGTCAGACTGTAGCCGGCGCTGTGTATACACTATTTCAAGATACAATGTTTCTAAAATACAAGGCTCGTTTCAATCCAGCGATGGACGGGTTTACTTCTTCTCTCCCATTCCAACGGCGTTCTTCGCCTTGGTGAGCAGAGAATCGTCGTCGTGGTTCGAATTGGACGAGAACGTGTCGCCAACTTTCTGAGTTGTGCTTTTCTCAGATTGCGGCTGGAACGTCGAGGCCATGCTGTCGCCCGTGCCTTTGAATTTGTCTCCAAATTGCTCGGTGGTAGATTTCTGGCTATCAGGCTACAGCAGATATCATTTAGCGGGTGCGAAGGTGATTTTGGACTCCGACTGACCTTTACGGCTGCAGAGAATTTGTCCCCGAGAGATTGACGACCAGTGTCTGACATGTTGTGGATATTTCTGAAATTATCAATAAATAACGAGACATTGGAATTCAAGAAAACCCACAAGTGGTGGCGGTGTGTGTGGTGGGTTGAGTGATGATATAGTCTGTAGTTTACCGCGCCACTGATGTGTGGTGGCCTGCTTATTACCAATCATGAAATGTTCCCACGGCCTTTGCTTCTACGCCATCACTGCTCTCCGCTTTCCTGCACTACCCTGGCCCTCCGAAACCTCTACTAGCGGCTTTATAGTATCAGCCGGACCCCAAAGAAGTGTGCAATGTCGCAAAACCTGCCAAGAAGAAAATTCGGCACCGGAATCTCGCGCCTAAATGGTCCTCCCACATCCTTTGCGCGTCCTCGATGACAAAGGCTTTCCATGGCTACTGGCGGAGGAACATCAACATATTCTGCGATCTGGATGTCCTATGTGACCTCTCCATGCCCAGACTCTCAAGAGACAGCCTCCCGAGTCCGTTGCATCATTGTCAAGTGCAAAGCACCCAACGACCACCACCGCATTTTTTCGGGAAGGAATGTCCTCGCTTTGTTGTCAGAACGGCGCGCGAACGGATGCCTCGCATGCGGCACTACTCAACGAATTCGCATCGCACGTCCACGAATACAACGATGCGCACCTGCCCACCATCATCCATCCGACTGGGCCCGTAGCGAACGCCCTCTTCTTTCTCCCAGGCTGAGGCTCTTGGGGTGTTAAGGGTGACGACTTTATCTTGGCCCTCGTCGCCGGGATCGAGGCGGAATGCAAACTCGGCATGGGTGTGTGGGCCGAAGCACTACGACGTAGTAGGCTGGTGCGCTCATTTCCTTCCCACCCACAAGGAACGAATCCAGACCGAATATCGGCCCCTAGGCACATCACGAGCACCGTAGGCTCCGTCGGCAAGCTCATGCGCCTCGAGAGCATGCCGATGCAACATGCAATCAGCATCGCCGCAACTCAGGTGACGGGCCTGCGCGAGATGTTCGGCACCGACATCAAGTTCTTCCACGTCGGACGCGCCGCGCGGAACGGTCGCATGGCCGCGCCTGGGTATACCGGCTCCCTGCAGGCGCCCGAGGCCAAGCGCGGCTGGGCGCGCATCATGAGCGTCGAGAACAACATTGACACACAGTTTACCACCCTCAGGGCCGAATGAGAGATTGCGCGCAATGCGTTCAAGTGTGGGATCGTCGTGCACCCCGTGATCGACCGCTGCCTCCAGCTGCACTGCGAAGGGGGCGGCGGACATTAAGAGCGTTGATGCGCGCGTGCACCCGTTCGTGTTGGAGACCCATCACGAACATCGTTTCCCAGGTCCCTATCGATTATGATGGCGTGGTAGACGACAATTAATTTCGTTGCATGTATGCACGACATATAAATAGGTGCGCTATTGCCTAATTCTGTTTCACGCCGGATTCGCAAACCATGTAGCAGGACTGTGACCAGTGGTGTAAATTGTTCCTTCCAGTGCACGCACGATACGCAACAATGTGTTTGCAGAGGTCGCATGTTGGCGACCGCCGTAGAGGGGTTTTACATGGATGCGATTGAGTGCTGTAGCCGTAGCTAGTAGTAGTAATCGTTTTCTGGATATTTATCTAGTGCTTTTTATGAAGTCTCTTTCAGAGCTACTTGAGAGGCTTTTCTCGCAGCTTATTACCTTATTTCTTGTGCAATGAACTCAAACACCTATGGTCTTGGGAGTCACAACGGGCTTTGGCTTTCACCAATTGTACAATGTAAGTAAAAGGTGCGAAACGCACGAAAATCTGGACTCAATAAGTTTCTGGTGGGATGTTTGTTCATCCGCTCACTCTGGTGGGTATCTGGAGTAGTTTTACGCGTGCTGCAGGTCAAATGAACGCCGTGGAAGCGAGGAAGACGCGACGTGTCGAGCGTCACATATGTGACATAACGCGAAGATTGGTAATAATCTGGCGAGCAATCAGTTGATCAAGGAAATCAACAGACTACAAACAAGCGAGGTACAAGCTAAATTCTGTTTGTAGCGTCTGTCTACGAGAGACTAGTGATGATAGGAAGAGCGAGCGAATGGCTTCTGTTTATACCTTTTTTGTGTGGAGCTTCGGCATTGCTCATACTTGACGTGAGTTCCTTGGAGTATGATTTTGTTGGGCTCCATTTTTTCCGCATAACCCCTATTCCGACTCACATGTGATTATGGTTTTGAGTGACGTCGAGTGACGTCAAGCCCCTATTCATCTTCCGAAGTTTATGCTGGAAGCACATCCACTGGGTCAAAAGCATGTTGTTGCTCCCAAAACTACCGTTACATTATCAAACAAAGGTCCGTGCCAATAAGTATATCCTCATCTCAGCAGCGGCAAACTCTCTCCCTGCGACTGTGCCATAGATCTCCTTGCCCTGGCGGTATCAATTCTGAGCCGTTTCTCACTCACCGACGGTGGAGTTAATCCTCTGCTACTTTGCGACTCGAGGTCATCCACGTATGTTGGAAGTTGTTGCCCCGACTCCTCCAACTCTAGCTCGCCGAACGACCTTCTACTCGCAGCTGGAGTGGATGATCCCTCGCTGCGAGAGTATGAACCACCGCTCGATCTTGCCGCATGTTTCACGTCAAGGAGGATTGAAGAAGGTGTCCTAGAATGTCGAGGCCTCTCCTCATCAGCATATGCCCCCGTGAACGTATCGCTGCTTCCGCTCAGAGTACCCGTGCTGGGGCGTGGGCTCAGACTCAGGTTATATGGGGTCACGAATCCCACTGGAGGAGAAGCAACTGGTCCCACATCCCTGTCTGCCACGACGGCGCCCGTGCGCGGGTCCAAGCTAAAGCTCAGACCCGCGAGTTTGCGCGCAAGCGTCTCGTCGTCATCGTACGGGTAGAGCTTCTCGCCGAAACGTGCGTGCGCTGTTATGGATATGATGTGCGCGATGGAGCCTGGGGACGCAGCGAGGAAGAAACGTCGCCGATGCCGCGAGTGAACAATATGGATGAATAGTGCAAGAAACCCTATCAGTGTCATCACGATAGCGAGAGCATGGGCAGGTAATTCACTGTGATAATGACACGGATCAGCTATATCTTGCTTGTGTTGTTGAGGACAACCCACTCAATCACAAGACGAGGAACAAGCGAGGTCATGCTGGCGGGTGCCGTAGAGAGAGCATTGACGAAATAAACCGACTTTGCAGATATCGCCAGATGTTGAGTCTGGAGTTTCGGTTAGTTGGGTTTCTCCGAACGAGGATATGAACTGAATATACATAGACCTGTTCCGTGATATTCAGGAATCCATTGGGGTCATCGAACTTGGGTTGGACCCCGCCTGGTAGTTGTGAAGCAAACCGGAAGATAGCACCAGAGACGCTGGCACTAATCGAAACAGCGCGGGCTTGTACAAACGTATCATTGCTGGGGGTGAATTTAATACTGCGTTGACAGGTCAAAACAATATTTTCCCGGATATGCAACGGCTTACCTATTGAATGCGCGGCCGTTCTGAGAACCGCCAGTAACATTGTTGGAGCTCGTTACGTTGTCCAGCACAGTGACGTTCGTGATGGAGCCATTATCAAGGCTTGTCTGAGCTATAATATCTAATAACTTGATGCTGGGGCTGCAAAATACACTTGCGCCCCGAGAGGTGCCATCAAAAAACCAGAACATTATTGGTTGAAACTCGATTTGGTCTTCTCCACAGTTCGAAACTGCAACGGTGCCATACTGCGTTCCCGTCGCCGTTGAATCTATAGATATATTAGTGGTGAGGGAGCAGAGGGGTGCAAGTGGACACAACTCACCAGGATTGAACGTGACATTGGCCTGGCATCCTGCGGAATTCCAGGCTTGAATGGTGAAATTGGTGCCATTTGGGGACAATGAGGACGTCTGCGGGGCTTCGCAGTTCGCTATTGATTGCACCGCCGTCGTGTTCACCCAAAGCGTGCCATTCAATGCGCTGGAAGCACTTGAAGGTACCTGGATCAAAGATCAGCTCTTTCTCGCCAGAATCGCTGGATTCTGTGGCCTTCGATGCAAGGAGGCGCCGTCAGCAACGTCAACTCGACTATGCTTAGGGTGCAGCGCCGACTGAATCTGCCAACGGGACTACGGAATATAATGAATATTCCAAGGCTCACCTGGAATTCTGCGATCGACCATCCGCCTGCCGCGGACGATCGAACGAAGGGCGGATCAGGGTATTGATTGAAGACTGCAGCTTGCGCATAACTAGGGCCCCGATGGGCGTCAACCTAGAACGCTGGAAACAGCGAACGCGCTCACCCAGCAGCGGCCAAAAAGGCGTTTAGTGTCGTAATGTCAGGGGCCTGGCCGATTGTGTTAGTGCTTTGTATAAAAATTCCTGTGAAGCCGAACTTGAGAGCAGTGCAACAACGTATGAATGCAACGCGTACCGGTGGTCATTTTGGGAAGCTGATCAAGTGAAAGAACAGACCCCGCAAGAGGCTGCAGAAAGTTCCCAAGGAGTGTGGTCACGGTAGACAGAAAGATCAAGTAGTGGCCGAATTTTAACGAGTTTGAGATCACTCCCCAAATACTGAGCCGGTTATATATTAGCGACAGCCGTTGTTTCTGAAATATGCAGCGCACCCCAAACCCGACTAAAACGACGAGGTATTAGCGTTATGGTGGCCACATCAAGATAAGACTGACGTAATTGGCAAGTAACCCTTCAGCTGCTGTAACGCCTCCCCTCGCGAGAACAATGTAGGGCTAAAGCATAAATATTAATACTTCAAGTGGAGGGTTGATTTGGTTTTCACCTGGAGTTCGCGGTATGACCTGTCTGAGCTTTGCCATACGAAGAGTAGACCCGCAACGAGCAAGGTCGGAAAGAACGACTGTAGTCATAAATATTCTGACGATACTGGTGTGGTGAAAAGGTGCACGAACCATCAGGAAAGACGGGGAAACGCCGGTAAACACGTTGTACGGGTTCGTGGGAAAGCCTGGGGCGAATTTTGAGCAGTTATACGATAACAATAGTACTCAAACTGACCACCGTTCGCTTTTGAAATCGCGATGGCGACCTCAATACCAGCTGCAAATCCAAAGAGTGTGATGACCACCACAGCGACGACCCAACCCCTCAATGTTATTGGTCTCTGCAGTTGGAGTCAGCGTTGTATACATTGTAAGCTCAGGAGCATGCATAGAGATGACTCACATATCGCTTGGAATCCGCCGAAACCGCTGGAACTACGACATCCCGACTGGGGACGTACATCGCATCGCGATAACTGGGCGGCTTCCTACTAGGAGAGTGGGGGTTCGGGAACATTATCGACTTGAAGGACCGCCGCTAAAGAAAAAGAGAAAAAAAAAGCCTCCCCCGAAAAACGGAGGTAAGAAGGAGAAGAAGTGAAAGAAGTTCGAGCGCCCCCGCGCCCTCTAATATCATGATAGAAACGGCAATTCGCCGAACTCCTGGGCGGGCGGCGCCGGACTCTCTTACCGTAGAGCCCGAGGTCGCCTGCGGGTAACTCTGAGACGCCCACAAAGGCCAACCCCATTTAGGCAAGAAAGTGATAACACCGCTTTCCACGAGGTGCTCGGGTGGAAACGCTGTGTATTTGGCTGGTAAGTAAGTATGCAGCACATATAAAAGAGATTACGGTTCCGGAGCGATGGTGTAAGCTATAACCTAATAGTACAAACCGAACAGTATGTCTGTGGGACCCGCGTATATGAATAATAGGCAAGACGCCGATCATTGATTGCAGCGCGCAGAGGCTGCGCGCTTCGCACTTCACGGGGTGGGGCTATGGGCTGGGCGCGGAGACGGTAAGTACTGGAACAATCATGGAGGCGTCCTTCCGCCGGCCACGCAAATCGCCGTCCGCCGAAACATCGACAAGCGTTGCATCACGGACGCCGTGGTCGGGTAGATAAGACGCCCCCTCCTCCTCTTCTACGTCGTTCCGGATGTCCGTCGGGAGTCGGACAAGGCTCAAGCAGATGAAGGAAATGGCGACGCTAGCGACCGAAACGAAGAAAATTGCTTTAGGGAACGTGGCGACGGTCTTGACGAAGATGAGTCCGTATATCGAGGGGCCAAGGATCTGACCGCTGTGAAAGGGAAAGTCGACGTTCAGCGCACCGTATCGAAACGATATAATACCCAATAAGGCGAAAACTTACGATAAAGCCTGGATGACACTCATCCCACCAAAGAGTTTGCCGGCCTCGAGGCTCGTCCCCATTTTTTTCGAGTACAATTCCATAGCAGCACTTTGCACGGCGGGATTAAAGCCAGCCCCAAAGGCAGAGAGGATCGTAAAGCCAGTGAAAGCCATACCACTGGTGGCGAATGGCATCGCCGCGTACGCGAATATCTCAATGAAGAGCGAAATGCGTGCGAGGGAGAGGTCGAAAGCGGCGGAATGTGGCTTGTCGGGAGATTTACGAGAAAGCAATGGGTCCAGCTCGGATGGAGATGGAGATTTGGGCTTGATGGTGGCTTTAACGAGCTTGATCGTGACTAAATACCGTCAGGAAAAATCTATGCAATAAATAGCCAAGAAAACGAACGAGGGAGAATGACTGCCAAAAACACCGCTCGAGTGGCTCCGGTGATAGTCAGGAAATAGCCAACCTACCAAAACGGTCAGTGCACAAGACGCAAGCATAGAGGATCTACAAGCATTTTCGCTCGTCCACTCGAAATATGCGATGACGTATTGAAATTTGTAGGAGAGGGATCCCTGTATTTATTAATTAATTTTGAGTTGAATAGCAACAAAGCTTCAGACCATGATTGAAATAGTGAATCCATAGGCTAATGCCAGTAAGGTTCTGCAGCGCACAGATGAATTGCTTGCACCGTAATGGGGAAAAAATAGACAAACAGATTCCAATCCCACTTTCGGCCTTTCACTGGCACCTCGAGTCAATCTTGCGTTTTGGGCCGAACATTATATGTGGCTCACTGGATGTCAGTCCATTTGGACCCCGTTCGTTTTGCACCGGAAAGAATATGGACAAGGGTTTCAAGAACGCAAACAGCCGCTGGATGCGGACAATGAAAGTCTTTTCCTGCTCGTCGAGCCGACGCAGGCTTTCCTGATATAAAGCGGACGCGGCTTGCATCTGGTTTTTGGTAAGGGACTCCGGGAGGGCAGTGAATGACAGGAAAGAAAAGGCTGCATGAACCGCAGTGGCAAAGTAGAAAACCGACAGAAGGCCTCCATAACTATGTCGAAATATCAATTGCTTTGCAGGGAACGTAGCTAGCTGCCTACCGGACAAGAAGACCTCCGAACGCAGGCCCGACGCTGAATCCAGTGAAAACGACGGCCAAGAAAAAGGAGAAATAACGAGAGCGCTCGGAGGAGTGGGTCGTGTCGGATATATACGCGTGGCTCGCAGCACTTCCTGCGCTAATCCCTAGTGATAGAAACGTGAGGTTGATTTACCTGACGGCTGAGAAACGACTAACCGCCTAAAACGCCCTCAAATATGGGGCCCACGATCAGGAACCAATAGCCGCCGGGGATGCGTTGAAAGTTTTTTGTTACGAATATAAAGTTCAAGTCGTTGACGAGGAGTCCGAAGATAGTCAAGCCTAAAATACGACTCCTGCCGTAGCGGTCCGAAAAAGCCCCCCACCAGCCCGTGGTAAGACATCCAAGGACACCCATGGAGGTGGTGAGGGTGGCTGTTAATTTGGCCACCGCGGCTAGCACAACGGGATCGGAGGCACACTCCTTTGTCGGGTAGTTGGGCTCGGCAACGAAAGTCGAGGAGCTATTGTTGATAGCAATATCAAATGAGGGTGGAAATGTGGTCTCGATCGATTCCGGAGAGGATTGAAAAGAAGAGCCAAGGAAGCCGGGGATAAAATGCCTATCCCTGAAGATTTCAGGCTTGTGGACACTGCACGCTAGGAGGGTATATATTTCGACTTTGGGTGCCAGGGTCGCCGACGCGGCAATAGTGCTCAGTGGGGTGAAGACTAGAAGCCTGCAATCGCGTTAAGAAAAAACCGACGAGTTGAATAAATATGGCCCAGTATGTACCACAGAGGAGAAGGCCTCTTCCACCAAGGTAGTTGGTCGCGTTCCCGGTCGGCTTGGGAATCTGCGTCGAGGTCATCTACGAGAGTTTGGTCCTGCTCGTGGTGGGGGTGCACCAGTTCACTAAGCAACTCGACAGTCTCTTCGTCGACAGGACCGTCTGGAAGAACGGTTTGGGCGTAGGAAACCGAGCGACTAGGCTGGTGCCTCGCGGACACGCGCGAGCTGGATCGCGAGGTGGACATGGGCGGAAAGGATAAGTTGCGGCTTCAGGTCCACCCGGCTTACCATGATGTTATCTCATTCGTCACCTACCTGCCGACGGAGGTCCCAGTCTATGACATGTGTGGATTATGTCAAGGGTGAGATAAGATATTTTTGTGCGAGCCTTGAGGCCTTGAGGCCTTGCTTACGCTGACTGCTTGGAATTCACTCGAGCAACGAGCTGGGCGCCCAGGAAACCCTGCAAAGAACGTGTTGTTGACTTGCTGATTCTGGCCACTGACAAGCAAAGTTTCCTCTGATCGATTTCCATTCAGATTCTAACCACCACTGTGATCATGGTCTGTGTGTAGCAATGCCCTAACCTCACGCTCACCGGCATGCCAGTCGCACACTGTAGATATTCCCCAAGTAATCTCCCTGGCACTTCATCGGATCCCGTTCTAAATTCGGAATACCTCAGGAAATCAAGGACACGCTCCGCAAGTTTCGTTTCGCACGCAGGAATGAGGGCAGCGCGGCCCTAGTTATCAAGATCAACAAGGCGAAGCTCATCATGGAGGAGGTCGAGCAGTTCGACAACATCACAATTGAGGAGCTCGCCGAAGGTGCTTCATCGCCCCTTCCTTCGTTTCGATCACTCTCCGAGCCTATCTATCTTGCCCTCAGAACTCCCGGAGAATTCACCCCGTTATGTGCTGCTCAGCTATCAGCTCGAGCATAAGGACGGCCGAAAATCCTTCCCCCTGGTCTTGATAAACTGGGCGCCGACATCAAGCGAGATAGGCATGCTAACCCTCCACGCGAGCGCCCTTTTGGATTTCCAATCCACGGTGCGCGTTCCGCCTGATGCTTTTTGCCGGCGCAGCTCAAATGTATATTGCTGTTGCAGGCGGACGTGAGCAAGGTCATCGAAATGCGCGAAGGCCCAGACGCTTTGACAAAGGAGGCGGTCGACGCTAAACTGCTTGCTTGACGGCTGTATTCCTTATTGTTGTGTTGTATCCGACTCATCTACTATCGCTGTGTAAGTATCGTTCTATATCTTTGAGGATGCGCAGTTTGCGGATTAGGTTACTCTCGGCGCACCAAGTCCTGGTCTATCGCGACAGAAATCTGTCGACACAAGATGAACGCAAACCCTTGGACCACCAGCATTCTCGGTAAACTTTGTTGGGTGCCTCGTTCAGCAATATATAGTCTTTAGCTCAGACATGATTTCACTTCGTCCCTGTGTGTGTTGTGCCAAAACCAGATCTCTTCGTTCATTTCTCCTGTCTGTACCGCAAATGAGTGCTGGATTTCCCGTCGACGACCTATTCTCGCGTCCGCTGTTAGATTAGGCACAAACCTCCACTGGCAGGCCATTCGTCACCCCAGCGTTCTGCGCTGCATGCCGAATGCGATTCGACAACCTATTTTTCACATCTGTGAGATTGGACACATATCTTTAGGCCCAACCAGTGCAGACACTTTACTTCATTGTTGATTGGGTCAAGAACTAGATGTGTTCATACATCTCTCCCGTCCGCACAGCTCGTTTCGTTTCTTGCAACGCTGGCAGGATAGATCGATGGCTATTGGGAGCCTGAGTTGCGTTTCGACGTTCGAGAGCACAATGATGCCTTGATCCAAGGCATGAACGCAAAAACATCAAGTTCATGTGGCTTAATTTCATATGGCATACCCGACGACAAGAGACGAATGAAACTGGCGCGGAACATGTTTTATTGCCGAAGCGAGCGGACCTGGCCATACATCCTCCCACCACCAACACGCGCGCGCACGTACACACCACCCGCACGACGCACACCTAGTTCATCTGCCGGATGAGCTTGTTGATGTTGGTCTCCCGGTCACCAAAGTCACCGCCCTGCACGAAGTGCTTGAACTTGCGCGTCCTCCAGCCACCGGTGGGGTTGGAGAGCTTGAAGGGCCACAGGAAGTTGGACGCCTGGGGAAGGGAATGATTGAGAAGGAGATAAAAAAGATAAGTTGGGGGGCACCCACCTGCTTGAAGTTGGGGCCGGCGGTCGCGATCTCGTGGACGAGGTCCTCGACACAGAGGATGTTGTATTTGCCAAGGGACTGCTCGATGACGGCGTTGTTGGAGAGAGGGATGCGCTGCTTGTCGACCTTGCCGTACCCGCGCTTGTAGATCAACTCCCGGACGGATTTAATATTGGGCTCGCTGTAGGTGTGTGTTAGCTTCATGTCGATCGTCAGGCCAGTTTGCAGTACTAACCCGTATGTAATGTAAGGCTCGACGAGACGGAGCATTTGTTGTGTTGCCCGCGTGACCTTGACGAACACCCCGTTGTTGATTTGGAGGAGACGGAGAAGCTGCATGATTTTACGGGGCTTGGGGGCGATCTCGTTGATACTAGAGGGTAGATGTTCAGTAAATAGAAACCGAAAGAAAAGAGGCAACTCACCCACGGATACGGACGACAAAGTAAACCTTGGGCTGGGCGGGGACGTAGAAGTCGCCGGCAGTCCGTGCAGCCCGCTTCAGACGAATCTCCTCCTTCTCCTTGGTCAGGTACTCCTTGACGTACGACTCGGCGCGCTTGAAGATGACCTTTCGCTTGGCCTTGGATGCCTGCAACAGGGTCAGTTGCCGTGCTCAAAAAAATAAAACCAGTGAAGGAAGGAATCAGTCCCGAAAGATGGTTAATTGAAGGCAACATGGAAGAATTGAAAGTTCGACTAGCCGTTCTTCGAATGAACGTATGCATCATGAAATAATAGCTGCAGGAGGCAGACGTTGGTCATAATTCTCACCTGTAATAAGGTCAGTTACCGTGCTCAAAAAAAATGAGAGCAAAGAGAGGAAGGAATCAGTCCCGAAAGATGGTTAATTGAAGGCAACATGGCAGAATTGAAAGTTCCACTAGCCGTTCTTCGAATGAACGTATGCATCACAAAAATAATAGCGGCAGCCACAGACAACGTTGGACACGGATCTCACCTTGCGGGCGGCAGCGGCAGCCGCGAGGCGGTCCTCACGGGCCTTTTCGTTTTGCTTGCGTTTCTTGAGGAGGGTCTCCGGGACTTCGATGGCCTGAAGAAAGAAATAAGGTCGGGTTCACGAAAGACTTGGGGAGCGCAGCTAACCGAAGCAGTGGGGACCCTGTGAAGGACACATGAGGGTTAGCGACGAGGAGAGAAGCCACAGAAACATACGTGGTTGAGGGCGCCATGATGTTGCGGGCGGGACGAGGGAGGATAGGAAACGAGATTTTGGGGCGTGAGAACCTTTGGGAGAACTGACAAGTCCCTTCTGATGGAAACAAAAACACACATCTCAGCACCGCCACCAAGTAGGACTCAAGTTTCAACGCGTCGCGTCAATCAAGGTTCGACGCGTCGACCTGTAAATCAGCGCAGGGCTCGAACACTGCTCGACCGCAGTCGAGTTCTCCAGCTCGAGGAATGCACTTTCCCACTGCTTCACAGCCACGCCATCATAAGTCTCAAACAGCAACCCACTGATCCGTATTCCGTAGGCTGTGTGGCCTTGAGACTCAGAGTATATATCCTCACAAGACCATCTCTCAAGAGTCTCCCGCTATCCTCTATCCCCGGATTTTATCCTTTTTTTCTGCTGCGTTGATCACCGTTCCTCAGAACGCCGTTCGCTGGCACAGCCCCAAAACCCGCATCTCGCTAAAATGGTCGGCAGACGACGTGATTTCAAACAAGTACATTTTAGATCCCTTGCCGCCGCCTACTTCTTCTTGACCACCATGCAGCGCGCCGCACTACGCGGGTCGTCTGATCTGAAGATCCAGAATGCGACATGTTAGTGCTTTCCATGTTCCGTCGGCCCTCACGGTCAATACAAGTTGATGATCCATGTCGCCTATGATCGTTTTGCCGTATGTCCCCTGTGTCATTTAATTTTGCTCATTCAACCCAAAGGACGCATCTCTGCGCATGCTGTTCCAACCTTTGTTCATCTGATAGCACTTGTGTGGCTTGTAGCAATGAAACTCCAGATCAGAGGTGCTTGTTTTCACAAAATCCTCGTACTGTCTGACAAGAGCGATGTAGCTGGGACGCATATAGAGGTAGCTGGTGCGGTCCTGTTCCGTCTTCGTGAGTCTATCCCATACCAACCTTGAAGTGTCTCACGGGGTGGTTCAGCGATCCATCTTTGCCCCCCAAGTGGGTTTCTATTGCTGTGGCATATAAACGATCTCATCCATCTTGCAGCTGCATCAAATGCTGTCCCTCAGTGGGCCACATAATGGCTGCGCAGACTCCAACCGTGCGTATGAGATCGTTGTCGTTGCCGATTTTTTCCAATCCAAAATTGTAGCCCAGTAATTCAATTTGCCGCCGTTTCCAGTATCGTGCTTGACCTAAAGGTAATATTCATCGGAATCTGCATCCCCAAGCCAATTCGGAACCTCCCAATCGCCGAGCGCACGCTGACACTTGCGCCAACGTCTTTCCAATCAACCCCAAGCGCGCCGCCGCCCCGCCGCTGAAACCCTTAGGATCTTCAGAACAAAGCTCCGTGCAAGTGGGCCCGATAGCTGGAGGCATAATCGCTGCCCTCGTCTTGCTGGGCCTAATAGGTGTCGGGATCTGGTGGTACCTGAGACGACGCCGCCGCAGGCACCACATGGCCCCCTCCGCCGCCTACAGGGCCGCTCTCCGTGCCGGAAACGTCTCGCCCCAATCATACCAACCTGTGCACAACGATTCCGACGCACTCGAAAACTCGGTACGTACTGCACTGCTCCCGACACCCCGCACCAGTGGCTGATCCACAAATACTTACCTTCCCCAGACCGATGCCTTCGATACACAGATCCCCTTCCCGCAAACCGAGGACTCTCCCGTGGATCGTCATTCGTCGTGGCTCCAATCACGACCCATATCTATCCATTCCGAGTCACGCTTCCGCGAGCACACCACGACATGAGTCACTGGGCGGTGGTGGGCGTTGGGCGCTTCTCACCATTTGGATACACAACCTGTATTACAAGTTTATTATTATTCGTTCTCATGCTGGCGGACATGCAAGTAGATGTATATAGTATGGTGCAAGAATGTAGATAGTACAAGATCATGGGGCCATACCGATGAACGCTGGCCAGCCAACCAAGCTACAACGGCCGCAAAGGTCTCCTGTATTTGAAAACGACCGTCTTGCCGGGCCAGAACATCGACTCTTTTGCCACCAGGTTCACATTCTCCTTTGATTCGTCGGCCTCCGCAGGCAGAGTCGTAGGGTTTGGAGGGCATCCATGCGACTCCGCGCCGGTGCTGGGTTCAAACTTGCCGATAAGCCCGCGGCGGTCGGCACGCATGCGGCGTTTGGCCAAACGGCGTTCCTGAATGGAAGATGATTTTGGTTGGCGAGGAACAGCCGAATGACCATTGAGGAACAAGTGGATGAAATGCTGTCCTGCGCCCGCCGCATGTGTTGGATTCCCGGCGAAACGCCGTATCCAAATGCGGGATGAGGGAGCCAGTGCGCTCGTCCTCGTCAAGGTTTGGCATATCGGGCGCGCCGTACCGCCCATCTTCGCATGACGACGGCAGTGGGAGGGACTTCGTCGGAGAGGTGGGAGAGGAAGCGGGAGACATGTCCATAGGCGTGCATGTCCCTGCGCGCTGGTCGTCGTAGCTCATGTTGTCATTAGCGGAGCAGTCTAGCGGCGGAAGTATCAATGAGCGGCGGCGGGCACGTTGAATCACGAAGAGGCTCATAGGACTCCGTGCGGAGGTGGTTTCAAGTCGCGACGTTGTCGGAGCGGAAGGAATAGGCTCGCGCGTGATCTGCTTAGAGGCAAATGGGGTCCGGGAAACGAGAAGATTCGGAGGGGGGATTGCGCTGGTTTCCCTGAGGTGGATCGTTTGCCCTCGCGAATCGTCGCAGTCGAAGCCAAAGAATTGGAGCCCGCGTTCGAACGTTTGGGGACCTGGATCAATTATGATTAGACTCCCGCAGCAAATACGGGAAAAACCCGACACAGACCTTCACAGATACATCCCACCGACTCTTTCGCTTGGGCGGCTCAGTTTTGAGAATGGTGTGTACCTGCTCCCCGGTCCCGAGTCTTTCGCTGCGGCGGCTCGGCTCTGGGGAGCGGTCGACAATTTTCCTTGTCTATTGAAAACGATGAGAAGTGCCCAATCAGCGATTTTAGTGACGCACCATGTCGGTGTGCGTTCTTTTCTTGTCTGCGGTTCAACTTGGTGGTCAGATCCGACTCAGAGGCCCTAGCCATCGCCTCAACCCAGCTGGACTGCGGCGGTCGAACATCACTTCCAGCTGCCTCCATAGCTTCAGCCCAACGTCTCTTGCGGACGGGTTGTTCTTCCGGACGTCCATCCATGCTTACATCCCATCGACGCTTCTTTGGTATCTCGCTCGCCCGTCCAACCCGAGGTCCCCTCTGTTCCGGCAGGGATGCGGCTTCAATACAGGACTCCACCCAGCTTTTCTTGGGGACAGATATCGGAATTTCGTCTGCGGGTGTTGCCGGCCTGGGCGCGAGTTCAGCACTGTTGGGTTCGAAGTAGTATTCGGCATAATTAGCACTGTCTGCCCTGCGAGGGTTTGTGAAGCTGTAAATATTCGAGTTCGAGTTCGGATGCTTACAGTCCCATAGAGAAGCAGCATCATTGACCAGAGGCACGAATGTATCAGAAAACCACATCTCAAACTGCTCCGGGCATCGTTTATAAGCAAGCGCAGCCATCGTTTCAAATACGTCCGCGATAGACTTGTCGACAGGGAAGCCATTCGGGTGCGAGTAGCCTTCCGCCTTGAGCAAAATGTTCGTAAAAGTGTGGTTTGAAAGTAGGGCCGATTGGATAGTCTACTCATATGTTAGAAAATTCCAAATTCAGATAATTTCGTTGAACACTCACAGAAATAAACCCAGCACCTCGTGACGGAAACTCGTGAAACAAAAATGAAACGACCCGTTCGCGCAAAATCGCGTCGCCGTAGATTTCCAGGTGGTCCCGTTCTTTTCGAGAAAGACACAGAACAGACTGCGGGTTTGTCGGTGGCTCAGGATTATAGGAACCACGATGGATCGAGGCAGTTACAAGAAGATTCTGAACATCTTGAGCTCTGGGAGCCATGGCTTCGCGTCCTTGTGCTGGTGTGGTAGTCCCAAGGCTCCGCTTGCTTCAGGAGCAGCTGTTTGAGGCTCCAATAAGCCTTATAAGTTCATTCGTAGACGAGCGAGAGAGGGCGAGTGGCAAGCGAGAGGCAAGAAGATGGTTGAAAGTTGAGCACGTGAGCGTCAAAAGCGGCCGACGTTTTCGAGACCAAGGGCAGAAGGGCTGACGAGGGCGGTCGATCCATGCAAGAGGCTGACGAGTTGCACATCGGCAGCGCAGCGACGAGCCTGTGTCAACCAAAGAAGTTGCTTAGATGCATCATGCACTTTTTTTGCTTCCATGATCGACGCGATCAAACAGGCTTTGATGGCGGTACCCCGCATTGCGGGGTACACGTGGGCATTGCCGCATTGCAGGTGGATGGGAGTAGCGAATAAGATGCATTGGACATGTACATGGATTTAGACGAGTAAAAGGAATGTTAATGCACTAGGTGACTGCGCGTCCGTAGGGAAAATTGCGAGACGAACAGCCAAAGAGTGCATTTGAATGCTCTGAGGCAGCCGTGATGCTGGAGATGCCAATGGTTTGGGCAGAACAGCTTGTGACGGTGCTTGTAGATGTTAAAAGATGAAAAACCTTGACATGGGAGAAGTTGGGTTTATATACTTAGGTTCGGCCAGACTCGTAGCCAGCCTGAATTGTGATGGTGAGTGCGGAGTTTGAACGCGAGATGTTAACCGCTTACCGGTACCGCCGCTAACCGGATAGAGGCGATTCGTTTTTCTTCTGAATGTTCAAGGATATGTAGGAATCAAGGAGTCCGATGCCGCTGAGCCGGTCCGGTTGAACAGTCAGCGAAGTCTCCATGATGCGATCCGCAGTCTTTATCATCCAACCATGACAATCCCCGCAATCAAGCTGAACGACGGCAGCGAGATCCCAGCCATTGCATTCGGCACTGGAAGTGAGTTGGTGCTCTCCGTGACCCGACTTTTATCAACCGAAACCAGCCGCTCTCTTTGGCAAAGATTGCACTTCGGCCATAAAGCTCGCAATAGATTGCGGCGTTACGCATTTAGACGGTGCCCAAGCATACAACAATGAAGCTTTTCTTGGAGATGGGATAAAGGCCGCAGGAAAAGCTCGCTCGGAGCTCTACATTGTCACCAAGTTGAAGCCTGGTCTTACAGCGGCGGACGTCAAGTCATCCCTCGTCGACTCACTACAAAAGCTTGGTATGTCACGGAACCGATTTTGGCCGTTTTTTTTATTTTGACGCAACTTAGGGGTGGATTTGTACGTTGACCTCTACCGCTGGAATTCAAACTGAATGGGCCAGTGTCGACTTGTTTTTGATCCATTCTCCACCGCGGGGACCTGCCAAGCCTGAGGATGGGACCATACAGGATCTATGGAGTGCGATGGAAGCCGTCCATGCGGAGGGGCTGGCAAAGAGCATAGGCGTTTCCAACTTCACGGTCGAGGATTTGAAAGCTATATTGCCAGGAGCGAAAGTCACCCCCAGCGTGAATCAGATCGAACTCCACCCGTCCGTCGTTCGCACAAGGCTTCTGTTCGACCTGACTGAAATGTTCTATAGATACGTTTGGAAAGCGGCCGAACCCATCGTGAAATACGGGCTTGAAAACGGTGGCATAACGGTCGCCAGTTACGGCGGCTTGTCGCCCCTTGTTCGCGCAGCCGGTGGCCCCGTCGACCAAGTGCTTGTTCCAATCGCCGAAAGGCTTGGGAGCTTTGGCAAACCTGTGACGCTCGCGCAAGTGTTATCTAAATGGATTTTGCAAAAGGGCGCAATTGTTGTGACGTGAGTCATGGAAGAAAACAATCTTTTTATCTTCTTCCTGATTGGTTCTGTAGAACGTCTTCCAAAGAGGCTCGGATCAAGGAGTACTTGGAGGCTTCTCATGTTCCCGACCTCACTAAAGACGAGGTCCAGTCAATTGACGACGCCGGCGTCAAGCAGCACAAGAGGTTCTTCATGCGTCAGGTATTCGGAGAGTAAACTGGGGTAAGCGTCGACAGACAAGTGTACAAGTGTAAGAATGACTTGAGTGATTGAGTGATTGGGCCTCTTGATCTTGTCTCGAACAGTTGAAAACAGCGATATTGATCGACGTTTGGCAAAAGGCATCGCTTGCCTTGCTTGAAGCGATTACCGTCCGTCCGTCTGTCCTTACAGCCCACTACTAGCCCCGTCAGATGCACTTTTATACGCCGCCACCCACTCGGAAGTGGTATTCTCCGATGCACCTCCGGCCGGCCTTGTACCTGGATTGGACAGAAGTCTCGGAATCAGTCGACTGACGTCGCGCCTCCGACTCGGACAGGATCGTGCGACCATGCAAGGGCCAACTGCCAGTGTCAACTTGGAGGTTCTGTGCCTATGAGCCAGATTTACGGATCGCGTACTTTTCGCAATGCCGTCTTGGCATTCGAGTTCTTAAATAAGTCGACGTGTAGTCGACGTCTAGGCGGGTGTGGTCTTCCTTCCGTGCAAAATGTTTGCAGGCTCGCTCTTGTTCGTTGTCTGGTTCCTGCGACAAAACCTCTTGGCCACTGCACAGACAACCAACGCAACATGCGACGTCGCTCACAATTGGGTTTGTTGGGAAATCTAAACTGGCCTCCGTCCTGACGCAAGAGTTAGGCCTTTAATTCTCAGAAGCAAAGTCCTTGTCAAGTCGCTTCCTCCCTCTTGGCTGTGTGCGATGGAGGTAGGTAGTCTGCGCTGTCTCGCATATGGTTTCTTAGAGAAGTAGTATACGAGGTGGCTGCCTTGCCCCCTAATTTCCACTACGAGGGACCCGATACGCAAGATGCGACTCCATGCCAATGCAACACTGTGGTCTATTCTCTTCTGGCAGAATGTGGCCTGTGCCAGGAACGCACGATATCGATGTATGTGCATATCTCTCAAGTGTCCCACTTATCCTGACATTCTCGACGCAGGTGGAGCCTTTGGGAGACCAACTGCGCTACAGTTTCTATCAGCAGGTCAGTGGTTCCACTTTTCACCTCGTTGTATAGTATCTAAGGCTATAGGGACAGTTTCCCGAAGCCCCTACCCGCGGGTTTGCACGTACCAGGATGGGCCTACCAGGACGTGGAGGTAAAGACGAAAAGAAATTCATATTGTCGCCATTAATTATCTTCCAAGACCTCGGACATGTTCAATGAGACTCTTGCGTTTGCAGACGCGAGTACGTACAGCTCATTCGTGTCTTGCTCGCTGTTGATAGTTCACCAGACGTCACTGAGTCTACGGCAATTCCTCAGCCAACAATTCCTCAGCCAACTCCAACCTCTTCTACGAGCGTACCGACGTCCTCCACTTCGTCGGCACCTGCCGTGCAAACAACCGTCGCATCGGACACTTCTGTTTCCCCACCAGTGAACCAAAAGCAAAGCAATGCTATCGGCGGGGGCATCGTCGGCGGGTAAGGGAAAAAAAAACTTTATTTGTAAATGTCCTCATGTCATTCGCACAGGCTTGCCGCACTCCTATTGATTTCCGGTCTCTTGTTCTGGGTCTATCGTCGGCGGAGGACTGTTCAACGGAATGGGCTGTCCTAAACTCCCCTGTAATGAGCGAATATCGAACGGACACACTCCCCAGCCCGCCCACGATGCCGGTGCCTTCCATTGTGGGCTTCTTTTCATTATTTTTGTACTGGCTCTCACTCCCTTATTAGACCGTCTCATCCCTCAACTCACAACCATCGGCGTCCATCCACTCCGTTGTGTGATGTTCATATCTCGTCTCAATTTCCTACACTCATTTACAACCGACCATTCTTTACGCTTCACATCCACATTTGCCTGGACTAATTGGCATGAACAATGCAATGTATACACAGTACTAGACTATCTTATGGGATCTCTACGGCTGAGCGCTAAGCATTGAATTTGAGCGAGTTGAGCGTGGAATTCATCAGTCCGGAGACTCGGTCCGGGGGCGTCCATTCAACCTGCTCGGTAGGTGCCTGACGAAGATGCCTGATGAAGATGAGACGCGTCTCCGAACTCTCCGGCACATCGGCGTATTCCCATTCGCCGCAATGAGTACTAATGAGTAGCATAGCCTCGTGCTCTTTGAACGCGACAACGATATGCTCTCAGCCGCTTTCTTGACCCTCGTTCTCGCTGGGATAGCAGTTGGTCAACCGAACACTAATGCTACTTGCACCCCGTCCTATGCCTGGGTAGGCCTGGGAAGGATCAGATTCGGTCCCGCTCACCACCATTTAGGCGTCCAATTCGCTCGGGCAAACCCCATGCCTAGTGGCAGCGTACCTCGGCTCAGTATGCGACGACGGCCGTACGCCCTTTGCGTTGACATCAAGACATTCCGCTTCACCATTTTATTACAGTATTCCTGGTTCCAGCCCTCGCCAGTCCAACGGACACCTACGCAGCCCCAACTACGGCGCAAGTCAACCAATGTGCATGCAGCTCCGTATTCTACTCGCTCCTCGCCGCCTGTGCACAATGCCAATACAGTACTGCACCGATTTCAACGTTCGTTGTCTTTGGATGGCATGTTCAATTTCCTGAACTATTGAGCCAGCTGGGCCTCATTCGATATGAACTGTAATACCGTCTATCCACAAATGTGCGACATTTCTTTTATCCGTCTGGTCCAAGCTAATGCTATGTAAATTAGATTTGTGGACAACATTCCGTCCGGTACAGCCGTACCGGCCTGGGTGCGACCTTTTTGCAACATGGCTATCTCGTTTACTCAATCCTTTATTTCAGGCATATCAAAATGTGACGGTAATTAGTTTCCATTCGTGCTTGACGGCCATCGTCTCAAGGAACGTAGAATGGTTCTTTCAACTCGACGTTGGCGCAAACGCAACTGAGCGCGTATTCCTTACTGCCCATGCGACAATGTTCTAATGTCATGATAGGTGCACCCGAATCCACCTCGAATAGCCAACCGACCTCAACTTCTCTGCCTCCGGGGACATCCAGTTCTGCACCCCACAAAAAGTCGAAAGCGGGCCCGATCGCAGGAGGTGTAGTCGGGGGTGTCTGCGCGCTCTGTCTCGTTTGCATTGCGGCCTTTTGGTTCATTCGTCACCGTCACAAGGGCGTCGCCCCCTCAAACCTTGTGCCAACACCAATGGGATATCACTCTAGTGCTGATGTTACCTTCTCTTCGCTCCAAACACCAAAACTCTATGTGAGTGAAACTCTAGCTGATCATCTTACACACTAAATCCTCCTTGTTTCAGGATCCCGCCGATCCTAGTACATTCCCGTCCCCTCCATCACTCCCCAGAGTGCACAGCCCTTCGTACTCGGGAAACACAATCCAGGCCTCACCGCCGCCTCGTACGCAGTACACTGGCGCCCCGGAGGTTTAAAGACTTCCCTATGTTAATAATGAGCTCCGAATCGATGTCAATGATGATTTGAGATGAAGAACGAAGAGTGCAAGCCTCTAAATTGAGTTAGTCCCCGTCCATCAATCCGACACAGCATCGAATCAATCTTCAGGAACGACCTTTCGTCCGATGATCTTTACAAACCGATAATTGACGCTCAGCGCGCAGGCTTCTTTCGCCCACAATCCACATGAGAGGACATGGTATATTCGTTGCATTCTGTGCACTCTTGGTCGTGCAAGTAGCCTCGCAGAGCGCCGTGTCCAACGTAACGACTTGCACGCCTTTATATCAATGGGTGAGCACAGCGCTTAACATACCCTTTATCAATTCTGACTCGGCTCTGGTTTGAAAAGGTGAGTGAAGGAATGTTTGTCGAACCTGATTAAATGGACGAAAAGTAGTCGATCAACAGCATGAAGCAGACACCATGTCTGGTTGCGGCATATCTTGAAAGTGCTTGTCAAGGAGGTGTGTGGCAAGTTACCCTCAGCCGTACTCCGTTTGACACCATTCCGTTCCGCCTGCCAGCTGCGGAGGTCGACTCAATTCCCGTTGGTACACATTACATCGGACCCTCTGGTGCTCTCGTGTCTTTATGTTCATGCAGTACCGTCACCTATTCTCTCATCTCCGCGTGTGGTGGCTGTCAGAACCGTACATTTCTCTCCTGGCCGGACTGGGCCGTGAATTGTCCCCAGGGTATTTTATTATTATTATTCGCCCTTGTAATTTTCTGACATCCATTCAGTCGAGGTTACGCAGTGAGTTCACCGAGCCCACTTGACGAAACGGGCGCCTGAGAATTCAAGGTTTCTGCCAACGGTTCCCGCACAGACTGTAGTGCCTTCTTGGGCATATCTTGACGTCACCAAGGTAGGTCGTAAGCGATCTTACGATTGAATACACCAGAGAATTGAACGAAGTTGTGCAGTCAAACAATACATTTAACCCTGTCCTCGCGAGTAAGTCTGACAAATTTCCCCTGGCTTCATTCAACAATGGCGCTGTAGATCAATCCCTCTCGAATTCCGGGTCTTCGTCTTCGTCTTTGGCATCGATTCCCCCGACATCTTCCTCGGTTGCTTTTTCGTCAACTACTTCTGTTAGCCTTCCGTCGACAAGTCCAGCCACACCGCAAAAAGCAACGTCCAATGCAGGCGCGATAGCCGGGGGGGTCGTGGGAGGTCTTGTAATTTTGGTCGCTGCAGGATTAGCCGCGCTGTTCTACTTCCGTCGGCGCAATCGCCCACTCGACGAAACTGGGCAGTTCCCTAGCAACTTTTCAACTTCTGGTCCTTCCGTGTTCGGGCTTGATAGTCGAACCACGGCGCCAAGCCCGCTCTCGATAACACCTTATCACTATGTACGCCGATTTATGTTTTCTTTTCATCCTATCGCTAAGAGATCACAAGGAACCATTTGGGAAAGACATGTCTGAAGCGGGCCACACTTATCCAGGATCGCCGGTTGCATCAGTAGTTCATACAACCTACGACGCACCTTCCCCTGGCGGTCCGGCCATCGAGGTTCTACATAGGTACACGGGGTCGGCGGAAATCTGAAGTGCAATCGACACACATGATGTATGTTAAAACGGATACATGTTGTTCTTGAATCTGGTATGCGACAACCGGAGTTATGGTATAGGCAGGACATGGGACAGCAAACACGGTTCTCGAGAGAATCTCCGTCCATGCACTCGCTCTCGGCTTTAAATGGATCAAGGTATTCCCTCGTTCTATTTCCAGGAGAGGGTCATGTGTCCATCCTTCCTTTCGAGTATACACCGAAGGCCCACAGCGCAGTCGCCGCTCCGCTGGCACATCTCGCCCACCAATGCGAAGTGCAGCCCTCTTTGAGATTTCTTTGATTCTGTTTTATTTCGGGTACACTGTTGCTCAAGTTTCAAATGCAACCTGTCTACCTACCTATGATTGGGTATATACCGTCACCGACGCGCTCTATCCGGGCTTATTCATGTCCCTCAGATGCTCAATGACTACCAGCAAAATCCTTGTCAAGTAGCAGCATACCTAGGCGGAGTTTGCGAGCCGAAATGTAGGCGAGATATTTTGCCCAAATTGGTAAAAACCGATGGACCTCAGCGAAATTCGTTGTGGCTGCCTTGAGACCAGGAGAAAATTACCCCGGTAGCTTGTGTGCACGGTGGATCGTTGTGTTATTTGATCATTATTCTGGCAGGCCCTTCACTGCAGCAATCGAATGCCTGCCGTTGCAGTTCTGTTCTTTACTCACTTCTGAGTGCTTGTGCGACATGCCAGTCAGCGAAATATCTCAGGTATATAGTAGTTCCTACACTCTACTCGATTTTCAACCAGCTCTGTGACTAGCTGGTCCACGTATCACCACAATTGTTCGGATGTTTATTCAGGGTGCGCGATAAAGCCCCATTCTTTCTTCTCGAGCTACATGTCTTAATTTCTAGGTTTGGTGGAAACGTCCCTGCCACCACGTCCGTCGCAACTTGGGCATATCAAAACGTCACTGTGGGCGACGAATTGTACACCGTCGCTGCCTTACCAATGAATGCCAACAGAACTCTAATGAATTTAACGTTTCACTCGCCGAAGCGCTTGCAACAAGTGTTTGATTCCGCGCACAGTTCAGTATTCACTGAACACTGACACGTTTTCCAGAAACGCCTCAGTCAACGAGTTCTTCCCCCGCTTCAAGTCAAATATCCACGGCACCACTCTCGACTGCGAGCGGTTCGAATAACACGTCCCAGATCGATGCTTCAGCACACCCCAGCGGCTTGAGGAACGGAAAGATAACCTGGGCTGTGATTGGAGTTGTCTCTTTCTTGTCAATCGCGATTGGACTCGTCATCGCATTCAAGCTCTGGCGCCATCAGCGCAGGCCCAAGAGCATCGCCCCGTCAGCGGCATATCGACATAGATATTCCCCCATAGATCTTACCGGTTCAAGCAATCCTCTTTTGGACAAGGACACAGCTAGAAGTGGTGCAAGCAGTAGCCAGTATCCTCCGAGTGGCATCGACGATGTCATCGATATCAGACCATCGTCGCGTTCAAATTCACCCGTTTCTTTGAGTTTGTCCTATGTGAGCTCTGGCTTCACTGGGTTCGATTCATTCCACTCACCCTGCAACGAACAGGAAGCGCCAGAACTTTTGGCAGATTCGCCAGCGGTTGCGTCCTCTGGCGTGCACAGCTGGAAAGGGCATTCCCCTGACAATGACTCGGACGAAACTGTTTCTTTATCTCATTATGTACGTCTTGTACCCCAAAGGCGAATTGGTGGACGCTCGTAAATATAAAATACATGGACCTGAATCAGGAACCCCTAATCGCGTGTACGCGCTGATCAGCAAAGCCGGTGTCCCACGTGACACGGTGACCGTTCCCGCTCCGATGCAAACGACTCCCAAGGCGGCGCTGCTGGCTCTTCCTTCCTATGCCACGACTTCGCCCTCTCGCCTTCAGTCGATTTACTCCGACATATCCCGCCAGAAATACTCAAACCCGGCATCTTATAACGCTAACATTGAGTGGTGGCGCAATGCGCTTGAGGCTATCACCCGCTCCGGGATTCAGCAACGCGGAAGCAACCTTGTCCTAACGGCCGACGCTGGTCTACTGGAACTTCTTCGCGTGTCAGGAGTAGGAAAGCCACTCGCTTTGTCGGCGGTAGTCGTAAGTGTTTGGCTTTCCGGTTGCTTGTAAGCTAACCATGGCCGGGTTAGCAAAGACAGAGCTCCGTGCCCAGAGATTGCTATTTACGCGGTCGGATTTTCTGAGTTCCAAAGAATCGATTTATGATTCTGGGTGGCTTCCTGGTCGAATAGCGGCATATGTCGTCGGCAAACCACTTTGGTGGGCGCTTGAGCAACTCGGTGTTGTAGGGGAGGAAGGCATCATCAACACCAGTGCCACAAACGATACAGCATGGTGGGGTGACTACGTCGTGATCTCGTTGGTCGAGGCCGCCGCGCACGACGTCATGGTGAAACAGTCCGTGAAGGGTAATGGTCCGGGAGACGCTCTTTACAATTTCGAGAGCTTCAAAAGGGAATTTTCCACGGATCCTCATGCCCTCACCGACGGAGATGCGAAGATCCTGATTAAATTTCTGGAGCGGGATCGGCGTGCGGTCGTGGTGAATAAAGATGTGTGTTTAACCTTATGCATCTGGAAAGGCAGCTCACGAACATTCCCCAGGTAATCAAATTCATCGACACGGAAAACGTTTCCGCTGTCCGGGAAATTACTAGCGTAGACCGCGGTATTCTGGAATTGAAGGATGCGGTCTCGCATTTAGAGGCACAAGTGACGGAGTATCAACGAAAGATGGACGAGTTGAGTCTTGTTGATCGCCCCCGGAACGTCACACTGACGATGTACAGATATACCGAGAAGGCGTCGATTGCCCTGAAGCAAAAACACAAGCCTGTGGCCTTGACCTATCTTCGATCACGGAAGCAGACTGAAGACGTGCTAAACAAGCGCCTAGGATCTCTAACGACACTACAAGCTACGTTGATCAGCGTAGAAACGGCCGCCGGCGATGTCGAGGTAAAATAAAATGATTCCTAACGCGCACCTCATCACTGACTCGCAATAGATAATCAAATCTTACGAATCGTCAACTGCTACGCTCCAAGCAATATTGGCGCATCCTTCATTGCAAAAAGAGTCAATAGAGAAGACAATGGAGGCTATGGCGGTAGCCAATGCAGACGCCGAGGAAGTGAACGAATCGATCAGAATTGATGTGGGGATCGATACAACATTCGACGAAGCGGAGCTTGAAGAAGAATTGAAAATATTGGCTCAAGAGGCTCAGACCGACGTCATGCAGGCGAGATTGGAGGACAAAAACTTGAAAACACCGGATGCGCGCCCGTCGCCGGTCGAATCCGACCCAGAGCCACAACGTGTTCTTGTGTCATGAGTTATTCGTTGTTCAATCGTTTGTTCCACACCTTCATTTGTACACCTCCACAATTTATCGAATAACGTTTTAGGATAGGCTCTCATTAATGCAACTAATTTCCTGGGCTGGATGCAACTGTTTTCGGTGACTGGTAACGAATCAAGCCGCGTGTGTAATGCACCAGTCGTGTTCGGTGTAGCGACTCTGGAGATTTTGGCCATGCCAAAACGATGTTGCACCTGATTTCGCTCCCTCACTTAGCTCCTTGTTCCACGTACGGATGAGTCTCGAGACCGCACACGAGATCCTTGAAACATTGTGGTAAGTGCATGCAACAAATGAACAGTCATGTGCGATTGGTCACGCACGTTGTCCAATGCCCACTGCTTGGCGGCCCCGTCCATCCAGGGTGATTGGCACAGGAACAGTGTTTAAAACCGCGTACGACCTTTGCTTTTTCGAGGATACCAGTGGAAATGCGTATGCTTGTATCAGCCGGATGCCGGGGCACGTATTCTCGGCTCCGTTACCAGGATTTCCAATATCAGGGGTTGCCTCTGCCCACAACTTCGACGCAATGGCGCTCAAGCCCAGCATCTCTTGTCATTCATTTGTTCAAAGCAAAATCGTAGCGACTATAAACAGTGATGCATATCATGCGCATCTCCTTACGCCGCTATCGGACGAAGCCTGGGACTCCATTTCGGATGACTCTGACCGCTCTGCCTTGGAAAATAGGAGGATGGAATGGGTTGGAGACGGCATAATCGCGGGGCGCATTACCTCCATGCTCTATTACATGTTTTCGAAGGCAGATGTTGAATTCTACCATGTGAGACGAAGAAATGCAACCCTATCCTGTAGCTGACCGCCACTAGGTCGCTCGAGACTGTCTCGTTTCCAATTCCACCTTCAAGCACTTGATGCGGAAGATCTGTGCGGCAACGGCGGTAGCCTGTCCCGCGAGCAAGATCTCCGCTGATGTCTTTGAGACAATGGTCGGCGCGCTTTATAAAGAACATTACAAAAACGGCCTGGAGCACAAGTTTAATGCATGGATCGACGATATATTCATGCCGCTCACTGAAGCGGCGGAGCTGGCTTTTCGTGTTTACAGGTCAGAGATCTTCTCTGAGGCGACAGTGGTGTTCGATCCCCTGATGCATAGTTCAGAAAAATAAACTCGTACAAGAAGAAAAAAACGGGACCCAAAAGGGTGGTGCATAAAGCAGGTGCATCCAAGGCATCCCAACAAATCTTTCATTCAATTAACTCTCACCTAGTTCTCCAAGACATAAGAAATCAGCAACTTTTGAAAGAGCGCAGGAAGGAAAGAGCCAGACTAGCGAATATTTCTCTGGAACAGAATCGACTTCGGCTACTCCAGAAATATAACGTCGCGAAGGAACGTCGGGCTTTTTGTTCAACGTCCATCCAACTCAACTTCCACCAGGGTCCCTCTCGCTCCATGAAATTCGGGTCCAGTACTAGTGTCGGCCCAGAGTCGCCGCTGTGGTCTGACTATCGGTCCTTCAAGAGACGACGAGGATTCGGACGAATACGACTCCTCAGATGAGAATTCGGATGGATCCGGCTCTTCGGAAGAAGAAGAGGAGGACTCGGAGACAGATTTCTCTGATCACTACCATGTGTGCCCCGCTGTTTCCCCGTTCATCTCCTTCAAAATGAACATGTCATACAGGATTCAAAGCCGACCTTCAAGACCGCCGAATCCGCCGCCTCGAATCCCAGGATCTTCAAGGACCCAGGGATCAAGTCCGAGGTTAAACGAAGATGATCGCCTTGGCTACAACAAACGACTACCCGGTGTTGAAGGGTGTCTCGGTTCTTACTTTCTATGGCCATCGCGGTACAGTTCTTTAGCCCACCTCAGTCATGTATGTGGCACAGACGTGGTTACTCGTCGTAATCGTAACAAAATTCAAAAAAGTTTGTCTGTTCTTGGTACGACTCGGACCGTCGTTGGCAGGAAAGACCCTAATGATGATATTGCTGTACTGATGTCTTTCTTTTCTGCGTTCTGGCTCAAAGAGCTATTTCGTCTCCCAAATCTTTACATACTCTGCTTGAGCAACTTGGAAACTTTTGCTTATGTATAGGTTGTGAAAACCATAATAGTAACACGTGGGCATTTTGCAAAAGACCAGGTTCAAGAGGCTGCAAAGAGAAACTGCGCGAGGTCGACAGTCGAAGAGTTGCGCGATATACTGCGGCAGAAAGGACCAGTCGACAGAATACAACGATCACGGTGTAAGTATGGGGTGTACCAGTCGTATTCAGTGTACAAGAAAACCAAGATACAATGCGGTGCGGTTAAGATACAATGCTTGTTTCAATTCCGGCAGTCAGAATTACTTCTCCCCCATTCCTACGGCGTTCTTCGCCTTGTCCATCAGAGACTGGTCGTTGTTGTTCGAGTTGCCAGAAACAGTGTCCCCAGCCTTCTGAGTGGCGCTCTTGTCAGATTGCGGCTGCAGCGTCGAGGCAACACTGTCGCCAGTGCCCTTCACGCTGTCGCCGATTTGCTCGGTAGTCGATTTCTGGCTGTCGGGCTGAAGGATCTAATTTAGCCAACACGACGATGATTTTGACAACGACCGACCTTCAAGGCTGCGGAAGCCTTATCAGTCATAGATTGGCGACCAGTGTCAGACATATTATGGATATTTCTGGGAAATAGGTCAGGAGCGATGATTCAACTTGGGTCCAGAGAACTTACAAGTGGTAGGAGTGGTAGGTGGTTTGAGTAAGGAAGAATGCTGAGAAAGAGTGAAGGCAGCCTTCTTTTATACCTTTTCATTGTAGAAACCTGCTCACCAGTGACGTACACCGCCTACGCACTATGCGCATCATAGTTCTCTGCCAAGGACTTTTTAGGTAGTGTTCCTCATCTCGACAAATTAGGCAATTTTGTGGTTGACGTCATTTCTTCGTGATTCTTTTAGCGAGCGGACCATTTCCAGGCGTAATTAAAACCGTCAAAGAGGACTCAGTGCATGTCTGACGCAAGAGGAGGCGTGTGGTCGGCGAAACAAGGACGAACGGCATCTTTTATATTATATATAAAAAAGACAGGGGTCGCGCGAACGTTCAGGACCCCGCATGTTATGAACAACGCGAGAAATAAATAGTCTTGTCAAGAGCGTCGTGGGTTCATCGTTATACCATCGCTAGTCCACCATAAGCCTGAGAAGGGCACCAAAATGTTCTGAACATCAAAAGGACTCGAGGGGATGTCCTGTAAGAAACGTCATTTCCGAATGGCGACAGCAAGTGGAGGGTTTCAAGCCAGAAGAGCAGCCAGACTTTTTTTGGGAGGCCAAATCACCTTGTTTGAACGCTCCCCGCACAGGCAAAATTCTACACTTGTTGAGCGAAATTGGACCATGCTGACAGAATTGTAGCGCCTGCTTGCATCCCGCTTGCTATGATTTTGGGACCGCGCCAGTATAAATCAATCCTCCTCCTCCTCCTAATATGGACGACGAGAGCAAAGTGAAAAAATATATCTTGAAGTGTGCTGCAGATGCAGCCCTTGAGGAGACATTGGCAGAAAGTCAGAGAACGCGTAAGACCAGGGTCCGATGCAAATTTAGCCAAGCGAGCGAACTTGAAATCTTATTGGAATGTACGAATATTGTGCGCCCGGAATATTTTGGTTGTTTCCAGGTACACCGTCTTGATGAGCGGAAAAAGTTTGGTTACGAGACTAGCCTCCAGGCAGAAATGAAGGAAAACCAGCAGACGACAGGTAGAACATACACTGTCTCAGGCTTCTTCCTGGAGCAAAACGCTTGGCGGAAGTTGCCTCCTTGTGGCATTGTGGCAAGTGCCCAAACATGACAGGCGGGCGCCAAACACGCTCACGTTTCCAAACTCGATTAAAATCACGACCGTGGATCTCCGCCAATCGTTAGATTGCTGGGTAAGACCATGGCTCCAGTCCGACTCCGTCACCCCAAAGGTGTCTCCACGATCCAAGTTGCCTTCGATAAGGACGATTTCACTGTACAAGGCATGCGTGTCCTGAAACCAGCGGTTCCCATAACCCATACTGTATCCAGATCTACAGCAAGAGATTTTCGCCGTCACGGAAATTCTGCCTAGTCGCCAAGACTGTGCGTTGAACGAGCTCGTTCGCATCCCACCTTCATCCTATCACTGTAGTGAAATCTGGATACCCCCCGAAATCCCTTACATAGTCCCTGAGTTGCCACTATCCTCTTTGGGTCTCGCACCTGGAGAGCAAATTATCGTCAGCGAAATGGCAGAAGCAGCTTCCGGTATTGCTAGGACGGCAAAGCCTCATTCCTCGTCGTCTCCTTTCTTGAATCCCACGTCCAGCTCGAGCTCAGTTACGGCCCCTGCTGTAACCTCTGCTCCTCCGCGTCGAGCCCCTCCTGCTTCGGTCCCACCTCGTCCCACACCGGCCACTTCTATAGCCCCCGCCTCCGCTTCTTCGGGACCAGATGCCGTGGAGACTGATGGTTCTTTTCTCGTCCACCGAGTAAGCTAACGTTACTTGGTGTTTCCAGGACCAACTCTTCTCAGGTGGTCCCAGACGACAATGCATGCCTCTTTTCTTCTGTGCGTTAATTTTCGAACAAGACATGAAGAAAGCACAAAAAATGCGAGAAAGTGTGGAGTTGTGTCCATTGTAAATATTGGACGCCCTTATCTCCCTCCACAGTTGTTGCAGAGGGCATACGGAAAGATCCAGAGACATACAACGAAGCCATCTTAGGGTTGGTACTGACATCCCACCATTCTCCTCTAATTCATTTACAGCATGCCCCCAGCAAAGTACATCTCTAAAATTCTGTCACCATCGACATGGGGCGGCGCTATCGAGCTCGGCATTCTTGCATCACACTACAAAACCGAAATCGCAAGCGTGGACGTGGAAACGGGTCGCATAGACCAGTTTACACCCAGCGATGGTGACTTTGAGAATCGATGCTTGGTAATTTACTCCGGGATCCACTACGACGCGGCGTCTCTTGCGCCTATAGCCGATGCGCCCAGTGATTGGCACCAGACTTTGTTTCCAACTGTGAGCCCTCGATTGGTTATATTCAATTGTCCTGGACCTGATTTTCTTTTCGGTTAGCGCTCTGGCGACGTCCTCGATGCGGCAAAGCGGTTAGCAGATATTTTGCGGGCCAAGCGGGCCTACACTAATACAAGCAATTTCACGATTAAATGCGAAGTGAGGCCTCGCAATTTATTTATATCCTGCCCTTCTTTACCAACTGGGGCCATGCAGGATTGTGGACAGGTATTCAAAGGCGAAAAAGGAGCCCAAGCTCATGCAGCTGAGACCGGACATACCCGTTTCGGAGAATCTTAAGCTTCATCTCGCCATATGTCTGTAGCATGAATTCACTTTGTATACTATTACTTACAACGCCCCTTCTATCTCCATGACAAGAGGGCAGTGGTCAGATGCTCCCCAGATTTCGGAGCGAATCTCACACTACGCAACATGAGGCAAATGAAGGAACAGTAAAGAACGCTTACCATTTTGACGCGATCTGCTATGCGCTCGCTTAGAACAACTGTAGAAAATCAGAGGTTAGATGAATCGCGTCGTTTGGGTTTGGTGCAAGGGTCGTACACATGTCTAATCTCCATCCGATCCCTTTCTCGCGGCAGTTGAAGCGATAAGAGAAATAGGTATACTGTCTGTCGGTTGGATGCAGGGAACGCCACACGTCTACGAATTTATTGGCGTCTGGGGCCGATTCGGAGGATCCAAGATGTTTTTGAAAGCTGTTGTCTCGGCTTCTGTATATCCTGCAGACTTATTCCTAGTTTTCATGAAATCAGTTTGGCGCAAAGAAGCCGCGCATCTGCGTTACCAGTTCGGCTTCGGGTTGGCGAGATCTCGAGAGTGGTGAGTCAGTCATTACGCACCCAAGGGGGAGACCTACCCAATTCTGTGGGAGCCACATTCAGGTCCCCCATCCAGATGACTGGCTTTCTTTTGTCCAAATCTCGGATGTAAGTCTCAAAGTGCTGCGAAAGTCAAGGTAATTTAAAGAATGCATCTCTAATTTAGGACCAGCTACCTCGTTCCACTCTTTCTTCTGGTCCAATGTCTGAAGGAAGGTTCAAAAAGGAGGATAATCAGAGTCAAAGAAATGCATACCTTGAGGTTGGTTCCCGCATTGACCACGTATGTGCCAACGACAAAGGAGTTTTCGAATCGAGCGTTATAATCCGGCCTTTCACCAGGGTGGGATCCGGGTGGCCAGGCAGAGTCGTAGTCACGGAAAGCGGTTTGTGCTTCGACAAAATGGCGGTCCCAGCTAACGCAAGTTCATTGACGCGTCGAAACGCAATTGATCCTCACAATAAGTCTTCTTGTCCGAGATGGACCAATACCAGTGAGGGAAACGCGCCTTGAGCGCGAGGTCCATAGGTTCATTGTTGACCTAGCGATGTCGATACATCCATCCCGCTTTGTGAGATGGAAACGCAAAGCAAACCTTTGTCTCAGACAAAAAAAGTATATCTGGATCTTCCGCTTCGACGTAGTACTTGAAGCCTTTCTTCTGACTGGCGGCCAAGCCACAAACATTCCATGCGGCGAACCTCAGAGTCCCGGGAACCCGTTCTAACGAGGAATTCGATGTTATTTACATTTTGTGAAAAAGCGGTTTTCAAAGCCAACCCACCGGGAAACACAATATTCAGGGGCACTTTGTTTTGGGGCTGCGTGTTGACTCGCTCCTCAGCGACCTTTGCCTTCTTGGTGACCTTTGCTTCTTTGTAGTGTCGGGGTCTTCGTCCTCAGAATCCGAGGCTTTTCTTTTGCTCGAGCTGACGCGTTTGGGTGGCATTATTGGCGTCCACACTGTAAAGCTTGTTTGAATGAGTCGTCGCGGCAAAGCGGCCCGAAAACAAAGCATCATCTCACGTGCGACGTTCGCTTCTTGCACCAAAAACCTGAACTTCGAAATAGATACGAACTAACTTGAAAGCCTTTGCTTCGGGTTGGGCGCTTTGCCGGCATATCTGGAGGGCCAGAAGCCTCGGACAACTTCACTTGCAACCCGTTCTCGTTTTTCGCTTAACCCAGCTGGATGCTCACCCATCGCGGTTTTTCGGCCTGGATCGTTGTTGACGGGAAACCTGTCCCTCAATACCTGGTGGCAGAGGACGCCAAGGCCTCCAGAGTGTCGTGTTGGATTCCAGGCGAAGCCGGCCAAGTATATACTTAATGACCGAGCTTCTTAACTCCTGAACTCACGAAGCTTGTTTCTCAATAGAAATTCACTGTGGCTTGGAAAGACCACGGTGGCAAGGTACCAGTCAGTCCCGCATTCTACCGAACATCTCCTAAAACAATAGCTTACTTCTTTAGGTCGATAGCTGCGCGTTCATTTCCTTGGACGGCCTGATCGTTCCGGGGCGTTTCCTGTTTGGCAACGGGGAGACGTCGCGGTCGGGAGTACGATCTTCGGCGACGACTGAACGGCCGTTCATTTTTCAGAACATTGAAGAGGGCGAGTACAACAGGATCATGGGGACTAAACCCACTAATGGTTCGTATTAGATGAACCCTTAAATCAATCTGTGAACAAAGACGTCGGGATGATAACCTTGCGGGTACGCTTCGAAGGTTGTTGCGTCGAAGACGAATAACGAGAGTCGGCAGATCAAACGGATTCAACGAATCGCCGGCAGGCCTGCAAATTCTCTGCAGGAGCTACCGAGTGCCACACTTGGAAAGCGGAAGGCAGGGGACCTTTCGGTTGGGTGTGTTCTTTGTGTGCGGTTCCTACTGCTGTCTAAGTTCCAGTATAGCTTCGGGGAAGATACGCAGACTTTCGACCAATTTGCGTATACGTGGTCCGTGAGGCCATACGAAAAGGACGGGCCCACAGACGGGAAGACACCGAAGACCTACGTTTCCTTCGTATTCCGATACCGTACCCGCGAATGGTTGCAGATGCAGGGTATCATGCCGGAATCTGAAGTACCGCCATCGGCGCCTCTCACGAGAGCGGCCATGAGACGCGTCTCCAGTGCTCCCGCAGTGCAAGTCTCTGTGATAAAAACAGACACAAAAGAGACAGCCTGATTACCCCGCGCGCGAGTCCCACTCCTCCCAAGAAGAGGCTCAAGACGAGCGTTCAGGAAAAGCCGTATCTGGCTGCGGTAAGAGCCTTGGTCGCAAACCCAGGCCGCTGCTCACTCCTCTTCTAGGGACCAAGACGGCCACGGCGACCTTCCGCAGACATGCGAAGAACAGTGAGCTTCCAGGTTACGAGTCGTGAATCTTCGGGCGAGCAACTGTTAAGGTTTGACGCTTTGGAAGAAGAGGACGCTGGTGATCCAGACTGGACGCCTTGAGGGAGATATTTAGTTTTAGCTATCAATTTGCTGTCGATTTTGCTGTCGCTTTGTATCAAGGATCTGTTGTAATATATTCCTTTCCCTGCCCTGGCAGAGCACTTGCAAAGAGTTGCAACTTGCCGTCGTTCTCAGTCTCCAAAATTATGCAGGGGACCAAATTGCGGGACAAATGAGCGACGTGTGCACTAAGCGTTTAATTATGAAAGGCCACTGGCGCTTTCGGATCGGTGTTTCGAGCGCCAATTATTTCAGACGAGTAGTGAGTTGGGTTGTTCGTAAGTTGTGCGGCGAAATGGCATCCTCGGAGAAAAAATGAAGGCCAGAAGACGTCGAGAAGCGAGGTGCACCTGTAGTGGTGATCGTTTTGTCTGCAAAGAGGGATGAAAGTGAATCCGAGTGGAGTTCCAAAGACACGAGTCGCTGATATATACCGGGTTTTACCAACGTCGGGATATGAACGTCGTTTCCATAACGAACCTGTCCAGCAATACGATGCGGGAAGTCCTGCCATAAGGCCGCGGAGAGAGAACACAACGATCTGGGAATATTCTTAGTTGAAGATGGGCGGGAGTCTAACGTCTAGATATCCTGTGCGAAGAGCGTCCAAGGAAAAATTGCCCATTCGAGCCTCAGGTATTTACGGGATTGCCGTCTTCCTGCCAGCACCTCCCATATTCCAGTCCAGAACCCCTAGAGGAACCTGATCGTGTTATAATGGGGCAGAGAGACCTGCCTGTAGTTGGTGGCGTCTGAGGGACGCCGCGCAAGATGAGAACTCTTTGGGAGTTTCTTTCTCAAATGGACGAGGCGCGAGGATTTCGTGAAGCATCCAGGAAAACTTGTGAGGGACTCAGTGGCCGCAGGCTGAGGCGAGGCCAACCCGTAGGATTTTATAAAGGAGGCAGAACAACGAGATTTCTTGCAAGGGTTGTAAACAGGCGGCTTGGCGAGGTCCAAATTTGGGAGAACAATGCAAGAGGAATTGAGTTGTGAAAGTTCGAAACGAGCAATGATTTCCCACGATGCCAATCAAGGCAGTAAATCGAGAGAGAATTGCTCAAGTTAGACCTGCCCAAGACCTGTCTCCCAATGTCTGTGCCGGTCTTGCACATTTGGCCAGGGGAGTGGGGGCTGCTGTCGCTTCACCTCCCTTCTCTCGTCGCCGCCCTTCATCTTCAGCTGACGATACCTGGCAAGTTCAGTATTTCACACTGCACAAATCCCGATCTCTCGCCATCTGGTTTGCTCTGGTTCCAAGTTGGGGATCGATAGACTGATTCCACTAATTTAGGTACCTTACCATTCTTGACCCACGACCGCCAAATTGTGACCTCACTGTCTTCAATCGTCAAGTACATATCTGGTCTTGGAGACGACGCAAATCTTGACGCTGGCCTTACTGCCTTCGAAACCTCTCAAAAGACAGCCTGGTGCTCACATGTAGAGGCCAAGCTCGGCGACTTGGCTGTGCGTTGGCCGCCTTCAGGCAGATCATTTGAGTTGACTCCGACTCCAGTCATACATGCTGTATTCTCTCCCAACCAACTGGGAAAAGCTGATTGGCCTAACCCTTGCCTAGCGCTACCTGTACCGCAGCGGTACTATGTACCGGGACGCATACGCAGGATGTATCAGCATAGACTCGAAGCTGCTGGGTGGTTATGGATTCAGTCGCCGGCGGAATTGAAAACGGTGCTAAAGTTATCCGCGAACTCGGCCGACTCTGCCGACCACCAAGAACAAATTGCGCAATCATTCCAGCGTGAAAAGGTCAGATTGTTACCTTGCTTTGGTTGCGGAGTCTTAGTATGTTTAGGTCCTCCAAACCGCTCGTGATTGCCTGGACATATATGCGCGACTTCTCGGGGAAAATCAGTTTGTGTATCATGACCGGTAATCGGATTCTCCCATCCATGGAACAAAAACTTACTCGGTATCTAGGCTAACAACACTCGATATCGTACTCGCCGCCCATGTTCTTGTCCTCACTAAGCCGCCATTCCCCGACAGATTGTTGACCGACCTATTAACCGAATCATACCCTACGTTGGTTGCGCATGCAGAGCGCATTCAGGCAAGATCACTGCAATTATCAGCGCCAATTCAAGCCCCACCCGCGGGCTATTCTATTCGGTCTCTTATTCCATCACTGGCTCCCAGTCAGCAACAAGAAAAAAGCGAAGGAGAGACGCACTTTGAGCGTGCGGCGTGGGGGTGGTCTGCCCTCGCCGTGGGCAGTGTGGGTTTGTTACTTGTATCGAACCGTCGGTGAGCAAGGAGGAAGAAAAGCAGGTTCTGTAGATGAGACGAAATAGAATTTGTCACCACACTGTGGAATAGAGGCTCCATCGCAGTATATCTAAGTATTTATCATGCCCACAAAGTAAAAAATGTGCCCGGTGCTACGAGGGCATCTTATTCGCCTGAATGAAAGTGCTCGCTGAGGCATGGAAGGCTCTACTTTCTGAAATCATAAGGAGGAGTAGGATGAACAGGAGAGGTCCACAACTATCGCAAGTAAAGTCTGCTGAGCTGGTTGAGGCAGTTCGAAAGTGCACTGAAAATTAAATAGGGGCTTGATCCGTCACCGTCACCGCGTGACATTGGTGACACTATACCACCAGCATGGACGAAGACGACCTGATTGTAGTCGACGATGAGCCCATGCCATTCTTCCAGCCTTCGCAGCTCAATCCCCTCACCGACACGTCGGATACAGAAAGTGCCAGACCCAAAACCGTTGCAGAGCATTCCATAGCATCAAGTTCACGTCTCCGAAGCTCAAGTCGCACTCCCGTCATGAATCCACCGAACGCACCACTAGATCAGCAACTGCAAAGTCGAAGCCACAGCCCAAGCTGAAGCTAAAACTCAGCGAAAAGGCGGCCGCTCTGGCACCAGGAATGTCATTTCTCGGACAATACGACCGAGAATTGGATTCGGATGACGAAGACCTTGCATTCGAGGAGCAGTTCATTCTTCGAATGCCTCCAGGCGAAGATTGCGAGAAATTGCGCAAGATGGTGGCTGCTCGGGAGCTCACCAACGATGTATGGTTCAAATTCAAAGGTGCAGTTGGATCGTCCTTTCTAGCAGGCCGTAGTAAACGAGCCCCGCAGACTCGCGCCGAGCTGTCTTTCATATCGGGAACAATACATATTCTTCCAAGCTTGTCGATCTCCCATGTATCATCGAGTCGCAGAAGACACTGGACAATAAACAGATGTTTAAAGTTGCAGACATATGTCAGGTCGCGCGTTTCACAAATTTACCCCCGGTATGGCTGACCCTCATCTATTAAGATGCTTGTCGTAGAGAATCGCATTGACCATGATGAGCCGTTGGGACACAAGAACTTCAATATTGAAGAGTTCATATGGCCTCACGGTTTAACGCCTCCTTTACATCATGTTCGAAAGCGGCGTTTTCGCAAGAGAGTCAATAGAAGGGTGCGTGGTTTTGTTTTCAGGTGGCGTATATACTCAACCTTTCAGCGCAGACAATCGAGAGCGTGGAGCAGGCAGTTGAACGGCTATTAGACGAAGACGCCATAGCATCGGAGGTCAAATATGGCACGATTTCTCTCTATCCAAGTCTTGAGTTCTCTCTCTTACATATATTTCAGATATTTTGGAGAACGTGAATCCGGACTTGTCCGACTCGGAGTTCCTTGAACGAGAGGAGCCCATTGATGCACCGACGCCAGCAATATCAGATGGTGGTGACATTGTAGGAGGCGGCGATGTACGCGAAGAGGACGAGGACAGCGATGAGTCTGATGAGCCTGACGGTGAAATTGACGAGGAGCTCGCTGCGGAGCTTGACCTAGCTTTGGGAGATGAAGAGGGCGACGGGGACGACGAAGACGAAGACGACGAGAGTGAGGAGGACGACGAGGATGATGACGATGACGAAGCTGCGCAGTCGAGAAAGCTGCTGAACGAGGAGATTCGTGATTTAGAAGCCGCGGTTGCCAAGAAAGAAAATGAAATAGCCAACTCGGCTAATCTCCTCATTAAGGTGCGTTCAGCGCCCAATCTGACATTCCTAGCTAACGAGCGAACAGAAACGATTCGAAGATGCGCTGAAGAAGCTGACAACTGATTTGGAGATGAAGAGGGAGCAAAGAGACGAATTGAAGGAGAGGCAGCGCATGCAGCAAGAAGGCATCACAAATGACCCTGACAATGTCGACGAGGAAGTCAATGAAGCAGGAGCGGGGGGCGAGGAAGATGACGGTGACCTGTTTGGTGATGCTGAGATGGACCTGAGCTAAAGATGGTATTTTGTATATTATGCCTGTTACGCGGGTAAAAGACATACGAGCCCTGCCTGTAGGACCAGCGGTGTGTATACGGTACAAACAAATGGCGCGAACCACACTCTCAGGATTTCCCATCCCAGAGCGCCTTTCGCAATTCTTCCCCAGCAAAGATCCATCCGAGACCGAGGTTGATGTAGAAGGCGAATTTGGCCAGCCGAAGAGGCAAACTGTGCGATGGCGATGAAATTGAGAGAGGAATGCCCAAGAGGATGGCTAGCGACATCGCAAGTGAGAAATTCACGACGGTCGTTATGGAAATGACGGTCGATGCGAAGCATAAGTTCAATGCTTTGAGGAGTTGCGAAACGGGTGCCGCTACTTTAACGTTCTGGGAAGGAACAAGCAGCGCGCACAACGGAACCGCGGTGACAGCCAAAAAGATTAGACCAGACGCAACCTGTCAAAATGTTTGATTGAAGGATTATCGGGAAAGAATCGCAACCCACTGTTTGATTATTGTTGAACCAAGAAGTCGTCAACACGGAATACAGGATACCTCCGAGGATGTGGGTAGATAACATAATACCCAAAACTGGTATGACGGGTCTGCTGCGCTGAATCCACTTGTCGGCTACACCATCTTCCTTCTTTTCGAGGTTTGCGGTGGTATCTAGAATCCATGCCGAATCGGACCACAACTTCAACCCGCCGAACATCATGGCGACGCTGATGAGGACAGCACTGGGCAGAAAGCTTCCGATTTTCAGGAAACGTTCTGGCGTGGTGAGGATGTAGAAGAAGAATGATGCATGAAGGCGTTCTAGAAGATTATTCGTAGTTCGCAGTGTTGACTCCACGATCCTGCAGGAATATTACACGGTGAACAGCTGGAGAAATATGCGACTGACCGCCCTATGGCATGGAATCCATGAGGTCCATTCGCTGGAACACCAAACATCGTAAAAGCATCTATGCGGAATCTGCCCAGAAATTGAGGTTCATTGGGGGGCAATTCCACGCTTTGCTCACTGATGGAAGAGCCCGTGGACTCCGCTTCCTCTACCACGAGCCTGATACCCTATGTGTCTGAAGACATTCTTCGACCGATAGTTGTACTCGCGGATTTCTTGATGAAAAGTGCTGGGTATCCACGCTGGAACAGGACTTTGAGGTGCATCCAGGTGGTCGTACACAAGGACAGGAACGCCCCCAGTCCACTTGGAAATATAGTGGAATGAATTGAGAAGGTCTTGATTAGGCAATCGGCCATTGATACCCTCTGAATCGAAGTATGAGCAGGACGAGTCGAGGAAAGGTCAATACCAACCGTGAAAGATTCCCAGATGCGAGAACGAATGCCCAGGATAATCGATATTGAGGGCAGTCCAAATGACACCCGAGGCCAACTCGAGCTCATCCGCTTGAAGATCTGCAAACGTTTTAATTGGAAGGAGAAAGTAGGCATGGCACGCCTACTTGACTGGGTTTCGCCATGATACGCGTTGAGCCAGGCCTGCATGCCATCTACATGGTTGTCGCTGATGACGAAAACAATATCCTTCGCCCAAAGAGAATATCCTGTGAATAATCAACACAACCCAAACTCGACCTATACTCTCGCACATACTCTTGAGGAAGTTGGCGAGGGCCAAGACAGTCGAGACACCGCGCAGGTTGAGGGTTCCATCCTCTTCACCAGTCCGGCTGATCCATGACGCGCTGATTACCATGGCCTCAGTGCCGGACGTTCGAGGGGAGGAGAGAACGGCATATGCGTTAGTTCCTTCTAATTTCTACAGTACTGGTTTAGCTGGTTTGCGGTCACGAAGACATCCTTACACCTGTGCTGGACGTGAACGCGTAGTTCTGCGCTGACGCGGGTATTCCGAGTTTCATGAATTCGGTCGTAAGGGTTTTGGCGCGCCTGGATGCATTGTAAAAGATTGGTCGCATCAGCGAGCGGAAATCTCACTGCTCACTCGTCGCATTGCTGTCCCGCAGTACTTCTAGTTGCTCGAGATATCGGTCGGCATTGGCAACATCTCCCCAGTTCCAGTAAGTATTGACCTGATCGTGTCATCGCATCTTTCAACGATTCAAACGTGGTGCATTCATACCTGCCCTGGCCCGAGGGCATTTTCGTCTATATAAGTACCCCTGCCGAGTCGAGGTGAGGGAGAGCAAGCATCCACAGGTACCCCACGCAAAAGAGTGTGATTCTGAAACTAAGTAGACGTCGCGCATTGAAAATTAGGCACCAACTTGATAAGGTGGATGCGCCGGGTCAGTGCAGAGACGAGAACCTGTCTTCTCCGCATTCTGCTGAGATTTGGGTCGCCGGCTGGCCTGAGTAAAGCTCGTATACGATCCATTGTGGTGGCGTAAGGATCAAAAGGTAAAACGATCGCGTAAACAAACGTTGAACCTCGCTCCCACCTCAAACGCGCTCTTTCGCGCGACCACCACATCCATTCGACCTATATCCTCCAATGGTCAAGCGCAAAAGAGACGACGCGTTTTCCGCCGAGACAGGTCTGCCTGCTGGCCAACCCCTCAAACGCACCGCGCATGCGGTCATCGCGTCCTCCTGGGGCTGGGTTGGCTCCGAGGCAACCTCACTTGAACAAATCTCCGCAAACATCTTTCCGCAGCTTGTGGTCTTTCTAACCGCAACTTCACCCATCCTTTTTGTCGCAATAAATTCGCAAAAGTCGCGCCAAAGAAAGAACGGAGAAAGCCTCCGCCACCTACTAATGGAGAAATAGAAGAGGACATTATTGTAATCTCATCCGACTCGGACGATGAGGAGAACTTGCATTGCACTAAAAGACTGTGTAAGAATAATCCCAATTGTCTCAACTATTTGGGCCAGAGGAAATGGGAAGACGAAGGCCAGTTACCATCGTGCCACGCAGGCAGATGATCTGACCTTCTCACGCAGAGGACGCCCGAGAAATGTTCATGAAAGTGGCAAATCTAGGAAATAATCCAGCGGAAGATGCTCGCGATGAAGACCTGCCCGTTGGACTCAAGGTACGAGTGGCGTCGACAAGTTGTGCCAGACAACTCATTCGACCAGAATCTCGGTGCAACCTGCTACGCAAATGCTTCGCTTCAAGTGTGCATCCTTATCGAGTCTGTGGCACGACTTTCTGACGCCACGTATGGCAGGTTTGGTTCCGAGATATGGCATTCAGAAGTGGCGTCTACAATTGCCAGCCAACGGAAGACTCCGCGGACAGATTCAAGGCACTTTTATCCCTTTTTCTTATCTTTAAACTCGTATTAATTCCGAGTTTCACAGGATTCGCCCACTTTCCAGCTCCAGGTGACATTTGCCGCATTGCAAGGAAGCACACAAAGTGTGTTTAATCCCACCAAACTTGTCGAGAGTCTGGAGCTTCGCACAACCGAACAGCAGGACGCCCAGGAGTTCGCTAGCTTGCAAATGAGTCACAAACATGTTTGACAAACTTCACTAGATTTTCTAAACTGTTCATGTCACACCTCGACACTGAATTCAAGAAACAATCAAATCCGGCTTTACAGTCGCTGATCACGGACCAAGTAAGCGCCGATTATTTTTCTGCAATCTGTCTAATCGCCAATAGTTTCAAGGAAAACAAGTTTACGGGGTCAGTTCGGGTTTTCTCTGCGGAGCCGCCGCTGACGTTTTGGCTTGCGACAGACCATATGCTCCAAATGTGACCAAGTTTCGGCAGAGAGTGTGACTTTCTCGAAATTGAAATCAACTTCAAGGTCTATAATTCACTCCTTGTCTGGTCACACGTTCACACTTCAAATGTAGAACAACGCTAATTTAGAAGACAGTATTGCTGACTTGCTGCAAGAGGAAACACTGTCCGGTGACAACAGCGAGTTTCCCGTCGACGTTCGTTGCTCGTGGTCATTGATGATATTTTTGCAAGGTATCTATGTTCTACATGCGAAAGCCTTCAAGATGCCACCCGCTACACTGAGCTGGCCTCCCTTCCACCTGTCCTGCACTTCTCTCTGCTGCGTTTTGTCTACGATTTGTCCACGATGGAACGCAGAAAATCGAAACATACCATAAGTTTCCCTACGACCCTGGACATGACGCGCTTCCTCGGCAACGCAGCGGACCGGAAATCCGCTTCCACAAGGAAGTCTGAGGGCAATGTTTACGAACTCAGGGGCGTGTTGTTGCACAAGGGCAAGTCGGCGTATCACGGCCACTACGAGGCGCAGGTGTTCGATACCACGTATGTTATGTTGACCGGGCCGATGGCATATTCGTTGACACCGTGCCAGGAAACATTCTTGGTTTCAATTCAACGACGAAATCGTGACCAAAATCAAGAAACTTGGCGATAAAGGGATAAAGGTCGCGGACAAGCATGATGTCATCGACGTAGAAGCTGAAGAAGAGGAGGACACGTCAATGTAAGCCTTCTGCTCACTCAGCAACCTATCGATTGATTCGGGCTTCTAGTTCTCAGGCCCGGAATAAACAACGCGAAAATGCACGAAAGCGCCAAAGAGTTGAAGATAGCGACGATGACAGCAACTCGTCAGTTAATTCCAAACGTGCTGAACCTGACTGAAACCTCTCAGCCCCCCTGCCGGCCCTTCACGAAGTAGTGTCCCACGACCCACGGTCCCCGATCCCCAAAGGTATCTGGGTTAACGTTCTCACCCTTTGAGTTCGCGCATTATTAATCCATAAATCAGCCGGATCCCTTCAAAGGATGCCTATATGCTCATTTACGCTCGAAAAGAAGCTTGTTCCCAATCTCCAGGTTGGCATTTTCTATTTTCCGCCGCCAAATGTTGACGCAGGGCAGCAGACCCTCCGATCCCCCCGCCCGCGGCGTTGTCAGTTGTAGAGGCCTTGAACAAAGCGCATGAAAAAGCCTGCGAGTCTTACACTGAGAAGGACAAGAACGCGACTGCCCGCTTTGCGGAAACACGCCGTAAAGTGCTCGATATATATCAATCCTGGACTGTGAATCCCGAGGAGAAGGTATGCGCGTGCCTTTTTGGTTGTGACTCTTCTTCATATATAATTATGCAGAACTACGCGATTGTGAGCCAACAAGCGCTGGAGAGCTGGATAGAAAAGCATGCTATCAAGGCGTCCCTTGAACTAGATAATTCCCCGGATCCGCAAAAAATCTCGATCAAGGATGTCTTGTGCTCACATAATCTTTATGATCACAGCAAATCCCCAAATATGAAGCGTATAACACAGGTAGGTGATCTATAATTTGTGGGTTCTCACGGTGATATATCGTGTCTAGGATGCGTATAATAAGATCTCTTCGGAGACAAATTGCGTTTTCGATCCTCATCTGACATCGAGTGACATATGCCGACCCTGCGTCGAGGAATCCTTCCTCGGTGACTATTCTTTCTTTTGGTTGTTGTTGGTTATCGGGATTTACCGGAGCTCAGAAAAGCTGTATGGGAAGGAGCACCCTATCCATACCTCCAAATTCGATGCCGCTTGCCAGGCGGACGATGAACAAGGTAGTTACTGGATATCAAAGTCATGGCTCAAAGGTAATATATTGTGGCTCGTTGAACAACAACTGACGGTTCAGGGATCCCCTTGGCGCTTTTTCCGTGTCAAAAAAATTAGATTGGAAAATGAAAAATCCCAAGATGCACACCTTTGCTAAGGACGATCCACCTCCGGATTCCGAAGCGTACCAGTCGCATGTTCGTTGTGAACACGGCGGGTTATCCATCAATCCTGCAAATCGTTGTCGTATTTCTACTCAGGCATGCGATTTACTCCGCTCCTTATTCCCAGCATGGGACCCGGTGTCCGGCGATCTAGAGCCCTGCCTTGTATGTGACGGTCTCGTGAATATGGGACTGGAGGATAAGCTCGAAATCCGTCGGCGCGCCGACGAAGAGAAGGTTGTTCATCGATCTTGTCGAAAAGGTTTTTCCCAAGTCTGATTTCCTTTTTAGGCCAAGTTGAAACATATGTATGAAAACGCTCTCGACGGCAACGTTTCGCTCCTCAGCGATGTTCCCTGTGCCCTTGTGCCTGTGGAATTTGTACGGGCTTGGCGGGCTTGGCTAAGTCGGCCCACCGAAAAGATGCGACCAGACAGAATCCATAATTTGCCTTTCTTCTGCGAACACGATATGCTTGCGATAGACCCGAATTGTTCGACTGACATAGATGGATTGCTTGTGGTAATCCAGCGATCAGACTGGGACGAGCTGGCAAGACTGTAAGATCTGCGATTTTTTTCTCTACGCGCCAGCTGACACTTTTTTAACTGAGTTACTCTGGAGGCCCACTGATCGCGGTTCAGAAGTCCAACGATGCTCAATACAATCATGACATTCCCGTGTGCACAGGCTGTCGCCAACAACGGTGATCCGGAATGTCGCGTCTCAATGCCATTATTAATTCGCTACGTTTATAGAAAGACCAATTGGACAACGACAGAAATCACAGTCCGGAAGGGCAAGCGTGGCCGCGTTTCTGTGGACTCTGAAGCTTCCGGTCGCAATCGTTCGGACCCTATTACCTATATGAGCGGTGCCCGACACTCAAAGCGACTACGACTCGCCAGAGAGACTGTGGTGACCAAGAAACTGACCATAACGAAATCCATGACCATCAAAGAAATCAAAGTCGAGGTGGATTTTCCCATATTTAATCTCCGAAGGGACTCGCTAATTTTTCTATCAGTTGCAAAAAGAGCTCAATATCCCAACAATATGCCAGCGTCTCTTTTATGGAAGCCAAGAACTAGATGACAACACGGCTACTGTTGCCTCTCTCCAAATCTTGGCGAATTCCGTTATCGATCTCAAGGAAGAGAATGAAATCCACGAGATATCAGATTCCGAAGAGGTCCCGAAGAAGGGCAAGCGGAGAGATGAAGGTGGTTTTGGTGGAACCGTACTCGGGCGCACCGAGAACAGATCGGAAGTGCCCAAGCCAGTGGAAGCCCCCCCGCCAACAGAAAAGGCATGCGGCGCTTGTACCTTTGTTAATCCTGTCGACGAGCTCACTTGCGAAATGTGTCACGGAGAAGTGTAGTAGTGCAATATCGCATTTCTTGGTAAATTATAATACATTTCAACTGTACTTAGGTATTGTACAAAACGTAATCGCGGCATAAGTACATTCTCTTTCACGACTTTCTACCCAAAGTCCCAAACAGAAAAAATAGTCCAAAGATTCAGCAAAGTCCCATGAAAGAAATAGAGAAGAACGAGAGGATTACACATATGCTGCAGGAACATACCAGTCCGGGGGCGGTGGCATGTGCATACTCGAGGGCGACTCGGCCCACTGCAGCTGTGGTGGGGATGGCCGCAAGGCGCCATCCAAAACGCGGCACGCAATCAAGAGGATGGAAAGCTCGTCAATCTCAGAGGTACCGCTGGTCTGAGTAACCGCCTCGGCGATGGCGTCTTTGGTGGTGTTCACCAGCTCTTCAGTGTTCACATTCTGCATCGCGGACGAGTTGTTGGGCAGCACCAAGGCGACGCCGGGGGCCGCCTTGCGCACGATGTACTCTGCCGCCTGCGCGACGACATTCTGGCCCGCGACCGCCAAGTCGTGGTTCTGGTCTGGCGCGATACCAGAATCGGGCACGGCGTCGAGGTCATCCAAGCACGCGTGAACAGTCTGTTCCAGGCGGTGCTTCTGGTGCCGGCCGAGCTCGCCTGAGGGCTGCATCTCCTGCGTGAGGCGGTGCGCAACGGACTCGAGGACCATCTTGACGCGCGCCTCGTCGTCCTCATCCGTGAGGAGCGCTGGGGTGCGAGGAACCGACCTATTGTGCGCGATAAATAGTGGCAGTAAACAGTGAGAAAAAGAAGCCAACCGAGCGGGGACGGTCGATTCGCTGACGGACCTACGCGAAGGCGTGATGCTCGGGCGGCGCTGCGCAAAGGTCGCCGCGAACGGATTCTCCGCCGAAACAAGCGGCGCAATATTCAAGAAAAAGGTTCGCGTCAACATTCCTTCTTGCCCATCCAGGGTGAACTGCAACAAATTAAATTTCATCAACATTTTTCGGCGGAGATAGGACTATGAATTCAATTACCTTTGCGTGCGTGATGATCTCACAGCTCTCCGCATTGACCGGCGGCGTTCCCGACAGGACGTCGTCCTTCCACTGCAGCCACGCGGGCAGGTTCGGTGAGCTGTATTGCACGTGCGCGTTCTGCCAGCATGCTTGTGGGTCCCATATGCGCGGCTGCCACTTCCACAGTAGACCGCAGTACGCGACGCCCGGCGGGTTACCTGCAATTTTACGGTGGAACGGGCGGAACTCCCACAAACCGTCAACCAGTTTCTTCGCCTCGACATTCCAGATATGGTTCCCCTTAGACTTGGCTTTTTTCCCGTCTTCATTGAAACGCAGAATTAGTGGCTGACGCCAAAGATAGTTTCGAACCTGGAAAGCAAGAACGGATAAGCATCAAGTCCCACACGGGGTATGTGGCAACACGATATCTCGTACTTTTTTCATCGGGATCTTTTCCTCCGGGTAGCCCTCTGCTGCCAGCTGTCTGTCGGTTAGCTCAATGTTAGGATATGAAGGAACAGCACGTGCCTCTTCCAAAAAGGCGGCGGTAAAGGCTTGTATGCGGAACTTGAAGGGGCGGAAATCAGTCGACTCGTCGAGTTTCTGCATCTTCTTGGGCATTAGTTGTTGATGTATGGGATCCCCTTTGTTATCCGCCGCATCCACTGTAGAAGGAATTAGCACTAGCAACAAGATCCGGGAAAGGAATTTACGATTAGAACAAATTCGGTTGAGATACTGTATGAACACGCGATCAACCTCGGCACGGTATTCTTGCGGAATATCGGATCCTGAGGGAAGACCATCTGGATACTAGAATAGCGAGGTGAGCGGAGAGATACGAGATGACTCAAAAAAAATTGTCGCGTACATTGTGGTGGATGCTGCCCGAGGGGCTGGCGGTGTCATTATCATCTGCGTCGGCGTCGTTATCTTCATCTTCTTCGTCTACCACCTCGGTGGCTGCGCCAACGCCAGGCAGAGCGGCAAGGGGGCCAAAGGAGGGTTCGATGGTCCCGGGATACGTGAAAGTAGCAAGCGTGGGGGCAGATTTTGGTGAGACGCCCTTGGTGGCCCATCCATGCTCAGGCATGAAATATCCGGTCGGTCCCATCCGCCCTGCAGGCACGCTGGCGAGGCTCATCCCATGCCCGTCCCGCGGAATGGAGCCCATGGAACGGGAGTGGTTATGACGATACGGAGGTCGATGGCGATACGGGGGAGGAGGCCGAGGATTTTCTAAGGGGGAGGGCAGAGGAAATCCCGTCGGCCCCGTCGGCCTAAAGTTAGAGGGAACAATAGGCTTGATGAGTGGCGGGGTGTGCGGGCGCGAAGATGGCTGGGAACGCGAGACAGTGTGCGGTCGCACGAACGGAGCAGCAACTGGTGCTGCACCGAGATCCACGTCCTGAGGCTCGGGTTTAGGGATCTTTTTGACCGGCTGCTCCCCGTCTTTGAGATCCCCTGCGTGCCGTTTGCGACAAGAAATATCAATCTGAGTGGTCGTGGGAGACCCATCCCTTGGATGAGCTCATTAATTTGAGCAATTACAGCTCTGGTTTTTTGTTCGTCCCCTGGGGTTATTGGTCGTGTCGCTTGGTGAGAATGACATGCATCACCAGCAGTCTTCATGATGTGCGCAATACTGTTTTGCGTAGGTCAATATCTTTTGGAAGCACCAAACGGCCGGAGCTAACTGACTTTCTCAGCATGTTGCCTACAACACGTTCTTTGGGCACGACGTCCTCTTGCTTCACCTGAGCAGGGGGGACATCGCTGGGGACTACAGGAGCAAAAGCTAATGCTGGAGGGGGCGCCATGAACGTCGGCAGTGACGAGAGCGTATTGGCGCGGCTACGGCCTGCAGGCACAACAGCTCCCGGATCTAACGCAGACACTAGGGACGACGTGTTGTTCAAGTTGTAGGACGCTCCAGCCCCGTGGATAGCCGCTGAAGGCGGCTGCATCTGCGCGGGCCCCCGAGACAAAACGTCAACATCTGAGGTTTGGTCCATCATGGGATACTGAGGCTGGTATTCGTTAAACCCTGCAATGGGGGCCGGCAGATACGGCACGGGGCGAGCATGGGCACCTGCTGCATCGAAGCAGTTGGAAGCGAGGCGAATGCATCAAGGACGACAGGCATTGCTGGAATTTGGGACGGGCATTGGATAGCGAACTGGGACGCGTCTGGAGACACGGGCGTCGTATCCATCAAATTTATTGGGTCATAAATTGCAGACTCCATTACTCGAGCACACATGTAGGACCTGGGGGTGTACGGCGTTCTTAGAGGCGTCAAGCCCAACGGTGAGATCAATAAGATCGGAGCCAGGCACCTGGGACCTCCGATATTAGGTCGAGAGTGCTGGAGAGGAGGGAGACGGAGGGAAACAGAGGGAGCGGCGACGAGGGGGTACTTTTGCCAGAAAGTGGGGCGAGAGCGCGGAATGAGCGAGAAACAAAAGGGAAGCGGAATGCGAGGACGGGAGAGAGAGAAAGAAAATGGCAGGAAGTGCAAAGGACGTGCAAGATGGAGGGAAGAGAAAGATGTGCACCGACTGTGCGTAATGGCGTACGAGAGAAGAGAGCTCCGATCGCACTTCAGGATCGCATAACGACGCGTGATCAAAACCCAAGCTAACTAAAGTGACCGCCACTGCAAACTAAGTCCTAATCCGATGAAATCCTGATCCACGCCCCTTGCTCGTGTTAAAATCCTCACTGAGTCCTGCTCAACTGCCCTTTCCAGCTTTCATCCGCGTCGTGTTGGTTACTCCGGTTACAAACACGAATGCCAATGAGTTTTTTGATACTACTGAGGCTGTTGCCTTTTCAACCGACATCGCCTGCATGACGTCTGGCTTATGCAAATACATCTGCAACCGAACAACAAAATGCTTCACATCTTGAACATTCCATACTACATCAATACCGCCGCGAGCTCCGACCGGGACTTCGCGAACGTTCTCTGTCTCGGCGGCGGTCACTGCGGGAAAACATGTCAGTTTGCGGCACTGCACGGGACAGAAACACGGACTCATAGCGCGAGGACGACGAGTGTCGATCATACCCACGATCTCGTTCACGGTCCCGATCACGGTGGTCTTCCCCGCCCCGCGAGGGCCGGTAGTCTCCCCCGCGAGCGTCGCGCGGAGCCCCTGTCGAGGACGCAGACGAGGCACCAGCCGCCGGTGCGGAACTCGGCGGCGCGTTTTTCGCCTTTTCACGCTCCTCTCTGAACTTGGAAAGCATGTTGCGCAGCTCGTGGTAGCCCAGATGCATCTGTATAACAAGGTGAGCCTGATCAACCCAGATATAGAAGAATGGCAACTTGCCTTTCCGCCAAAGTGATCAGCCAATCGACGATCAGAGTCCAGGACCGAAAGGTATGCGCCACAGACGTCGCAGACTCGTAATTTTTGGTGACCGGATGCGCCGGAAGTATCTGTTAATTGTTGCAGCTCACGCTAGAACACGATCAGCTTTCGCGTAGAACAATACGAAAGTATGAGTCACCTCTTTTTCGCCCTTTTCGTTCTTCAGGGCTTCAATTGCCTGCATCTCCTTCATCGATTCCTCAACCTTCCCTTGTTCGCCTGTATGGGGAATTCACGAGTCAGCAAGAACGATGCATTCTCATCAATGTCAATCAAACTCACCTAGGGATTCGATCTTCTCCGTTCCACCCTGAATAGACAACTCGATTTCAGCAATTTCTCTCATCTAAATGGAAGATCAGCAATGTCGTCAGTACAGTGGAAATATAGAATGGAAGCTGAACTGAAAAACATACCAAATTCGTCGTCTTTGCATTCTCCTCTGGCGTCTTCTCCAGCCGCCGGTGCGCAGCCCGGATTCTGCGGTCGCACTCGTCCACGAACGAAAAGATGTTGGACTCGTACTCGAGCTGGAAGCGCGCAAATATGGGGTCGCTCGGATTCGCCTCCTTCGCTGCATTATAGTCGGTCTTTAGCCGCTCGGTATGCGACTTTGGGCAGGCGCCCAAGTCCATTTTCTACGCCAACGCGTTATAAGGAGACTTCCCCACCACCTATAAGTACATACCGTGTTGGTAAATAGTGCATGGGGGCACGTTCCGCAGAGGAAGTTGCGGCAGACCTTCTCGTCATTCCAGACGAGATTCGCGTTTGCAACGCCCATGGCCTCCGGGCCCATCATTTGCTGGGAACGGTTAATAATAAGTCAGAATAGCAGCTTCCTGGTATAACCTCTAGGAGCTTGCGTTGCATCTCTGCCAGGCGGCCCATTTTGGCGAATTGCGTTCAATAAGTTCGGGTCGGAGAGGCGTATTGATGGCTGTGTGGCAAACTCCTCGCACATGATCAGAAGCAAATCAATCCTCCCAAAATAGACAAGATCACCAAAAAATTGAATGCTGCTGTGGGCGGAATAATATACAGTACGAACATGAGTACGTTAAATTAGAGGTGAGTGGGATGTAAGGGGTGCATTTGTTGTTTCAGAGTGGATCGCCGCTCTAATAATCACACCTATGGATTTCCAAGTCAAGTATGATAAGGGGCCTCACGAGAAACGCGCGTCGCGTATGGTATGTGGCACCGTGTGAGAGGGCAAGACGTGCGGGGGCCAAGAATCGTGCGCATATGGGGTGAGGTGGGGGGGGGGGTGGGCGAATTAGGATTTAGATTTCTTTCCACGGCCTTTTCCTCCTCGTCGGCCACCGGTGCCCACATGGGCAGGAGGCTGCTTCTGCTGAGGACGAAGCAATTTCGGGTCCCCTGCAGGCGGATAAGCTTGGGTGGCGGCGCCTTGGTGCTGCGTTGGCGTTTGCGTTTGAGTATGCGTATGCGTCTGCGTCTGTGTATGCGTCTGCTGCGAAGCTTCTGAATTCTGATCCCACTGCTCCTCCCCGTCCGAATGGTCGCTCGAGCTCGGTGTTGGCGGCGGGGTGAATCCCCCAAATCGCATCAGCAGCTTCGTGATATCCTCGAACTTCTCCTCATCGTTGAACGCCTTGCCCTTGCGGTCGCCATTCGGTACCAGGCCCTTCTTCATCGTGGATCTGCCCTTGGTCGATGTTATCCAGGCCCAAGACAGGTTGATATCTTGCTCGGTAGCCAAGCCGTTGTCAAGAACCTTCCAGACGAGCTCTGGTTCATGCGACTCGAGCGCAAGGGACAGTAAGGTTTTGCCTGCTGGAGGCTCGTAGACGCCGTTCGAATCCTTTGGAGGGTGTTCGTCCAGGAAATACGCGACCACGGGGATGTGACCACACTGCAACGCGACGTGGAAAGCTGTGAGCCCGCGCGAGTCGCGTTCTTCTGGGTCGGCGCCTGCAGCCAAAAATAATTAGGCAGTTTCAATATATGAAATAAACGCCACCAACTATGCGCATCGAGCCATTCCACAAGCTCTTTGCTGCCGTTACGGGCCGCGATGTGCAAGAGAGTTTCTTGGGGATCTTGAGGGGCGGTCTTCACGAACGCCGCGCACCCGGTCTTCACCTCACCTCCGGCAGCATCCACGTTGTCTTCCCACACGCCCGTCTTCACCTTCTCTTGCTTGCCCGTGCGGGCTGCAGCAAAGACCGCACTGCGCTTGGTCTGCGCTTGCTGCTGCAGAGTTCGGGCTGCATTCTCCGCTTTAGAACGTTGCGCTTCTGCTTGCGCCTTCTTTGCCTCCACTTTAGCTTCTGACGCGCTTCAGCGGCCACACGTTCTGCATACGCGGTGAGCCACCGTGGAAATTAAAACATAGTATTGTCCTACCTTTCTCGCGGTCCATTTCGAGTTGCGCCTTCCGTCGGGCAGCCTCCTTTTTCCGGCGTTCCTCGCCCGCAATCTGGTCTTCTCTGGAGCGACGCAGACGCGCTTGGTATTGCTCCGGCGTCTCGGCTTCGACGGGCTCTCGCCGGAAACCTTTCCAGACATATAAGCGTGCAGGGCGCAGTTGTCGCGCGACTTACGCATGTTCGTGTATCGATTAGACCGCCCCCTCATCAACTCTTCAAAGAGAAACCTGCAGAATGCCAGTGAGCATCGTCTGCGGCGCATTTAAAATAGATATTGAACCCTACATATAAAAATGAAGATTTTCTTCTTCCTCGTCGTCCGAATACTCGTCATATTGGGCGTAGTCGTCCTCGTCGTCCGAATTATATCCGAAATGGAACCCAGGGCCCCGGGGCGTGGATGTATCTAGATGCTTCAAAAGCACGTTGTACGCCTCGGATACTTTTTGAAACTGAGCAGTCGCATCTGGGTTGTCTGGATTTTTGTCGGGGTGTGTACGGAGAGCCACCTGTATTCCGCGTTCACACAGAAAGGCTGAATTAAATGAGTTCCGAACAAACCTGCTTGTAGGTGCTTTTCACGACATCCAGGATGCACCCTGCCAATGCGCCGGTCTGAGCGAGTTAAACATAGAAAGAAAGTGAATTAAACATACGTTCTCGAGACCCAGAGTCTCATATGCGTCGGAGACGGACTGCTTCATGCTCGCAGCGGCTAGAGCCACTGGACGAGTGTGATGTAAAAGAGAACTTCACGCGGCGCGTTCGCGTTCTTTTATGAGCTGCCAAAAGGAGAAAGGCCTTTGATGTAACTTTCTTTTTGGCTTTCTCCACTTTCCACCAAAAACCAGGGGTGTCGGGATCCAGACCTAACTGTGCTAATATACACCCTATTCAGAAGACCTCACACACGGGTCTGTCCAGGACGCTGTTGGACTTGCATTTGCTCAAAACGCGGCGACTTGTTTCCAGAATTCTATGCCCGCAGGCGTCTTGCCCGACGCAGCCACCTCTTCTGCCGTCGCAAGCACGGGGTCAACTTTCTGGAGCTTCGTAGGGGACAAGTACGCGCGCAGCATGTTATTTTACACCACCTAAAGAACTTCATAGCCCGTACTTCCAAGCTGGCTTCGGTCTTCTGGTAATCCTCCATAGTTGACTAGGCGCGTGGCTGCTTACGCGTAACAAAGGGCGTAGGCGCCGCCATGGGCATCGCCCGCACAGGCTCCATCTGGGGCGCAACAATGCTTCGCAGGCGCATGCTCGTCTCGCTCGAAATAGACAACCGCGACCGCGCGTACGAGTGGTTCCTCGCGTGGATGGCACACCGTGCTGCGAACACCGGCCCCGCGTCCAGTGCCTCGCGCTCTGCTCCCTGGATACGTAGCCACGAGCTCAGCGTCGCGACCATGATCGAGCGGCGCCCGAATGGCAGCTCGTCGGTGTTTTTCCAGCTCGTGGCCGGACCTGGGACGCACTGGTTCAAGTACAAGGGTGCTTGGATGCAGGTCTGCTTGTTTTTCAATTTATTTCACGCGTTTTATTGACGCGCGGGCAGGTAAAACGTGAGCGGGAGACACGCTCGATGATGGGCGGGCAGCAGGCCGGGATGACGGTCCCGTGGGAAACCGTCAAGCTCACAACGCTGTCGCGGGACCGGGGGCTGTTTCCTGAACTTCTCGCCGAGGCGCGCGACTTGGGGATGCAGGGGCAAGAGGGCAAACTTGTCATCCATACCGCATGGGGGACCGAGTGGAGGCCCTTTGGCAAGCCGCGTCGAAAACGGCCGGTTCAGAGTGTCGTGCTAGAGCCTGGTATGGCCGAGAAAATTGAGACGGATCTCAAGGCTTTCTTGGCTCGCAGGCAGTGGTATGCGGATCGCGGTAATATTTTCGTTGTTTTGGATTTTGTGGACGCTTATTCGGACCAGGCATCCCCTATCGTCGTGGATATCTCTTACACGGGCCGCCAGGATCTGGGAAGACCTCATTCATCCAAGCTTTGGCTGGGTCACTCTCGTATGATATCTGTCTATTAAACTTGTCGGAGCGAGGTCTCGCCGACGACAAACTAAATCACCTGTTGTCCAATGCTCCAGAACGCAGCTTCGTCCTCATCGAAGACGTCGACGCGGCGTTCAACAAACGCGTCCAGACAACCGCCGATGGGTAGGTTTCCTCTCTTTCTCCGGTGTTAGTCCAATAATACGGCTCTTTCAGATATCAGTCATCGGTAACATTCTCCGGATTCCTCAACGCCATCGACGGCGTCGTATCAGGCGAAGAGAGAATAATATTCATGACCACCAATCACGTTGAGCAACTGGATCCAGCGCTCATCCGACCCGGGCGCGTTGACCTATCTGCCCTGATTGACAATGCTTCACCTCACCAGGCCCGGAGACTATTCGAGCAATTCTACGGCGGTGGGGCGAATGACCCAGACGCCGGTTCGAACGAACTGGAGATATTAGCTGAGAATCTGGAAGACATCGTGGCGGAGAAGATGAAGAACGGACAGCGGGTGAGTATGGCTGCTCTGCAGGGCCATTTCATCCGCAACCAGCCTAAAGACGCCGTTGCTGGGTCTGGGGACCTCTTCCGGCCGTAGCTGGCCATAGAACATGGGAATTACAAAAAGATCCATAAATTAAATTAAAACACCGCTCTCCGCTTGCGACCCGTGAATTTTGAATCCTTCGGGACGCCCTCCTTGCCTCGTTTTCGGTAGAGCTGCGAGCAAACATCAGCCTCGGTCGAGTCAGCTCATGATCTGCGCAAACCTCTTTCTTTTTCAGGATCCAATCCTTGTCCTTGATGCTCTTCCGCTTCCCCCCATTCTTGCTCTTCTCCCGCTCCCTCCGCCGCTCGAACCGCGCCTTCCCACCATCCGCACTTCCTCCCCGTCGAGCCCTTCCGGGAGCTGCTGCGCGCCGCCCCCGCCCCCGACATACAGACACAAAAACACCTTCTTCGCCTTCTTCGAGTTCGGGTAGTCCACCACGATCCCGCCGCCGAAGCCGGCCTTTTGCGCTATCGAGGTGATGAGCTGTATTTGGTCGTCCGACGAGGGGTAGAATTGGAAGACCGCGCGGGAGGGATTCCGTAACGAGGAATGCAGCGTGGTGAAGAAACGTGTTAGGCGGTGAGGCGGGAGGATGTGGGGTGGGAGGTTTCTGCGTTGAGGAGCCATTGCAGGACGGAGATGCTTATGGCGCCATCGAAACTGCCTGGCCGGAAGCCGAAGCCCTGCCCGATGTCTTGCAGGAATAGGTCCCCTTCTACTTCACGCTCCAATGCGACTTCTAGGGAAAGTATAGAATGAGCATTCCGTCAGTGATATTGAGTTGAAGACGCGCGCACCGAGCATGCTGGGCGCAATATCCACACCTGTCCAGATGTATCCCTCCTCGTCGAGAATTTCCCCAGACAAACCTGATCCACAACCAATGTCGAGCAGAAACGCGGGCTCGTCCGGCGGGAGATTGAGCAGTTCCAGCGCACGATATGTCATGTCGGCTTGAATTTGCTGATTCCGGGTGCTAGGCGCAGCATTCGTTCATGGTTTTTCGCTCAAAGCACACGAGCGACCTACTTTCCGGTGTATTTTTTCGCCTCGATGTCGCCATAGTACTACGGGGTGGGTTGACTCAAGATGATATAATTTCGTGCGGAATAACGCCCTACGATTTCCGGGGGAGCTATGAGCTCGGGCCTTGACATGGTGGTGGTTAGCAGCGAGGCAAAATTTTGGTTTCCTAATTGGGACCAAATCATTTTGGACTGTCGCTGATCCGCCATGTCGAAGCAATACAAGGGCATTGGGGAGGACCTCTGGAAGAGCCGCCCCGAGAAAGTCGTGCGCGCTACACCCTGCGACGAGTCTACGATCTCTCTCTGATTTATCTGCTCAGAATGCAGAACTATTCGCGTTGACCTACGGTGCCCTCGTCGTGCAACTCATCCAGGACTACGAAGACTACTCCGAGGTCAACAAGCAGCTGGAGAAGATGGGGTACAACATCGGGACGCGGCTCATTGAAGACTTCCTTGCAAAGAGCGGCGTCGGGCGGTGTGCTGACTTCAGGAGGTTGGAGAGGTTGTCTCAAAGGTTGGTGCATCATGGCGCTCGCGGGACCTCCCTGGCTAATGGGGCTTGTGGAGGTTGGATTCAAATCGTTCTTGAATATTACACCGACTGTAACACACGCCGCGGCAGCCCCTCCATCCTCACCTCGACCGGGGAGCGCCGGACCAGGCGCGCAGGCCAGCGTTGGATCGTCCTTTACCTTGACCCTCGATGAAAATCCGCTGGCAGAATTTGTGGAACTTCCGGAAGAAGTACTAGAGGGCGGTCTCTGGTTTAGCAACGTTCTCTGCGGGGTTATACGCGGGGCATTGGAGATGGTGAGTCGACATTTGAATCCTCGCAACCTCAGCCGCTAATTCTCGCCCTTTCAGGTCCAGATGCAAGTAGAAGTGAACTTTATCTCGGATGTACTTCGCGGAGACGAGAGTACAGAGATTCGCGTCAGATTGATAAAATATTTGGAGGAAGAGGTTCCTGTAGGCGACGACTGAAACAAAGTGTATCATAGTGCATCCGGCTGTATCTAATGTTGTGCAATAGACGCGGTCCGACCATAATTAATAACGTTTCGCAGCTCATGCGATGGTATATTTTCCGTAGTTCTTCTCAGGTCAAATACCTAGAAGAAATGAGACGAACGCGAATGAGACACATAAACGTGGTGCGCTTACCTCCCATCTCGAAGCGGGGAATATGTGTTTATTCCTTCCATAATAACTCCTCTCCACGACCTTACCGGCGTGGGATTCATCCTTTTCCTTCGTCGCATCAGCGAGCAGGCGTACATCATCGTGGACGTCGAAGTTGAAGAGAGGTCCGGACTTTCCGCGCGCTTTGTTGATGATAAAGTCGTAGAATGTATAGTGCTAAAGGAATCGGTCAGAGAGGCGGGACCAAATGCACATCGTACACTTGCATGCGGGATAATTAGGTCCTCCTGCCGAAAAAAGTTGAGATGACGTTGGACACCTGAATGGATAACGTACCTTGATATACATTAGGTTGTCGGTGCTAACACCCCGCAGCTCCGGGAACTGCTGTCGACATTTTTCCAGGAAGGTACTGATTTGGTCGCCCTTCTTGCACTAAGCAGAATTGTTTGCAGACGAGTCTATCTATGAAAACCAGATCATGAGGCGAGACGGACGGCTCACATTGACGCTTTTGCGATGGCCACTCCCATCCCAGTACGAATAGGTTATTTCATTTCTTCGTTCTTGATATCCTCTTGTTTCTTCAGCCATTCGAGCCTCAGCCGTTCGCGTTCCTTCCTTTCTTCTTCCTCGCGCTCGCGGTCGGGCAAGAAAGACGTGTCCACGTTGGGATTCTTGCGGAATTTACCCCGTTTCGCAGGTGGGCCGTCTTCCTCAAGTTCACCCTCGTCCTTGGAAGTGGAAGCGGCAGGCTTGGGTGAATCCCGCGGAGCTTCCGCCGCTTCCCCATCGGCTTCTTCGTCGTCCATAGCAAAAGACAGCGTCGCTTTGGCCGCTTTCTTGCGTTTCTTCATCTTCTTTGTATCGTCCCTAAATAGATTCTCCACAATCTATAAGCCATCTGAATCTTGAAAATGCACACTACGGAGAGCCGGCACAGAGTGGTCGAAAACATACTTCAGGGCGTTTGTTTTTGCGGCTTCTCGCGCCTTCGCTTCTTCAAGCTCCGCGCGTTTCCGCTGAAAGTCTTCCAGGTGGACGAGACCGACGGTGCTGTTCTTGAGTGCGTCGTCCAACGAGTCATTTTGGCCGACGAAACGGCTCGCCGATGGACGAGCTTTCTCCGTTTCATTAATGAGAGCCTCTTTCTTCCGCTGATACTCCTGGTTCATTCAAACAAGGGCCAAGTTAGATGGGATAAAGGCCTTCCAAGACCAGCTACCTCGTGCATTTGCATGCGCTGCTTGATGAGGGCATCTTCCCGGCGACCTTCTGCTTTATTGCCAGCCGACATGGAGGTTCGTTCAACAAGTTTTGTATACGTTGTTGGGCAATAGCTTCACAAACTTTCGCGTTCACGTACCAAAGCGGATGGTCTACGTGCTGGGCGTGAATTTGCCCGACCGCAATCTAGTCAAAGTATTCTCCTTTCATTATCCTTTCTTTCTACTCTCATCGTCTATTTTTCCTAGTTCGCGCTGACCCAATTCTATGGCATCGGCCATGTAACATCCGAGCGCATCTGTGCGCGCTTTCAGATGCATAGGACCTGCAGAGTCCGCGACCTCACCCCCTACAAGTCACAGCGCTGGCGTCTTTCTTGTCTTCTCCAAAAGACGCCCTCTCTCCGCCGCGGTATCCCACCGCTACACCCGACTTCGTTCCCTCCACCAAAACCCACCAAGAACTCGCGATTGAGTTCAGGAATGATCGCGTGCGCCGAGAAACGGAGAACAAGCAGCCCGAGTTCATTCTGCGGCGGCTGCGAGACGCACGCATCCGGCCGGACCTGCTGAAAGAGCTCAAGATCGAGGCAGAGCTGAAGCAGGAGATTCGGGAGAATATTGCGCACCAGAAGATGATCGGGAGTTATGTTGGTCGGAGGCATGCCATGGCGCTCCCGGTCAGAGGTCAAAACACCCAGAATAACGCGAAGACGGCGCGCAAACTCAATAGGGTGGAACGATATAGTTGAGAGCGCGGGTATTTTATATTTTATAGTTCAATCGCGGCTGGCAGAATGCAATGGCTGAACCAAACGACAGTGAGCGAATGCTCCATGTACACGCGTAAAACACAACCCGAGCTGAATGCTGACTTGAAGACGCGTCTTCTGATGCGCCGACACTACAGCGCTGTTCTGTCTTGTACGTGTTCTTTCTTCCCACTACTTTCATTGCGCAGTTGCATGTGGTTGATTTTATGAACTCTGGTGTGGTGTCCCTCTTGGACGCTTCGGATGTCCGCATGCCATAATTTTGCTCATTGAAGGCCGGATATACCGGGTTTCCCGGGGCGGGCTCACTCGCCACGTTCCCGACACTGTATGTACTCCCTATATTATTGGATGACTTGAAGACGCGCGTTTGCTGTGCAAAGACAGTTCCCGCATCTGCTTCTGTGTTGGATCTTTTTGCATTCATCGACGTCCTTGCCAACAATCTTGCATCCTGTGCTCACAATATCCCTGCAACAACTGTCCAACAACTTTCCCTCATTACGCCGACGTCACCGATACACGGCTCTCCATAATTGCGGTGAGTTGAAAATGGCCCCGGTTTTTCTTGGTTAGCGGGATCTCCATATGTAGAATCTCAATACTGTAAGCCGGATTTAACCGGGGCTAGGCTACCGCTTCCCAATCAATCCATCGCGTTTTCTTGCTTCAATCACCTGCCAGTGATAATGCTCTGAACCACCCTTCTCTGCGCTACCACCTCAGCAGACGTCCGGGAAATGGATGAGAAACCCGACAAACGCTTTACTGATATCGAGGTGGTCTCTCAGGTCTCCGATGACTCTGCGCGTACGGACCAGACGCATCGAAAGCTCAAGGCAAGTCTCAATGTCTTTCCGATTCAAAATCTGACTTGGTGGACGTAGGGCCGGCACATCCAGCTAATTGGGATCGGTGCTTCGCGCCCTACTTTATTCTAGACTCTTTCTCATCCCTCGTTCAGGCGGTACTATCGGGACGGCACTGTTCGTGCAGATCGGCTCTGCGCTGACCCAAGGCGGCCCTGGTTGGTTTACTTGATTCTCGTCCTTCTAAGCTCACCGGCATACAGCCAGCCTTTTCCTAGCGTTCACCATTTGGTCGACATTCATTCTAGCAATCAACAACTGTTTATGTATGAGCAACCGCCATTTCGTCTGACACTCTTCTGAAAGCTGCTTCCCCGAATAGCAGAAATGGTGACATGGATACCAATCGCTTCGCCTTTCGTACGCCTCCTAATTTTTCCATGGTAATTGGTGACCGAAGATTCGCTCACTCTAGGTCCGCTTCGCCGACCAATTCGTCGACCCGGCGCTCGGTTTCTGCGCCGGAATCAACTTTTTCGTGTTCGAGGCGATGCTCATCCCGTTCGAGGTTGTCGCGTTCAATCTGGTCCTCCAATTCTGGACGGACAAAATCCCCGTTGCCGCAGTTATCACGGTCCGTTCCATTTTGTGCGCGTCGATTGAGCTCGGTATATTGACCGGACCTAGTTCGTCCTCGTGTGCTACGCGTATGTCTTGGCACTCCAAATTATGCGTCCTCTGATACGTTAATTGGCAGCCTACTGAATTTGTTTGCTGTGGGTTGGTATGGAGGTGAAATATTTGTCACATTCTTCAACCCCAAGCTGATCTTTTTGTTATCCAGAATCAGAGTTCTGGCTGGCGGTTGGCAAAGTTGTGTTGGCTGTTGGGCTTATGACTTTCACATTTATCACCATGGTGAGTATTAGCCCGTTCGTATTGTTGATCCGACTTCCAATTTCGACCCACAGATTGGAGGCAATCCTATACATGATACGTACGGGTTTCGTTACTGGGACCGTGAGTCTGCTCGCTAACGTATAAGTATCAATTAAACACGCACATTACAACTTCCAAAGTCGCCGGCGCTCCGTTCGCAGAGCACATCAAGACAGGATCCCTGGGTCGTTTTCTCGGCTTTTTAACGTGTCTCATCCAGGCATCATTTACCATCGCTGGACCGGACTACGTCTCGATGACTGCTGGCGAAGCGGAGCTGCCGGACGCACCCTTCCTCGCGCATTTAACAGCGTTTTTATCGGTTGACAACCTTCTTCGTGCTTGGCTCCCTCTGTGTTGGCATCGTGGTTCCCTATCGGACCCCAATCTCTTGAAAGCGCTGTCCGACGCGAAACCTGGTGCGGGATCAAGCCCGTATGTCATCGCAATGGCACGCATGAAATCCCTGTTCTGCCGCATATCGTAAACGCTCTCATTATGACGTCCATATTTTCGGCGGGCAACAGCTATGTGTACTGTAAGTGTCGCGCACATATTTTTCAAGCAATCTCATGCCTAACCGATCGCAAGGCGCCAGCAGGACCTGCTTTGGGCTCGCACTGCAAGGCAAAATGCCAAAAATATTCGCTCGATGCACCAGCAATGGCGTACCCGTGTACAGTGTCGCTCTTACTCTCGCCATGGCCCTTTTATGTCAGTGCACTTCCAGGAGCTTATCACCGAGCTCTAAACTGGGTTTCCCCAGCTTTCTTACAGGTTTCCAATAATGCAGCCGTTGTACTGCAGTGGTGTGTAAATCTTATAACGGCATCCCAACTTTTGAACTACGCCATCATCTCGTTTACATACCTCAAATTCTACTACGTAGGTACACTCCGACTGTCGCGGTACTGTGGATTAACTCTGGGATAGGCACTGCAAGCGCAAGGCATACCTAGGGAACAATTACCCCACCGGAGTTTCTGGCAGCCATTTTGGGGTGAGTCATTGTTTGAAATCAGCCTCCATGGTAGACCCCAAGCCTCATACTTACATAGATACTATGCGTTCACCGGCACGTTCATCATGGCGTTTGTGAGTGGCTGGACAGTTTTCCTGCCAGGAAATTGGGATGTGCCCACCTTCCTCTTTTCTTATACTATGCTCGGTACGCTCTGCAACAATTTCATATCATTCATTTATTCAGTACAATTTTGTCTTGCAGGGTTGCGCCCGTCCTGTTCGTATTCTGGAAGGTTTTCCGTCGCACAACGGTGAGTTCCTCAGACGGGCGTGGTGACTGAATCTAATGTTCGATCCAGTGGCAGCGGGCGGAGGATGTCACTTTCTTTGCACAGGAACGGGCCGCGGTGGATCTTTATGAAGATAAATACGAAGCAGATCACGAGCGTCAGCGTTCAAGTATCTTCGCGTCAATTGGCGATTTCTCTTTACGTAGACCGTATTTACAAGGAACTTCTCACTTATTTTACGGACAATGTATATGTAAACTGGTAATCACTGCATACATATCAAAGAAAACCCAATACCGGTACATTGAAACAAGTATGTTGATTCTTTGCTTATATTGTCCCGGGACGTATGGTTTGGCCAATCAGGAACGCCAAGAGTACACAGCATAGCCATCTGATGACCCGCACTCAATATCGATGGCATGTGCTTTTGCGTACACCCTTAATGAAAGAAGTGGGGACGCGTAAATTCCACCAAATACAACATGAAAATGAACACAGTATCAGCCCTGTATCGTCCTACATTCCAAAGTTGAATGGGTTATGGATTACTCTGAACAATTTAACGACAATTCGGGCGACAAACCAGACGCGCACCTGAGTGAGGACCCCTCTGAGATATGCGCCTAGAAGGAATATTAATCAACGAAAGAAAATTTAGAGGAAAGAGAGAAGACATGCCAGAGAGCTTTGGGTTTCTCTGCTGGGACCCTTGTCCGGCGGCCTGAGAGTAGAATATGTAGTCAACCAATCACAAGTCAAGTAGGACGAGGAACGACGCACGTCGTACGCGACATTGATCAAACCGAAGCGAACGTTATAGCCATCGCTCCACTCAAAATTCTGTTTGCGGAGTCAGATGCCAAACTCTTTTCGTAGACAGAATGCGCTAACATCGAGACAGCTCCAGGGGATAAATCCCACCAAGGCAACCCCTCGTCAATGGCTGCTTCATAGCCACCATAACGCCGCGGTACTAGATCATGTCGATCAGCCGTGTATTCGAGTTAACACAAGAAGAAATAGACGCACCCACGCAATACGGTCGACGTCCTCCAAAACCTGTGCAAGCGGCAGATTCGTCTCATTCACACACCCATGCCCGTCTCCGAGATCAAAATATTTGTCGCGTTGTAATGTTCCGCGAGATATTTGATGCCCCCGTAGATCGTCGAGAGCGGGGCGTCAAAATTCCAGTCACTTGCTGTGGGGCGTCCGATGTCGATCCCCGTGCGCGGGTCTTGCTGGTATGTGTCCGTGCATTCTGGGTAACTGTCACTGGATGGCGTGCAGTCCTGCGTGACTGTGACCCATTGAGAGGTGTAGAAGTCGAGACCTGAATACCGGCCACTCAGTACGGTTCGGTATGTGTGTGGACGACGATGATGACTCACCTATGAAATCAACAGATCCTTTCAGAAGTTCTTTCTCTTCCGCCGTGAACTTCATTGGCGGCGCCCCACTGGCAACCACAGAAGGAGGATAGTCGCCCGTGTAGAGTGGTGCCACATCCCATCCAACTTCCTGCAAAAACAGGGCGCGCATCAAACGCCGTCACTTGCTACGAAAAACGACCCACAAAGTCCATCGCACGCGCCGCGGCTGCCTGATCGGCGGCACTGGTGGAATTCAGCGGGAGTGACACTCCACCATCGACCTTGATTCCGATTTGCCCCTTGTAGCCGCCTTGACGTATTCGTCGACCGCAGCGGCATGCGCTAGGAGCGCATGGTGCATGCATGTGTATTGATCTTTGTATGTTCCCTTGACCCCAGGAGCGGAAACAGGTGAAGAGCCGAAGCCTTCTGTACAACTGCCAAATGCCATTCACATTAATGGACATTGTTCGCAGAGGGGCAGGTGAACCTACAAAGTTCGTGGCTACGATCGGCCGAACTACCTTTTAACAAATGGAGGTTATGGACTGCAGGTCGTACAGACAGACCTCGTTCATAGTCACCTGCGAGCGGGCAGAAAGATGAGTTATGCTGCGGGAAATAAATATTCGGCCGCGCATTACCCACCCAATGGGAACAGTCGTCGCCCAACGCTTGGAAAACTGCGCGCGCGTATGCACGGAAATCATCCACGATTTGGGGCTGAGCCAACTGCCAAAAGCCATTACTTTCACAAAAGGACAACTGCGTACCATTTCCCTTACCCGCCATACTGGTCCTGAAAGAATCATTAGATTTATTATAATCGCAGTGACACTAATCGACAAACTTGTAATGATTGCGGCAAGTCCCAGTGATACAGTGTCTGCACCGATCATCAGCCCATTTCAGATGTTGATGGACGAAACGTACGCAGATATTCGACATCCCCGACGCGTTGCTGGCCCGTATGACGTTCTGGTAGAAATTTAACCCCTTCTCGTTCAGCGGCCCCCTCCCCGCAGGCATAATCCGCGTCCACGCGATCGTGAAATCATACGTGCCCACGCCAAGGGCCTTGCGGAAAAGTGGTATGTCTTGCGGGTATGAATAATAAAAGTTGTCCGCGACATCGCCTGTCGCGCCGTACGTGATGTCATTCGTGGCCTTGTTGTGCACAAAATGGTCCCAGATGGAGGGGGACTTGCCGTCGACGTTCCAGGCGCCTTCGATCTGGTGGTGTATCCGCCCGCGTTGAGAGCTTAGGTGAAACGAGGAAGAATTTTTCAACCCTACCTGGTAGGCGGAAGTAGCGCAACCGTAGATAAAGCCGTCCGGAAGACGTTCGCCGTCGAGGTAAAGCTGCTGCGACGCTACTGCTCCCAGTGGGCTCACCAGAGTGCCTAGGACGAGAAAAGACAGCATGAATGAAGAAACGCGTGCCAGTGGGTGGCAAGAGCGTGGATGCATTCACTGCAGCATCCTCCATTTATACTGCTGTAATCATCTGGGGTTACTTTGATCGTGTCAACTTCGAACGCTTGCTTCTATCCTGCACCGAACGTACCGAACTTCGTCGCCGAATTCGAAGCTGCCCAGTGTCAGGACCCATGCCGTTCCAAAGGAACTACAGCAAGAACTGAAGCTTGTGGCACCGGTCCGACATGGGCGACTTTGGCTTGGGGCGGCACGAGGACTGACTTCATTTCCACGGCCGAGACAGTGTTGCCGGCGACGAATGAAATCGCCGGCGGTTCAGACGTGAAAAAATACGCAACGAAATTTGGAAAGAGAAAGAGAATACAGACGTGGCCGAGGTTGACTCGGCCTCGCAATCAGGAGCGCACGCGTCGGGGCTCAAGTGACTTTTTACCCCGATAATGAAGGAGATGTGACTTGGCCCTGAAAACCTTGTGGATCCAACAAGATTTAATATTTGTTTACACCTAAGCAGCTACAGCAGCCGCGGGGGCAGCTGGCGGGGGGTTAGCCGAGCTGCGACCCTCGACACGGACGTCGTATCCATATCCCGTGCCCGGTGCTCCAGGTACATCTCCAGGCCCGTCGTAATGCATCTGCGACACGTCGTAGTTGCCTAGAACACATAACGTTCTGAGTTTCCAACGCAAACGGATACGGAATTAGTATACCAATGAAGTGCCACCCATCTTCCTTGATGTGGTAGAGGTTGCAAGTGTTGCCGGAGAAGGCGTCACGGTGACCGGCGGCGTAGATGCTCCTCCTGCCGAGTTCCTGGGCTTCTGCGTCGGTAAGGTCCCAGTGATAACCCTGGTCAAGGACACCATAGGCGTGGGTGCTTCCCGAACCAACTGAGAATAGATTGCCCTTGAGGCGAGTTCCATCTGAATCGACATAGAATACCGCGGGGCCCTGGAAAAGTCGCGTAAGTTGAATGGATGAAAGAAAACAAACCACTCGCCGTCTTGTCCCAACCGCAGATCATGGTCCCCTGGCACAAATATCAATATTTGGAGGCTGGAAAAGGTCCAGTGACCTACCATGCTCAGGCCCATACCCTTGTAACTGTAAACCAGATTGCTGAGGTATTTGCTGGCTGCAGACACCGAAATACGCTCGCGGTTACGCAGTTCATGCAGCCGGCAATGAATGCCGAGGTACGTCTCCCAATACTGGCAGTCGGCTAACGACAACAGATGGTAAGAACAAAATAACAGTGAATAATTATTGACGCACCAGCACCGCCAGCCATGGTTCCGAGCAAATAAGGGTTGATTTCGATAACCTTTTTCACAGTCCCGGACGCTAGAATGTGTTCACATCTACAGAAACCGGCTAGAGGATAATTACACACCAACATAGCTTCCTGCGGTGGCCCTAGAATCGACAGCTACGATGACACCACCTTTGAATCGAAAAGCCAGGGTTGTAGTTCCGTGCTTGATCTTGATTCTGCAACTGGGGTCGGCGTGATCGTCTGTGTGCAGCCTCAAGAACGCGGATGGCTAGACCAGAAGTAACGCTGAGCATGTGAGACGGTGGTTGCACATTTGCTCACATCTGGCACGGCCGGAACAGAGAAGAGGGAACACCCTTGGCCAGACTTCCAAAGCCAGCCTCTGAGCCCCAGACAGAGTCGGAGAAGCTCTCTCATCAGCAGTCAAGTCCTGTGCTCTGCGAATCTCGCTCTGAGCACCCGTCGTAGAGAAACGTTCCGCAAATTGGTGTAACATCGTGGTCTGGGGGAAAGCCGCGTCACCTCGCGCGTTATTTGGCAAGACCGTCCCAGTGGCTGTACGCGACAATTACATTCCCGTGCCACCAGGTCAGGACCTTTGTAAAGAATTCGACTGTCTAACGACGCACCAGCTCTTAAGGTTCAAAATGCACGACTCTGCCTCTGCAAATTTGTAGATCGTCTACCCCAAAAATAATGATGGAAATATTCTCGCAGTGCTGTGCTTTAAGCGGTTTCCCCTGCACGTTAGCATGGCTATGCGCCTCTCCCAGGTGCGCGCGCCATGGCGGGCTTTGGTGCTCTCGATGCCGACTCTCTGGGCCTCATTCTCAATCCAGCTTGCTCAGCAAAACTCTCCACGCATCATATCCCAGCGTCAACTGCTACATCTGCACCTCGAACGATCGGATAAATGTCCACTCTCATTCGATGCAGATTTTGGCAAGCCGGAAACTTTTGTTCACGCAAAGGACATTCTTGTCTCGCTCGTAGATCATTCAACCAGGTGGCTGAACGTGAAGATGCCCTTCTGCAGTGTTTTCGCCTTCATATACCCCCGCTGAGTGGTCGGCTCGACCGCCTGGAATGTCTCGACTTGAGAATTCATGGAAACCCCGATCTGAAGCAAGGCGCAAATAGCCCTTACTTCCAAGTTGCCCCACAGTTGCGCCGCCTGGCGTTGGGGTCCTCTTTATCCGGCAAGATGCCCTTCCCGTCGACCCAACTCACCGTCCTACATTTGGGCGCCGCACCAACCATGGAGTTTTCCACTTCATGAAATCTGCCCCTGCCCGCAGCTTGCGACCTGATTTTGATCCATACTACGCTTTGAAACTTCCCGTCACTCCTGAAAGACTTCCTCCCCTCATCCATCTTCACACCCTGATCCTAGCCATCCGCGATGGCTTCAGCCACAACCCTATCATCGACGTGCTCGACCTCCTCACCGCTCCCTCCCTCCAAAACCTCGAAATTGTGGGCATTCGCGAAATCCAACTTCCGCGCCAGGCGTTTGCCTCATTTCTGGAGCGTTCTGGCTGCACACTGCAGACTCTAACCTTAACTTTCAAAGACAACCTTCCATTCCTCCCTCTGCAGCGCAATCTGCAGCAGTTATCTTCGTTGTCACATTTTGCCATCTTGGCTCGCGGGAAGCCAGGGGAGGTGGTCGATCAAATCCTGCGGTCGCTCACGGGCGAGGTAGACGGTGAACGTCTCCTTCCAAAACTGCTCAGCTTGAGCTTCAAGCCGCCAAGTTCCACCCGGCAGTAGTGGACTTTGTCGCGTCCCGACTTGTCGCGGACCCCCCTTGCTCTAGCAGGCTGGAAAGGTTGATTATGCACAACCCTCCACCGACCGGAGCTGCCCGCGAGCATCTCGAGTCGTTCCGCGAGCATGGGCTTGTTGTGTCGTATCTACCGCGTTATAAGCCATCCAGATCCGCCCTCTTTATTTAACTAGACCTGCTGTCCTAAAACCAGGAACGAAAGAAATACATACAGGGAAATAAAATAAACGCAATACAAAATATGCTGGGATGCACGTCAGACAGTGCGACTGAGATGCAGAAAAGTGTGCGCATACCTTGAACCAAAATCCATCGATACAATGAATATGTAGTAAATGTGCCTCCAAAAATTCACGACGACCCAGATTGAAAAAAAAATCAGGTCGGTCATTCATTCTTCTTCTTGTTCAGCCTCGGATCCTGGTTCCGATTGCGGAGGCTCGCATGCCGATTTCATATTCGTCGTCAGTGAGGTGAAGAAAAGCGGTAACTAGACGAAAAGTTGTGAGATCAGCGAGGCCCACTTCTAAAAAACCAACAAAAAATGACTGACTTGTTTGCGAGGGAACGTAAAGCCGTTGTTCAAGAACTGCAGCGCTTCGATGAAATCGGATGACTCTTTGTCGAGGTCCAAGGGGGTGTATTGTGCAGCCTGGTCAAGATCCTCTATAGATGCTACGGGCGCGGAAGCTTCAATCGGCTCATAGGTGAAGCGAAGCACAAAAGCGAGGCCTAATAGGTGGAAATTAGAACCTTCCCTCCATAGAAGATATTTTTTTGTTCGGCTCACTTCTGCTCTCTGTCACTCCTGCTTTATCGTGTGTGTATATGCAAGTCAAAGACCACTCGTCCAGCTTGAGATACTTGGACTCCTGCACTTTGATGTCCGTAATGAGCAGATTGGTCACATCTTCGTAGAAGCGCACGAGCGCCGAGTGCTTGGGGTCGTCTGAGCCGAGTACACCATTGGGCCCGCGGCCACGCAATGCGGACGGGGGATTGCGGACAGCAGCCTTTTGCGAGTTTTCTCGTTCAACCTTGATCTCGAACTGGAGATCGCTCTCTGTATGCGCACAAGTGTGAGAGTTGAAGTGAATAAGAGCCACGACGCTTACGCATTTGTTTGAGCTCGGTGATCTTGCGCTCCTTTTCAACCAGGAGCCGCTCCCGTTCGTCGGCCTTCCCTTTCCAGTACGCGACTTGTTCTTCAGCGGAGCGTTTTTCGGCATCCGCAGTCTCACGTGTAACCATGTGGATGACGGAGGTTTTGCCATCTCTCGATAACGGGTCTTTGAGAGCAAGCATTTCCGCTTGCTGTTTGATGAGTAGATCCTTCGCTAACAGCACCAATTAGCTTCAGAGAGTGGGGGTCATAATCGACTTACTTTGAATAATTTCTTCGTATTTCTCCATCTGGCGCTGCTGAAGCTCTTCCGCTTCAGTATGACGGACTCGATACGACTCTTCGAGTTGTTTTTCCAGATTTTTCATGTTGTTTTGAGCGTTGTCCAGCTGACGACGCAGACTTTCGATCCGTTTTGTCGCAGCAGTGGAACTGGCCACACGTCTCGACGGGGCAATCGTTCCGTTATTGGTCGTCGCGTTATTTATTGCACGAGCCGTAGCGGGTGCTCCGACATCATCATCATCATCGTCGATAACTTCAATTTCGGCGCGTGAGGGCTGGTTCTTGGCCGGCACCGAGTCCGCCTTTGCTTTGCCTTTTCCGGTTGCCCCTGATTTTGCTGCGGGACGCGACGCAGGCTTCCGCGTTGGCGGCGGGTCAACTTCCATGACTTCATCTTCTGCCCCGTCGGGAACCTTCTCTGTGAAATCATCGGACTCCTCCTCTTCGACCTCCTTGGCCTGTTTTCGCCGGGATTTTGAGGCCGGCTTGGAAGGTCCAGCGCGAGTACGGGTAACTTGAAAAAGAATATGGATGAGATTTAAACCCGATGGAAATAACGCGTACTTGCCTCTTTCAGAGCCGTCGCGGACATGGTTTCAAACAAAGGCGCTCAACACCATGTGTGACCTCGGAGTCACATTCTCGATCACGAGGCTTTCGCGCTTGCGTGTGATCCTGCGATGACGACACTTTCAAGTACTCCATTTAGATTTCGGGCGGGTTCAGATACTGACTCTCGACTTCAACCGCAATGCAGAACACAAAGGCACAACGGAAAGGCCACTTGGTCATGAACTCTCTCCTCTCTAGTCCCCTCCACGATGCTCACAATCAGCTCTGGAAGGCTCTCTTGCCTCTTGCTCCTTCCGCGCCCTCACTTCCGACGACCTAGCTGCTGCTGATCCCGCTCTCACTGTCTGGGAAACCGCACCGACTCCATAACCATCTTAGCGAACGACAATAGTGATGGAGACCGGCCAAATGTGCGGACTTTGTTCTTCTCGTGCCTCACCATGCGAATTGACGAAAACAGACGAATCTGTTGCTGGTCGAAGCCATGCTGCGGTTCTGTGAGTATGGAGCGGGTATACCAGACATTGGCGGTACAGACCAGACGGAAGATCTTCGTCAACGTTTCGTCAGACTGAAGCGTCACATTGAGAAGGCCCTTCTCTCCGAAGCACGGTCCGATGAGAGGCTAGAACGTCAGGACAGGAGTGACGCCCAGTGAGCCTCGTGAAGAAACTCCACGGCTTTACTGACTTTGGTCTAGATGCGATCTCGATCTTGTGCGGGACTGGGCAAGTGAGATCCGTCAAGAATTGCTCGAACCGGGGCAACGAACACAGCATGTACGTGCTTCATCCGGAGAGCGCTGCAAAAAACTCATTCTCTCAGTGGAATCACGATTCGCTACCTTGGATATTGGGATACCTTACCACTTGGGAAGACATCGAATTTTCATTTCTTAGTGTTTGTCTTTAAATTCTTCCTTCGCTCTCTCGGCTCACCACGTCACAGGGGTCCGGAATAACGTTGGTGATGAGGGACATTATCCAGGCGCCTACTATTCCCCTCATTTCATACATGCAGCCCATCCGAAGCTGGGCCACATCTATTCTGAATCGTTGGAAATTGCGTCCCGAAGTCGATGCTCTATCTTCCGACGAAAAGACCCATCTTGGACTGGACATACACCTTCCTTCCAATACACCATCGCCTTCAACAGATACCGACTCTACACCTACGATTTTTTACCGTGTCGGAGAAATTGCGGGCGACTTCGAGGAGCTGAAAGACGCTCTTGCCGACAAAACTACTGCAGACCTTTCCCGAATCTTCCGCGCGTTGGACAAATTGGAGGCTTGGAAAGCTGAAACCGAACCACTTGCTGTAAAACCCAGTCGCTTTTCTTGCAAACACATTTCTGATATTTTATTCAGGCTCAGTGCATTCGAGACGCACTCTCGCGTTTGCAAACCACTCCGGGCCTCCGCCACCCTGCAAAGGAGGTGGGCGACCGAATGTACAGCGTCATAGCGGCATTTACCAATCCAAACGCGCACCTTCAACGCCAAGTAACGGGTTTCTCATACTACGATTCTCCATCCCATTCCCCACTTCACCTCACTTTCCGTGACAAGAAGTCGATCCCCGGAGCCACTCCAGGGATGCGCGCATTTGGACGAAAAACGTCAGACGATCGAATTTGGCACGACATCGCCGTTGAAACGAACGCAACGGATCCAATCAACCTTCTCTTCAGCCAATTCATCTCCGCAGCCAATGCGCAACACCAACACCCCCTCGCCCCCATAACGAATTTTAGCTTCACTTCAACGCCGGACGGCAAGACCAACGAGGAAGCCCAGGAATTAAAAGGACGCTCGTGGGAGGTTTCACCTGGTCGATTTGTTCAAGGCCAAGTCAAAGACCTTCGCATCACCGACAGCCACATCGTGTACTATACTCGCAGCCCCTTCAGTCGCGTGTCGGTTTCAGAACTCACCATGAAGCTGCCCCAGGAACGCATTCTGCCGCCATCCTGTGTCGCTCCAGCGCATTGGATCCATCCGTCAGACCCGCCTGGTGGCGAGGCGCTTTGGGAACGTTTACCATCCCTAGCTTTCGTCGGGAATGGTCATGATCTCTACCCGGGTGCGACTTCGCCTCCTGCTATCGCAAGCCACATATATGTTCCTCGGTCGTTTGAACGATTGGGTCTATATGCCCCTACTGCGTATCACCACGAAGTCACCAAGGACTGCACCCTTGTCAAATGGGAGCCGCCTCTTACCGTTGCCCAGGCGCGTGCATTGCTTGGACGAGCGATTCAATACGAAGTACCGATGGTTCCGCTCCCTCCGCTCCCTGAAGGCGCCCGCCCGAAGAAAAAAAGACGCGAGGACCCGCCACCGATCTATTGGGGGGTTGTTTGGGGCGTGAATGACGCTGACCCAGCAGCTTTGGAGCTCAGGATTTTCACCGGGGGCCAGCACCAAGAGGCACCCGCTACGCTGACAGTCGGAGGACCATGCGCAGTGCCCACGAATCGTATAGATACAAACTCCCCCTTTACTCCCAAGTGGGTGGGTGCTCTCGAGCTTGTCGATGAGCCCGAGACTTCTGCAGCTGAGCTACCATGATGTGTAACCTTTGAAATTGTATACACATAGTATCGTGTTGCCTGACTTGGAATCGCGATGAGGCACAGGCAGTCGTTAAAATTTTCGCAGCAGCGGCACATTACATATTACTGTTCAACTGCGTAATTTCTGTCATGTCCACATTACTTGTGTCCCAACGACAAGCCGCTCCATTGACCTTGTCCATCCATTCTCGGAAGTATGGATCTTCCACAGGGGGAGCGGAATCCGCCTGCAGGAGACACTCGGTGATTCTTATCCCGGAGCCGTCGAGCATATTCCACCAAAGTGTTGTATCTTTCCGCGTCGTCTGAATCAAAACAGCAAGAGCAGCCGTGAGATTCGTAATCGAATTCTTCCGAAGGGGGAGGAGCGACAGCTGGTTTGATCAGAACCAGTTCGACGGTCGAGGGTAACTTGGTTATCCTGGGACTCGAATTGGGCACCATCAGCCCCAGGGCGCTTTCCAAGTGGGTGATGACCGCCTCGTCTTGATTCAACTGCGACAATCGCAGGTGGGTAAGCGAAGGAGCGAAGTGGGGGATGCCGTTTTCGAAGAAATCCTCCGGATTGTGCAATGCCAATTGGTCGGCCGTGGCCACGACATGGAGATAACGGAGCGAATGGGTAGGTTCCAGCACGGGGATATGATCATCGTGAGGATGCTCGTTGGGATAAAGAGGGAAGCCGCAGCGCGTGGTAAGATCCGCCATTTATGAAAAGATAGCGAGTCTTCAATTAGATATTAGGGGATTGAGTTATGAGTCGTGCGAAGCCCAGGATCTGCGCACGACCCACGAGAACAATGCTCGTGTATTTGGCCAGTTCAGAGGTTTGCTGGATGTACCTCGAGACGAGGCTAAGCGACCGTCCAGTGTAGCCTGAATCGCGGCATGCAAAATCGAAGATGTGAGCACAGATTTCGGGAGGGCATTGGTCGAGAGTGAGATATAAAGACCAGGGTCAAGGCCAGAAAAAATAGGCTGACGAGTGATCGAAAATGTGAGTCGAGAGCATCAACTCGGAGCCGCGCTCTTGATTCTCGAACAACGATTTCCTTTTCTGAAGTGAGTAGAGCAGGGTGCCATGTGTACATTGGAGGGAGACACTAAACTCCACACCCAACGTAGGCGTGAACAGCGAGCGACCTGTCAGCACCCAAACGCAGTGTCGGCAAAATCATCCGATGAGATCCAAGCACAGTGGCGTTTTAGCGAGGATTCCGCTTTCAACATGTGGACTGGAGGAGGAGGAACACCACGACGTTCCGGTTTCCTACTTATCTCGCATATTTCGCAGCGCAGCGATTTTGTGAGTAGGCTCGGCCTAAATTAGGTGCACGGGAGGGAAATGATAAACTCTGGCCGAATAACGGACATGGTGGTTGGGCTTTCGGTGAGAGACATGGTGGTTGGCTTTGGGACTTTGTTGCATCACGGTTGATGTCATGATGGCCAACTGTCAAAGTTCAAACCGATAATATATTATCCGATAAATGCCGTTTTCTCTCATGTCACGACGCCACAGAGACCTTCCAGAAAAGTCCTGAATTGAATTCAACGGGGATCTTAGTCCTACAACCAAACATTCTGCAAAAGATCCTACTGCGGACTGGATCCTGTGCACTTTTCTGTTTTTGAATGTCCGAAACATGACTAACCATGGAGTGGTACCCGACTCCAACCTTCGTCCGGTATTAAACGGTATCTGAACGGGACATCGGAGCCTCAACTGCGGCGAGTTTCAGGGCTGCTCGAGTTTCGCTCTCCAGAGACCTTCAAGCGGCCGCCAAAAAAGTCTCCCACCGGGCTTCAAACACGCCGCGAAAGAAGGTCGGGCCTTCTCGGTCGATACACGACTTGGTGTGGCAGTGCATATCGTCATTATCGGCACTGCCATGCGCTCCTGATTTAAAGCTCTTTGACGCTTTCCTCTCGGCCTTTATTCTTCCCATGGCCCCCACAAGAACCGACTCTCAGCTCTCCGAGTCGTACATCCAAGATGCATTCCACAGCTACCTCAAGTCCTCTCTCACCCAGGCAAAGGCCGAGCGTTTACTCGACGCCGATGTATTGAGCAGTGCAGAGGGCGATCTAATGATTACTGGTCGGTAATTTATAAACCACTTGTCCCACGAACTAATTTCTCTGGTCTTCAGGACCTGCCCTTTGTCTCTACTTTGCTGCCCTACGATGCACAACAAATCCGCCCTCAGTACCCCTTCCGCGGCACAACAAGGGCGCACAACCAATGGAGCTCTCATATGACAATTGTCCTCGAGCATTTGTGTCCTTTTTGCATGTGTGGAGCAACACCGTACCGGCCGTCCAAGCCCTCGCACCAGAATACCAGGTATATATTTCCCTCACAATTGGTGCACGTCCGACATTAGTTCCCAGCACGATCTCGCACGCATGATCTGCAATCTTGAGCCCCTCGTCACCCCCGTGAAGCCAGCCTTGAATGGGATTGCAGCAGACTTGCGGGCCGTCGCAATTGAAATCAGCCAGCGGCGATCGTTCCAGGACCGCTACGCGGATGACTTGCAGGCTGCCCTTGACTCTGGTGCAGCCCCTTCTTCCCCGAGCCCGAAACGCGCCACATTCATCCCACCACCGTCCTACGACGCATCCCCTGCATCATCCGCGCAGTCGTCTCCCCGATCTTCCGTAGACGGTCATCAAGGCTCACCGCAATATGCCAACCACAACCTTCCTCCGCAATCACCTACTTTCCTCTCTCCGCCAGGCTCCTCCACCTCCACCTCTTCAGGTTTCCCTCCGCGCACCCCCTCTCCCACAATCCTCGCACACAACTCCCCCGCGATTGAATTCATCCGGGAAACGCTCTACGCGTCACTCGGCGACGCGCTCGACGAGCAGCCGTCTCTGCGCAGCCTGCTAAAGACGGACCCGCCGCGCGCGTACTTTGCCGCGGTCGCGTTCGCCGTACTCGACGTCGCGACTACCTCAATGACGCCCGAAGGCGCAGTCATCGGTGTACTCGGGCAGCCGCTCACTCTGGACAAATGCCCACCAGAGCTCAGACCATTCATGGCAGAGCTTGCGGCTATCGGGCGCGCGTCGCGCGAGCTGCAGGAGGAGGACGACGCGATCGCGATGAAGCACGCTGCGCGCGGGGAGGCCATTCCGCCGACGCGCATGGACCGCGTGCGCCTGATGCTCGAGCAGGGCGTCGGGTATACACAGGGCCGGCGGGATAACGAGGAGGGCCGGAGGAGCGTCGAGGGGCGCGCGGTGTCGTTCACCAATCGGGTCAATGCGCTCAGTTTGGCCATGACGAAGCTCAGGGCGTTCCGGGAGCGGCAGGAAGATGTGTTTAAAGTGTTGGCCGGAATTGGGGCCTGATGAGGCCGTTTCGTTCTTCATTCCTCTCTGGGTGCATCGGGGTCTTAATTCTGTTCTTGTCTTGTGCTTCGCCTCGTGCACCCAGTGCCTTGACATTCAAAAGTCTATAGCAGCTCATCTTGTATTTCTAAACATTGGAGCCAACCTTGTACTTATACCTTACTTAACACTTAGTGTATGTACGCAATAAATGCTTAACGCGAATCCCACGGGCGTGGACTGTTTGAAAGCTAAAAAAACGAACCTGTTGCTTTACCTCACTCGACATTCAGTGAGGATGAAGGAGGTATCGTTGTCGCAAGGATTGAAAAAAAAACAAGACAGAAAAAAGCGGTGGTCGACAGTTCTTTTGCTAAGTACAACAAATCACACATGGAACTAGGATAGCGTACATAGTTCCTTTGGAACGTGCGCTCTAACTACTGGCACATACAACCTCGATAGTGGAACGGGGGGTATGGCACCGCCGGAGGTACTATGTATACACAGACTGCTCTGGGAACAGCTTCAAGACATCTTGAATAGTCGGTCTCTGGGCTGGCTGAGTGGCCCAGCAGAGAACCAACAACGCCCACAGTTTGTCATCGAGACCTCGCTGTGTGACCCTGGGGTCCGTCGGTCTCGGAGGATGCTCTCCTTTGGCAGCTCGCATAACAACCTCTGGTGTGTGCTTGATGTTGCTGTACGGGTGCTCGTGCGTCAAGATCTGAGAGAAAAATAGCATCTGGCAAATCTCCAGTTCAAGAAACTGATATTTTACCTCAAGTACGGTCATCCCATAAGCGTAAACATCCGAACTCGGCGACAAAACGCCCTCGCCGATGCAGAGTTCAGGCGCAAACCAACGGTAAGAGTCGCCAACGCCGCGGCTCTGGCTGAAGGAGATTCCCGTGATGTCTTCGACAATCTATAAAAGAGATCTCGACGGTGACTCGACCGCTTGACGGTAAAGGTGAGAGGTAGACCCACGCGAGAAAAACCGAAGTCTGCGATGAGTGGGTTGCCAGTAACGTCAATGAGGACATTGGCCTAATTTTCATTTCCAGGTTGAGAGAATGGTCTGGAGAGCTGGTGTAAATACTTGCAGCTTTGATATCGCCGTGAACGACAGGAGGCTTCATACTGTGGAGGACTTGAAGGCCAAGAGCTACTCCTTTGACCTATGGCGATATTGTATGAGCATAATAAATGTGGCTAGAGAACAACAGGAAATTCACTAGCTTTAGGTAGTCAACCTTGTCGCCCGCGGTCTTGATATAGGTCAAGGCGGTCCCATTTGCCTATTGAAAGGGTAATCGGTGCCAAGAAACGAAAACTTGTTGGGCGCGAGGTACTGACCTGCCATGGGCTAACCATACATCTAGTAATTATGAGGATGACTGCAGTGGGGACAGAGGAAGGAACATACGGGAATGAACCGCCGTCAAGTTCGTGGCAGAAGCCATAGAATGGCAAGACATGCTTGCCCTGATCGATCTTCCACACTTCTTTCCAGACGTCACATTCTCTTCTAAAACGCTGGCATTGTGCGTTCGGTGTAAGATAAAAGGGAGCCTTGAGACGGCTTACGCGCATACTGTCTTCGGTCGAGTTGACAGCCCGGAGAACTTTGATATCGACTCTTTCCCGTCCAAGATACAGACCTTGAGAGAGGGTTTGGTTCTAGCCAAAAACAGGAGGAGACACTAGATGAACCTTGATATATGTCCATACCGCTCGTTCCACTTATGGGGAACTGCCCAACTCGAATGACCTCCCCAGAGCGAAGATGAAAGTCCGGCAGCAGTTCTTGACTCTTGAACTGCAAGTCGTACAGGTTACTGGATAATCCAGTGTATTGCTGATTCGCCATTCTAGTGTTGACCATCAGCTGAATAGCCATAGTCAATACTTCTCTCGTGTACGAGAATTAGAGCCTACCTCTTGCATCATGGCCATCATGCGTTGGATATCGATCCTCTGAGCCTATGATCCACAATGTTAGACACGCCGTGAAGTATGGAGGGCCGGAACGCGGACCTGCAATGCGGCGTTTGTGATTGTCTGCGAATTTTCGATTTTGACTAGGAAGGAGACGAGCTCCCGGTGATCCTCTTCAGTGACGAGCTTGAACTGTGCCTGCCAGTCATGGATTTCTGTTTGTGAAACGAACTGAGATTAATTTAGTGCGCGTTCATTCTTCCGTAAAACGCTAGCAGGTACTTGGAATGAAGTTATGCAATCTGTGAGCATATTGTGGCAGCTCTCGATGTCCTTGACTATCTCGTCCTGCCGAAGGAAACTTTGGACCTTATTCATATGCGCCCAGCCGTCCATTTTCGCATGAATTTTCTGGAGACATCTGCCGTCCAGGCTCGAGTTAGATTTTATTTGGTGTGCCTTCAGACCGCACATACTCGGTCACAGAGGCAAGGGCGGTGGTGACGTTTTCATTGGCGACCGCCTTGTCGTAGACTACCAACCCCAAGCGGTGACACCGATCGCGTAGTTGGCAGGCGGCATGTCTTACTCTCGAGTTAGCACGCGAGTTACTCGCGCCGCTGCGAGCATCGTCACACATACCGATTCTGTGGAACGTTCTGGCAAAGCTGGATTATGCCGCAGATTAGATCTGCTACAGGGCCCAATGCAGGCACCGGAGCGAATTGCGCAGTTATCTGCAGAGCGGTCTTCCCCAGAGAAGCAGCGACGTCGAGAGTGTTGGAGAGAGGAAACCGCGGCGCCGCCATGAGGGATGGTCAGAAAGGCTCGGTGGATCCAGAGGCGCTGACGCCGAGTCTTCGCATATAAGCCACCATGCTGTACTTATACATATACATATGCGGTGATTGTCAGCCCATGGCAGTTGCTTCTTCTCTGGATGGTTTTGACGCCCAGCCTGAGGTTCTTTGTTCGTGACCTGCCTTTGTTTCCCGCACACGCTATGCCTTTTAGCGCTACATGGTGCTTTTGGGCGGTCATGCGCTGAACCAAAGAAAGCTTGATGCGAATTCCGGGATGTTTGGATACTCGCAACGCGCGACCGTGCATACATACATACAGCAAGAAATTGAAATCGCATTTCGACGTATCAAAGTTTACGAGTCAGCATGATGGCCTCTCTTGCATATCGTCTCCCTGAAATCCGAAGACAGCCCTTCAGATCATGGATACTGGAGAGTCCAGTCCTACTTTGATGCTCGGAGGACCGTTAAAGTACGTGCATAGTAAGTATATAGCTCATTGTCCAAATAATTCCCAGCCGCCTCGCGACCAAGCGCGATAACGTGACCTTTCGGAGCGGGACCTCCGGCGGAGTTTGAACTCTGCTCTCTTGTCAGCCACTTCCATGTCTCTCTTGCTTCCTCCCACTATCTGGTGCTCTCCTTTCTTTTCCTCCCCCTCCCTCCTGTTCCTTCGACCTCCTTCGACCTCAAACTCAGCTAGGAAGGCCTCAAGACCCAACGCTGCGTGCCAATACTACTTCTCACCTGCTTCGCACCGCTCACGACGTCTCCTTCGCTGCAGATTCAGGCGGACTAATTTGCAGCAAGGAGACCGTTTCAGACCTCAAGACCTGGGATCTCGGACTCTCAAACTCAAGACCTCAAGCCCTCAAGACCTCTTCAAGACCTCAAGAGGCCCGCGTAGTGGATCTAGCCCGCTGTAAGTCCTTGATTATCGTCTATATCTGGCATATTCTCATGCGCGCTCTTCTACAGGAGGGGAGCTCAGCGTGTGCCGTGCAGAGCAGAGGGATGGTTGCGCGCGGGTTCTAGCCCCCTGTAAGCCCTTGTATTCCTACGCTACGCTCTTTCTATGCTCATGCAACTTCTGCAGGAGGGGAGCTCAGGGTGTGCCGTGCAGAGGTGGAGGGGTTGTGCTCGGGTTCTAGCCCCCTGTAGGTTTTCGAATTCTGCGCTTCTTCCACGCTGACGCAACTTTTGCAGGAGGGGAGCTCAGGGTGTGCCGTGCAGAGGTGGAGGGAGGGACGTCAACGGGGGAGGGGGTATGCTTTGGGGGTGGGGAGTGGGGGCAGGAGCGGGCGGGGATGCCATACTGACCAAACTCATTTTCTTCCCAATTCCTTTTGTTTAGGCTAGCTAAAAAGGTGGCCACCTTTACGTACGATTAATCCGCGGTGGAAGGATAGCAGGATGGCCTGGGCAGAATGGAAACTGTGGTGGGCTGCTGTGGAGGGCTAGGGCTTTGGTTGCCATTTGTAAAGTTTCCCCGCCTCGTCGCCACTGGTCTGCTTTCAATTCTTCTTCTTTACTCGTTGGTTAACACGTCTTTCGCAGCGTCCTGCCCATACTACCAGTCGCTCAACGTCTTAAACACAAACATTAGCGCTAGCTACAGTAATCGACCAGCCACCAAAACCCGGCAGTGACGCAGTGTAAGTTAACCCACTCAGACGAGGCGGTGGTTCGAATCTCAGACGTCGGCGGTCGTAAGCAGTAATTTGTCTCCCCACCATTCAGCGCTGACCATCTCTGCTCACACCAGTCGAGGCACGGCACAAATATTCCTGGCTCTCCGCCGATTTGCCAAAATATCATCATTTTTCGCAGTCGGGTTTCCCGCCTCGTCACCCCTGGTATGCTTTCAACTCGCTGTATTTAGTGCATCTCTAAGGCTCCCCGCAGAGTCCTGCCGCGTGCTCTTCGGTCGTGCCAACTCACAAACACTGCTCGAATCATGCCATCATCATCTTCTGGCGCGCATCCAACCTGACAAATAATCCAGCAAGACGAGGCGGTGGAATCTCACGTTCGCAGTTGTAAGCAGAACGACTCGTTTACCATGTCTATAATTCCTAACTCTCTACACTAGCCGAAATATCAAATAAACTGCTGGCTTTCATCCAATTAGATTCCCCGCTTGGTCGTCCCTGGTATGCTTTCCATCGGCGGCGCTTAATCTTTCGCTAATGTGTCTCTCAGAGCGTCGCCACATACATGCTCCTCGGTCGCGCCAACCTCAAACAAATCACGAATAACACAATCACTGACGTTGGAAGTACTCGCCACCGAATCGCAATCTCCAAGAGACGGCGACGGCTGAACATGAAACCCAGACGAGGCAGGGGCTCCGGTGGCGGTAACAAGCATGAACACAATCCGCCCACGACCAGCAAAGCGTACATACCACCGGCGCGAGAGGTTTTTGGTTGCCACAAACAAAACTGCTGGCTCTTGACCGTCTGGCCTACATCCACCGAACTCCGCAGCAGTCTCAACGTTTCCCCGTTATTCCGAACCCTATGCGTTCCAATCATTTGCCTCCACTTCATCCACACCGACACCTCCATACCCGCGCAAGCCACGAAATCCTTCTTTTGCCATGAACGAAATTTATTATCCACCGTCCCGCCAACATTACATCCCAGACCCTCGACTGCAATCGAATCCTCTCATTGAAAACGCATCAAAAACATCCACGACATCGGCACAATTTCCAGTTTCGGTTTACTTAGAATTTAGTTAGATATTTAGTTTAAATTCTAGATAGTTCGTGGGGGGGCGGGCACGTTTCTCTGGGCCGGGCAACCTAGGTAAAAACCTCTTCGGACGCTGGAGGCGCACTTGCATTGATTTCATCTGGCTCTGGGGACCATCGTCTTGGTACGCCTTTTTTTCCTCCTCGCGTTCGCTATCTGACGTTCAGTAGTTGTCTATGACTGGCGTACCGCACCCCTACGTGTCAGATTTTGGGTCTGCTATCGTCTTTGTACGCAGTTTCCCCCTTTTTTATGCTCGTTATCTCATGTCTGAATCCAGCAGTCGTCCAGCAGTTGACCATAATGTCTTTGACGGCGCGCAAAGCAACACATCTCACAAATCCGACTTCCGCTTTATCACTATTGTTGGCACTCGGGAGTTGAACGCATAACCGCAAAACCCTTGTACCACCGCGGTTGGCGTCCTGGGCTCGGAGGCACGACCGCGGCACGACTCGTACAACCGACATTACCACACGATTCAACCCACTCGTCTTGCTATTTCGATGGCTCCGACGCAAAATGGTACCAATCCAGCTCACAAAGCCAACCTCCGCTACTATATTGCTGGCACTCGGGAATCAAGCGCATAACCGCAAAACACTTGTACCACCCGCCGCCGGGGTCCTTGGCTCGGAGGCACGACCGCGGCACGGATCACACCACCCTACACAATTCACCTCACTCGTCTTACTATTTCGATGGCTCCGACGCAAAATGGTACAAACTCACTTTGCCATCTTTGGTTGCGTCTCCACCTCATATCTGGTTGTGCCACAATCGTTTTCGCCCGAACACCGACGCACTCCTTCCGTCATTCGAAATCCATGTTCGCGAACCTCGCCAATCTTATTCCCTTCTGCGAAGCCTCCCGCATAGCCTCATGCAGCCAAGCTGTAAAGTCCCCAACTCATGCCTATTCACGTCCGACGCGCTCCTTCCGTCATTCGAAATTCGTGTTCGCGAGCCTCGCCAATCCCATTACCGGCTCTGCAAAGCCTCGCGCCTCATACAACCAAGCTGTAAAGCCCCCAACTCATGCCCCCAACTCATGCCTATTCACGTCGCTCCCAAACGGCGACGTCACGACAGGCTTCTGCTTATCTTCTCTCACCAGCACCTCTGCTCGTCCCTTCCGAACGTCATGGTCAAACTCTCTGGTTCGCGCCGACGTGCCACCACCCTCTCTTCAGCTTAAGCAGTCAGCGACATTATCATACTCAAGTTCCTCGGAACCATCGTCCACCGTTGTCCCGCCCCGCCCAACACTCGAGACCCGACCCAAGAGCTGCCCGCCCGTCCCATGATGTAGGTAGAAATGTAGATATTATGAGTTGGTGCCAATGTCGAAACAAATGTAATCTTTCACGCCTTCTAGCATGTCCGAACTTTGAGCGCTATGCATAATCCTTTGGAAGGAACACAACGTTGAAGGTCGCCCTTTATTCAGTCAGGTTGTGGATTCAAATCAGCGGACCAAGTTTGGGCTGAGACGAGCCGAGACGTTTTTCTGCAGACCAAGATCATCATAAATACCCAGACGACAAAGAGTACGGAAAGCAGAGTAGCGGGCTAGTTATTTTGAAGGGGCGAGATCGTGACGGTTACTTGAGGACTGACGCTGTACCCGTTCACTTTCAGTATCCATTGTATGCAGAGGAAGTCTCGCTGAGTAGATCAATTCCGTTAAACCTTTCGCCTCAGGATATTCCGCCAGATGGAGTCCACGCAAGTTGACTTCCGTTCGTCTGCCTCAGGGATACTATGCAGAGTGAATGAGAAATGAGATTTCAGAGTTAGCTATGTATGTGGTTGAGAAGTGACGTGTACGATGGATTACTTCAACTTGAGTCGCGTCTACTAAAAGCTCTGGTTAGTCGCGGCGCCGATGGTTAGCGAGGGGAATCGCACCTTTCTCAGTTTCCGCAGCTTGTGCTTCTTCATCTTCTTTCGTCGTTTTCTCTTTACGCTATCCGCGAGGATGTCCTCCCACTCCTGATTCCACTCCTCCGCGCGCAAATCCTGCGCGGCCGAGTCTACATCGAGCCCCAGCCGCCGCAGCGTGTTCTCCCACGACACGGTCGCCCTGCGCGCGTCATGGTCAGCGCGCGCGTGAGCTGGTGCGCGGCCTCCGCGTCGGGGTCAACAGTCATGTGCAGGAGGATGTTTTAAACAACGCGTAGATTCGAGTTCGACGCGTAGCTCGCCAGGAATTTTTGATCCAAGTTTCTCGTTTGGGAACTTGAGAATCGGGATTGACGAGGTGGCTATCTTTTCTGCGAGTAGTATCGTTTTTCTCTCCTCGAGCGAAAGACCCCAAGGACGGAGAAGGGCCAATCAGCAGCGGGAATAGGTTTCGGCGTAGCATCCCTGGGCTCTTCAGAGCTCAGCAGGCTGGGAGAGGCGTATAAATCAAGCGAGGCACGAACTACAACTGATTCTCTGTCAAAAGAGACTATGGATCGCGCGAGAGGGCGAGCGCGATAACGTGACATTTCCGAACGGAGCGTTAAGCGGAGTCTGAATACACTGATGGCTTCCTCTCTCCTGTCAGCCACTTCCATGTCTCTCTTGCTTCCTCCCACCATCTTGCGCTCCCCTTCTTCCCTTCCATTTCTGCTCCTTCGATTTCAAGCTCATCTCAAAAGGCCTCAGGACCACGCTGCGTGCCAATACTTCTCGCGTGCTTCGCACTACTCACGACGTCTCCTTCGCCGCAGATTCAGGCGGACTAATCTGCAGCAAGGAGACCGTTTCAGACCTCAAGACCCTGGATCTCCGACTCTCAAGCTCAAGACCTCAAGCCCTCAAGACCTCTTCAAGACCTCAAGAGGCCCGCGTAGTGGATCTAGCCCGCTGTAAGTCCTTGATTATCGTCTATATCTGGCATATTCTCATGCGCGCTCTTCTACAGGAGGGGAGCTCAGCGTGTGCCGTGCAGAGCAGAGGGATGGTTGCGCGCGGGTTCTAGCCCCCTGTAAGCCCTTGTATTCCTACGCTACGCTCTTTCTATGCTCATGCAACTTCTGCAGGAGGGGAGCTCAGGGTGTGCCGTGCAGAGGTGGAGGGGTTGTGCTCGGGTTCTAGCCCCCTGTAGGTTTTCGAATTCTGCGCTTCTTCCACGCTGACGCAACTTTTGCAGGAGGGGAGCTCAGGGTGTGCCGTGCAGAGGTGGAGGGAGGGACGTCAACGGGGGAGGGGGTATGCTTTGGGGGTGGGGAGTGGGGGCAGGAGCGGGCGGGGATGCCATACTAACCAAACTCATTTTCTTCCCCATTCCTTTTGTTTAGGCTAGCTAAAAAGGTGGCCACCTTTATGTACGATTAATCCGCGGTGGAAGGATAGCAGGATGGCCTGGGCAGAATGGGGACTGTGTTAGGTTACTGTGGAGGGCTAGGGCTTTGGTTGCCATTTGTAAAGTTTCCCCGCCTCGTCGCCACTGGTCTGCTTTCAATTCTTTTTCTTCACTCATTGGTTAACGCGCCTTTCGCAGTGTCATGCCATACTATTAGTTGCTCAACGTCCTAAACACAAAAACATTAGCGCTACGGTAATCGACCTGCCACCAAAACTCGGCAGTGACACAGTGTAACCCACTCAGACGAGGCGGTAGTTCGAATATCAGAGGTCGGCGTCGTAAGCAGTGATCCGTTTCCCAGACCTTTTAGCGCTGACCGGCTGCGCTCATATCAGTCGAGACACCAGACAAACTCCTGGCTCTCCGCCGATGGCCACAATCTCATCATGTCTTGCAATCGGATTTCCCGCTTCGTCGCCCCTGGTATGCTTACAATTCATTGTCTTTAGCCCATCACTAAGGCTCCCCGCAGAGTCCTACTATACTCTTCGGTCGCGCCAACTCACGAACACTGCACAAATCATGCCATCATCATCATCATCTTTTGGCGCGCACCCAACCTGACGAATAATCCAGCAAGACGAGGCGGTGGTTCGAACCTCACACGTTTTCAGCTGTAAGCAGAACGGCTCGTTTACCACGTTAATAATTCCTAACTATCTCGACTAGCCGAAATATCTAAAAACACCAAATAAACTCTTTACTCCTCGGTCGCGGCAACGTCAAAATCACGAATAACGCAATCACTGACGTTGGAAGCACTCGCCACCCAACCGACATCTCCAGGAGACGGCGACGACTGAACATAAAACCAAGATGAAGCAGGGGCTCCGGTGGCGGTAACAAGCTGAAAAATCACCACACAATCTGCCCACGACCAGTAAAGCATACATACCACCAGCGCGAAAGGTTTCTGGTCGCCACAAACAAATCTCTTGGCTCTTGACCGTCTAGCCTAATATCCATCAATCTCTGCAACAGTCTCAACATTTTCTCCGTTGTCCCGAACTGGGTTCTAAACATTTTCATTCCAGTCATTCGCCTCCACTACATCCACACCGATACTCCACACTCACGCAAGCCCCGAAATTTGCCATCAACGAAATCTTTTATCCACCGTCAACTTTCGTACCTTTCATTGGCCTTGTCCAACCATCTTATCAACGAGGCCGACGCCACACCCCCCAACATTGCATCCCACAATCGAATCCTCTCATTGAAAACGCATCAAAAACATCCACGACATAATTTCCGGTTTCAGTTTACTTGGAATTTAGTTAGATATTAGTTTAGATTCTAGATAGTTCGTGGGGCGGGCGGGCACGTTTCTCTAGACCGGGCAACCTTGGCAACAACCTCTTCGCACATTGAAGGCGCACTTGTATTCTATCTGGCTCTGGGGACTATCGTCTTAGTACGCCGTTTTTCATCCCCGCGTTTGCTATCTGACGTTCAGCAGCTGTCTGTGACTGGCGTACTAGGTCCCAACGTATTCAATTAGATTCTGGCTCTATCGTCATAGTAAGTATTTTTCCCCTTTTTTATGTTCGTTATCTAATGTCCAGCAGTTGACCATAATATTTTGACCGCAACGCAAAGCAACCGCAACCCATCTCACAAAGCCGACTTCCGCTTCATCACTGTATTGATGGGACTCGAGATCGGAGGCATGACCGCGACACGTAAATTCTCCAAACCACTCCCACTTCATTACCCTATTGCTGGCACTCGAGAATCAGAGGCATGACCGCGACAGACAAATCGTACCAACCCACTTCTCCACGTTGGGATCCTTGGCTCGGAGGCATCACCGCGACACGGATCATTGCAATTCAGCCTACTCCTCTTGCTATTTCGATGGGTTCGACGCATACCCGCGCAAAATCGTGCCAACTCTACCACCTTGGTTGCGCCCCCACATTATATGGTTGTGCGACAATCGTTTTCATCCCGAACACCGACGCGCTGCCTTTATCATTCGAAATCGAGTTCGGTGGACCTCGTCAATCTTATTCCCGTCTCTGGGCTCTGCGCCGAGGCCTCGCGTCACCATAGCCCCCCTCCAGCCAAGTCGTAAAGCACCCGATTCATTCCTATTCACGTCGCTCCCAAACATCCATTTCGCGACCGGGTTCTGGCTCTATTCTCTCCAACCACACCTTTGCTTGTTCTTCCGAACGCCACAGCCAAATTCATCGTTGCTCTAGCTTGCACTCATGTGCAGCCCACTCTCTTCTTCATCCGACATTGCCACACTCGAGTTCCCCGAAACCACCATCCGCCTCTGTCCCGCCAACCAACGCTCGAACCCGACCCGAAAGCTGCCCGCCCGTACCCGCGATGTAGATAGAAATGTAGATAACTCAAGTTGCAAGTTGCTGTTGATGTCGAAACAGATGAAAATGTAACTTGTATTTTTGAACTCATGGCACAGTCGGTTCTCAACGTTTCTGTGCATTTGAGCTGAGACTTAAGTACAATCCGCGGAAAGTGTAGAAGCCGGAAATAGAAAAGAGACAGAGATCCGAGGGAAGAGAGAGAGCATGAAGAAAATCCGGAGATGAAAGACAAGCCATACAGTTGAAAGTGGGAATGCCTCCGGGAGAAAAGAAACCATAATAGCACTTGTTTGCAGGAAAGAAACGGTGGCTACGTGAACTTTGTGGGGACGCCGCGCAGCTTCCGGGAATCTCTGCCAGGGCGGGGTCAACGTTGGAAGTGAGGACAGCCTCGTCCTCGAGGCGCGGCTCGCTCGGGTGTTGTGCGCTTTGGTGTGGACAGCGGGCTGGAGCGAGTGGACTATGTCCTGTACCAAATTTGTGCGTGCGCGCGTGTAGGGATCCTGGAGCAATTCAGCGAGCTGGCGTGCCGTACTGGAGGAGCACGGAGACGAGGGTTTTGGAGTACGAAGGACGCGATTTCTTGACAGGCGACGCGTAGACGGTTTGTGGGACATCGTTCTCATCGTATTCGTGGTCGTTGTCGGACAAAAACGCGTCGGATGCGGAAGCTGGAGAGTCAAAAGAACACGACGGGATGTTCCGGCGCATCATTTTAATCACCCCATTGACCTGCGCGTCTCTTTCGTCAAGGCTCCTCGGTATTCTTTGTTTTCGCTGTCAATTGTCCTGGCCTCACACCCAATTCTCGCGTCTTGCCCTAATCACTAGCGCTACTTGCACAAAAGACCCGAGTCGCATAACGACCCTGCCATCTTCTCGTTCTTTAGCTACCGGTGAATGCCCTTTGTACTCATCCACTCCAAGGTCTTCTTTTCCTGATTCTTTCTACAGGCACTCGATCGCTTTCGGCCCTGTCGACTGATTCGACTCAACCTTGCAAACGAAAACCAACCTTACCTCGCTCGCCTCGGTGCTTCCCTCATTCTTCTCAATACCACAACTTTGAGCTCTCAGTACCCACACGCACCCCCATATGCTTGACCGACTCCCTCCTGAAATCTGCGCCCATATTTTTGATCTGGCATGCAGAGATACAGGTCAAACGGGACGCGCGCTTAGCCTTGTCTCGCGCTACATTCACCAAACCTCGGAACTGGCCCGATACATCAGCGTAGCCATCGTGGGTCGCACGCAGCTCCTCGCCTTCGCACGATTTCTCGAACGAGCCCCCACCCAGTTGAAGACGCACTATCTTTTCATAGACGGTCACGAAAGCAGCGCGGTGATGGACAAGTTTCTCAAGCGTGCATATGCCCGGCAGGATCTCGCACATTTGAATTATCAAGCCCTGACGCTGTCCGACAAGTGGGAAAGCGTGCGCGTGCCAGCGGCGAAGTTGCAAGAGGCGAAGGATGCGTGTGTGCGCGAAACTGCGAAAGTGAATTCATACCTCGACACATGGGGAGCAGAAGGCGCAAGTGCTGTCGAGAGCATCTTACGCGCCGTTTCCCCAACTCTCAGGATTTTGGATATCTCTCTCAATGAATTTGACGCCAAAATGATGCTGCACCCGATTTCTCTTCCTCGCTTGACGGACCTCACCACGCGCTGCGGCTCCCCTCTTCATACCACAAACGGCGGCTTCCCTCTTCATCCCATAAATGGCAACATCCCAGTGCTGGAACCCACTGACTCCCTCCGCTATCTTCATGTCGCGAATGCCCTTGAAGTTGTGGATGCGGATGCTGGTGGACTCGGAATGATGGAACGATTCTTCGAAAACGGCATCTCTTATTTCGCTCCCTCCCTCACCCACCTGCGATTGTCGCAGCTGACGCAAGACAAAGTGGTCATTACCCACTTGGACAGCGCGCTCGGATTGGGCCCACTATCCTATCCGAAGATAACTCAGCTGCCCTCGACCATCGAGCAAATCCTGCTCAAACCAGCCGTCGCGCCTCCCCCTGGCGGATGTGATTGCTGCGATGGTTCGGGTGGGTACTACGATATGTTGAAACACGCCAGACAGCTCAGGGATAAGGACCCTCGAGTACTATTATTGCAGGCCGACCCCACTTTTGCCGCAGGGGATGTGTATTTTCAAGAATGGTTGGAGAAGGTTGATGGTGGGGCATATCGTTGGGACACAAACAGCATCGATATGGCAAGCAGTCTGGATATTCCCAGCGGGGCGAGTGATTCGGAGTGGGATGAGGAATGGGAGTCGGAATGACTGGATTGCCGCTTAGGCAGTTTGCTGGAATCGACGGTAGTCAAATCTTGTTGGTGGTGCAGCTGCACACACATAGTGTTTTCTTGGGGCTCAAGCATCAACTGTGTGCATATTGTGGGTCGAATCGTTACCGTCCCCGTGTCGCTTCACGGGGAAGGGGTGCAGAAATTGCCGGAAGAGCGGGGCTACGCGGAAGTTTGGACTATTGAGAGGGTGACTCCGACGAGAGAAAGGGCTGAGTAAAGGTCTGGAAATATGTTGCTTCATAATGTCATTATGTTCTATGGATACATGCTGGGTGATTAGGTGGCGCCGCGGTAAGAGTGGGTATCGGTTTCTTGTCAGTCGGTTGGGGTCACAAAAAACATGGTCGCCTGTAAAATAGTCAATGGACGAAGATCCGGTATATTTTCTACTCACGACGCCCAAGGTCAATCAATCTTCGGTGTCGGACATCGCCTCTTCCCACTCCCTTCGCTGGCGTGCAGTCGAGAAAAAGAGGATGCATCTCTGCGAACAAATTAAGAGACGTATAGCCTGGCAATTATCGATGCCCACCATAATCGTTTTCCAGAAGGCGCGCGCGCGCGACCGCGGGGTGACTGGTTCGCGAGGCTAAAAATCGAGTCAGAGGCGGCCTACCACGCTGATCAAAACATACATCCAAGAACGCGTTTCTTCTTGGGCGGTGCACGCGAGGCATGTAAGGAATGGGGGCCTGTCGAGAGTACTCGTGAGGAGGTGTCATGAATGAGAACGGGTGGCTTTACTGTGCGAATAGAGGATGCGAGGGTTTGAGGGTAAGACATTTGGTACACGAGTGGTTGGGGATTGGGGCGTGATGGGTTTTATAGCAAGGAACCACATCGAGATTTAACAGCTTTTTTGCGGTCAGGCAGTGAAAAGTAATCAACCGAACCGGATCCCTTCAGCCGGGTTTGCAGGGTCCAGGGGATGCATATTCCCGCTTCCAAGTGGCAGAAGAAGAAGTGGGAAGCTCTGAGATTGATTCGTTAACGGCGGGATCCCCAACAAGCACCTTCTGATGATCTTGACGGTGGATTTTCTAGCGCCTTGTATGTCATAACGTTTCTTTCCCGTCCACTTTTTGGCTCGATCTGCCACCCACAAACATTTGCGTGTCATTTTTCGGTCTAGAAGACCTGACGAGCGAGCAGATAGATATGATCCTTGTGAAGACGCGGCTGTACCTGAGAAAGAAAGCAAGTCGAACGGAGGTAAATGATTTTCATTCAGAATGCAATGTTGATGACTGCTGAGTGAGATTCAACTAGATCCCCCCTGAGCGAGCCAGCGTGTCGCCACCGCTCGTGCCGAGTGATATGGATCCACCGCTAGGCAGCGACCACGTCGACATTCGATGAACCGTGCACCCACGAAACAGCCTCCAGTCCGACGCCACGACGGTGGCTGGGAAATTTGGGTTATCGCAATGAATCCAAGACACTATCGAGGTCAATCTGATACCCCTATGCTATATATGAATCCTGTGAAGTCTAGCATCAACTCTAGTTGCGGCGGTTCAAGAAAAATACCGACCGACGTCAAAAAGAACCTCCAGAAATTCCTCAAAAAAACCCAGAATCCTGCACCGCCCAACCGGGAGATGATTCAGCCCTTCGGAGAACTATTATCTCCTGTAGCGAAGCAAATCGTTATTCTTCTGGATGTACCGTCACGTGATCGATTTGCTGCCGGATAATTCAGAACTTGGACTGTCACTGACAGAAGAACGGCGGCCGAGTAGCAGCGTTATTTCTTGCGGAGAACGACATCTATAATTTGAGTAAGTCTGATTTTTTCAGGGGATTGGTTTCACTCACCGACCTTGTGCGGATTGCAAGAGCTTGTCGTACGAGTGCCAGCTCAAGAGGGGTTTACGACAGTCTGTACGGACAACTCCCAAGTATATTCCAGCTACTAGATGGGACGCCAATTTCGAACGGAAACGAGCAGAAATCCCTGTTGATTGGCCAAAAAGCATTTGCAAGTGTCTTTCGGAAAGCGTCGAATCATTGGTGACGGAATAGCATCGCAACGCGAAGAGAACTTTTCTGGGAACGCGCCAACACAGAAGGAGTGTTTCCACAGCGCGTCTTGTAACTGAAGATATATCCCTGGCGACTTGGAACACCGACGATAGCCCTCTAGATCCTGGCAGCATCTTGGAGGAGACGGATTGTCGTAGGCGCACTAGAAGCCAGTGATATCATTACCAGTTTCCCGGCAGCAGAATCCATAAATGTTACGCCATGAAAGACGATATTTGCGGCCTCCAGATTTCGGCAGTCAATCGAAATTGAAATTCCCCGTGGGGAAACCGAGCGACCAACAAGAATTCTCTTGGCGTAAAGCCAGGCAACACTGGCCGGATTTCAAGTCCATGGCCTCCAACTAAGGGCGACCGAGCCAAGGTTGCATGGAAGGAAGCGGGGAGGCGATAAACTGTCAGCTATCCTAGGATTCCTACATTCCACAAAAAAAAGTCAGGTAGCAGGGTAAATACCGAGTGCGAAGGCGCCGACGACGCGGTCCGGACTCGGTGCAGTGATCAATCGATCGGGATTTGAAATTTCGCCTCCGATGCCTTCTAGGGGTGCGCCTCGCGCACGCTGGTTGCCAAATTGGCATATTGTAATTCAACGTTTCGATTTCCTCAGTTCGCTGCCTCCGCGAACATTTTCAGCGCGTCGAGGGGTTAACGAATCGACTGCAGAGCGGCCTGCACGCTACAGGTATACATTACCTTCAGCCTACCAAATTACCTCCTGGAGTCTGCGCATATCTTCGCAGAGATACAAGCCACACTGTGCGGTCGTTTAGCCTCGTTGAGTCGAGGTAGATCCACCAAACCTCGGCACAATTAAAGCTAGATGCACAAACATTGCCCTCGTGGGTTTCCCGCGGATCCTCGCCTTCGCACGACCTTGTAGACCAATCTCCTGCCCGGTTGAAAACCCGCCATCTTTTCATACGCGGCCACGAAAGCAAACTGGAGATGGACGAGAGTTATACGCAAATGCGATGGAGGCACGGTTCACCTATACGAAATTGCGTGCGCGACCGCCCCCTGGGAGACGAAAAGGCAAAGTATGTGATGGAGCGCCAAGTTGCTCAGAAGGATTTAATACCTCTACACATTGGGACGAGACGGTGCGAGCGCCGATGAAGGCATGTTGCGCAGCCTTGCCCCGACTCTGGACATCTCAATGACTCCGCCGCCAAAATGATGTTGCACCCGATTTCGCTTCCTCGCTTAAATCTCATTACGTGCGGCGGCGGCTTTCCTCTTTATCCCGCTGGCGCTCCAGTGTTGGAGGCCATCTCCGCGCTTCATTATCTTCGTATCGTGCATAAGATCCATGGCGCTGTGTGGAACAATTCTTCGAAAACGGCATTTCTCGCTTCGCACCCTCCCTCACTCGTTTGCGTTGAGCTCGGACAAAGGGGTCATCACTCACGGAATCCGCACTCGGTCTCGGGGTTCCCACTTTCAAAGCGACCCAGTTGCCTTGAACCATTGAGCTAGTTCTGATCTAGCCAGCCATTGCTCACACGATCGAATATCACAAATTGCTGGAAAACTCCTGGACAAGGACCTCCGCGTGTCATTGCCCCAGGCGGATTCCGCTGTCCTTTGACTCAGGAGATCCGTATTTTTAAGACCGGACACCTAAGGTCGAGGGTCCCTAGCAGCATAGACGCGACAACCAGTGATTTTGCATCCTGCATCGCTCAGGCGGACTTCATTGCCAGCCTGCAGCAAGCCGCTTTGGAAGAAATGTTGGCAGAGCTTTCTGAGCTCCCGGCTAATCCGTGTGCACTGCCCAAGTTTCCATTAGCGGTGGATAACGGGGATTTATACCGGAGAAGAGAGAACTCGGACCAGATCCCATGTTTTATCCGTCTGGCCAGCCATGTGATGGGTTGCTTGAGAGGGTGTGCTATATGATCTTGGATTAACGGTGCAGTGAAGAGGGTGAGCAGCACCGTACAGGAAGGTCGTTCCGGATGAGGCGGCGCTGCCTCTTATGTGCCCGAGATCTACATTCATAAAAGTGGCGAGCTCGGCGAGGGTATGTGCGTAGCGGTAGTACACTCCCGGCTGATGTACTATACACTAGACATAGCTGGCATAAATTTATTCTGAGTCTTACTTATCCTGCGGACTGGCCACGCTCGCAACCGCTCGCAACCGTTTGCTTTACCGTTGGTCCACACCCAGACGACAAGCTACGACAAGTCGTCTCGGATGTTTATTAGTAGTCTGGTATTTCATTCATGCACCGAATAATTATAGTTATTATTTAATCATCATTTCCCTTTACGCAGCTACAACCACAGGCCACCCTGTGCTGAAGTCGAGGTAGTTGATGCCCAAGTAGCTCGGCCCGCCAAACGCGTTGTTAGGCACGTAGTGATACACCATGACGTCCCGTCCGCTGACTGGGTCGGCGAAGACGCTCTGTCCGCCAGGTGCGTAAATGTTGTCGTGTGAGGCGAGGACAATGGTGCCGGTACCGGGGTCGGTGAGGGGATTGCCCGCAGAGCCGTAGAAAGGGCCCTCGGCACTGGCGCCACGGCCGACGAGGATGCGGTACTCGGCGCCGACGGGTGGGCGAACTGTGGCCTGAAGGAAATCTTAGTGAGAGGAAGAGAAAGGAAGATAATATATATAGGCATACACCGATCAAGGGAGTGGTTCCATTTGAGAAGAAACAGTAGTAGAAGGCGACCGATGCAGGCTTGTAGACGAAGACACCCTCGGCGGCCCGGCCGCTGTTACCAGCGAGATGTGTTCCGGGGAGGGCAGACGCCTGATCATTCACATTTGGGTATATACCTAGGCATCGGAGGTCAAGATAGATGAACAGCAACTCGTGCTTGGATACATACCTATTTGATAGATACCATCCCAGTATGAACCGAATGAGCTTCGGAGCTAGGATGAACAGTGTATTTTTTCAGCTCTTGAACAAAACTCACAGCTTCAACCCATCATCATCGATGATATTGGGATCTATTGCGTTGTACACATCTCCCGTCACGGAGTCCATGACGAGTCCGAGGTCAGTCCACGTCCCAGCCACCATAGAAGGAGAAGTGGCGACGCCGATGGCAGAGTTCTGGCTCCCAAGCTCGGAGATGGCGTAGTAAACGGTATAGAGACCTATGTTTTAAGAGAGGCACCAGTCAGGACTGAAATTATAATGGCTGGAAACTAACCATCTATGAAGTTGACGTCGGGTGCCCAAACGTTGCAGTTTCCGGCCTGAGGAATTACGGAGCAGCCACTCGGAAGGACAGAACCGGCACTGGTCCATGGGCTTTATGGGTAACAATTAATTGGCACGCATACTTGAGGGGAGGCAGGGAAACGCACCCGGTGAGTGCAGGAGAGGTGTACATGCCAGCGCCTTTGCCGGTGTAGAAAACATAATAGAGGCGAGAGGCCGAGTTGTACCAAATTGAGGGATCGCGTACGGCTACGGTGGCTGGGGAAAGGGAGGTCACATCCTTGCGGAGAGCAGGGTAGGGGAAGGGAGCATACAACTTCCGGCAAGAGGGTTGGGCTGCGCCATAACCATGACGGCGGCCAAGAAAGTGGACAAGACTGTCGAGAACTTCATCGCGCACTTGGAGGAAAGTAGGACAAATGATTTGCTGAGGTAGGTAGGTCGGCACAGTCTTATATATTCCGTGAGATAGGCACAAGTCCGTGTATCCTTGGATTTACTGTCGATCTTCTTGATCATGAGTTCAGCGTGGATATGGTATATGCACAGATGGTTGGGAAGGTGCCATCATGGCCAGGGCCGTCCATATTCATGCTCTGATACGAGCTACTCTTATTTTCCAAAGCCCAGACTCGAGTATAAGCATATGCGCGGAGGTCAGGGTCGTCCATAGCTCTCTTCTGGCGTTTCTGTGCATCAGCAAGTTGGTGAAACCAGACGCGACTGTCGCCCTATGTCGCCCTATGTCACCCGAGATGCGCGTGTGTATTTGCAAGAAATTCACGAGCCGAAGTAAGTGAGCCAAAGATATTGTCGCCAAGTTTACATTATTGCAGACAAGCGCGATTTCAGTCAGCACTGGGCCGATTTAATCTTCCTCGTACAGCCACTGATAGCCATTGATCCGGACCATGTTGCCAATCATTGCGTCATCTTTCCCTGTGCCTGATCCGCGTCACGCCCAGCTTAAATTGTCACGGTGGTTGGGAATGTGCTGTAGGCGCTGAACTCGCCTTCACGTAGCACACGACGAAAACTTGACTTGACGAAGTTCTGCCACTCGCCAGATTGGTAGCCGCTGCCGAAATATTGTGGAACGCGCGCGGTGGTGCAGCAGCAACCAAGAACGCGTTCTTGTGACAATCCTGCACCTCATTTTCAATCTCCGACATCAATCACGGAATGTGCGGTCCGGATTGTCACGACGATCTTTTCCGATCTTTTCCGATCCTCGCCGCTTCCAGTGACCAGTCCTCCGTCGGATGGTCGGTCTTTGTGTGCGCCTATCCGCAAAAGAGAACCGAACTTGGTTCAAGTCGAGCCGGTTGGGGTTGATGCAAGATCGTGAGGTTACCATGGTAGAGAAAAAACCGTCCATGGCGGGGATTTCTTGCAGCTGAATTGCCTTGAGGCCAGGGTTGAGAGTGGTAGGAGAGAACTCAGAATCCGAGAGATGCTGAAGCAGCGCATCCATGCCTGAGACCGCAGGCCAACAAAAGATTCCAACGTATCACAAGCCCTGTGGAAATGGCGTGTCGTTAGACCGTGCGATGACCGCGAGAGGAATGGAAATGTCTCAAACTTATTTTTCGCACGGTTTCCCTCCCAAGCTATCGCGGTCCACACGTGACCGCGATGGCTCTTTCTTTTCCCTCCTTCTGGCTTTACCAGTTCGTTCATCAATCGTTCTCTGAATGTACGATCGCGGCTCAATTGATGAATTTGAGAGTTGGAAAATCATGCAACTGGCAAGACTCCGCTCATAGTAACGAGGGAATGACACAGTTCCATCTATCAACAACAACTCTATCATCTTATGGTGACCGCCGCCGAACCTCCTCGTGGAACTCAGCGCCTCCAGAACAGGATTGCGACAACCAAACGCCGTCGTCTTGATTGACCCAGTTATTTCTCATCTCCCACAAAGAAAAAGTTCTACTTCCATCGGCTGACTGTGGCCATTAGTTGTCGATAGTCGATAGGAATCCAGAGCTTTGTGCTGCAATCCCATGGAATTCTAGACTATGGAACCAAAAATCTATAGAGGCTGAGCGCTGATCATTGGCTGTGTTTTCTCTCGAACGGGCTTGGTTCTGGCAACGGTGGGCTAGTCCGTCCTGGTAACCGTCAAAAATCGATGTCGGCTGCTCGTTTTTATCATGGGTTTAATTTATATACGAGGACGGCATTCAATCTGTGGCTTTTTTCTCCCGTTCCTCCCCCCCCCTCCCCTTCTTCCCTGTGCCTGCAGTGCAGCGTAGATGGCTTTATTTCGGTGTCGCAAGTTTCTTGGTTGCGTGCCTCTCCGAATGGCTGTCTGGCTGCTTGCCCTCCTCGCCATTGTGGTAGGCGGGCTCGGATCTGCTGGAAGCTGGTTGGAGGTGAACTGGATGTGTGCGTTTTGAATTTTCTCCCTGCTATGCATATTCCCGCCTTGATTGTGCTGCTTTGATATTAGCACAACACCCGTTGGCCTCACGCGACAAAGCGGCGAAAATAATTCAAGCGGGTGTATTTTCTCTTCTCTTTCTCTTGTCCCTGTTCGGGTGCGTGCTCTCAGCCTTTTCATCTGGTGAGAGACAAACTAATCGTGCTTCTGGGATGCAGATTTTTCGCTGCTGTAACTGGGAAACGTGGTGTTGTCTACATTTACAGCAAATTCATCTTCATCACTGGACCCTTGATCATTCTCGCGCTCGGTTTCACGCTGTTCACGACACTCGACCCAGCCACCGATCCTGACGCAGTCCAAAATTGCTTGAATGGGACCACTAGCTCCATAATTACCCAATTCTGCAACCACGGACTGACCCTCGTCCGGATTCTGCCGATCGCCCTTCTGGGCGCTGCCTTGCTAATTCAATTCTGTGAGTGGAGTTGGTTGTTTAGCTTCTAATTACCGCTCATGCATTTTTCGCAGCCGCGTGGATCGTTGCGAGCAGCTATGGAGAGGAACGAGATAGAAAACATGATTTCTCCGACTCGGACCTTGAGTCGTCTCGCTCCATGTTGGAATTTCCAGAGCACCCGTTCGACCGGCGCAGGTGAACTACGACGGAAACAGACTTTGTATCACAGCTTTTGGGCCAGACTGCAAACAGGACATGGACAGTGTGTATCTACTTTACAACATCAAATGTAACCAGGAGGAAAGGAATTATTTGCTGAGCCTATGTATGGCAGATTCTACAGTGTCTCTGACTCTTTCGTTCGCGTTATATTGTCGTTTGTGGGAATGAACCGACGAAGATATTTCTCGATGTACGCCTTAGGTACGCCATCTGCCAGCGCATCCGCCATCGCGGAATTCATGCGAAAGATGTACTCCCTCTTGGGGGGCCTTCCGTCGTCCGTTCAACATCCACATACACCAATGCATCCACCATACACTTCCCCTGGCGCATCTCCCCGTAGTCGCGGCCGTTCTTCCCAGCAAAATACTCGACGGGGATAATCTGCTTCACGTAGTTCCTCGGGACAGCCTCGTAGCCGTCCAGCTTCTCCTCGTCCGCCGGACTCAACTCGTACAGCAGCGCCCACACCTCGTCCCCGTTGGACGGGAGGACGGTAGCGTAACCGGCCTCGTTGATTATCCAGCGCCTAATTCATAGCTACATGAAGACAATGGTATGAAGAACAGGGCATGTAGCTAACCAGTCAGGCAAACGGGCGGTCCCCAGGAATTTATTGTCCGGGCAACGCATGTCCATCTGATGTCTCCAGAGGTTGCTACCATAGCCGAAATATAGCGTTTTCGGGGAGGCCATGGGAGCTTTGGATGTTTCAGGGATCTGGTATTTGGACGCTCGCGCCACGAACTTGGACGAGACAGTACTGATTAATATTAATCGGCTCAAGCTACTTGGGCGAATCGATGCGATCAAAGGTCAAAGCGGGGATCACAGCACACTCAACGCCGGAGTTCCTTTAAGGCAATTATGGCGACACGGTTTAATCTGGGAGCTTTTCGATTTTTCCAGCGCATCATGTTCGACGCCTCGCGATCGTATGCTCAGGCTCTTGCGTCTGACGACGCAATACTCGTATTGTACACTATATACAACAACTACAATCCACACCCTCGTAAGTAATTTCATTGTGTTACAACACATCGACCTCCACCAGCCCTAACTCCAAATACGGCAGCGGATCCCCTTCGTCCTCGTCCCTACGGTCTTTCCCTGCGACGGGCACAGATTCCGGCGGGACAGGCATGCGCACAATAACACTAACTAGCACGCGCGCGAGGCCCAAATCCAAATCCAACCCCGAACCCGACATCGCGTCGGGCGCCCTTGGATCTAACTCCGCGCCCGAATGCACGTCGAGCGGGGGCGGGGGTGACGCCGCACTGACCCGCTTCGCCGCGCGTGCGGTAGCCGCCCTACCGGCGCCATTGGCAGAATCGAGGCTCGTTGCGGAGAGCGGCTGATTAACATTGAAATAATGCTTGTGAGCACCCTCGGATTATGGATACACCAGAAACGACAGGGCGCACCATAATTTCTGCCCATTGGGCCTCGAGGTCCCACTGGCCCTGTGGCTGCCCGTAGACCTCCGCGCCCACGTCTATGTCTCCCAAATACGCATCAAACAGCGGTGGCTTCATTTTTGGGTCGAACTGGTCACCCTGTTGCCCGTGGCGGAGCGCGACTCTGAAGTCGGATGGTAGCCTTTGGTGGCTGTTCCGCGTCGCACGGAAATAGGCCGAGATAGAGATTGCGGCGAGAACGAAGACGATGCCAGGGACGGCGTATTCTGCACGACGCGTTCATATTGATATGGATTTTGCTTGGAAGCTACTGGGGGCAGCTCGGGAGGTACGTACGGTAGAGCGCCGAGCTCGGCTGGTTCATGTTCTCATTGTTCATTGTAGTTCGTGTTCGTGTTCGTAGACGTGAAAGTGTGGGGAATGCGGGGCGTGAACAGTCCGGCGCGGTGGCTCTCCGTCGGATCGATCGACTCGATTTAGGCACAATGTCCCAGCCTCCAGCGCGCCGCGCGCTCCGTCAGCGCCGTCGTCGATAGTAGGGAGACTGATGGGGTGCAGACAGAAAGAATCCGAACCGAAGACAATGTTCCTTTATATATATGACCTTGTCTCGTAGTTTGAGCACGCGACCCATAAATCAAGGAATTGTTGCCGCAATGATGTCACTTGATAAGGTTTACGAGTTCGCCGTGTTGGGCTTGGCTGTCGTCCCCGAGTCAACTCCGATCAAGCACAACTATAGGGAAAGGCATCCGATATCATTGCAAAGAGTGACATGTAGGGCTTGGGTAGTTGGGATAGGTAGGTTGGGTTGGGGTAGGCATATGGGGGCGGGATTGGGAGGTACGTACTAAACATGGCCGACACCGACGCGCCATGGCACACCGCGAAAAGGACATAAATACGAAATGAATCGACGAAAGCATCTTTCAGAGCACGGTAGCGGGATGGGGGAAAGGACGGGAGGCAGTCTCTAAAGAATGCACGTAAGTAAGCGCATATCCATCCATGGAGAAAAGCGAATGAGGAATGTCAGAAGGGGAGATAGATCCTAAGAATATCGTGGTCCGGTAGATGACAAAGCTTGGAATCCTGTGTGTGTTGTGCTGTGGCACCGCCCTGGGTAAAGGGCGTGCATAGGGTATGAATGGGACATGGACGAATGGATAGATGGATGGGAGACGAAGAAGGGAATGGGGGGCAGGCTTGTAATGTGCGACATCTTTGTGACGCGACATATTAAACGACGGCGCAGGAACGTCCGTCTACTGCTGCAGAATTTATGGTGTGGTGGTGTTGAAAATCAAACCACACACACGGTCTAGGTGGCACTTTGTCCAGTCTAGTGGTTGTCGGCGCGACGGCGGCGCAGGTGTATAGTGCTGTCGAGTGTCGATTGCCGGTCTGTCGGGGGGCATTAGAACCGACAAAGCAACGGGCGGTGTCAAGAGCTTACGGTTATTTAAATTTTGTGCGTTGCCCGCACGGCGCCGCGGGTCAGTCGGGCGGCGCGGAGTTGGCGCGCGAGGGAGCGCGAGGCCGCGGACGAGCGTTGGGCGGGGGTCCGTGATCGACCCACATGAAAGAATTCAAGATGCTTGACGACGCGGACGAAAAAGAATGCGCGCGGGCGCGAGCCCGCAGGGACGGCGAAGGGGGGGCGGCTACGACAGCGCGGCGTAAGCGCCGCGCCTCGTCGGGAGAGTTGGAGCGGGGACGAGGGCGCTTCTGCGTCGGGGTGGTGCCGGCCTCGGAGTCGACTGTGAGATCGATGATGGGAATCGTGGGAAGCTCAGGCGCAGGCGCGCGGTTCCGAAGGATGAGGACCGGGGCAGTCTCGACAGGCTTCGCAGCCTGGGCCGCGATGTAGTCCTCGACACCCTGACGCCACTGTTCGATGAAAAGAGTGGCGTCATTGAGAGGCAGGCGGTTTAGCGCCTCAGCGCTGACGGGGTATATAGGCTCGCCGTGCTCGTTGGTCTCCGCAGCGGCGATGGAGTTGAAGCTGCCCTCGGCGGTGCCGTCGGTGAAGGAATCATAGTCCTTCATGCGGGGAGCCCCAGGCATAACGATGCCGGCGTCGTCACTGGCGAACAGGTACGAGACGGGCACGCTGCGCAAGCCGCGGACGGTTGTCAGGGGACACGGTGCTAACAAACAAAGCCAAGGACCCACTTTTGGGGGGCCTCCATGGTTTCGACAGGTAGAGGGACATGTTGGCCGTCTGGGGTGGGGAGCGACATGGTCGCAGAAGTCGGGGTTTCCTCCCTACGCACAAAGGATATGGTTATGGATACAACGGGGACGGAGATGGAATAGCAACATCTCTGGGAATCCCTTGAGGGGGAGTTCATTCAATCTCTCGAGCATGTTGCTGCGTTCGTCGAAGTAGCCGGGTCCACTGGGCGAGTGAGGTGCTGTGTGCATTCTCTGGCTGTACCGGATGTCGTAGTGACCAAGTACAGCGGGGGCGCGCTATGGGGAAGGCGGGGCGAGGGCCTGGGGGAGAAGGGAATGAAGGCTCGCCAGTGACATATACTGTGGTGGAAGCACCGGAAAGAGAGCAGAGCACCGGTCACTCAAAGCCGTGACTACATAACAAGAACATCAGCACGAGTTGATTGCAGACTTCATCTACCTCCGGTCCACACACTTTGCAGGTGGAATCCTCTCGAAGCTGCCCGAACTTTGCCTCTGCCATTTAAATCCTTATCAAAACCACTCCACCAAGAAAAAATCCCAATTTTCCCTGGTTCTCCAGCGTCCCTCAATTATTTTCTTTCCGTTTACCTCCGAGCTCCTCCGAGTGGTCTTTGCGCAGTATTCAATCGTCCGGCGCAGCTGGGTTCACTTCCAAGCTGTCCGAATTGGTCTTTGACTGTCTTTGCGCCCTTTTGCCTTTGAATATTTCGATTTCATGATCATGTGGTCGCGTCGGCGATTTATTTATTACTGTTACTTCTCATCCTTTCATTGCGATCCATTGACCTGCCTTGGCTTGCGATGGATTTCGGGTTGAACTTCAGATTCCTCTCCAAGCTATTAACTAGTGTCGTCCCTCTATTATTGCCCTCCAACCATGGGGAGAACCACGCAAAATGTCTCGCCCTAAAATCAAGCCTCACCCTGCAGAACACAACAATTCTCGACGTCGCGTACGTCCTCGGTGGCACCACGCTCGAGACGCAGGGACCGTGCGTGGACAACGCGCATACCAGCGTCCCTCTGTGCCGCGTTCAGTTCTCCACCCAAACAAGCCCCACTTCTGCAATACGCGCTGAGGCATGGCTCCCGGACCCCTCTGAATGGCACGGGCGCTTTCTAGGCCTTGGAAACGGCGGCCTCGGCGGATGTGCGACTCCCATAATGCCCGTTGCAATTTCCTAATACCAATCGGCAGGCATATTCTACAACGACCTCGAGTACGGCTCCCGTATGCACTTTGCGACCGTCGGCTCCAACAACGGCCACGACGGGTACACAGGCCTCCCGTTCCTCGGGAACGATGAGGTCCTGCACGACTTTGCGTCCCGCTCGATCCACACGGAGGCGGTAATTGGGAAGCAGATCGTTGAAACGTACTACGGGAAACCACACAGCAAGGCGTACTACCTCGGCTGCTCAACGGGCGGGCGGCAGGGGACATACAGTGCATTGAACTATCCTGAGGACTTTGACGGCATTCTCGCGGGCGCGCCGGCGACGGATTTTAATCGCCTGGTGCACTGGATAGGCATGACGACGCGCGCGATTGGCGCGCCGGACCCCGCGTCGTCGCCCGCGTTCATTCCGCCGGAGTTGTGGGAGCTTGTCGCTGTGGAGGTCTTGGCGCAGTGCGACGGGCTAGATGGCGTGCGCGACGGGATCATCACCGAGCCTGACGCGTGCGACTTCCGACCTGAAGCGCTGCTCTGCAATGGTACGAGCACCGAAAAATGCCTTGCGGCCCCCCAGGTCGAGGCGCTACGCAAGATCTATTCCCCGCTGTATGACAACGGCGAGTTGTGGTACCCCCGGTCAGATCCCGGCTCCGAAGGTATCGCAACAGGCCGCACGATGTATAGCGGAGACTTCTCGGATCTCACTGCGGTATGTATTCCTTTCACTCCTTTTTCTGAATTACTGCGGCGCTTGATATTTTTTATCTCATCTAGGAATGGCTCAAATATGCCGTGCTCAACGTCACGGACTTTGACTTCAACAAGTACGGGCCAGCCGAAGGGCGACTCATGGACGCCATAAACCCGGGCGGGATAGCGACTTTCGACGGCAACATGTCTGCCTTCCGCGACCGGGGCGGGAAGTTCCTCACCTACCACGGCCGCGCCGACGTTGTACGCTTTCCTCTTTCCTGGACTCAATCTGTCCCAACGCACGCCCACAGATAATCCCCTCCGGCAATTCCAAGCGCGTATACGACCTCGTCGCGCACACCCTCAACACGCCCTCGCGCCCTATCGACGCGTTCTACCGCCTCTTCCTCATTCCCGGGATGGGGCACTGCTTCGGCGGGCCGGGCGCGACAGCGTTTGGGCAGCTTGGGGGCGCCAATGTGCGCAACGAGAGCTCGCACAATGCGCTACTGGCACTCGTGGACTGGGTCGAGAGCGGCGGGGGCACGAGGCCGGAGACGATCACGGGGACGGCAGAGGATGGCGCGGAGCGCGTGCATTGTCGGTACCCGATGCGCAGTGTGTGGGATGGGGAAAAGTTTGGGTGCGAAATTTGAGATTCCGTCTAGGAACCCGACCCTCATGAGCACACCTCAAATATTTTTTCAACCTGCGGACGTCGTGCCAAACTACATCAATTTCCAACTTGTACCAAAAGACAAGTAGTAACCAAAGCAATGAAGAGCCAAAAGTAATAGCCATATTATGGAAAGGTCAACTAATATCCTCTTTGTTTCGCTCTATCCACGTCGTAACATGCAACACGAAGGCGATGAGGAACGCTCGCTCAAGCACGCCCGCACGCCCGCCCCAGCCGCCATCCTCAACTTTAGGGCCCGGATTTTATAGAGCTCCAGGATCTTCATATAGTCCTGTGTTGGACAGTGGATTTGAGGAAGGATGGTAGAGAGATAAGGAAGAGCAAAGGATTGTCTTTGTGTACAGCTAAGGGAAAGACTGAAAGTTGGTCTGAAAAAGGAGACCTGTGGAAGAACGACGAAAAAAGGGTGGGACAGCGGAAGCAAAAACAACAATTTATGCCTGAAATCCCGAAAGGAAAGCGCTCAAGAGCGTTCAGACAGACAAGACGAAAGAGCTGGTTGTGCTTACTTCCTCAAAGCTCCTCTGTTCACATTGAATTGATTGAAGTAACAAGTTTCTCAACAAATCACACCCAAAATGCAGAAGAATACGCGGTTGAACGCGGTTTATTCTTTCAGATTACAATTATAAAGTTTTTATGGCGCCCGCGACTGTCCCTCGTCGCGGCAATGTAATTCTACAGCCCGTCCCGGGATAGCTTGGCTTTTGTCATGTCTTCGTGATCTAGAGAAATGTATTGCGAGGTATGAACGATGGATGATGATGATGATGGTCTCGAGTCGAGGAAGGATGAACTTCCGATGGTGCAGGCTGGTTGAACGCCTGCAAAATGGTGTGGATGCAGAGGCGGAGGCGGCAAAAGAGAGTGGTAGAGAGCAGAGCACGAAGGCAAGCATCGAAGGACCAGGCGACGCTTAGAGCTTGAGCGTCTTGGGCTTCTCCCAGGTGTAGTCGGGGTTACCGAAGTGACCGTACGACGCGGTCTTGAGGTATTGCGGCTTCTGGAGGTCGAGCTGCTGGACTGCGGGTGGGGTCAGTCAGGAGGTAGCTAGACGAGAGACGGGTAGATATTTACCAATGACACCAGGCCGCAGGTCCCAGTTCTTGCGGATGATGGCGACGAGCTCCTCGTCAGTCTTCTTGCCAGTGCCGTAGGTGTCGACGTAGATCGACAAGGGCTCTGCGACACCGATGGCGTAAGAGAGCTGGACGAGGGCGCGGCGGGCGAGGCCAGCGGCAACGAGAGACTTGGCTAAATAGGGCATGTGAGAAATAGTACGTATTAAGCGAGCTTAAAAAGGACTAACCGATCCAACGGCCGGTGTAGGCAGCCGAGCGGTCGACCTTGGAGAAGTCCTTTCCGGAGAAAGCTCCTCCACCGTGGGCACCCCACCCTCCATAGGTGTCGACGATGATCTTGCGGCCAGTGAGACCAGCGTCACCCTGGGGTCCACCAATCACGAAGCGGCCCGAGGGCTGCATCTGAGGGAGAAAAAAGCCAATCGCGAATCCGTTAGCCATCGATGCGAACAACAAGGTAAAAATAAAACGAACGTGGTAAACGGTGTGCTCGTCGAGCAGGTGCGCGGGGATGACCTTCTTGACGATCTTCTCAAGGAGCTCCGAACGGAGGTCCTCTGTGGAGATCTCCTCGGCGTGCTGGGTGGAGATGACGACGGTGTCAACGCGCAGGGGAATGGTCGCGCCACCCTCCTTCTTGTACTCGACGGTGACCTGCGTCTTGGAGTCAGGGCGGAGCCATGGGAGCGCACCGGAGCGGCGGGCAACAGCCATCGCGGCGTTGAGCTTGTGCGCGAGCATGATGGTGAGGGGCATCAGCTCCTCCGTCTCGTCGGTCGCGTACCCGAACATGATGCCCTGGTCACCAGCACCGTGGTTCTCAAGCGAGCCGTGGTCAAGACCCTGAGCGATATCGGGGGACTGCTGCTCGATCGCAACGAGGATGTTGCAGGTCTTGTAGTCGAAGCCCTTGGACGAGTCGTCGTAGCCAATCTGCTTGATGGTCTCACGGATGACCTTCTGGTAGTCAAGGTTGGCCTTGGTGGTGATTTCACCAAAGACCATGATCATGCCGGTCTTGGAGGCGGTCTCGCACGCAACCTTGGACCAGGGGTCCTCAGCGAGGCAGGCATCGAGCTAATTGGAACAAAAAATCAGCGCGAGACGCTGAAAATTGCGGGAGAACGTACGATAGCATCGGAGACCTGGTCACAGATCTTATCTGAGGTAGAAGAGCGATATAAGACCAAGCCCTGACGATGAACGACGAGACATACCGGGGTGACCCTCACCAACGGACTCGGAGGTGAAGAGGAAGTGGCCCACAGGCAGGGCGGGGCGGGAGCTACCGTTGGCGGGCATGTCTATGGAGGGGAGATGGAGGTGGGGAACGAAGAGAGCGGATAAACGTTATGCGCCGCAAAGTCAAACCATTTATACGATAGTTTTTTTGAAGCTGATGCCAGCGATGGGATCAATCTCGTCGTGATCACGCCATATTCAGCGCTTCAGTGATTCTGAAATTCACAATTTCACCTAAGTATCATTACACACGCCGTTGCAGCGTGGCTACATTAATGTTTCAAAGTCTACATAGAAAAAAACGAGGATTCTATGAAAACCCAACGCCGAGGGGATCGATATCGCTAGCCGCCGCTTTGGGAGGTACCGCGGGAGGTTCTTTCGCGGGCAACGGAGGTCTAGGTGGATCTGGATCACTCGCCGTCGCGTACCCCTGCACTCGCCTGGGTGCAGCCACGCTATCCAGCGTCATCCCGGAAAGCCCCGATTCCAGCTGAGAGTTGTGCCGTTTCGGTAGCGCAACCGTAGGATCCGCGGGGAGGGGTGGCCCCGGGTCGAAAATGAGCTCTGGGCGCTGCTGCGTCGGAGTAGACATCGATGAAGGGCTGCTCGTAGTTGGGCTAGAGGCCAAAAGAGTACTGGTGTGGCGCGAGATCGTGCCCCATGGGTTCTCAAACAGGCTCGAAGACGAGGCAGACGTGGAGGACGAGCTGGCCGTTGACTCGGACGAGTCCGCATTCCAAGGGTTGAGGAACCCGGAGCCCGACGGTGTGGGTGCCGACTCTTCTCCCCAAGCGCGGAGCGTATCCCGCCCACTGAGCTCGGCGGTTTTAGCATTCGAGTCGCTCTCGCTCCCAGTGTTCCGCAGGTCCTTCGCAACCCCACCGTACGCCTCCTGTACAACGGACAGCGCAGCCGAGGCATTCGAGGACAGTTTCCCCCAAACTGACTTCACGCTCGTGTTTGCGAAAAAGTCGGGTGGCCGAATACCAGAGTTTTTGGGAGTGCTGGATGATGCCGCAGGTGGTGGAGTCGGGCTCGAGGAAGGGAACCCGCGTAAAGAGAACGCGGAAGCGGAAGATATTGGTCTGAAGCTATCAGCCCTGGGCTGGACCGGTCGCGGCACGCGCGGAATCGGCGGCCCATCCTCCTCATTAGACAGAGACGGAGGAGTGGGTGTAAGAATGGCAGATCCTGGCAGCGCAACAAGAGGGGAGGCTGGCGACGGAGGCAGAGGAACCAACGGCGGCGACTGTACCCCTTGCTCGTCGTCGAAGGGCGAAGCTTCTGGCTCTAGTACCTGCGGGGTTTGCACCCGCCCATTCATCTCTTCGTCAGTACGCCCGTACAATTCATTCCAGAATCGCACGTCTTTGGGGTTGGGGAACAGCACCCCCATATCCGCTTTCGGCGCGCGACTCGTTGGGTCATCCAGTTCCGGCAGATATGTAGGATTCAGATTTTGCTCCATCTCGGCCGGTGAGTTGAGAAAGTCCCAGACGCTAACCGTCCGCTCGACAGGAGGCGGCCCACCGTCCCCTACCCGGCGCTCTCGCTCGCAGTTGAACAAGAATGTGCCGAACTGGCACGAATAGAGATGATAATACAGTTGGTGCAGGAACCGCTCGTTGAACTCGAAGCGGTCGGGGAACTGCCGCTGTAATTGCCGCACGACCTCCAGAAACTGGTGGAATACCGGACTAGTCTCCTTGATGTGATGTTGAGAGGCAAAGCGATTCTGGACTGACGCCAAAAATGCCTTCGCTGCGTCGGCGCCACTGTTCTCGCCACCCATCTCAGTCGGCGAGATGAAAAACTTGTCGGACGATAAATGTCCGCAGCGGTCCATGAATTTGTGACCGAACGAGAGCCAATCCTTCTCGATAAGGATTTCAAAGCCACGTATTGTCCGGTAAAACGGATCAAGACACAGCTCCGCCAGAGCCGCAAGCTGGGACGTGCGGTCCCATCCGTCGGAGCAGTGAATAAGGACATGCGACGAGTTGACATGGATGTTCCGAGTGATCAGCACCGTGCCCTCCATAATCGCCTGGATGTGGCGCAACCACCCTGACCGGCGAAGCGCCTGTCTATCCAGCACCGCCAATCCGGGGATGGAGTCCGGAAGGTCGTTGTTGATGCTGGCAAGCAGGACATCCGCCTCGCGCAGCGCGTCTACCACTTTGGCAAGCGACTCACGCATAACGTGAATACTGTCGATGCCCAGGTACGCTTTCTTGCTGTCCTTGTAGTGGTCCATGTTCTCTGAGCCGGCGCCTTTTGCGGTATTACCCATCGCGTTGATTGTCGGCCGCGCATCGATGATGAGATTCGTTGTCGTCGCTCCGTAGACGGGGCCAGCAGACGCACGCGATTCAGGCGAGTGGTGGGTTTGGAAAATCGACTCAATGAGCTTCTCGTCCTGCACAGACCGATTCTGGGTGATCCCGACCATGGGTTGGCTAGAGCGCGTTATGCTCCCCTGTTCAGGTATGTCAGGGTAGAGGTCGAACAGACATGGTAAACCGCACATAATTAGCCCAATGCAAATACGTGAGCACGGGTACGCGACACTTGCTACGATACTTTGAAGCGTATTGCAGCGTGGTGTCGCTTATTCGGGTTGGTACAACCAATCGCGAAGGGTACGTTGGGCTGAACTAGAGTTCCTCGATAAACGCACCAATACGCAAGGATTCGGCCACCCACAGAGTAGTCTTTATTGATGTCCGTGAAGCGCCACGCCTTGGTTCGCGATCCGATGCCCATCCGCATGAACTCATCTCGGGGCGAGTATATAGACCACCCATCGCTTGTCGGCAACGGCGGGCTCGGGGTGTAGAAGAACGCATACAGCTGCTGGACAGAGGCTGTGGTCGATAATCAGTCGCACCGTCTGCTAGCTCCTAATTCAACCATACTTGCGACGGTCAGCTCCTTGACGCTATCAAATACATCCGCCGCCTCTGTTTCTTTGCTGAAAGCCAGAGAAAAGGTCTCAAATGTGCGAGAATGGAACGTCAACGGACACTGTCCCTGCAGCGTCTGCGGCAGACGCGTTACGAGCGAAATCAGCGGATATGGAACCTGCGGGCGGCATTAAACAGCCGCATTGAACGGAGCGCTTCGTTGGACTTGCCCACATCTCCTTTTCGCTCGCATCGTCGTAGCGGAATATAAGATGGTGCGCTGTCAAGTGAATCGTGCCGACGAGGGTTGTCGCATTCTTTGTGCAGGAAACGTCCTCGACCTGCATGGGCGGCATTGAGAGATGATGGGGGTAAAGAAGAGAGGGGTATACCTTTGAGACTCGGATCGCGTCCATAAGAAAGGGAGTCAAGCCAAGTCGATCACTTTGGGCGCCGCAATCGCAGAGCCGGCGCGCTCTGATGGCCTTGTTTGCCATCAGCTTTCCTTTCCTGTCTGCACTTTTTTCTTTCTCCAACTCGACCAAGGATCCGCACGCTGTGAGGTCAACCCTTTCTACATACTAATCCAATGGACGCCCGCGCAAAAGCCTGGCCTCTCGCTGAAGCCGACCTCACCAACTCTGTGTGTCCAGAATTCGCGTGATTCGAATTGAAACTTAAATTATTGCGCGGTAGATCCTGGAGCTCGTGCAGCAGGCCGGTCAGTACAAGCAACTTAAAAAAGGCGCCAATGAGGGTGCGCGACTGCGCGTTTATGAAATGTTCCTTTTTAATCCCAACCACTAGCGACCAAAACACTCAATCGCGGTATTGCCGAGTTTATCGTACTGACCGCCGATACGGAGCCGCTTGAGATCCTCTTGCATCTCCCCCTGCTGTGCGAAGAGAAGGCAAGTCAAGACCATGTCTTTTCGTGGGTTTTTTTTTTAAATAAACGGTGCTTTCCAGAACGTGCCATACGTCTTCGTACCGTCCAAGGCTGCCCTTGGCCGTGCTTGTGGTGTAACGAGGCCCGTCATCTCGGCAAGCGTTACGACCAGCGAGTCCAAGGAACTCTCTAGTCAGATTCAAACGGTCAAGAATGCGATAGAAAAATTATTGGTTTAGTTCACGAATTTATGCCAAAATCGTAATCTGCCACGATGAATAAAAAGCCATGGTTTGCAGGAACATGAAGCAACATTTATTTGAACTAAGCAACTGTGTCGGACTGCAATTCCCAGTTGATCTTCAAAACATCCGTGAATCGTTCATGGCCCTTCAAAGCATGATCCATCTGTCGGGCTTTTATGAGAATTCACAACAATCACAACAAACTCAACTCACCGCCTTCAACCAATCCATCCCTTCCAACGCGACTGATGGTTTCACGCACCCTCGAGCATCATTGAACTTTGTCTTACAAGTCACGCAGCACAGAAGCCGCCGTTCAATCGCCATGTCCGCGATCGTGGTGGTCTTAGGATCGCGCTCATAAGCCTTCACCACCCCCTCTACAGCGTCCAGGTGGGTCTCGAAGTCGAATATGGCTGGCGTGAACTTGCCCTGCTGGAAAAAGCAGTATTTGATGGCCATCCAATAACTCAAATCTGCGTCCGGGACAGTCCCGACTGGCGTTCGTAGCCAATTTGAATCGCAATGGTGCTTCAAAAGGGCGGGGATGTGTCCTACTGCGCCACATTTCCGAGGGCAGCCGACAAATGCGATCGCCAGTGACAATGGATCCAATACGCTGTTGTCGGGAGAAGGCTTGGGAGCGACTAATTTGAACGCTGTTCCAGCGTGCTCTCCGATCTGGACGATCGTATCTGCAGCCCATTTCTGAAGGAGCGCTGGCATCAGAGGACGGAACATGGCCACAAGTTGATCTTTTTCCACTGGGGCGTCTCCCGCCTTGTCAAGAACCTCTCGAATCGCAGGGATAAACATGGTGTCGGTCTGGCTTGGGCGTATGTTGAGTGCGAGGTTGTTTATTTCGGTTGGGGTAATAATGAGCGGCCAAGCCGCGAGAAACACCCGAAGGCGGTTCCGCACGATATAAGTTTGTTTGTCGGCATTCAGTTGCGAGAGGAGGGCAGGTTCAAGCTCGCGCCATGCTGTGGGACAGAAAATATTTAAACCAGATCACCTGTACAAGTCGTATCAAAGGCGTACCGCGTGGCGCGAGTTTCTTGGAGGCGACGACTGATGGGTAGCCCCGGATTTGAGAAGTTAGAGTACCATGAGACATCCATGGTTCGTTACTCCACCCGAGCGCAGTGAGTTTTGCAACGATTCTGTTTCATTCAGGTTAACCGGAGAATGACGACAAATGAGGTCGACGAACGCGTCTACCCTGGCTTCTGTCGTGTCTCTTTCTTTCTTCCGCTTCTCTGCTTCGCGGTTGGTGGCCTCAGTCTGGCGGTCTTGAATTTTCTTTCTTGTCCAGTTGCGCCACAGCTGGCTGTGCTGTTTCAATCCAGTTAATATAAATTTCGTCGTCGAGGGAAAATAATTCCAACCTGCGCGATGATAATGGAGTCCTGCACACTCTTCTCGATAATTGCAGTCCTTGCCTCGGCGTCTTCTGTCTTATTGTACGCATCCAAGAGTTCGGTTTGGTGCGCAGTGAGGTAGTAGCGGCAGGTGTCCTGTTGATGATGATCTTGGGGCAGTTCAGTACTTACAGAAATGAATTGAACTGACACGCATACCTCGGGGCACACTCGGAAAGACGGCTTTCCAGTCGCACTTCGGATCGAGGCGCTTGATTTTTTGAGAGATACTCTTGGTGACGCTAGGCCCACGTTAGTCTTAATCTTCGCGTAAAACGGAAAAGGCTACGTACTGAGAGGTCATACAACCCCCACAATAACGGGCGTTGAACTCCCACCAGACTGGGTCTACGTTGGCACTGTCCCGCAAGGCCGCGTAACAGATCTGCGTTCCATGGTGGTCACGACGCGATACGTACTCGGAAACAACCTACATGGCACACTCTCTCAAAAACCAGCCGTGCCCAAGCCGGCTCGGACGCGTATGAGGGACACTCCGGTAGTCCGCCGTCAAGTTCGCGGAGCACACTGAACGCGGCGCGCCAGATCCCCACATTGGCACGATTCAACAGAAACCGCCGAAAGGGCTTGGTAGTGCGGGTTAGATAAAGCAAGTCTAGCGGGTGCACGAGGCTAAATATCTGGCGTTTACCAGTTCAATTGGGGGGTCAAATATTCAATCTAGACGTACTTCGAAGAGAATATCGAGTGGCAAAGCGGGGAATCCATGTGGACTTGGCGGGAATGCCGATACCAATTGTTTTGCCTTACCAGCTTTCTTGCGCGGCGGCATTATGGCTCTGAAAAGCAATCTGAAAGTTAGGAGAAAGTGTGTCACGCGTGACCGCGTTTAATTAGGCGCGTGACGCGTATATGCATGAGCGTAAATTTATGCGAACATCGCGAAGGGAGGTTTAAAATTATACATTTGCGCGCATTCATTTCAGCATCTATGGACTCGCACTTATTCCAGCCTTTGACCAAATATCTAGGGAAGATTGGTCGGCACTTTGAACAGCCGTTTTCACCGCCAAAGCCGCAAAGCCACCATCGAGCCCGCTGAGACTCGCGCCAGCTTGAACCAGGACATCGACAATATTTTCGTGGCCCTTTCGAGCAGCCTGGGCAACAAAAATTAGGTCTAGTTCTGGGTGGAAAATGACACATACGTAGTAGAGCGCCGTGTGACCCAGCGTATCTCGTAGATGCACAAGTGCCCCGGATTGCAAGAGAATATTCGCGCACTCGACACTGCCGTTGAGGACGGCGGCATGCAGTGGGGATCTTCCCGAAGATGGGTCCACGACATTGACTATCCCACTCGCCACATTAGAAGGTCCAGCATTTGCAATGGATTCGCTCGTTGCCTCTGATTCCAAACAGAATTTGATGCCTTCGACGTCGTTTCTGGCTGCTGCCGCGTGAATTACGAAGGGAAGCAAGGCGGCTTTGGTGGACACCACTTCAGCTGCTGTTGAAGACCAGGAGGCTGCGGCGACTTGCGTGGCTTCGTCGGGCAAAGACACTACAATCTGAGGATTCGGCGACGGTCGGGTAGAAAGTCGGACAAACTCCGATAGCACCCCTTGAAGATTTTCGATGTTGAGTGCATTTGGGTTTAGCGTTGTGGCGGATTGTCGAGTGAGCTCGCCGCGAAGCGGGGTGCTGACGAGCTTGCGGATGTCGTCGACAGTGAGCTCTGGCTTCGAGAGCAAATAACTCAATTTTGTGAGGGCACACTGGGATAAATATGAATATTTGTTTGACATTGTGCTGAATCGCACCTGCCTCTGGGGTCATATCGCTGCCCGGGACAACACCAATTGCGGCCAATTCTTGTCCAGCCTCATAGGCGTCCGAGACTGATCCTTTCAGGCACTGCGAAATTGCCACGATGACAACACCGCGGTCGCAAGCTTCTTTAAGGGCGAGGAGAAGGTCCGGCCGCTGGGGCGCATTTCCCGACCCGAAGCACTCAAGGACGATACCTCGGATGGGCGGCGAAAGGAAACCTCGAATGGTAGCGGTCGCTATACCTGGAAAGAGACGTAAAGTGGCTATCATGGAACAGGCCGCGGAATTAGGAATTAATGACTTTCGCAGATTGAGCAAATTGAGACAGACCGACATGTGGGCTCATTTCTGTAGTTCCAACATTAGACTAATTGCGCGACATATAGCAGCAAGGTTACTTTTGTGGACCTTGAATCGCCGCAAAGTTGTCTGTCGTATAACATTGTTCCACTCAACGGCTATGTCAATTCCGACTAGTGTGATTTAGAACCGGTGCATGGGGAACGTAGCAATAGTATTCACCGTTTACCAGAGGCGGGAAGTTTGGTGATTGAAATGCCCCGAGATCGTAAGAGGCTGGAGGGAAATTTCTATTTGTTGGTCCGAACTCAGGGTAAGATGCATACAGATTTTGGAAACTCTGTTGCCTCGGAAAAGGGCTATAAGGGCGAGTCGAGTTGTTAAAGATCAAATAGTCGCCATTGAAACGAACTGTGATTGAAATATAGGCAGCATTCTGCGTAAATCAAACTTGTCAGCTTAATAGCCGTATGTTTACAGCGCACTTGCCTGGAATGATGTAGTTTCCGGCGATAGTGAGTGCTCCCATTAAGTTTTCAACAGCGTCGTTCCGCAACTGAGAAAGCGGAATTTGGGCACCAGTGAGGATCACAGTTTTGCCGAGATCTTCGAGTAGGAAACTTAGAGCGCTAGAGGAATATGCCATGGTGTCACTGGATCCTCATTTAGACTGAAAAAGTAGTTCAACGAGTTGCAACTAACGTTCCATGCAGGATAACAAATGCATCGAAGGAGTAATTGAGTCTGTTGGGCGAAAAGTGTGAACACCAGGCATTTGTGGCGAAATGGTTAGCACTTACTCGATTTCCGAGGCCAATCGAATCCAATCTGCGCTGGCCATGGGTAAAGGATTTAATAAACGGAGCGACTTGTTGAAATTAACCTTCGGTCTCGATGTTACTACTATCTAGCAATGGACTCCACTACATTTTCTAAAACATTTTTATGAGTGGGATGACACCATTAGCAGCTACAAAGGACTTTACCACATATCAATCCAATCCAAGAGCACTGAGACCCTGAGAAGCACTCACCTCCAAGATTGCGTATCGTATTGATCTGCTGCTGCCATGGACAGAACTCCGAGGTGTTATTAAACTGGGAAAGTGTGCCTCGTAAACGTTTTCTGCCACCTTCACGCATGTCGGAGGTGTCTGGGTGTCAGATTGGTTCGGTCCGAGAGTTGCAAAATTTCCAATGGGCCGTGAAGATCGTACGAGCAATGTCGGGGATTTGAATTGCGTAGTGGTCGGACTTGGGCCGGTGGGACTTGATCTTCCGCTTCCACTCAGAAACTGCCTGAAACCCTGAACAGAGCCCGAGTTGGAGAAAAGGGAGTCTTGAAGGGGATCGTGGAAACGCGTTTGACTGCCACACATACACATATAGCACGTTAGCAGGGATTCGAGATAGTCGTTCACATCCTCCCGAACCTTTTGAGGGTTTCGGTCAAAAAGAAAGGCTCCGGAACGTAGCCACGATTCCCAATAAGCATGCCAATTGTACCGCCTTGAATGACCGACAGAAACGGTCAAATTAACGGGCAATGCGCATCCACCGAGATCAAGTACCAGTGTATATTACGAGTACCTTGGACTCGTCGGTTGGAGGCTGTGAGGACATGATCGAGTTCCGAGTCAAGGCAAAGTCGTGAATCAAACCAAGATTAAGAGCGCGGCCACAATACGGCCGTTGCCCGGCCGTTTGATTTCCGCGGCCGAGGCAATGGTTTCCTTTTTGGGCTGCGATCCGATTCAAGTATTAAAGAACGCGTCGGTTCGGTGACTCCACACTAAACACAATGGAGGCTCTCAAGAAAGTTTTCGCAGACAAAAAAGCTCAGGTGTGTCCTACGTCTCTCCCGCATTTTGATGATACCAAGCTGGTGCAGGATGTCCCAGTATTGGTTACTTTTGTCACCGCAGGTTACCCCGCGCGAGATGACACTGTTCCCATACTGCTGGCAATGCAAGAGGGCGGGGCCGATGTTATCGAACTTGGTGTTCCCTTCTCTGACCCCATCGCCGACGGACCTGTTATTCAAGAAACGAACACTGTCTGAAATTATTGCTCGACGGCTTGCTCTCGCACTCATTCCCATGCAGATCGCTTTGAAAAATGACATCGACTATATAACAGTTCTCGGGCAGCTTAGAGAAGCTCGGAGTAAAGGGCTCACTGCCCCTGTTCTCTTAATGGGTGGATACTGCTATTCGGCGACGCGGTTCTCAAACTAACAAATTGATATCAGGGTATTACAACCCCCTTCTAGCGTACGGAGAGGAGAGATCCATTCAAGACGCTGCCGAAGCTGGTGCCAACGGCTTTATCATGGTGGATCTTCCCCCGGAGGAAGCGATTGGTTTCCGGGAAAAATGCATCAAATCCAAGTGAGTTTCTTCGCACCTGACTGAAATCGCACCGGAATAACGAATAAAAGTCTATCCTACGTTCCATTAATTGCCCCATCCACGACTCTCGGACGTATCAAGTTCTTGTCATCGATTGCAGATACCTTCATATATGTTGTCTCGAAGGTGCGGGCCCTGTCTTCTCCGTTGATCGTGGGCTGACCGTTCTGCAGATGGGCACCACTGGGTCTTCGGACAAAGTTGAGATGAACGCTGCTCTGCCCGAGATAATTTCCCGGGTGCGCCAATATGCCACCGTTCCAATCGCCGTTGGCTTTGGTGTTGCAAACCGAAGTCATTTCGATACTGTCTCAGACGCTGGTGCCGACGGAGTCGTCATCGGTAGCCGCTTGGTCCGTATCATCCAGAGCGCCCCAGCTGGTCAGATTTCCTCGTCCGTTGAAGCCTTCTGCCGTGAAATCAGTCAGAAAGGGCAGCCTGCTCGGGTCCGCTCTCCTTCAGCCAAGAGCCCTTCAGAAACTCCCAAAGCTCCTGAGCTAGTCAAGACACCTTCAAATCTCAAAGAACTCCCCGCCCGATTTGGTCAATTTGGCGGGCAATATGTGCCTGAAGCCCTGGTGGACTGCCTCATCGAGCTCGAGGAAGCCCATAAATCTGCCGTCGCCGATCCGGAATTTTGGAAAGAGTTCCAGAGCCATTACGGTTACATGAATCGCCCTTCACAGCTGTACTTGGCGGAGAACCTCACCAAAGACGCTGGAGGCGCTAAAATCTGGCTGAAGCGAGAAGACCTGCAAGTATATGTTTCTATTTACTTTCAACGACTGATTCCTCCCCAGAAACCACACGGGTTCACACAAGATCAACAATGCCATTGGCCAGGTATGTCTGCGCAGTTTGACCCAAAAAAACACGTCTTTAAACAGCCTAGATTTTACTTGCCCGGCGTATTGGGAAAACAAGAATCATTGCAGAGACCGGTGCAGGCCAGCACGGTGTTGCGACTGCAACTGTCTGTGCCAAGTTCGGCATGGAGTGCGTTGTTTACATGGGTGCGGAAGATGTCCGGCGTCAGGCGCTAAATGTTTTCCGTATCGAAATGTTGGGAGGAAAGGTTTTATCACTCCATGCATGGGTGTTAATATCGTGCTCATCGCTCTATATCTCTAGGTTATTCCCGTCCATTCGGGGTCTTGTACCTTGAAAGACGCCGTGAACGAGGCTTTCCGGGACTGGGTTACCAACCTCTCGACTACCTACTATTTGGTTGGATCGTGCATCGGCCCGCATCCATTCCCGACCATTGTGCGGGACTATCAAAAGGTCATCGGCGAAGAAATCAAGCGGCAATTGCGAGATGTTCGGGGAAAACTCCCCGATGCTGTTGTTGCCTGCGTCGGGGGAGGCAGCAACGCGATCGGCACATTTTACGACTTCATCCCCGACAAGTCCGTTCGGCTACTTGGCGTCGAGGCTGGTGGAGAAGGTGTGAACAAACGCTATAATACTCTGTCGTGTCTAAAGTCTTGTTCAGGAACGCATGGTGACCGCCACAGCGCTACGCTTTCAATGGGTCAACCGGGTGTTCTGCATGGCGTCCGAACATACATTCTGCAGTCGTCGGCCGGCCAGATCGTTGAAACGCATTCCATCAGCGCCGGCTTGGACTACCCTGGCGTTGGGCCCGAACACGCCTGGCTCAAGGACTCAGGCAGAGCGGAGTACACCGTCGCCACAGACGAAGAGGCCCTGCGTGGTTTCCGAATGCTCACCCAACGTGAAGGCATCATCCCTGGTGAGTAGAATTCCAAGACGACCCATCCACCTTCTATATGGTCAATTTTATAGCGCTCGAGTCCTCCCATGCCATCTGGGCAGGTGTGCAGCTCGCCAAAACTCTGCCAGCCGATAAGGACATTGTGATTGTGAGCAAATTTCACCTCCGTACCGACTTGATATGAATCTGACAATAACAGTGTTTGTCTGGGCGAGGCGACAAGGATGTAGAACAAATTTCGGAGCTCCTGCCCAAGTGGGCGGACACTCTAGACTGGCACGTTGCTGCTCATGCACAAGGTAGAGCCGCGCAGTAGTAAAACGATGTACAGTTTGTGTGGCTGTAAAATAGAGATGAATTTCGAAACCGAAACTGATGAATGTCATTGATGTAAGGCTATGTAAAACTCAAGTCGTATTTCAAGCCAGCGCATAAACGGAATGTTACAAGTACAATGCGGTGAAACAAGCAAATCAACACACATCCAGTACGTCGAGTGATGAACAAGCCGCGAGAACCATGCCAGGATTTTTACCAGCGCGGAAGAGGAAGAGGGGGGGTCGATTGTAGGTCAAATAACGATAGTGAAGAGGTCGTAAGTACTGTATCAGTGTATGTGCGTGGTGTCAGTCGTTATAGGATATTGTTCGTGATTCGATTCGCCTAGAGCAAATCGATGATGGCGACAGAGAAATCGGAGAAATACGCGTCCTGGGTCTTGGGAGACGCCCAATCAGAGGTACTACCACCTGGAAAATGGTTAGATGGGTGAAACTAGGGCAACAAGGAACGCCAAACCAAAGAAGGTCTGCATCATCATCCCTGGAAGGAAAAGAATGAAGAGAAAATCAGGAAAGATTGAAATCTGCATACCTCGGTGTTTTCCGTCGGAGGAGTTGCGGAGAACAAGGCCTGAGACGTCGATGACGGAGTTGCCATTCGCCCACACCTGTATCTCGCCATCCGTTGACCCGACATCGTTGAGCTGTACGCGCTGGGACACGGTGTTCCACACGCCAGGGGTGAAATTGAAAGATCCCCGGCCGATCGACGCACCGTACGTAGGGTTGCATGTGGAAAACGGTGGATATTGGCACACTTTCGTTGAATTGTTGACGGTGAAGGAGGGCGGCAGGTAGGTATAGAGCTCGCCCATCCCGTTCGTACGCCACATGAAGCGTGCAGAGTAGCATGAATCCGAGTGATGACCGCCGGAACAGCCAACAGCGTCATCATCGCTGTTTCCACCGTACAACCCCGGTAATTTGCCTACAGGGAATGGGTCAGAACTGCATGGCGTCGTAATTTTAGACTATAATTCACCGCCCATGTTGAATTCGAAACCCTCTTCGAACCATACGGCGTATCCGAGAGTCAGAGTCTTGGCGGTGGTCACGTCTAAAATGTCCATTGGACCCGTGGCGTAGAAAGAGAGGCCACCCTGAGGGGATTTTGAGGGAGTGTAGGAGCCCTCGGGATATGTCGCCTTGAGGGCGAGTGTGCCATCTGGTGTAGTCGTGTAGATGAGAGGGCTGAGGGCCTTTTCTATCTTGGTGGCGTTCAGCGTTTTGCTCGACAGTGGCAGGACTGATGACGAGTTGGCAGAGGCTGACGAGGGGTCCGAAGAGGTGGTCCACCAGTTGTGTTGAGTACCCTCCGGAAAGAGGGCATCCAGAGTGCCGGAAGTGGCGTTGGAAGTGGACGTGGCCGTGACGGAGGTCTCGGACGCAGCCGCACTGGTTGATGCAACGGCGGAAGGAGAGTTGGCGATGGAAGTGGATGTGAACGAGTCCGAGGGCGTAGCTGGACTGGTTGACGCAACCGCAGAAGGAGGGTCACCGTTGGAAGTACATGCGGTCGATGCAGTTGCATTAATGGACGCAACGGCGGAAGTAGAGCTGGAAGTAGAGTTGGACGAGGGCCCACAGGCCTGCTGCCTGATCAAAGGGTTCGCGGAACGTTTCGACCGTGCGACAGTCTTGTGTGGTCGACGCGACCACTGGTTACCATGCTTAGAGTCCGCCGCTGCGAGGGTAGCCACGAGAACGGCCAAAAAAATACAGAGTTGTGAGGTATGCATTCTTTGGAGGAAGAGAATGCTCAGAGTTTGGAAAATGCAAGGAACTCAGAGGGATGAGAGCTCATAAGCGCACTAGTCGAGGCTGATCGGCGACACGACAAGGAATGCAGGTATATTGAGCTGTGGCCACTCCAAATTTTCATGCTGAACAGTAAGTTGATGAGATACCAGCTCTCGGATTTCGGCAGAAGGAGAGAATATAACTGCGACGCAGGAAGACACAAATAAAGGCCAGAACATCGAGAAAGGCGTTGGGTGGATGTGCGGAAGCTTCGGCCGTCCCGGCTTTGCGAGGGAGTAGAAATGGAACGTCATCTTGAAAGTACAAAGCCCGCAGCAGATGAAGAGACTGCGCAATCCGAGAGTGAGCTCAAAAGAAGGAACGAAAACTGCAAGTTGATGAGCGAGGCAGAAAAGGAAAGATCGACGCAACATGACAGACGGCAGTGCGTCGGATTGCTTCACACCAAGGAATTCCGAGAGTGAAAACACAAGATGATTGTGTGTTCTATGCAAGTTATTCATAAAGATCCCGAGACATCTCTATGGGTATGTCGTATGTAGATGTAAATAGGATTTGGAGCCAGCGCAACCCAGTCTGACGTCGGAGGGCACTGGGCATGAAAGACGTTATGTTACTGGTCCAGTGCGTAGGGAGAAAGCGAGCCGGCGACGCACGTCGAGTACGTCGAGCGAGGAAAATAACGAGGCCGCGAGAACCAATGCTAGGGTGCTTGCGGTCTGGACTAGCGCGGAGAGGGACGTGAAAGGAATGTAGGTACAGTGCAATGAGGTAAGTAATGATGGTGAGAACGAGGTTGTAAGTATGCGAGATGTTGGATGTGTGCGTGTTGAGTATGTATGTGTTGGTCGTTAGTAGTCTTGTCGGTGATTGAGGATTTGCCTAGAGCGAATCGATGATGGCGACGGAAAAGTCGGAGAAATACGCGTTCTGGGTCTTGGGAGATGCCCAGTCAGAGGTACTACCACCTGGAAAATGGTTAGATAGGTGAAACTAGTGCAACAAGGAACGCCAAACCAAAGAAGGTCTGCATCATGATCCCTGGGGAAAGAAATCAGAAAAGTATAGCACAACAGGTTGGAATCTGCATACCCCGGTGTCTTCCGTCGTCTGAGTCCCGCAGGATAAGGCCCGATACGTTGATGACGCTCTCGCCGTTCACCCACAGTTGGAGCTCGCCGTTCGCTTTCCCAACGTCGTTGAGCTGTACGCGCTGCGACACGGTGGTCCATGCGCCTGTCGCGAAAGTGAACGACCCCCGGGCAACCGAGGCACCATATGTAGGGTTACATGTGGAAAACGGCGGGACGTTGCACACGCCCTGATTGGCAGCGAAGCCCGAAACCTCGTAGTCGGGCAGGTAGGTGTACATCTCGCCCATCCCATTCGTGCGCCACATGATACGCGCGGAATAGCAGTCTGTCGCCCGACGACCCCCGGAACAGCTGGTAGCATCGGTAGCGCTGTCTCCGCCATACAACCCGGGCATTTTGCCTACAATGAATGCGTCAGAACTGCATGACATCGTTCGTTCTCTTCGACCGTGACATACCTCCCATGTTGAAGTCGAAGCCCTCCTCGAAGTACACGGAGTACCCGAGAGTCAGGGTCTTGGCGGTGGTCATGTCCAGAGAGTCTGGACCCGGGGCATAGAAAGAGATGCCACCGAGAGGAGATTCCGAGGGGATGTACGAGCCCTCGGGGTAAATTGCCTGCATGGCCTTCTTGCCGTCTGGTGCATCCATGTATGTGTGGGTGAGCGCGGTGATTTCCTTGGTGGGGTTAAACGTGTTGTCCGAGAGGGGCAGGGCTGATGACGATTTGGGAGAGGTGGTCCACGACTTGTCTGGAGTTCCTTGGGGGAAGAGGGCATCCAGAGACAAGACCCCACCGCCGCCGGAGGTAGAGGTGGAAGTGGATTTGGCAGAGGTGGAGGTGGAGGTCTTCGAGGTGGAGGTCGAGGCCGACGCCTTTGTCGAGGTTTTCGAGGAGGCATCTGTGCTGGTCGATGCATCTGTGCTGGTCGATGCATCTGTGCTGGTCGATGCATCTGTGCTGGATGCATCTGTACTGGTCGGTGCAGCGGATTGTACTGCACTGGAAGTCGAGTTGGACGGGGGCTTGCAGGTCTGCCGCCTAGCCATGCGTTTGATCGGCTTCGTGGAACGTTCAACTGCAACTTCAACGGATTTCGACCGCGCGACTTCAACAGGTTTTGACCGCGCGACAGCCTTGTTGTGCGCTCGGCGCGACCATTGGCTTCCGTGCGAGAAGTCGGCTGCCCCGAGGGTGGCCAAGAGAGCGACCGTAAAAATGCAAAGTTGTGAGGTGTACATTGCAAAGGTCGACGGAGGAGGGAAGAGGAAGGGATAAAAGAAAGAACGGGCGTGACCAAGAGGTTCAAGCTCCAAGACCAACTGGGGCTAATCGAACATTGTTCGGAACAATGCACATGTGGCTATTTTCGGAGAATCTATTCAACCTCGAATTTCCTTTATCGCCGATCCAAGTTGCCCCTGTTGACCCAGGTAGACTACGGAGGCTTCCGCAAGGATTTGGATGGAAGGCCTTGGTGGTCCAAGTTGAGGTGCCTGGCCACAAAATCATCTCCGACCTTCGGGCGGCCGCGTAACTTGACAAACGCCGCCTCCTTTGTACGGAATCAGGGTTGAAAACTTTCGATCCGTTCCGACGACCGTCGGGAAAGTAGCGAACTCTCAGTTGCGAGGAAAGGCAGAGCCGCCACCGCTGATAGTCAATAGGAGATTAATATGCCAAATGGTCCCCTCAATTAGAATTCACTGCGTACAGTTTTTCACCGGTCAATGATACAAACCCCATGCAGATTTTCGGACCACCTTTTGCCTGAACAGAAAACCTGAATAGGCAGAAATGTGTATATATGCATCAAGTTTGTTGTCCTAAAATACCAGAATTTCGTCGGAGGAGCTGAGGATGCTCTAGGCCAAAAACTTGAAAAGTTGCATTCCCGACGTATGAGACAGCATGATGCGAGCTTCAGGCCGATCAAAATGTTTACATTTTCTTCTGCTATCCGCGAAAGCTAGCGTGTGGGGGCCAACTGGACATGCCTTAAGTTAGCCTTGCGTCGGATTTGGTCTTGAATGTGAGTCCAAGGAAGGTCAAAGAGTCCAGAAAAACCGTGGCTCAGAAAGTCTACCAAGAGTGCGAGACTCGGGAGACTTTGGGAGACTTCGGAGACAGTTTATATAAGCATAAAAAACAATTAATTATCTATTTAGCCTCGCATCCGAGACCTCTCCGAAGTTATTTACCACTAACCCGCCGCATAAAATCTGAGAATACGCTCGGGCTACGCACATCATGAGGTCTTCCGTGGACGAAATCCTTCAGCTTCTCAGAGGTTCCCAGGCTCAAAGACAGCGTTTGAATGACAAGGCGATGTCGTTCGTCCGGACTCCGCCCTGCCTTGCATCACCGGGGAAGATTTGCGGAACAACGAGAGCAACGGCGACGGTGAGGACCAATGCTGGGTGATGTTGACAACCGCAGTGAGGAAGAGCGTGGCGACAGCAGGATGGCCGGGCGTGTGAGCAGCGCTGACTGGGACGTCCTGAGCCTTGGCGGGAACACAACATTGCCGTCATGGGGGGACTTACGCTTCCGGGATGCGGCGGAGCGCGTGGCGGCCCGAGTCGGCGGCCATCCGTTTCCGACAGTCTTCGGCGATGAGCTCGTCCATGCCGAGGCATTTCTTGACGCCGGCGAGAGACGCAGCGGCTGCAAGTACCATAATGGCAGGGCAGCCTTGAGGACGACTGGCTTGGGGGTGGTTCTGCGAGGATGGGGCAGAGAAAGGACACGGCCAGGACGGCGGAGGTATGGAAAGAGGTGGCTGGGAAAGTGCAAGCATCACCAACATCGGGTCGATCCATTCGAACGCGCGAGATTGCGGTGAGCGAGCCCAGTAACACAGGTCTTTGAGGTCATTTTGAGGGAGGAAAGGGGGGGCCCCGTTAGCGGGAGCTCTGACGGGTTGACGGCGAGCTTGTAGGTTGTCGTTGGGACTAGACGGGGACTCGATGGGCACCCACCGATGCTGGGCGGGAACAAGCGGGGACGTAACACTGTGTCACATAGCCGGATTGGGTAGGCGGATCAATCCAGGTTCACTTATATAACTTATTATTATTATAATTAGCCCGCGGGAAAGTCTCCGATTGTCTCCCAAGTCTCCCGAGTCTCCCAAGTCTCCGGAGACTTTGAGAGACTTTCTCATATACGTTTGTTCTCAAAGAGTCAAGGCAATGAATTTATATCAATTTTTTTTTTTGATGCTATCACTAATTCCCATCAATCTTGGCGACCGCCGTCGATTTCAGTGGGCACAATTGGATTCCCGACAGATTTCGGTTTAATACGAGCCAATGGGATGGTATAAGAGTGTTCCTGAAAGAACCTGAATTTTACAGCTGAATGCAATATTCTAGGCCATTTTGTTTCATGAACAGGTGGAGCTTGGTTATTGCGTGCAGCAGCGAACGACAGCTCGCAAGGTGATGCGCTGTCAGGCTCGTACTGACGTTCTGAATATTCTCCGGCTCCACCTCTGTGCAAATCGAAATGGCCTAGAATATTGCATTTAGCTGTAATGCCCCATTTCAGAGTCTTGTGGACATTTAAATTTGATGTTTGTGCTTGCCAGTTGAAAATGAATTTCTACAGGATGCAAACAGGATCCATTTGGCTCCGGGAACTAATACAACATGAATGAGTGTCTGTGTATAATACCTAAGCCTTATGACTTCAGCTCATGCGATCCGAGCTGTTTGTATCAGTGACGGGTCTGTCTCAGTGAGCGGTGAAAAACTGTATTGCGTACGAAGTGGGGGAGATAATTTATCATTCGCATCTAGATCAGCGCGACTAGGAGCTTCAGTCTGGCCAGAAGACGCACTCTCACTGCAGGGCATGTCTGCCAGGGTCGCGATATTGCACAAACCTATGTGAAGGTTCGAAACGATCTCTCTTCCGTCACTTACACGGAAAACTTCCTTCGAGGCGAATCCCGAGAGCTAACCAAAAATTAGAGCGTGGTGGTAAACACTAGAAATACAACAGGGATTTACAAAATGAAAGAAACTTCAATCGTCGTCCTCGTCTGCATCATTCTGCGCTTTTTCTTGGGCCCGCATAGCACCTGCAATGTCGTCGGCGTCACCTTTTTGGGCGGCAAGTCTTTGGCCTATGAAAAATATAAACACTCGCACATTCAAAGAAACAACAAAACTGACGAATCAAAGTATGTATTGCTTCTTGCGTCCGCCGTTGTAATTTTGCCAGCTTTTTGTCCATCTCGCGCTTCAGATCCCAGTTCGGCCGTTTAGGAGCGATGTTGAATACATCCTAGAGGTAGTGAGCACGGTTCGGGATTGTGGCAGAACAACGAACAAGTTCCTGGGCGCGTCGCTCCTCATCTTCGGCAATGATTTTCTCTGCGAGGCCGGCCACATCTTGTTCGACCGTGTCCGCCATTTCCACGTCATCCGAAATTATTGGGCGTTTCTTGAGTGTGCGCGATTCGGGATCAAAGTTGCGGTTTTTAATGACGGGTTCGACCGAGCTAAACGCGGCGTATAAACACGAGAGAAAAGATGAAAGAACAAGAAACATACGCGTCTTCGACGCCGTCCTTCTTCCGCTTCAACGCGAGCAATCGTGCCTTGCGGGCCTCGGATGCGGTGGCGAGGGAAGAGTCCATTCGGTCTCGAGAACCTTCGGCCGATATTCAGTGGTTAATTGGGTGTGTAGACCGCGCAGGAAATGCAGAGGATCGACGAAGTGAAGGACTTGTGAGTGGTGGCTGTGTGGATGGCAATCACCGTGATCGCTCTCTCGACGCGACTTTTGCAGTAGCCGCTTTCATGGACCAGCGCGAATTCACGGCCAGACTTTGAATATTGAATGGCAATGCTAATGCAATGGCGCCGTGCCAGTGTCTCCCTCTATCTTCTGGGCCCAGGCGGTCGTGCATGCTTCAGTACCTCAAGTCGCTGGCGCGCGCCCAAACCTCTCGTGATGGAGGACTTCACCTGCGATCTTATACGGTGCGGAATCCAGTCGTACACTCATAACCATGTATCCGAACTCTCCCAGAAATTTTTCCATCATAGCTCACATCGGTAGGTCACCTAAAATGTTTCACGACGCGTTCCAACCCAAAGAATAGACCATGGAAAGTCGACCCTTGCGGATAGACTTCTTGAGGTCCGATATTGCCTGTTCAGAAGGTCGCGACGTGATTTAAATGGATGTTTAGTTGACAGGGACAATCAAAAAGAAAGAAGTTGGCAAGAACGAGCAAGTTCTAGACAAGCTTAAGGTCGAGCGCGAGCGGGGAATCACTGGTTAGCGATCGTAATATCTTTCTCGTTGTTCGCTGTTGAATCTGGCCGAAAAGTCAAGGCACAAACGGCAAGGTCAGTTATAACGATGCCTGTGAACCTATATAGATGCTCATTAAAAATGCAGCATGATGCATTCATTTGGTGGAAAGCAACATATCCTCAACCTCATTGACACGCCTGTACTGTTCGTCTCACACCGTCTTCACATTTGTAAATGACACATGCGATCAGGGCCATGTCGATTTTGCCTGGGAAGTTTCGCGCTCGTTGGCCGCCTGCCAAGGCGCCCTCCTGCTAGTATGTCTATGTTCGGTAGGCACCAATCACGCTTCTCAAAATTTCGCAGGTCGACGCGAGTCAAGGCGTCCAGGCCCAGACTATTTCAGTGTTCCACATTGCACAGGAGCGCGGCCTCAAGATCATTCCTATCTTGAACAAGGTTTTATACCGAATGACTGCCTAAATCTCCCGGCTAATCAGCGGATTTAGATTGATTTGCCCGCAGCTCAGCCCGAGCGAATAGCTGCACAAATGCAATCCATCTTTGGAACCGATCCTGCAGACATTATTGAGATATCTGCAAAGACCGGCCGCGGTGTCGACCAAGTTCTTCAAGCCATTGTGGACCGGATACCCCCTCCGAACGGCGCAATAACGGGACCGCTCAAAGCTTTCCTCTTTGATTCTATGTGAATGAGGCCTCGATGGAGTACTCGCTGGCGCTGAGCTTCCGACAGGTACGACAGGTATCGAGGTGTCATCTCACTCGTCGCTATCCAAGATGGAATTCTCAAGAAGGGTACGGGATTCAACGGGTTTGATCATTCATAACTCATGTGCTTCAGGCGACAGAATCGCCTCTTGCCACACAAAGAAGAAATACGAGATCACTGACATCGGCGTCCTAAATCCAGAGGAGATCCCCGTTACCAGCCTCCATCCTGGCCAAGTCGGCTTCATTGCCTGCAACATGAAAGAATCTGCTGAAGGTGATGCGGGTTTTCCCCCTCGACTTTTCTTGATCCTCATCGTCAAACAGCCCACATCGGTGATACACTGTACCGCGTTGGTGCTCCCGTCGACCCGATGCCCGGGTTCAAGCCTGCTAAAGCCATGGTAACTGCCTCCACTTCCACGCCTCGGACGCACGGCTTTACATCTTACCTTAGGTGTACGCCGGTATCTTCCCCATCGACACCAGTGATTTTCCCAAGCTAGAGGAGTCAATCAAACGAGTAAGCTCCCTTTTTTGTGCTCAGCTGCATCATCTCAGCCCAGTATTTTAGCTAGCACTAACAGACCGGAGTGTGACTATCCAAAGAGAGTCTTCAAGTGCCCTCGGGCAGGGGTGCAGACTCGGGTTCCTCGGCACGTTGCACATGGATGTATTCCGGCAACGACTGGAAGACGAACATGACGCGAACATCATCATCACCGCCCCAACGGTGCGTTGGCGAGACATCGACTCAGACGATAGCTTACGTTTTTCAGGTCCCGTATAAGAGTAAGGTGTCCATCGAACTGCAAATGTATCTCGCGTCTGAATATGGCTTGCAGTCATGTACAAGGACTCGGAGGTAATTGTTAGCAACCCCACGGACTTCCCAGACGCAATCGATCCGTCGAGCAAGGTCAAGGAGGTGCAGGAACCGGTCGTCAAGGCCTCTATTATCGTACCAGAAGGCGGGTGCTCCCCACAAGAGATTCATCCGCTTGCTCATTGTCCTCAGAATACTTCGGGGACATGATGGACCTCTGCTTCAGTCACCGGGCGGAGGAGCTGGAACACAAGTATCTCGACGCAGGCATGCTCATCCATCCATTGCTCCAGTGGCCTTCCTTGACCAATGAACTTGATAGGAACCGGAACTGAATCGCGCATCATGCTCAATTGCGTTATACCGCTGAGCGAGATCGTGACGGATTTTTTCGACCAGCTCAAGAGCCGCAGTTCGGGTTTCGCCAGTTTCGAGTCGGTGTTCAACCTTGGTGGGCGACCACTACGCTAACGCATTGATTTTCAGTTACGAAGAGGCCGGTTACAGGCCGAGTAATCTCGCGAAAGTGCGTTCGTTTTCGTTATGGGTGCATATTTATATCTCACGATCTCGGAAAGATGGTGTTCCTCCTCAATGGCAAGGTATACATAGAATCTTCCTCAGGATGGTGTGCTGATAGTGAGCCCAGCCTGTAGATGCTTTGGCGTTGATAGTTCATCGCTCACATGAGGACGCGATTGGAAAACTCTGGGTTAAAAAACTGGGTACGCATTATCGTCTGACCATGGAAAAAATGTGACTGGGCGCGCAGTTAAAGTCATACCGCGACAAATGTACGAGGTGCCCATCCAAGCCGCCGTTGGGAAGAAGATCATTGCGCGGGAGACGCTTTCAGCTTATCGGGCCGACGTGACAGCTGGCCTCTATGGAGGTTAGATTACCTTGCATTCCTGCGTATAAGTGGCTGACCGACATCTATAGGGCACGTGGAGAGGAAGATGAAGGTAAGCTGTTTTTTGCGTGTTTTGAGGCTGGAGACTGAATGGACCGTTTTTTCCAGGTGTTAGAGAGACAAAAGGAGGGCAAGGCACGAATGAAGCGCATGGGTACCGTAGACATGCCCCAGGAAGCGTTCTTCGAAATAATGAGCTCGAAAAGTAAGTAATATATGTACAGCAATTAATCTAGAGCTCGTTATCTTCGTCGTCGTATGTTTCCTTGATGAGCCTGTGCAATACAAGGCACGGTGAGTGAAGGCAGGGACGAATGCATATCTTCTTACCTGTATATTGATGATGGGGGATGGTCGCCACTGGGAAAGCATCTCAGCATTGGCTTCAAGGGAAAATCGGGGAAGTACTCACTCGTTTGTTATGAAGGCGTCTATCAAGTTCGGTTGCACGTAGTCGTAGAACGGATTCACGACGTCGACCTTGTCGACCAGGCTGCCTTCCTCGAATCCTAGCACCTGGCTAGGGTCCCCAAAGTCGAGCGCGCCATACTCGTGGTACAGATTCCACAGCGGCGTCAGTTTGAATTGACCGGCACACACTACAACGGGCGTGCAGTGTTCGTGTGCTGCCGTCGCAGCGAGGAGCGATCCCGTAATAGCGAACATGCCGCCGTTGGCGAGAATGGCGTGTGCGCCGAGGATGACTTTATTTACGCGCGACATTAGGCCGTATAATGAGGAGTCAGGGACCAGGAATGTTGATATGCCGGCTGTTGATAATGTCTTCGCCATGTCACGACCGCCATACCTAAAAAGGGCGTCAAGGGAAGCTCTTATAAATTAAAGGCGAACGAACGATGGTGCTGTCTCCAATACCATCACAGTATAATTCCTATTATGTGCAGCTGATATCAGGAAGTGTTCCACAGTTTTGGACATGCCAAGCGTCAAGATAATTTCACTGAGGGTCGTCATTCACACCTGCAAGCGCGAGGGAAAAAAGGCAACGTACTCGGAATGGATATGGTTCTGCGCGTTTTTGGAAACGTTGTCGTACACCGTTTCTAACTCATCCAGAACATCCTGAATTGCCTCCATAAGCACGGGTTTGAGACTCCGGGCGAAAGAGTCAGGGTCATCCGGATCGTTCTCTTTCAAAGTGCCCTTGCTTTCTGACTTGGGCGCGGCGGCTTGCTTTCGTGGCTGGCCGAGTAATACAAACTTGGAAATGGAAAACCCGCTGGACGATGTCACTGCCGTTCCCATCGTAGCTGTGTGGTATTCTTCCCGTATATGGTGCAACACTTTTCGCACTGTATTCCCAACCGAATGTTCTATTCCATTCGCGGATGAGACGACGTATGGCGATGTTAAAAACGTCTAAACCTTTCGGTTGTGCTTCCACCAGTCGCCGCCCAACGGCGCGTATTATGGACACCAACTGCTCCATATTGGAGAAACGGGACTTTGAGATGACTTGACGCAGAACAAGAAGCGTCTCTAAGGCCGTCGCACGAGAGCCAACGATTTGCCTAGACGCGTGTAAATTGATACGACGCGGTCGTTTGTACGCGCTCTAACTGACCGCCGGCGCAATTTCCATGCCAGATTCTCGACAGCGCGCAGAGTTGGTGTATTTGCTGGTTCAGAGGTCATTTTAGTCGAGAAACCAATACGCAGAAAGCAAGCCGAGTCACATCGGAAATCTCGGTCCGGATTTCCCGCCAGCATCAAGCGCCAAGTTGGCACTAAACGCTATTCACCCAGCGATTTCCGGGTCATGTGACTTCCCGGATAATCGGCTAACTTCGCGTAACTTTCCTTTGTCTCTCTCGCATTGTCCCAGCCCACGTCGTGTACACATTTGAGTCACTGTGCTTTGGTATGTCCCAAGTAGCGACAAAATAATAAATTATCCACTAATTTCTAAAAATAAATACTACAAGTAGATGTGGTGTTGCTCTTTGCGCGCCGCGCACGACGAACGGACGCGAGATCCCCGCACCCTGCGCCCCCTTCCTACCGCGTTCCCACCACCGCTGCTAACAAGCCCGAAACCCGCGCCAACCCTGGTGCATGACGAATGTCATCGACGTGCGCCGCGACGTCCCCTCCGCGCCTGCCACCTTCGGCAACAAGCTCGCAGTTCTCAGCCAGCACTGCTCCTTCGCGTCTTGATGACAAAGGACATGCACCGCACCCGTTGGCACGCCGGCTGCGTGGAACATGTATTGGAAGGAGCGCGGCAGCGGAGGAGGCGCGTTAACAGCTAGCGTTGGTGGCAGGCGTAGTATATGGTGAAGGAAGAGGTGTGAGGAAGGCGGTACGTAAGGAGAACATTCCGCTACCATTCTAGGCGTACAATGAACGTGTTAAGCGACGGCCCGATGCACGTGACCCGGAAATTGCTGGGTAAATAGCATCTCCTGCCAACTTGGCGCCGATCTCTATAGCGTGGAACAAGAAACACGCTCACTCCTGCGCACTTCTTTCTCTCACCACCCGTGCACAAGATGGTTTCTGGAGGGCCACACCGATAAAGTTCAAGAGATATGATATGAAGCTGTTTGGTGGCCTCGACGGTAACCTCGTCGTCAGCGGCAGCGTAGGTACCTACTATCCCTTCGTTTGAGCCGACGTCGCGCGCGACATTGAGTCAGACAGTAAAGTCTACGTCGGGAACCGTGATACCGAGGTGGACAGCAGCGTAAATTATGTTGCGTGGAACCCACACAACGAGCGTATCTTCGCGTCCTGTTCAGACGACCGCAAGATACGGATCTGGGAGATCTCCGACTCCTTCAGACTTGGCCATTGATAGCAATGAAGGGTAAGGGCCAGGACGTTGGCTCAGCCATTGACAACCTCTCCAAATTTGTACATTATCACTACATTGACCGTCTTACATTTGCTACCACTCCGACACAGGAAATTCCATACCAATACAACTATGTAGTAACCTTTATCTCAACATTTCGATTTGTTCGCACCTCTCCTACCACTTGGGTTTCAATGCAAGCTCCAGCATCAGTTTCTGCAAAGGACTAGGCTTGATGACCTTGATGTTGTCGAGCAAAAATTCTTTCTTCGTCGCCTCGTCGTACCCGCGGGCTTCCTGGAATTTGGTATTCGTGTCGAACCCCAAAAACACTGCCGCCGGGCCAACCTCCTCCATCCCCAGTTCTATCAGAACATTCGCAAGATCGGATGGCACAGCAACTTCGTGCCTTTCTAGGTGAATCGAGCACTAGTTATTAACATCATCAGCTCTTCCGTAGGCAGTGCAAAAAGTAAGAAGAACCACCCACCCCCTCCATGTTCTCGCTTGCGAGTTTCTCACCCGCGTGCTCCGCCGCGTACTCATCCAGCGTTTTCGAAATCTGGAGCGCCTTGAGCTGGTCGTACTGTCCGCTCCCGATGAACGACAAGATGAATGCGTGCCGCTCGGCTCTGGGGCGGGACGCGAGGAAACGCAGATGTTGGTCGTGGAGGATACCGATGGTCGCGAAGATGCGCGGGACGTCACTTGGGGGTGGGAAGAGTTGGCGCAGCTCCGTGGTGTAGCATTCCGGTATGGCGGGTGACGCCTGGCACCAGACGCACCACACAGGCCACACGGGTTGGTCTTTGTCTGGGGCTGCGCCTGTGTGAACAGACGACGATGCTTGGCAGGAACAGATACACTCACCACAGGGGACTGAGTGGTAGCTTGAGAGTTCTGAGATGCTGAACGAGAGGACCCTTGTTTCGACAATCGAACCGCCTGAGGAGCGCTGCTGAAGGTCCGTCCTTTCTCGGAGAAACAGATTTGCTGCGCGGCGGGCGCCTGATGTTGTTGTTATCACGAGCTGAAGTCTGCTTGGTGACGCGGTGAGTATAGTGACGGCGTGAAGGAACGAGAGCCACATACCTCGCGCGGCGAAGCCTGGGTTGAGGTTTTGCTGCTCGGCGGGCGACTAAAGTTGCTAGGATCTTTGCCGACATAGTATCGAGTGTTGGTTCCATTGGACGTCGGCGTGTTGCTGGACGTTGGTGGGCTGTTGGCCGTTGCCATAAAAGATCTTGTCGTGCGCTTCCTGGGGGATTGTCGATGTCTTCGTCAGAGTCGGCGCTACGCTTGCGAACAGTGTTTTTAGTACGCTGAGCGGTGGATGTGGTGTTGGTGTTGCTAGGAGGGGCGGAGCGACCGAGGCTGGAGGTAAGCGGTACGTCTTCTTCGGAATCAGAGTCCGCCGCTCGGATGGAGTTCTGGAAGATAAAATATCAATGTGGGTTGAGGTTGACACTCTGCATCTGAAAACCTTCTCCGACTCGCGAACGACACGACCCGAGATCCAGTAGTTGTAGTACATTGCGATGGGCCAGTATTTATGGTAGTTTTGGAGGTCCGGATACTCCTCGACGGTCTTGAGAAAGCAGGAGTCATGAGTATTGTGGTGCAAAAGTGTAGATAGTGTACCAATTCAACAAGTTTTCCCATTGAGTTTCGTCTTGCTGCTCACTTCTGGCGCAGAGGTCAGTTGAAACGTTCAGCAGCGCGCCAGACAAAGTTCTAATAGGTTTGAATGGAGAATATCTCAGAAGGCGAGATGATGGCTTACTCGGAATTTTTTGAACCTTTCAGCACCCCAGCCCATCGCGTCCCAGAGCTCTTGCATTTTAGCAGTCCTCTTCTCCAGGTTTTTTATATTGCGGGGGATAGGGATGGTCTTTTGCGGCGGGGCCATGGATGCGAAAGACCAACTTGCATCTCAAGTCGAAGGTCTGTTATTGAAGAGCTGCGGAACGTAATAACGCGCAGGGGTCAGGGTCTCTTGGAAATTAGACTCACGATTCTATGATGATCTTTTTCATTGGAACTTTGCTGATTCTTCGATGTTTCCGCAACCTTCCGAGCGCTTCTCGAACAACTCGTGCATCCTGAAACATTTTTTTGACGCAAGAGGCCAAGAAATGTCCACTCGTTTGAGTGTTCACTTGCAGTGCTTCACTAAGGTCGACAATGGGTGGCCGCGTCGGGCGACTACCACCACACGGACGGGGAAAAGTCACTGCACGCAAGTGGTATTTTGTAAAGACGGTTCCATTGCAGTTACAGCTGAGTGGGCTCGAGTTCTTTGGTTCCTCCGATTCTGCTTGTCCTCTTCGGCATTTTCGCTCTCACCGGGGCCTGGTTTGAGTCGCACAAACGGGTGACTTGCGAGGGTACGCTGCAGAACGGCCCTACGACAAGACGGCGCGTCTCGGTTGAGAACGCGTGAAGCAAAAAGCAACGAGTATGTCGTTGTTTGTTCGTCGGACGAAGCGGCGCCCGGAGCCCGGCCTTTTTATTCCCGATTTCCCCCTATAGCGACGAATAAATTTAAATGCGCTGTTCACTCCGGCTCTTGTCCGGTATGTCGAGCTATGCGCAACTATGTCGCCTCGTCCTACAACTTCTATTGTACATCCTCCCTTATTGCCCATCTACCCACCTCTGCAATACACAACCCCCAAGCTCACCTAGTGCCTCGTTCTTTCCCCGATTCGAGGTATATCCTGAGCACCCATGTGGTTCCCGCAGCCCATTTGCGCTCTACCCCGTCGCGGAATCGCCACCGCCAGCCCCAGCACCCGCCTCGGCGTCCAAAGAGGAACGACGCGCGAAAATGCTGAACGCGTGGCATGGGTCAAAGCTCAAGCGCAGCGTCCCCGAGGAAGACACGAGCGCGTCCTCTGGAGCGCTGTGAATCGATATACGCGCAAAGACGTGACCCAGGGGACGGAGCTGGTGTCACCCTTTTTCTCGCCATGCAAATGGCTTCCCCAAGGAGGTCCGTGCAAGCATCACTGTACGCTCAGCATGCTGTAACTGTTGTAGACCTGGGAGCCCACCATTTTGGACCTGCTTGCGATCCCCAACGGCCCCGTTATTGACGAGATTGGGCCTGGGAGGCCGTCCATCACGGGGCTCGTATCAGCTAAACTCCAACCTTCCCTTTGCCGCATGTGCGTCGTTTGCTCGCCCACCGAACGGCCCTTGAGCTATTCCTCCATGCAGGCGACTGGGCGAATGACGCGCGCGATGTGCTCAATTTCTTACTGCACTTTTTACCTAGTAGCATTAGCGGTTCTGACCTTCCGACTTTTCTCCTACGCGTCGCCCCCGAGGAAAGTCAGTTGCGCAAGGTTCGCGGTTTCTCTGAACGCAAGCTCTTTGCCGTCGGCCACTCCTTCGGCGGATGCTGCTGGTTAGTTCCCTTCTATTTCCTCACTATGCAAAAGTATCAACGGTCGTTTCAGTACTTGGGCGGCCATGAGCAACCGCGGCTCTTCACTTCCCTCACACTCGTGGATCCCGTCATTATTCGTCATGGTACACTCAACCACGATCCTAGAAATCCGGCGCCCTCGTTAATGGAGGGCGCTGTCGCGCGCCGCGACACCTGGCCTTCACGGTGCGTATCGCTGTCCTGCCCACAATCCCCTGCCAATATGTCACTCGGATGTAGAGAGGAAGCTCACAAAGCCTTGGCCGCCAACCCCTTCTTCGCCGCCTGGGACCCGCGCGTCCTCGATGCGTATGTCGCGCATGGGCTCGTCGCGGCGCCAGATGGCCGCGTGCAGCTCGCAATGCCTGGCATACAGGAGGCCCTGGCATTCGAAGCAACCTCGACCAGCGCACCTGTGTGGGACCTGCTTCCGACTCTCGAGGACCGCATCCCGTTGCGGTTTGTCGTCCCAGGGCGCCCTGGCGAGCCAGAGTGCGTTCTGTCTCGCTTCTGCCAACTTCGCTGATTGTGGTTTTGTCCCAGGATCGGCGACCCGAATGCGACGCAGGAGCGTGTGTGGCGGCGACCGGCAAACTCGTCCAACATTCGTATCGCGTCGGCTGGGCATTTGGTACGTGTCCTGCCTCGTCTGTCTGCCGTTCTGTGTTTATTCGTCCATCCTGCCGTAGATCGTGCAACAGGCGCCGAGCGAGATGGGTATGTGAACTACTTACTGCCTTGCTGCGTTCTGTGCTGATTTTGTTTGCCAGCGCGCGAAATTGCGGGGATGGTAGAAGGAAGATTCGCGCGGAAACAGGCGAAATTGTAGCAGTAGACTGGTGTGTTCCGTTTAGTGTGGTTGTATAGTATTTTACGGTTGCCTTTACTCACTTAAGTATTCGCGGTCCCGTGATACGATCGCTATTGAGGGGCGAGCTCGGAGTTCATCAGTCAGCCGCCTTCAAACAACAGCAAACGCACTTGTTTCTACTATCACCCCAGATTCTGCTTCGCCTCGCCTCACTCGCCCACCACACCGCCCTCCGTGCGCCTACGGCTTACTCGCTGCCTTCTTTTGTTCTACAGACTACACTTATCCACCTACACCCGGCCCCATTCACGCCCACACTATGACCGCCCGCCGTCGCAGCTTCCATCTCAACGCCAACGCTGGTGTCGCACTCGCGCACCCGCTACGCCCAAACACCATCATTCTCAATCCGCAGGGCATCGAAGCGCAGGCCGGCGCGCTCACCATCGGGCTCCTCGCACTGGCGCGTCAGGCGTCGGCGTTTGCGTTTGCGCTTTTGGGGGGCTGCGCGCCTGGGGTGAGGCCGAAGACGAAGCGTGTGCCGAGGGCGTTGTTGGCGGGAACCCCGCGGGAGGAGTGGAGATGTTTCCGGAAGGGGAGATTGTTGTGACTGAGTTGTGGAAGGGCCTCGATTCAGGGTCCAAGGACAGCGAAAGAAGAACAGGCGAAGTCGTGGAGGGCCTAGTGATGAAGGACAACAGCCTATCCAGCTCCGGGCGCAGAATGACTGGTACACACAACCGGACGAGACAGCAGAGCCATTGAACTCGACATTGCGGATGCCGGAACTGGGGCAGATTGTGAGGGCGAGTCGCAGATTCAACCGCGCGACAATTCTTGTTTGAGGACCCAGCCATACTCCTCGATCTATGGAAACGGACAGACTGCCCTCGACTTACTATGCAACCGACCTCAACACTCATCGTCCCGCCCCTTGCCGTTGGTCTCGGCTCGGTCTCTTGATCCCTTCAGCGAGCACGAACGAGCTACGGCTTCTCTCACCACTTGAATCACGTTACGCGTCGCCTAAACCCGAATTTGAGTCTATCCCTACCCACCCGCCTCACGCCCGTTCTTCTTCAAGCTCCCCGCACGCCGAGCTCCGCGCAAGTCTCGTTAGCAAGGTCACAGCCTTCACCGCCGCGCGTCTCTCAGGCTTCCGCCGCCTCTCCACATCTCCGCCACCCGTGCCGCCTCTCCCCGTCACCCCGCGTGCCTAGACGACCCATTCTCCGAGCTATGGGCCGCTACACCCCCCGCCGCTTTCGTGCCCGCACACCCGGCCCGCTTGTGCTATCCCAGCCTGCAGTTCGGCCCCACCCAGCAGCAGAGTCCGACGCCGCACTCGCGCCCTGGCCGTCCCTCTCTGCGCCAACGGACCGTCTACTTCTCGCAAGTGTCGCCTCGCGCTGGTACGCCGCCTCCAGAGTTCTGGTCTCCTCACCCCGCCGGCGCGCGTTCTTGCGCGATCACGATCAAGGCGCCTCCGAGTCTCAGCGCCCGGCGCAACAAGGAGAACCAGGCACTAGAGTGCACCGCCAAGACCGTGCTGAGCCTGCCTTTGCCTCGGATGAGTTGAAGCCCTTCCGTCTTTTCATCCAATATCTCCACTCGCGAAAGACAAAAGTTATGTTTTCACTTACATTTGTAACATTTATTGCGCTTCCGTGTACGTTGAAAAGGCTGCGCGAAGTTCGCATGTACTTGTTGCTGCTCGACGAATTCAAATCCGACTGTCGGGCTCGTTCAAAATTCCCGACGAGTCGCATTGCATTATATCAGGGAGACGGTTGCGAAAGGTGGCGAGTGTTGCTACAGCTGTTTCTACTTCGAAACGTAAAAAAATACAGATAGGAGGAATTAGTGCTAAGTAAGGTGACGAATGAATGGTGGGGATTGAAAACTAGCAAAACAAAACGTAAAGCAAGCAAAGGCGAAGTAGGTCATGAATTAGGAGAGATTAAGGGATTAAAACGTGAAGTTCAAATAGTCGTGGCGTGAAGCTCATCTTGTTTCTCGTTGAACGGCGGGGGGTCCATGGGACACTCCGTCGACGATCTGGGGGTGTAGAGAGGGAGAGGCGTGGAATCTATCTTGCGATTTCCGCGTGAATCGAATAGCTGTGAGTATACAGGGAGATTTGCGCCGAAGGGAAGAAGAGAGGGCATCGGGGGGTAGACGCCATCGACGAGGGACATCGAATGCAAAATGTCGGGCGGGGGCAGAGGAGGTGCGACGCGTCCGAACTGAAGAGGGAGAGTGAAGGTCAGGTCGGTGACCGCAGGTTCGGAGCCCTCGGTCATCTCGTATTCGCAGCGCACCGTGAGCTTGAGCGAATGCGCGACGTCGTAGAGCGGACTCGATGTTGAAGGCCGCAAATTACCCGATCCTTCCCAGTCGGCACTCTCCTCCAGCGAAGGGAAGTGACGGACGAAAGGGACGGTGGTCTCGAGCGTGTACCACGTCTCCGGGTCAGTCTCGGCATCGTTGGCGAAGATGCGAGTTTCCCCAGTCAATTTAAATATGCCCGTTTCGCCCGAAGGCAACAATGAAGTGGAGCATGTTACGCTGGTCGTATGCAGCGATGGAGCAAGGAACAAGCCCAGGTTATACATGTCGCTCATGTGGTGGGCGTTGCAAAGCGGTTTGTTCGGTGGTTGGCAGTCTTGCGACGGTATAGGAAATCGTGTTTGATATTTGGAGGCTTCAGTCGCGCGCCTAGGCTAATAGTAAGAAACTCGAAGACGAAAATGATGCGCAAAGTTTGCTTACCGACACGTTTCTGCCTGCACAACATCGAGCGTAAAGTTCGAGACCTGCAGACGCTTGCAGTGGGCATCTTCCAAATCCTTGGTGCGCAGCCGAAGGGTGAAGGGGAAGCGATCCTCGCGGACGTCAACCTGTGTCGGGACCGACGCCATGACCTGGATTTTGGACAGAACATCGACAGGAATGCCGGTTTCGCATGATTTATTAGGGGACTGAGGAGGAAATTAACCAATGTAGGTGGTTTAGGCTCGTCCGTGGGAGGTTCGACGAAACGTCGCAGGGTGATGGATTTGCATGTCCCTATCGACCGACCCGGAGTACGAGGACGGAAGGGAGAGCAAAGGGAACTAAAAGACCAGGTAGCGCTGCTATCTTCCACGACCAGGTATTTAACTAGTGCGTGGAGGTGATATTTAGTCGACGCCCCGTTTCATTGGAACTAAAATCGTGAGAGCCAGGTAGCCAGCCGGGATGGGCAGATCAAAGACAACATTCCAACGGCCTTGGAGCTCCGAATCAGTACCGGCAAGCAACATCTAGCAAAACGGACGCACATGGTTCATCAGTTTGCTCTTGGTCTTCGTTGCTGAGCTCTATAGGTTCAGAAGAAGCGAGAAGTTCCCGAGAGAGTGTGTACAGTCGTAATGGGGAATAGCCCAGATTCGCAGTGATGACTTCGGTTTGCCCATCAAAAGTGAGCAGGACCGATTGAAGAATAATGCGGGCCGCCCGGCGGCGCTCAAATACCGAAAATGAGGGTTTGAGAACAATACTGACGTGCCCAGAAAGAGAAAAGGCAGAACTGAAGACGCGTCAAGTCAAGTCTTGGAGACAGAACAATGGAAACTTACGAGCTATGGGCTCTCCATACATGTCTAAAGACGTGGCAAGAGGGACGATGTCGATGGAGAGGGACATGATGAATCGGATCCAGTCGTGAATAATGGCGGAGAAGGTATAATGGCGAACAAGATTATATAGAAAGTAGTGGGTGATTAGCGGTGGTCAAAAGCAGAACAATAACCTTTTGTAACAAGGCATTGTAACAAGGCATGGTCACCCGAAACGACAAATGAATAACCAAATACGGACATGATCGCCTTACGACAGAAAGCGACCAGTTGATTTGCGTTTGGATTTCCTTTTGTTTCCTTCGCAGTCCCTTGTTTCATTTGCGGCTGGAGGCTTAGACTTTTATCAGGCATCACCAGAATACAAAGGGAGTCTCCAAAGGTCCAACCGAGCATAGAAGAAGTAAAACAGAGGCCTCGCGTCTGGTCGTGGCGTGCATATGTTGCAAATAGGCTCCTTTGCATGGCAGCATTAATATTTGAAGAGATATTTGTCGATCGTTTTGGAAACGTCATTGGTTGCCGGCCTTTACCCAGCACGTGGAAGCCGGGTTCCGTCGCCCACATGATCGAAATCGTTCCAGTGTCACTTCAAGTCGCTCCTACCCAGCCCTACCTCGGAAAGTAAACCATTTTGCCCGCGAGTATAGGTCCCCTTTGTATCACGGCCACGGACTGCCAAATGACCTCGAACGTCAATCTTGTACCTCGCTCACGTCCGCGGAACAACAGTAAGATCTCCAGAATGCCCCATTCTGCATAAAGTGTCTTTTGGTCTTAGACAGCGCGACTGTATGGGGAATTTAACAGGGTCCGTTCAGCGGAACGACAGTAAGATCTCCAGAATGCCCCATTCTGCATAAAGTGTCTTTTGGTCTCAGACAGCGCTACTGTACGGGGAATTTAACAGAGTCCGTTCAGCGGCGACACCGCCCTGCTTTTCAGTGCGACGACATGCATCTCCTAAACTTGCACATTTCGTCATTAGAGCATATCTGCAGCCCCCAAAACGCAGTTTTTCTCAGAATGATGGCTGATTCCAGAAATTTGTGACGCCTGAAATGGAAGTATGAGGAATTTGTCGCGCTGCCATCCGTCTCGTCCTCGCGTTGAGACAGTCGTGCATGCATAATACGGGTCGTTGAAGTCTTCCCTCCCGGCTTTGACCTCCATCGCTATATCACACCGTGCTATAACCTACTTTCACGCGTCATTCTGGCCTCTGGCGTGAAACCTCTCTGACGCTGAGGTCGAGGCTGCAGAACCGTCACAGGAATGGGTGCGCTACGCTTGGAAGCACCTCCAAATGATTTCTGGACTGTACGAGGCAAAGGAATTACTCGTAAATTCCGACGATTCACTGTGACTGTAATATTGTGAAAGCACATCAAGCAAAAACCTTGGAAACAGCCAGTTCGTCTTCGTCTCTCTTGCGCAGCTCCTTTCTCTTCGAGCTCTCCTGTTCCGCATCCTTACGGTTACCATATTTGGTTCCCTTCTCTTTCCGAATGGCCGAGCGAACCGCAGACGGGGAGATGAATTCTGAAAACGCATGGTGAATAAAAAAAAGCATGTCTGTAAGCATTCCAAATATACCTGGGTTCGAGAAAACGGTTGCACCGCTGAAAGCGCCTCGAAAATGCGAATCGGGGTGAGCACGAATCTGGGGCCAATCTCCACTAGAGTTGTTTGCGGGGGGCCGTTCGGTTGTAACGGATCCTTCTCCAATATCTGTGAAAATTTAGATGCCGATTACCGCAGCCTGACGAGTGCGAACCTGGAAATTACGGAACCATATTTTGGAGTCGAGAATGGAGAAGGTGAGGATGTGGTCGATGAAGGGCTTGGCCTTCCGCGCAGTGGAAGGAACACCAAATATCTACGCCAATTATTTGGCATTCGTTCCGCGCGTATCAACCGCAGAACTCACATGGGTAAAAACCTCCTTGGTCAACTTTCCCCACTCCGTGTCGTCAAACGCCTTGTCGAAGCTCAAGAGACCACGGCTGCCCTTAAGACAGTTCCCCGTCATTTTTAACTCGTCCATCGTGTGCACATTCTGCACATGCATCTTGATGCTCGGGCCATTGGGCGTTTTGGAAGCCCAAAGATATAGATCCTCGTGCCGCCTCGCCTCAAAGTACAATGTGTTGTTGCAGTTGTTCAAATCCGCGAGCTCGGGCAGGAGATGTAACTGCGACTTGGAATCGAGTTTCGAATCTGGTTTTAATATTTTCGGTGCTTGTTCAAACGATATAACAGGAGATAAGCGCACCTTTTTTGACATGGGGTAACAACACTTCCAGGTCGTTCATGAAGTGCCTCATTCGGTGGGTGATTCCACGGGAAGAGAGCAGCAGTACGCGCTGCTTGTTTTTCTTCTTTTTAGGTTGCGGCGCCTCAACATCGTCGACGTCCATTTCGTCGGCTTTTCGCTTGCCCTTGGGGTCGCCTTTAGACGTTGCATTGGCCTTTTGGGCCTTCAAAACCGAGGACATGGCAGATGAGAGACGGAAGAAAAAATCGGTGCTTATGTGATGGTCATCACTAATATTTGATCGAAATTTGAGAAATCTTTCTGTGCCCTTATTGTGTTCTCCGAGCACAAAATTCGGGCATAGATAATTTTCTTCAAGAAAGAACTCGAAAGCTAGGGTACATCGACGATATATAAAGACTCAAGACGTCCGTCAAAATATACAGTGCATATTCAGGCGCGCAGTTGCTTTTGTTTTTCCTGCTCCAAACGCTGTTCAGGAGACGTCAGGACGCGACCAAATCAGATGAAGGAAGAAGACAGACATGATACAGCAACTGCACTGCCATCTGGATATTAGCAGGTTGGCCAGTGATCACGACCAGACGCTCGCCCTCGCCACCAGGGCCAGGAGCACCATTCGCGCCTACGGCCACAGCACCTGGCTCCATAATTTTGATTTGACTTGCACTCATGTGCCGAATCTCGTTGATTTTGCTGCCACCCTTGCCAATGATGCACCCTACAAGATCGTTCGGAATGTAAATTTGCTGGGTCTGCAGTTGTTGTGGAGGGGGGTTGTGGTGCGGGGGAGGAGGTGCGGCCCCGTATGGGTTCGAATATCCGGGGACATAGGAAGAGCCTGAGTACGAGGCGCCGCCGCTGTACGAGGATGGTCCGGGTCCGGACTGTGGGGGTGGTTGTCGGCGGGAATTGGTAGAAGGACGATAGCTGGAATTAGTAGATGACGGCATGCGCTCCTGCGCCTCGATGAGAATATTCCCGATGTAATAGGTGGCGATGTGGATGGCATCTGCAACGCCAGCAACACTGAGCACTCGCTGGAAAAAAAAATCAGATGGAAATCTGGACAACAGGTTCATATATTGACCTCCGTAGAGCCAGGAAGCATCCCCTCGCTGGCATTCAATCTCGCGCCGCTCGCGTCCTGAATTTCCTTGATCTTCGATCCCTGCTTTCCAATGACCGAACCCATACGAGAATTAGGGATCATAAACTTGATGGTGACTGCACGACTTCCGGGCACGGAAGGGACGTCAAATGGTTCATCATTGATACGACGAACGATAAGGCCAAATGCCTTGGATAAAATATTGAGCAGCTAGACAATATTCTACAAACATGACCCACCTTCGAAACCGCGTCCAATGGTCCACTAACGTTCAAAATACGCTCAGGGTTTCCCGGGATGCTGTCCGAGACCATGACTCTCGCCCCGCTCCTCTCCCTGATCTCGTTAACATGCGTGCCGCCTTTGCCAATAATTATAGACGCATCCTGGGTGACGATCAAACAGCGCATGTGGATCATTGGGGACGGTGCAGTCGCAGCGGTTGATGAAGTTTCGCCGGAAACGGAACCAGAGCCTGTCTTGCCAGCACCATCGTTGGGCGGACTTTTCGTTCCATCATTTTGCTTGTCGGAATGAGCTGAGCTTGGAGATGCAGGCTTTTCATCGACCATGGTCACGTCAGTTGCAGCTGAGAGGGTAGCGGGGCCTGTAGAAAAGTTTGGTGGTGAGTCATTCGAAGTGGACGTTGCGCCGGTGTTGGCACGCTTGGGGTGTTTCTGCTGTTCACTGTCAGAAGGGGATCGCGACCGCTTGCGATTCGAATCAGCCATTTCTCCAATGTAGATTGTATGGTAATTTGGCAGAAATTGGGGGGTCGAGGCCGTTCAATAGGATTGGGATGGGGTGAGGTCTGGTGGAGATGGAGCGGGACGACGGTGAGGGGAGAGGATGGGGAGAGGGGAGAGGGGGATAAAACACACATACCTGAACTGAATCAGACCGTGCTCGAACTAATACTGGGGCTCGTCGGAGACTTGAGAAGCCGTGAACGCAGACCGCATGTGGCGGCTTGTACGGACAAATACACTGTAATACTGATGCACAGCCTCTACTCGACAGCAATGGATTCAACAAATATTTCCCAGCGTTTCTCCCATGCAGCAATGGCGCGTTGTTTCTCAGCAGGTTCAAGCGTGGAATACTATGCAAAGAATGGACTTGAGATGAAAATATTAAATCTAGGAGAGGTGACTCGTACCTTGAGGCTGTCGCGGGCCAACTCTCTGAGAGCAATTAACCCAGTGACTTCGCTAGCAACCAGTACCTGCGAAATTTATTACAACTGATAATTAGAGGATGTAGAGGGCGTTTTACTTGATAGAAATCGAACGAAAGACCCATGTTTCCGAACACAGCGGGATCATCTGAGCAAAGTGCGACTGGCAGACTGTGATGGACGTTCAAGTCTTCAACCTGGGGCAGGTGTCATGCTAGGCGCACTCACCCATTGTTCATCAAGATTGGAAGGGGATGCATAAGCATTGAAGAAGTAAGACGCTAGGGATTGTCAGAGTTGGCGCAACAATGTCAACGAGGAACCGTTCACCAGAATTTCGTTGCTGATGGGGCAAACTTCAATCAAGATATTTCTTTCGCGGCACATCTCCATCAGTTTGGGATGCTTGAAAAGACTGAATCTAGATATAAATTTCAGTCGTGATCCCACAAAACCAGACAGTCCTAACCCATGTCCGATTCTGAGTGTGCCGAGCAGAATGGCATCGTACAGATTCACATCGGCCTCCGTCCCATCTCCCAGCGTCTCCCCTGCGTGCAGGATGAAGGGGATGTCGATACCCAATTCTTTTTGACGTTCGCGGAATCGAAGTAGAGCTTCTGCATAGTAAATCAAAGGCTTCAATACATTCTCGGGCCCAACGAGGTCAAATCCTTCAATCAGGTTAGTCAGGTTCTTTATGGAATCACGAAAAGAAGAACCTGCGATCAAATGTGGGAATTCCTGTTTGAGAGCAATGCAATCTTCGCAAGTCTCGTCGAGTTCCTCCACAGTTATGTGGCGCATAGTGCTGTATATGATCTACTCACCGACGTTGACGCATGAAAAGCGAGAGGAAAAGCCAGCGACGTACTCTTGCGCCAATGAACTCATCTTCCCTTCCTTGCTGCTTCAAATCAGCTTTGAAGCGTTTTAGCGTGTTGTCAAATATCTGGAGCCACACTCGGTGAGGCACGTTCTCCTGGCCATCTTCGCCGAACATATATCTACGAGCAAAAATAGGTGTATAGCGAAACGAAGCGGGGAAAACTCACTTTGGGTAGAAATTGATTCGAACCTCAATGTATGAAACACCATCTTCAACAGAAGAACGAAGAATTCATAGATGTACTGCTCCCAGAGAGGTACCAAGCGAATGAGACCCTGTACTTGATTTATCAACGGAGCGGCAACGACGAGCAAAGTACCACATGCCCCAGAAACGGCGAAAGTACTCCTGAATTTTTCCCATATCTGTGCGCATTCAACAGACTTAGCGATGGATATTTTTGAAAGCTACCTTATTCACGGTATTGTGGGTCTGGTACGCTTCAGCACATGTCAGTCCACCAAGCAAGCTGTGCACTTAATTGACTTGCCTTCCGAAGGGTTAATTGTCAAAGCGCCAACAACCCATTGGTCAAATCCTTCAGGCCCACCGAGAGTTGGATCGAAGGTTTCTCTGGCCTTTCTCAAGGATACCCAAGTGCCGGGTACATAGGACGAGTCGGTCAAAGCTACCTCGGAATTTGTGAACAACTCTTTGGGAAGAGGTCTGAATTCAGGCAATATTTTGGAGACGCTGAGAGCAGAGATCGGCTGGTCGTGCGGACATGCAGAGTTGGTTGTTCTAGCGCAAGTTTGAGGACAAATTGAACGTTTACAGTGGCGTCGAGATGAGCATGTAGAAGTCCCCCTTTCGGCATCTTCAAAGTGAAATGCTCAAAGTAATCCAGAAACAAGACTCGTTTATTACCTTGGCTAAGATCTCGAAGAGATTTGTCTTTAAAATGATGTTGCGCGCCGTGAGGAATTCCATTCCGGGAAAAGGGTGTACGACTCCAGGATGTTCCGCGGTCCATACCTGCGAGGACGGGTAAGAATTGTTGTAGCTCCAGGAGATTATCCAGACCGATTTGTTTCTGACGTTCTGAGTTCGCGAATAATCGCGTCGGCCTTGGCTTCGGAAGGCGATACTTTAGATTCAGAATTATCACGACGGAGAGAACGGTCGTGGTCGATCAAAGTGGATCTCTCCTGCGTGTAATGGGCGAAATCCGCAAATTGGAGAGAAGAAGACATTGTGGATCGAAGAGAAACGAACTCGAGTCAAATTCCGCATGATCATAATCGCCGTCCACCGTGGTCGGGACCAAGTTTCGGCGAATTTGCCGGAGCGGCGATTTGATGGTTTATTACGGTCCGATTATCCCGACTCTTGCTTTGACCCCACTTTGGCCACACGTCGCGTCCTTCCAATGACCACGACGCGTTCTGTGGTTTGCACAGCTCTCTTTGTACGCGTACTTATTGCTCTTTCCACATCCACGGTCTTCCAGCCCGATGAATACTTTCAATCGCTGGAGCCAGCGCACCGTCTTGTTTTCGGTTATGGGCATTTGACTTGGGAATGGCTCAGTCCTCGACCTATTCGGAGCATTCTCTATCCTGCCCTGAATGTTCCTATATACTGGCTCTTGAAGGTTACTGGTCTAGACAATCTGGGGACCCTCGGCGACTGGCTGGTCGTAGGTTGTTTCATTTCCGTTCGTTCAGGACGCTGAACTTTGACCACTTGGAGATCGCCGGCCCTCGTGTGTTACACGGCAGCTTCGCGTCTCTGACAGATATATTTTTATGTTCTTTGACAAAAAATGTCATTGGTGAGCGTTACGTCTCTACTGCGGTTTGTTATAACCTTCATTCCCAAATATCGCATTAATGTTGTTCTTATGATAGCTACTCGTATCCCTCACATCCATGTTTCACGTACTTTCTCTCTCTCGCTCATTGTCCAACTCTCTGGAGACGTCATTAACAACAATTGCACTCTCCTGCTACCCTTGGACCTCTGGTCCGGGCACAGCAATTGATCGGTACATCGATCTCTGTTCTCGTTGTCACTGTCCTGATGTTTCCAGGTCGAGTGTCAGACTGGCCTTGGTTTTCGCCGCTCTGGCATGTGCTATTAGACCCATTAATGCCATAATATGGACATATCTGGTTGGATATCTTCTTTGGCAAATGCGTTCCAGTCGCCGCTCGCTTGCTGCAACCATCCAAGATGGGTTAATGATCAGGTTTGAGACTACACTGCTCACAGTTTCCTTTCTGACCACGGATCATTTCAAGTGGCGTCACGCTCTCCGGAATATTTGCTCTGGATTCTCTCTACTATGGCACGCCAACCTTCACACCTCTGAATTTTCTGGCAACGAACCTTTCAAATGTTTCGCTCTTCTACGGTGGAAATCCGTGGCACTATTACTCTCTCAAGCCATTCCGATTATGTGTACAACGGCTTGCCATTCGCACTCCAGGAAATATGGCTCATCCTCCGCGGTCGCGAATCTGTAGCATTGGGAACGATGCTCGGTTGTATGGCGTGGACAATAGGCGTGTACTCCCTCGCCGGCCATAAAGAATGGCGATTTATCCACCCCTACTTCCCATGCTTCACCTGTTTGCAACGAAGTCCTTGTGCGACATGTCGGCAAGTAGCAATAAAATGAGAACCAGAACCCGTCAAAACAATCCTTGCCCTTACAGCGGCGTTTACGGATCATAGTTTTGCTTACTTTGCCTGTATCCTGCTATATTGCGCTCTTATATTGCAGCGCGCCTATAGAAGTCATGGCTTTCATTCGAAGCCTCCCGCGCGACGAGTTGCGAGACGGTGGTGTCGGCTTCCTGATGCCGTGCCACTCCACGCCCGGCCACGCGTACCTGCATCGACCGGAACTCGCAAATGGGAAAATGTGGGCGCTAGGATGCGAACCCCCACTCCAGTGAGCTCTTTCATGACATATCAGATCTTTCTGGTACCGAACACGGCTATTTTTGCTAGGAACCAAGACCTCACGACTTACCGCGACCAGACGACGTGTTCTTCGCGTCGCCTCATATGTATCTCAAGGAAGTTTCCCACAGTCGGTTGATCCTACCTACCCCCGTCGCCTTTCCCCACATCGGTGCCCGGCGCGATCGAGCGCACAGCAGAGCCGAATCAGCACCCTTGGGTACACGAGTGGCCGAAGTACTTGGTCTTCTTTGGCGCTTTGCTTCACGAGGAAGGGGTGCAGAAATTGCTGGAAGAGCAGGGCTACGCGGAAGTTTGGACTGCGGGGAGGGCTTGGGAGGGCGATTCCGACGAGAGAAAGGGCGGAGTAAAGGTCTGGAAATACACTGCTTGACAATGATGGTATATTCTATGGATACATGTTCTCTGCTGTCTGATGGGGCGATGCCGAGGTAAGAATCGAACTCCTGCTGGTGGGTCGAGGTTACAAAACATGGGCACTTGAAAAAAAAATTAATGGACGACGATCCTGTTTATGTTCTTACTCACATCGCCCGAGGGTAGTCAATCATCAGTATCGGAAATCGCCTGCTCCCACTCCCTTCGCTGGCGTGCGGTCGAGAAAAGGAGGATGCATCTCTGAAAAAAATTAAGAGACGATAGCCTGGCAATTGTCGGTGCCCACCACAAGGTTTCTCCAATGCGCGCGCGCACGCGAGCTCGGAGTGGCTGGTTCGTGAGGCTAAAAATGAGGTCAGAGGGTGGCCTGCAATGTTGATCAAGACATACATCCGAGAACGCGTTTCTTCTCGGGCGGTGCGCGCGAGGCATGTCTGGGATGGGAGCCTGTCGAGAGTTCGTGAGAAGGTGCTATGAATGAGAACGGGTGACTTTACGGTGCGGGTAGACGATGGAGGGGTTTGAGGGTAAGGCATTTGCTAGAGGAGCAGCTGGGGCGTGGTGATTTTATAGCAAAGAATTCCGACGAGTACCGATCATATTCCGCAGGAGTCAGGCATAACCGCAAAGCTGTTAAAAGCTCGGTGTGAAAGAATCAATCGGTTCCGGATCCCTCCATCCGGAGTGCAGGGTCCAGGGATGCGTATTCAAGCCTTTGGAATGACAAAATAAGAAATGTGAAGGCCTAAAATCGATTCATTGACGGGGGATCGTCAACAGGCGCCTTCTGATGATTCGCCGGCGAATTTTGAAGCACTTTATATGCCATAACTCTTCTTTTCCGCCATAACGGTTCTTTCCCGTCCTATTTTTTTGGTTCGATTTGCTCCCAAAAGACAGCTGCGTGACATCTTTTGGTCTAGAAGACCGGACAAGCGAGCCGACAGATATGATGCTTATGAGCGCGGCGCTGTATTTGAGAAAGGAACGAAGTCGAATGGAGGTATGATTTTCATATTCGAACGCACCAATGTGCTGAATTCAACCAGATCCCCTCGACCGAGCGAGCGGGTCGCCGCCGCTCGCGCCGAGTGATAGGAATCCAGAGCCATGCAGCGACCACAGCGTCATTCGAAATGAAGCGTGGACCAAGAAACAGCCTCGACCTGAACGCCACGACGATGGCTGCGGAATTTGGGTTATCGCAATGAATCCAAGCCACTATCGAGGTCAATCTGATACCCCTGTGGTTATGTGCGAATCCTGTGAAGCCCAGCATTAACTCCAGCTGCATCAACCTCCGCAATAGACGAATGACCACGTACGCCGAAGTGAACCTCGGGGAACTCCTCAAAAAAATTCAAAGAGTCCTGGACCACGCAAATGAACCACAATACCTCCTAATGAAACGCTTTCATCTCTTGTGGCGAGGAAATCGGCCACTGTACCCAGCATGTATCGTCACGTGATCCTTTTGCTGCCGGAGGATTCATGTGGACCCACACCCAACTGACAGAAGAACGGAATGGAATAACCGAGCAGCAGCCATATTTCTTGCGGAAAACGACACCTATAATTTCAGTGAGTCTGTCTTTTTTCGGGAGATTGTTGATCTTAGGCGAATTTCAAGAGCTTGCCGTATCAGTGCCAGCTCAAAAAGGTTACGACAGCGAATACGGACAGCTCCCAGGTATATCCAACTACGAGACGGTCGTGTCAATTTTGAAAGGAAACCAGCAGAAATGGGTCACCAAGAACTTGCAAGTGTCTTCCCGAGAGCGTTGAATCATTAGTGACGGAATAGCTTCGCAGACTATATCATAATTCTGGGAAAGCACCAGCCAAACGTGATGTTCCGCAGCGCGCACCGGGAGGACAGATCCTTGGCGACAGCTTGGCGACTTGGGACCAAGACGGATTCATTCGTAGGCGCATTAGCAGCCAGTGATATCGGGGCCGTCCAGTTGCCTAGCGGCACAATAGCATGAATGTGCGCCATGAAAGGCGGCACTACTTAGTGACCTCTGCAGTCAATTGAAATTTCCGTATGGATGGCGAAACCGAAAAACAGCAACCAGCTGAAGGTCTTTTCGCCCAAAGCCATCCAGATAACATTATTGCCTGGCCAGGTTCCAAGCCTCCATGGGGAAACCGAAAGACAGTTACCAGCCGGAATTCTCTCTTCGCGTAAAGCCAGCCTCCAGGTAACATTGGTTGACCATGTTCCAAGCCTCCAGCTAACGGCGACCGGGCCAAGGTTGCATGAAAGGAAGTGTCCACAAACAAAAGCCAGGTGACAACAAGCGCTGCTCCGAGTCAGTGCTGGCGATCGGCTAGGTTCAGGTTTGGCTCCGGCTCCTCGTTTGATCGATCGGAATTTGAAATTACCCATTTTCAAGACGCTACCACAGCTCTCTTGAACTGTGGCTTGCTGTAGTCTTCTTTCCAGCTTCGGTGTTTGTTCTCCGGATCTTTGGCCTTGTCACAGTCCTCGCCGCACCTTCCGGTGGCAAGTGTCCAGCTACGGTCAGCTCGCGGCCACCCAAGGATCGCTCACGCTTGTGGTTTCAGCCGTACCTCCAAGGCCTGAAGCACCTGAGCCGGTCTATTGGAATTCGACGTTTCGCCTTCCCAAAACTCTTCGCTGCCTCCGCAACATTTTGAGCGCGTCCAAGAAACGACAAATCAGCTGCAAAGCGACTCATTTTTCACCCACCCACCACAGTTCCTCGTCCCAGTCGTAGGGTTATAAAGTTTTACTTGGCGGTCTCAGGTAAATCCTTGTACTTCCCCCTCCACCAATCCTCATCCCGATCTTCTTTCCCCAGTCGCTCTCAACCTTGCAAGCGACGAAAATCATCCGCGGCCTGTTCTAATCACTCTCTGAGCCAGTCTTCCCCAACCTCGACTACTCCCTTCCGAAATCTGTGCGCGCATTTTCGATCTTGCATGCAGAGATATAGACAACCACACCGACGGTCACTCAGCCTCGTTCGAGGTGTGTCCACCAAACGTCGAACAGGCTAGATACATCAGCATAGCCCTCGTGGGCCGCGCCCAGCTCCTTGCATTTGCACGATTCTTCGAAAAAGCCCCCACCAGTTGAAGACACGCTACCTTTTCATAAACGGCCACGAAAACAAAGCAGCGATGGACGAGATGCTGAAGCGCGCATACCTCCGGCGGAACTGGCGTATTTGGAACTTGGATTTTGAAGCTGCACTACGCGGCAGAAACGAAGGTGCAAGAGGCGAAGGATGCGTATGACCGCGAAACTGCGAAGACGAATTCATGCCTTGACACGTGGGGAGCAGAAGAGCCGAGTGCCGTTGAGAGCATCTTACGCCACCTTGCCCCCACTCTCGAGATTTTGGATATCTCTCAACGAATTTGACGCCAAAATAATACTGCACCTGATTTCTCTCCCTTGCTTGACGGACCTCACCACGCGTTGCTCCTCCCCATCCCACAAATGCCTTGCCTTTTCATCCGCCAAACGTCGACGTCCACCCTCTCCTCCGCTATCTCCAGATCGTGAATGCTCTTCATGTCGTGAATGATGGTTGCCTTGGGATTATGGAAAACTTCCTCGAAAACGGCATCTCCTACTTCGATCCCTCGCTCACGCACCTGCGCTTATCGCAGCTGACGCAAGACAAAGTAGTTACCACCCATTTGGAGAGCGCGCTCGGATTGGGCCCAGTATCCTATCGATAACCCAGCTGCCCTCGAGCATCGAGCAAATTCTGATCAAGCCAGCCATCGTTCCTTCCCCTGACGAATGTCCCTGCTGTTCTGGGATTGGTGGATATCACGCGATGTTGAAACACGCCAGACGGCTCCAGGATAAGGACCCGCAAGTCTTATTGTTGCAGGCTGACTCCACTCTTGGCGCAGGAGACTTCACTGACGCAGGAGACTCCACAATTGGTGCAGGAGATCCCGCTGTTGCTTCAGGAGACGTGTATTTTCAAGAATGGTTGGAGAACATTGGTGCTGCGGCCGGCGGTTATTCAAGTTGGCACACAAGCAGCATAGATGGTGAATCGGCGATCTTGTGTGTTCTGGGACGTATCGCTGTTCCATATTGGTGGTGCAGCTGCAATAGGGCTCCTTTTTGTGACTCGGAGACGCATTCATTGTAAATGGGCAAAAGCGTTAGAATGAATCTACATATGTTGACAAAGACTCTTCCTTTGAGTATCGTCTCGATGCGGTTTGACAGCTGCCAATCATCCGTTAACCAACGGACGATGTTGACAATTCCACCAGAGCTCCTGGACGCCATTCTTTGCGAGATCGACGACACAGAATCCCTCAAAGCGTGCTCGCTCGCGGCGTCTGCCCTGCGTTCTCCGAGTCAGCGCATTCTCCTCAGCGCCTCCACCATCAAAGTCGAAAATTTTGTGCAGATATGGAAGCTGTTCACAGAATCCCCGCACATTGAAGAATATGTTGTATGCCTTACGATCGAAAAACTCTCCGACATCATGGCCAGTCCAGATGTCGAAATGTTCCGTGAAATCCTCGGCAGCATGTCCGAAGCTGCAGACTAAACGGCGCGTGGTACGAGTGCACCCAATACTCAAATTTTCCGCTGTTGTCCGGCATCCCCCCGCTCCTCTTGGATTTCCTCGCACGCCAACCACTGCGCGAGCTCTGTCTCATTAAAATTGACGTTACTCCAACGGTGCTTTGGCGCTTCGTAGCGGTGGTACCCACGCTGTACTTGAGCGCTGTGTCGATATTGGAGGAGACCGATGTCATCCCGGCTCCCGTCCTTCCGCCCGCTCCTCTCAGCTCACTGTTCATAGACAGCCCATCTCTTGAGCAGTTTCTTGCCCGCCCAGAAAATACTCCACGCGTAGCAAATCTGCAGTATTTATCACTTTGGAATGGCTCACTGGCAGCTGGGGCGTTGATTGCGGCTGCCTCTCAAGCCCTAGAGCACATCCAATTCGACTGTGAAGGTATGTGCCTCTATACCACTTGCGCCGTGCATCTCACTGACATACGACCCAGAGTTCTCAAAGTCTCCGAGTCCTCCGCTAGTGCTCCCGCGTCTCCCCGCGCTGCGTTCCGTGCAATTTTGCTTTCCCAGCCCAATGACCCCAGTAGCGGTGAAAACCGAACCTCATCTCTACACTAATCGACTCTCTGCCCCTGCTTGCGATGAGCCCAATGCTCACCGACGTCGTGATCAAGTGTTGGTTCTCCAGACTTTTTGATGCGTCGCCCGACGCCCAGCTGATGACGACGCTGGACGCAGCCCTCGCGGCATACCCCACGGCTCCTCGCATTCATTGGATCCTCATCTCGTATAGAGAAAATTTGGGCCCCTTGTCGCATTTTTGCGACACTATACGGCACGGAATGCCCCACGCTCATAGCACAGGCCGACTTGTGTTTGGGACGCGTGGGCCATCCACGACCTGTGAGCGTTTTGGGGGACGCACGGCCCAGACCAGACACGCATGACGACAGCGCTCGGACTCGCCCCCTGGCATTCCTGCGCCTGCAGAGCCGACGACGCCCAAGTAGGACCTCATTATTCAGCCACCGACCACTGCCCGCATTGTGAAGCAAGGACGACCCGACGAACCTCAAGGTGAGGTCACGCCGACGCCCTCGACAAACCCTACGCCCATGCCTTGTGCACCCGCGCCCGCTGGCTACCGCACACCACTGATGAATAACGGTCCCCTGTTTCCCCGCCGTCCCACCGTCTCGCGGACGCCTGTCCCGCGGACAACTGGGCTACGTGCCGGAAAAAGGTCATCGACACTGTTATCCACCTCGCCGACGAGAAGCCTTTCAGCCATCGTCCGCTCGGGAACCCACATATGCTAGTATGCACCAAGGGACGGCGACGATAAAGTAAGTATATGTTTTTTTTCTGTTGGGCTGACACCCGCCGTATAACTTAGTTACATTCCCTATTTTACCTATTTATACCACCCCGCCGCTATATTCCCCCGCAGTCCATCTCTTCAGCCGCATTATGTATTGTAACCTCTATCCACCCTATCTGTACGTGCTCAGTGATGTATTTAGCAGGCTTGAATTGTAATCCAAACCCCGTCACAAACCAGCAGGTTTCGTATCCAGATCACTTGTGTTCCAATGCCAGTGACAGGGTACTCCATCCACCTTATCCACCCATTCTTGAAAATATCCCTTAGTGCGCGCCTGCAGTAACACCACTCGGTGGTCCTTGTCCCGGAGTCGTCGAGCATGTTCCAGCATGTCGTTGTATTCCAGCTCGCAGTCATCCCACGCATCCAGGTCCCAGCCGGGAATGACTGGTTTGATCAGAATGAGCTCGAGGGTCGAGGGTGTGCTCGGCGCCAAGACGTCTTTCAAGTCAAAGTAGTATTGCTCCGATTTCCCCACCTCTGAGAGGTGCCAGTGGGTGAGGAGCGGAGCGAAAGGAGAAATGCCAACTTGGAGTAATCTGCCCAGACGCCATACGTTGAACGTATCCACGAAATGAAAATAACGGAGGGAGGGGGTGGGCTCCAACACTGGGACGTCGTCGGTGGGATGGAGAGGGAAGCTGCAGCCCGTGGTGAGGTCCGTCAACCGCGGAAGACGGGTTGTGTGCACCATATTGTTGTCGACGAATTCGTTGAGAGAGATGTCCAGAATCTCGAGAGTGGGGGCGAGGCCGCGTAAGATGCTTTCGACAGCGCAAGCCCCTTCTTCTCCCCATGTGTCGAGGTATAGATCCGCCTTGTCGCTTTCACACCGCACCACGTCCCTCACATTTCGCAGCTCTTCCTCCTGCTTTGCCGTCCGTGGCCAAAGGGCAGCCAACCTCCTTTCTTCGAGCTGCGCTTTCCTGGTCTCTCGGCGCGCGAAATTCACGACCTTGGCTTCGCTTGCCAGGTCATTTATAAGAAGGTAGCGGGTCTTTGGCTGGGTGGGGCTTGTTCCAGGAATCGTGCAAACCAAGGATCTGCGCGCGATTTATGAGAGCTATGCTCGTGTATCTCGCTGGTTCCGAGGTTTGGTGGATGTACCTCGAGACGAGGCTGAGGGACCGTCCAGTGTAGCCTGAATCTCGGCATGCAAAGTCGAAAATATGGGCGCAGAGTTCGGGAGGGAGCTGGTCGAGCATGTGGAGGTCGAGTCGAAGTACAAATAATACTAGGGGAAGACTGAGTCAGTCAGAAAAGCCCGAGATAGCCGGGAAACGTTGATGTGTGTCTTGGGATGGGTTACTTGGAAAAATAGATTCAAACGGAAGGTCCGTGCAAGAAAGTGCGGTTGGGGCGTGTAAGAATCTCCTTTTGTAGCGCGTGGACGGTGTGGCGGACAGGAAGTTGTGCATGTTAGTTTTTGACGGCGATTGACTCGTTATCAGGCTCTCTTTGGCACCGACCATGTCCGCCTTTGCGCGGGTTCTACGGCGCACCCCAGCTGCTAGACGGTCATACTCCATCTTCTCCAAGCCCGGTGGAGGCCGCCCGCTGAATAATTCGCACAAACCCGCCAAGCCGGTAGTCGCAACAAAGGACTCACCCGCAGACTCCAATTCCAATCCCGACTCGCCCCCGGCCTCCTCACCAGCCGCAGCCGGACCTACTCCCAATCCATCGCCGCTGCTGAGCCCCGACGACGCGCCAAGTGCGACACCCTCCGTCGCGTCGCCGCCGCTCGTCTCCCTCGCCGCCCTCGCCGTCCCGCTCCCAGACGGCGCCCCCGCCCACCCTCCCGTCGAGCCCGAAGAGTTCAAGCTCCACCAGTTCTTCTCCCTCCACCGCCCCCTCCTCCTGCTCCCCGACCCGCCCTCCATCCTCGCCTCCCCGCCCCCGAATGTCCCACTCTTCCCGCACCCCCAGCAGGCCGCGTACAAGTGGAGCTGTTCCTCCTCGGTGCTGGATGAGCTGGGTATGATCGGCGCAGGCGACGCGATCAAGACCGTCGACCCCGACGCGGAGGCCGCGCGCCAGCTCACGCGCGCGCTTACCATGACGCGCGCGGGGGCCACCGTGTCGTGGGAGAACACGCTGCGGCGGCTGGGGCTCGATGTAGACTCTGCCGCGCAGGATTTGCGCGCCGAGGAGTGGAATCAGGAGTGGGAGGACATCCTCGCGGATAGCGTAAAGAGAAAACGACGAAAGAAGATGAAGAAACACAAGCTGCGGAAACTGAGAAAGGTGCGATTCCCCTCGCTAACCATCGACACCGCGACTAACCATAGCTTTTAGTCGACGCGGGCGGCGCGACTCAAGTTGAAGTAATCTCCATAGTACACGTCACTTCCCAACCATATACATAGCTAACTCTGAAATCTCATTTCTCATTCATTGCATAATCTCCCTGAGGCAGACGAACGGGAATCAACTTGCGTGGACTCCGTCTGGTGGAACATCCTGAGGCGAAAGGTTTAACGGAGTTCATCTACTTAGCGAGACTCCCTCTGCGTACAATGGAGACTGAAAGTGAAGGGTACAGCATCAGTCCTCAAGTACTTAACCGTCGCGATCTAGCCCGCTACTCTACTTTCCGCACTCTGTCGTCTGGGTATTTATGATGACCTTGGTCTGCAGAGAATCGTCTCGGCTCGTCTCGGCCAAACTTGGTCCGCTGATTTGAATCCACAACCTGACTGACTGAATAAAGGGCGACCTTCAACGTTGCGTTCCTTTCAAAGGATTATGCATAGCGCTCAAAGTTCGGACATGCTAGAAGGCGTGAAAGATTACATTTGTTTCGACATTGGCACGGACTCATAATATCTACATTCTACCTACATCATGGGACGGGCGGGCAGCTCTTGGGTCGGGTCTCGAGCGGTGGGCGGGGCGGGACAGCGGTGGACGAACGTTCGGGAACTCGAGTATGATCATGTGCTGACTGCTGGATGCTAAAGAGTGTGGTGCACGTCGGGCGAACCGACGAGTTGACCATGACATTCGGAGGACGAGCAGAGGTGCTGGTGAGAGAAGATAAGCAGAACCCTGTCGCGACGTGGATGTTTGGGAGCGACATGAATAGGCATGAGTTGGGGTTTACAGCTTGGCTGTATGAGGCGCGAGGCTTTGCAGAGCCGGTATGGGATTGGCGAGGCTCGCCAACACGAATTCGAATGACGGAAGGAGCGCGTCGGACGTGAATAGGCATGATTGGGACTTTACAGCTTGGCTGTATGAGGCTATGTGACGCGAGAGAGGAGCCGGGAATAAGATTGGGAGGCTGGCGAACACGGATTTTGACGTTGGTGTTCGGGTGAAAACGATTGTGGCACAGCCAGATATGTTATGAGGTGGGGACGCAACCAAGGTGATGGTGATAAAGTGAGTCGGTCCCACCATTTTGCGTTGGAGCCATCGAAATAGTAAGACGACTGGGTTGAAGTGTGTGGTAATGTCAGGTTGGCATGATCCGTGCCGCGGTCGTGCCTCCGAGCCAAGGACCGCAACAGCGGGTGGTACAAGTGTTTTGCGGTTATGCGCTCGATTCCCGAGTGCCAGCAATATAGCGATGCGATGAAGCGGAAGTTGACTTTGTGAGCTGGGTTGCTTTGCGAGATGGGTTGCTTTGCGTTGCGGTCAAATTATGGTCAACTGCTGGACATTAGATAACGAACATAAAAAAGGAGGAAAATACTTACTATGACGATAGACCCAGAATCTAATCGAATACGTTGGGACGTAGTACGCCAGTCACAGACAACTGCTGAACGTCAGATAGCGAATGCGGGGAGGAAAAACGGCGTACCAAGACGATAGTCCCCAGAGCCAGATGGAATACAAGTGCGCCTCCAATGCGCTAAGAGGTTGTTGCCAAGGTTGCCCGGTCCAGAGAAACGTGCCCGCCCGCCCCACGAACTATCTAGAATCTAAACTAATATCTAGCTAAATTGTAATTAAACCGAAACTCGAGATTGTGCCGATCTCGTGGATGTTTTCGAGGTGTTTTCAGTGAGAGGATTCGATTGCAGTCGAGGATCGGGGATGTAATGTTTGCGGGTATAGCGTCGGCCTCGTATGAAAGTTGACGGTGCATAAAAGATTTCGTTGATGGCAATGAAGGATTTCGTGGCTTGCGCGGGTATGGAGGTGTTGTGTGGATGAAGTGAAGGCGAATGATTGGAACGCATAAGATTCGGACTAACGGGGAAAACGTTGAGACTGCTGCGGAGTTCGGTGGATGTAGGCCAGACGGTCAAGAGCCAACAGTTTTGTTTGTGGCGACCAGAAACCTCTCGCGCCGGTGGTATGTACACTTTGCTGGTCGTGGGGAGCGGATTGTGTGATCATTTTTCATGCTTGTTACCGCCACCGGAGCCCCTGCCTCGTCTGGGTTTCATGTTCAGTCGTCGCCGTCTCTTGGAGATTGCGGTTCGGTGGCGAGTACTTCCAACGTCAGTGATTGTGTTATTCGTGATTTGTTTGAGGTTGGCGCGACCGAGGAGCATGTATGTGGCGACGCTGAGAGACACATTAGCGAAAGATTAAGCGCCGCCGATGGAAAGCATACCAGGGACGACCAAGCGGGGAATCCAATTGGATGAAAGCCAGGAGTTTATTTGATATTTCGGCTAGTGTAGAGAGTTAGGATTTATTGACATGGTAAACGAGTCGTTCTGCTTACAACTGCGAACGTGGGGATTCCACCGCCTTGTCTTGCTGGATTATTTGTCAGGCTGGGTGCGCGCCAAGAGATGACGATAATGGCAGGATTCGTGCAGTGTTCGTGCGTTGGCGCGACCGAAGAGTATGCCATAAGACTCTACGGGGAGCCTTAGCGATACACTAAAGACAACGAATTGAAAGCATACCAGGGACGACGAGGCGGGAAATCCGACTGCGAAAAATGATGATATTTTGGCAAATCGGCGGAGAGCCAGGAATTTGTGCCGTGCCTCGACTGGTGTGAGCAGAGATGGTTAGCACTGAATGGTGGGGAGACAGATTACTGCTTACGACCGCCGACGTCTGAGATTCGAACCACCGCCTCGTCTGAGTGGGTTAACTTACACTGCGTCACTGTCGGGTTTGGTGGCTGGTCGATTACTGTAGCTAGCGCTAATGTTTGTGTTTAAGACGTTCAGTGACTGGTAGTAGGGCAGGACGCTGCGAAAGACATGTTAACCAACGAGTAAGGAAGAAGAATTGAAAGCAGACCAGTGGCGACAAGGCGGGGAAACTTGACAAATGGCAACCAAAGCCCTAGCCCTCCACAGCAGCCCAACACGGTTTCCATTCTGCCCAGGCCATCCTGCTATCCTTCCACCGCGGATTAATCGTACGTAAAGGTGGCCACCTTTTTAGCTAGCCTAAACAAAAGGAATGGGGAAGAAAATGAGTTTGGTCAGTATGGCATCCCCGCCCGCTCCTGCCCCCGCCCCCCCAATGTTCACCCCCCCTCTCCCGTGGACGTCCCTCCCTCCACCTCTGCACGGCACACCCTGAGCTCCCCTCCTGCAAAAGTTGCGTCAGCGTGGAAGAAGCGCAGAATTCCAAAAACCTACAGGGGGCTAGAACCCGAGCGCAACCCCTCCGTCTCTGCACGGCACACCCTGAGCTCCCCTCCTGCAGAAGTTGTATGAGCATAGAAAGAGCGTAGGAATACAAGGGCTTACAGGGGGCTAGAACCCGTGCGCAACCATCCCTCTGCTCTGCACGGCACACGCTGAGCTCCCCTCCTGTAGAAGAGCGCGCATGAGTATATGATATAGACGATAATCAAGGACTTACAGCGGGCTAGATCCACTACGGGGGCCTCTTGAGGTCTTGAAGAGGTCTTGAAGAGGTCTTGAGGTCTTGAGCTTGAGAGTCCGAGATCCAGGGTCTTGAGGTCTGAAACGGTCTCCTTGCTGCAAATTAGTCCGCCTGAATCTGCAGCGAAGGAGACGTCGTGAGCGGTGCGAAGCAGGTGAGAAGTATTGGCACGCAGCGTTGGGTCTTGAGGCTTTCCTAGCAGTTTTTGAGGTCGAAGGAGGTCGAAGGAACAGAAAGAAGGGGGAGGAAAAGAAAAGGAGAGCACCAGATAGTGGGAGGAAGCAAGAGAGACATGGAAGTGGCTGACAAGAGAGCAGAGTTCAAACTCCGCCCGAAATCCCGCTCCGAAAGGTCACGTTATCGCGCTTGGTCAACACGCGTACCGCGATCGCGACCGCCTTTGGGCTGATCTCGAGGTTGTCCTTACTTCAAACGTCGACCACGCCCTCGCTGCTCTTACGGAGGTTCCTGCCGCAACCGAGCGTATTGAGAAGCACACAAAAACCCTCGCCGCCAAGGACGACGACGGCGCTGAGAAGCTGCGCGGCGTCTCGCAAAGTTTACGTAGCCTTTTCTGCAAGCGAGTGCGATTATGGATTCTTCTCTCACGGACGTATTACCTCCTTCAACTGTACTCCTTGTCTTTCCGATTTTCAGCATGCTCTCTCGTCCCTCGGATCCATATCTCTTCATGCAGATTCAAGTTGTTTTGGAAACAATCACTTTGGTTCCCGTATATCATACCACCGTCGCCGAATCATGGACTGCTATACATTTAACGTCTGACGTTGTGGTTGCCAAAGCGGTAACGGTGTTCAAGACGGGTCTACTATCTGGAATTTTTCCCTGTTTTGTGGGATCAGAATCGTTTCCTCAGCTAAACCATAAGAACTACCCTTTTCGCACTCTTCGGCGACCACCGCAAGATGTTCCACTTTGGCAACTCGGTCCTTCCTGGCAAAGAACCGACCCCGACGCGGAGGCCGCGCGCCAGCTCACGCGCGCGCTGACCATGACGCGTGCAGGGGCGACCGTGTCGTGGGAGAACACGCTGCGGCGGCTGGGGCTCGATGTAGACTCGGCCGCGCAGGATTTGCGCGCCAAGGAGTGGAATCAGGAGTGGGAGGACATCCTCGCGGATAGCGTAAAGAGAAAACGACGAAAGAAGATGAAGCACAAGCTGCGGAAACTGAGAAAGGTGCGATTCCCCTCGCTAACCATCGACGCCGCGACTAACCATAGCTTTTAGTCGACGCGGTCGGCGCGACTTAAGTTGAAGTAATCCATAGTACACGTCACTTCCCAACCACATACATAGCTAACTCTGAAATCTCATTTCTCACTCGGCATAGCCTCCCTGAGGCAGACGAACGGGAATCAACTTGCGTGGACTCCATCTGGTTGAACGTCCTGAGGCAAAAGGTTCAACGGAGTTGATCTACTTAGCGGACTCCTGCATACAATGGAGACTGAAAGTGAAGGGGTACAGCATCAGTCCTCAAGTACTTGACCGTCACCATTTAGCCCGCTACTCTACTTTCCGCACTCTTTGTCGTCTATTTATGATGACCTTGGTCTGCAGAGAATCGTCTCGGCCCCACCTTGGTCCGCTGATTTGAATCCACAACCGGACTGAATAAAGGGCGACCTTCAACGTTGCGTTCCTTCCAAAGGATTATGCATAACGCTCAAGGTTCGGACATGCTAGAAGGCGTGAAAGATTACATTTGTTTCGACATTGACACCAACTTATAATATCTACATTTCTACCTACGTCGCGGGACGGGCGGGCGGCAGCTTTGGGGTCGGGTCTTGCGCGTTGGGCGGGGCGGGACAGCGGTGGACCATGAACGATGGTCAGAGAACTCGAGTATGATAATGTCGCTGACCGCTCGATGCTGAAGAGAGTGTGGTGGCACGTCGGGGCGAGAACATGACGTTTAGGAGGGACCAGCAGAGGTGCTGGTGAGAGAAGATGAGCAGAATCCTGTCGCGATGTGGATGTTTGGGAGCGACGTGAATAGGCATGAGTTGGGGGCTTTACAACTTGGTTGTATGAGGCGCGAGGCTTTGCAGAGCCGGTAATAAGATCGGCGAGGCTCGCGAACACGAATTTCGAATGACGGAAGGAGCGCGTCGGTGTTCGGGTGAAAACGATTGTGGCACAACCAGATGAGGTGGGGACGCAACCAAAGGTGGCAAAGTGAGTTGGTACCATTTTGCGTCGGAGCCATCGAAATAGCAAGACAAGTGGGCTGAATTGCGTAGGGTGGTATGATCCGTGCCGAGGACCCCAACAGCGGATGGTGCAAGTGTTTTGCGGTTATACGCTCGATTCCCGAGTGCCAACAATATAGTGATGAAGCGCAAGTTGGCTTTGTGAGCTGGGTTGGTACCATTTTGCGTCGGAGCCATTGAAATAGCAAGACGAGTGGGTTGAATTGTGTGGTAATGTCGGTCGGTATGAGTCGTGCCGCGGTCGTGCCTCCGAGCCAAGGACCCCAACCGCGGGTGGTACAAGTGTTTTGCGGTTATGGTTTCGACTCCCGAGTGCCAACAATATAGTGATAAAGCGGAAGTCGGATTTGTGAGATGTGTTGCTTTCCGCACCGTCAAAGACATTATGGTCAACTGCTGGACGACTGCTGGAGATGAGATAACGAGCATAAAAAAGGGGGAAACTGCGTACAAAGACGATAGCAGATCCAAGATCTGACACACAGGGGTGCGGTACGCCAGTCACAGACAACTGCTGAACGTCAGATAGCAAACGCGGGGAGGAAAAACGGCGTACCAAGACGATAGTCCCCAGAGCCAGATAGAATCAATACAAGTGCGCCTCCAATGTGCGAAGAGGTTGCTGCCAAGGTTGCCCGGTCCAGAGAAACGTGCCTGCCCGCCCCACGAACTATCTAGAATTTAAACTAAATATCTAACTAAATCCTAAGTAAACCGAAACTGGAAATTGTGCCGATGTCGTGGATGTTTTTGATGCGTTTTCAATGAGAGGATTCGATTGCAGTCGAGGGTCTGGGATGTAATGTTTGCGGGTGTGGCGTCGGCCTCGTTGAAAAGATGGTTGGACAGGGCCAATGAAAGGTTCAAAGTTGACGGTGGATAAAAGATTTCGTTGAACTTGATGGTAAATTTCGTGGCTTGCGTGGGTATGAAGGTGTTGGTGTGGATGAAGTGGAGGCGAATGTTCGGTGGCGAGTCATTTGTGATTTGTTTGACGTTGGCGCGACCGAGGAGCATGTATGTGGCGCTCTGAGAGACACATTAGCGAAAGATTAAGCGCCGCCGATGGAAAGCATACCAGGGACGACCAAGCGGGGAATCCAATTGGATGAAAGCCAGGAGTTTATTTGATATTTCGGCTAGTGTAGAGAGTTAGGATTTATTGACATGGTAAACGAGTCGTTCTGCTTACAACTGCGAACGTGGGGATTCCACCGCCTTGTCTTGCTGGATTATTTGTCAGGCTGGGTGCGCGCCAAGAGATGACGATAATGGCAGGATTCGTGCAGTGTTCGTGCGTTGGCGCGACCGAAGAGTATGCGATAAGACTCCGCGGGGAGCCTTAGCGATACACTAAAGACAACGAATTGAAAGCATACCAGGGACGACGAGGCGGGAAATCCGACTGCGAAAAATGATGATATTTTGGCAAATCGGCGGAGAGCCAGAAATTTGTGCCGTGCCTCGACTGGTGTGAGCAGAGATGGTCAGCGCTGAATGGTGGGGAGACAGATTACTGCTTACGACCGCCGACGTCTGAGATTCGAACCACCGCCTCGTCTGAGTGGGTTAACTTGCACTGCGTTACTGCCGGGTTTTGGTGGCTGGTCGATTACTGTAGCTAGCGCTAATGTTTGTGTTTAAGACGTTGAGCGAGTGGTAGTATGGGCAGGACGCTGCGAAAGACGTGTTAACCAACGAGTAAAGAAGAAAAATTGAAAGCAGACCAGTGGCGACGAGGCGGGGAAACTTGACAAATGGCAACCAAAGCCCTAGCCCTCCACAGCAGCCCAACACGGTTCCATTCTGCCCAGGCCATCCTGCTATCCTTCCACCGCGGATTAATCGTACGTAAAGGTGGCCACCTTTTTAGCTAGCCTAAACAAAAGGGAGGGGGAGAGAATGAGTTTGGTTAGTATGGCATCCCCGCCCGCTCCTGCCCCCACTCCCCACCCCCAAAGTATACCCCCCCTCTCCCGTGGACGTCCCTCCCTCCACCTCTGCACGGCACACCCTGAGCTCCCCTCCTGCAAAAGTTGCGTCAGCGTGGAAGAAGCGCAGAATTCCAAAAACCTACAGGGGGCTAGAACCCGAGCGCAACCCCTCCACCTCTACACGGCACACCCTGAGCTCCCCTCCTGCAGAAGTTGCATGAGCATAGAAAGAGCGTAGGAATACAAGGGCTTACAGGGGGCTAGAACCCGCGCACAACCATCCCTCTGCTCTGCACGGCACACGCTGAGCTCCCCTCCTGTAGAAGAGCGCGCATGAGTATATGATATAGACGATAATCGAGGACTTACAGCGGGCTAGATCCACTACGCGGGCCTCTTGAGGTCTTGAAGAGGTCTTGAGGGCTTGAGGTCTTGAGCTTGAGGGTCTGAGATCCAGGGTCTTGAGGTCTGAAACGGTCTCCTTGCTGCAGATTAGTCCGCCTGAATCTGCGGCGAAGGAGACGTCGTGAGTAGTGCGAAGCACGCGAGAGTATTGGCACGCAGCGTGGTCCTGAGGCCTTTTGAGATGAGCTTGAGGTCGAAGGAGCAGAAATGGAAGAGAAGAAATGGAGCGCAAGATGGTGGGAGGAAGCAAGAAAGACATGGAAGTGGTTGACAGGAGCGCGGAAGCCATCAGTGTATTCAGACTCCGCTTAACGCTCCGTTCGGAAATGTCACGTTATCGCGCGAGAGGGCGAGCGCGATCCATAGTCTTTTTGACAGTCATTGTAGCTCGTGCCTCGCTTGATTTATACGCCTGTCCCAGCCTGCTGAGCTCTGAAGAGCCCAGGGATGCTACGCCGAAACCTATTCCCGCTGCTGATTGGCCTTTCTTCGTCCTTTTGGTCTTTCGCTCGAGGAGAGAAAAACGATACTATTCGCAGAAAAGATAGCCACCTCACCAATTGCAATCCCGATTCTCAAGTTCCCAAACGAGAAACTTGGATCAAAAATTCCTTGCGAGCTACGCGTCGAACTCGAATCTACGCGGTGTTTGATCTTGCCCCACCCATCCTTCAAGATAACTACTCGCACTCAAACTTCTCCCTTGTGTCCAAGCCATTGGGACAATTGCACTTGTCTGGTAATTGTCCGTGTGAGCTCTCCTGCGTGTAAGCAGTACATCAGTCTTGTTGCTACGATCTGCTGAGGTTATGCTCTCTCGTTCTCATTCAAAACATGCACGGCACAAATGGGTAGCGTCCATCCTCAAGTCACTGTCACAATCTCGCCCCGCCCATCCTTCAAGATCACCAGCTCGCACTCAAGCTTCTCCCCTGTGTCCAGACACACCACGTCCGTCGGGTCGATCGCGCTCGTCTGGATCTGTCGGCGCTCAAAGAACGACCGACCCAGCACGACGTCAAAGTGCGGCTCCTCGGAGAGAAACACCTGGATCAACGTTGGCTTGGGTTTCCCATCGTCGGTATTGCGTTTGGACGTGGGCGTCTTGCCGACGGCGACGCGCGGTTTGACGGGCGGCGGGGGCGGGGCGTTGGGGTGCGCGGAGAATGTGGAGGAGGGGGTGAGCGTGATGGGCCAGACCTGAGACGGCGTAAGTTTAAGAAGGGTGGTATGAAGCGTCAAGTTACCCCGATGTTCACCAGGCCGCCGTATCCGTAGTGCCCAGGCGCCGCATCCGCCGGGATAAATCCATGTTCGCGTGCGAATTTACGGGAGATGTAAACATGGCGGTAGCCTGACTTTAGCAGCATTCGCACTGCGATATAGCATAAATATTAGCGCGTCGACACGAGTTTGAAAATGAGCTAGGTACCATTCGACACCGGGCCGATACTCCCCAATACAGTCCTTACACCGTTCTCGCCATGGAACTTTTCAAACTCGCGCTTGAACGCGGGCACGCCGTCCGCGCTGGCGGTGCGCGGATTGCTGCCCTTGGTCTTACTCTTGCGCGACTTTGCGGTGCTGCGTGGGCGCGGGGAGGACGAGTTTGAGTGCGAGTGGTGGGAGGGGTGCGTGGCGCGCGAGGGCTGGAAGGCGTAGTACGCCGGGTTGAGGTACGCGGGCGGGACGGGAAGAGGCGCGTTCGGGTCGTGCAGGTGCAGCGTTGGCGTGTCGGCGTACGCAGCGGCGGAGGTCGAGGCGGCGTCGGAGGGGGATTGCTGTTGCCGCCAAACGAATATCGTGTAGTCTGCATCTGAATCGAACATATCAGTACATCTCACACTCGGTGCAGCAGGCGCACACACCATCGTCCAAATTCCACACCGTCTCGTTGAACTCGTACTTGAGCCACCCAACGCCGACGCGCTGCCCATTGTTCCCCGCATGCGCCTTCCGGCTCAGCTTGTCGTACAGGTCCACCAGGCTCTCTTGTGTCACTGCATGTCATACCGCATCCGTCAGTTCTATGCACAGATGCTCGCTTGGCGTAAAAGGCACTTGCACGAATGCAGAATTGCAAAGGACGAGTGAGGTGTATGGACATTGAGTATCAGTGAGGCCGATGCGGACATGGTGGTGGTGTAGAATATAGAATACAAAGAGGAGTAACTGTGGAAACAAAAACTAGGGGCCGAATCGCCGAATAGCAAAATGTAGGTATTCGAGTCGAAAAGATCAGAGCCGAGTAGGAGACCAGTGTAACATTACTTCGGGAAGTTCTCCCGGGCTTGCTGCTTAATCCGTTTTCTGGGGACAGATTGTGAATATTACAGCTCGCAACACCAAAATAGATTTCACTGGCACTCACTCGTACGCGACCTTGTCGTTCCTGAAAACGCATGCATGAGACAAAGAGAAAGAAAGAAACGCACGTAACAAGGGAAAATACGCACTTGAACATGGTGTACGCGTCGCTCTGCGCGGGGTCGTTGACGTTGGGGTCGTCCAGCAGATCCTGGATCCCAAGCAATATCTGGGAATTAATTCGATGGTGTGTGTGATCAGCATTCATACAGCATACAGCATTTAAACAGCACTAAATGAACAGTGCAGGAGAGGACGACCATGATCATCAGCCCAGCCTCACCTGTTTGATAGTTATCGCGGGCTTCCACGATTTTTCCTCGTCCAGGATGGAGAGACACACCGTCCCCGAGGGGTAGACGTTAGGGTGAAATAGTGGCGGCGTGAATTTACCTATCGCAGTTAATACACATGAAAAGTGCAAGCAAGAAGCCACCCGACGTACATTTCGGCGGCTTCGACGGATAATCTGAGTACCAAGACAATAACATTATCCATCTCACTCATCCATACAATGCGCAAGAAGCCAACGTACCTTCAGGGAAGTTCATCACCAGTTTAAATAAGCCGCCGTCCCAAGGCGTCTGTAGCACACCAATTAGCAAGCGAAAACGCGCGGACGACGCGTCGGAAAAGACAAAGCCGCTGTTGAACCAGCGCGGGATGTCACGCACATTTGCCTTGCCCGGAATGCCGACCTCCCATTCCATCAGGTTCATCGAGCCATCCGCCGCCTTGGCTGGCTTCGCGTAGAATCCCTAAAATCCCAATACCAATAAGAGTCAGAACAGAACTTGGAGCTGGACGCGAGGCGAAACGGGGCATCCAGGTATCGACTACGTCTAGCGGCGCGCCCGCTTAACCACTGCCCCGATTTTTCGCGACACGCGGGTGGGCACAACTCACAAATGGGTGGTCCTTTCGCCACTGCTTGCGTTCTTCGGCGAGACGCGGTCTGCAGATTCCAGACATCCCGTGCGGTGCGGTGCGGTAAGTAAGAGGGAGGAGGGAGGAAGGAGGAAGAGGCAATGCTAACCGAGGAATCAGTGCTGAGTCAGCATTGAGCGGGTCGGCCGAAAATAGTATGCACTTGGCGCTGGACGATTCGCGTCTGGGGCGTTTCAAGACGCGGAACGTAGACAATTCGAGGATCTGCTCGATTTACGAATGGCTCCTCGCCCAAGAAATGGCCACCCGCACTCGCCAGGTCCTTGGTCGCTCGTTCCTCAGTTCTCTTCCAGACAACTCTATCAACTTGGAAGTCTCCGTCTATGCGCACCAAAAATCAGCTCCTGCCAATCCATCGAGGTCTTTTTGTCCAACCTGTCCAACCCGGCTCTCAAGTTGAACAAACGGACCTCCGCGCTAGCCAATTCATTCACACTTTCTATCTAGAGCCCCAAAATGCGGGACCGCGCTATCCCAAGTACATACTCTTCGGTTTTCTTCAAACATACTACACATCAAGGATTTCGCGGCAATCTTTCTGGATCAGTCTTGTCCCTGTTTGTACCTTGACCGCACACTGATATGCTCGGCCAGCTCCCATTTTACCTGTTGGGCTACACTGGACGGTCGCTCAGCCTCGTTTCGAGGTACATCCACCAAACCTCGGAACCAGCGAGATACACGAGCAATAGCTTTCGTGGATCGCAAGCAGACGGTCGCGGATTATACGTTCGCCGGATGGCCAAGGTGTCGGCGGGGTCTGGAGAAATTATTCGAAATTGGCATTCCTCCTTTCGCTCCGCTCCTCACCCACTTGCACTTCTCAGAGCTGGGGAAATCGGACCAATACTACATCAACTTGGTAAACGCCTTGCGCCGAGCATATCCTCGACCATTCCCTGGGACCCCGAAGAATGCGGTTGCTGTGGCTCTACGCCGCGGCAATACAACGACATGCTGAAATATGCTTGACGACTCAGGGATAAGGACCACCGAGTGTTGGTACTGCAGTCATACAGTGAGGATGAGTCCGACGCTAGTGCTGCTGGAGATGGCTATTTTCAAAAACGGATGGATAAGGTGGACGGAGCGGCATGTCCCTGGAATTGGGACACAAATAATCTTGGAATGCCACCCCGGGCCTCCGCAGACGAACCTGACCACGACGAGGAGGACAATGAAGGCTAGCTACGCAGACGCCCTACACTGCAACCAAACAAATTGACAAAAAAATGGTACGGTGATTTGTCTGGTGGCAATTTGTTGGATAGATGTAGCAGACATGCCTAAGTTGACGCGTACAGGAACAGTGTACAATACAATGTACTGCAGAGCATCCTATACCCCCTTCCCCCACGGGTCAGCACGACTGAGAAAAACCGAAGGAAAATACTTGAGCCACCGCAATTATTCTTGTTTCGCAAAAATAGTGCTGCGTCGCGCTGTCACGAACCTAAATCACTTGTTTCCATATCCACACTGCCACTACTCGTGTCCCAATGACACAGCGCTCCATCGACCTTGTCCAGCCATTTTTGAAAATATGCATCTTCTGCAGGGGAAGTGGAATCCGCGCGCAGTAACAACACTCGGTGGTCCTTGTCTCGGAGCCGTCGAGCATCTAAATCATTGTATCCCACCGAATCGTCCAAGCTCAAGTCAATCACCTTTGCGGTGAATAGCTAGAAATATGACGAATGGCGTTTGAAGATTCGAAAAGTAATGAGGTAGAATTCTAATACGGATCCTGGAAACAGCTTATACACTTAATCCGCAAACCATGCACGGTTGCTGATCCAACGCTCCGTTATATCTTTGACCAACGCAGGCTGGTCCTGCTGGGGCTGTTCAAATTTATCAGCAAACGTATTGCTTCAAGGAAATAAGTGGCGTACAAAATGTCCTGCACCAGAGATGAGGATATATGTCATGTTTCCTGCGCCGCCGCCTACCGCGCGCACCGTCGCCTCGTCCGAGTCAGGCGTCGGCCACGGCACGTCCGGTGCGCGAACGAATTCTTGCTGGAAGGGTGTCTTGAGGAGCTTGAGCTGAGGAAGAGGGATCAGAGGCCGGTAGGAACAATAAGATGCCAACAACGTACGAAAGAGAGCACCCCGGGCCATGCGCAGTTCCCGTCCTGCGCCCCAATCATGTCTACAAATCTGGTCAGTCATGCGATCCCCGCACACGGACAGGGCCTTACGAAGCACCCGGATCCCGCTGGCCAAGAGAGGCTCGTATAGCAAATGTGTTGGAAGCATACTATGAGGAAATATGTGAATGAGACGTCCATCAATTGTAAGAACGATGAACGCACTGGTCTTCCGTGGCAGAGAATGCTTCATAAACTGGATCGCTCAGGGCCGTGTAATTGACGAAGGACGGGATTCCAAGAGCGTGCGCTAGTTTGGGATCATGCATGTAGCGTTCGATCCAAGCAAAGAGAGGGAAGCAGTCCATGCTCTGGTTATTGCACTGTGTTGACCGCAAATGTTCATGGTCTGAAAATAAGCGTAGCAGAAAACGAACCGTTTTCCTAACGTCTTCGACCATAACACCATGGGTATCTCCGCCCCAGGCAATGTAGCTGCAGGCCTCACGAGCCGCTCTGCGGGCGGAAATCGCGTTTTCAGAGAAACCGGTGTCTTCCAAGCTCATTTCGATGAGGTCGAGGCATTCGGGTAGCTTCGCGTACATGGAAACGCATGTATCCGCGTCGTACACATTGTGCAGCTCGCAATAAAAGTAAAGCAACCAGCGATAGTGCGCCATTGGGTCCTATCGATGACAAACGACATTGGTTCAGCTGATTTGAAGAAATGGCCCGGGGGACATACAGAAATGGGGTTGGACACAATGAGAGAATCGAGGTTAATATGGACTTCATCATGAGCCGGGGCGATCAAATTCAGCGCATTCCGCTCTTGTATGACTGTTGCAATATTGGGGATGAATTTTCCGCCTGGAGGATCCAATTAGAATGGATGCGGTGCTGGCTTGAACTAAAGGATCCCACCATAGGATCCACCAGATAGGATGAGTTGGTTTCTAGATAAGATATCAATACAAGCAATTGCATGAAGAAGAATTAAAATAAGAAACCGACTTTGCAAGGTGCGGAAATAACACGAAGAACTTCTGGAGGAAATCGTACACATCGACTGCTGAGTCGCGACTATCGTTCGCCATGAGGCCGTAGGAGAAGCCCGTCCCAATCGGCTGAGACACAAGTGAGATGGATAGATACAGAGAAGGAATGGCAACCATACATGGTCTAAAGCCAGCATGTTAAACCGCTGCGTAATGCGATCCTTGTTCGGGACAGTTCCATTCGCTGTAAGGATGCACGGCCCTTGGCTGCCAAAAGCGCGCAACATTCCCGTGGTACCGGGCCCGCCCCCAACCGTCAATCTGTGCGGGGAGTGTTATGAGCAATAATTGAATTATAGACAAATCATAGAGCACAAACGCACATGATGGGGGCAGTAGTTGCGTCCTGCTCCGCTTCGAAAAACCAGAAGAACGAGCGCCGAGGGGAGTCGGACACGTCACCGGCGATCCCGATGTACCCCGCATACGAAGGCGCGTCTCCGTTCACGCCTAGACAGACGCCCTGCGGACGCGTAACGTTCGCGTAGAAGTGGAGTGAAGATGAAGGCGGGGCCTCGGAACGTCGTATATAGCAGAACCCGAAGACAAAAGCAAGAACTAGCACGACGCGAGTGAGGAATACACTAGTTCCCGAGTGTTTGACAGCCGCAGGAGGGAGAGGGACGATAAGACCGTGAAGATTACTGGCAGCGGTGCGTTGTTGAGGTTTCCCCATATCTAAAAGTAAGGAATACGAAGAAAGGCCGCATTACTTATAGAAAGCCCTGAATCTTGCCGCGGCGTGAATAAGCGCCTGTATGAGGTAGGTGGCACTGCGGCACAGTAGCAGTAGTATTAATACTAATACCCCGGATCTGAAAAGCGGTGGTATCGAAGGTTGATCGAAGGCTTTCTCGGAAGGAAGCACAAATTATCAGAACAATGGAGGCAAGGACCAGACCGAGTTCCTACGTTGTCGGATCCATGAACGCCAAGGATACACAGCAACAACAACATTAATAGGTTCCATCGGACTTTTGCTCGTCCCTTTTGGATTTCATAAATATACCCTCTCCGCTCTGCATCTAGTTCCACGCCTGCTGCGCATAAATGCCCAACACCTCGGTCGCCAGTACCTCCGTATACAGCGAAACGTCCACAGTCGTGTATACCTTCTGCGTCTGCAGCCCATTCACGATCCCAATCAGTTGCGTCTCAATAAAGTCAACAAACACGAGGTCGACCGGCGCGTCATCTGCGAGTCCAGTCGGCGCGGCAGAAGCAATAAAGTCCGGGATGTTGTAGAAGGCGAGCGGCGCGTGCGGGGTGTCGTCGCCAGTGCCGGGACACGAGTCTTTTGTCACGTATCCCAGCGTTAGGTTCGCCGCCGCGCGTCCGCCGAGCTCGGCGTCCCGCCGCGCCATGTCCTCCACCCACTCACGATAACGCGTACCAACGTATCCGCGAGCCCATAGCTCCGCCTCAACGGCTTCGTCGCGTTTTCGGTTGTCCGCACCGGCGCCGTTGAGCGCAGGGAGAACCGCGTTGGCGACGGAGAATGGCACATTGGGGATGTAGAGGAAGGAATCGGCGAACGGCGACACGGTGAGCTGGTCGTTCTTCGTGAAAGCCCCGGCGTAGATGTCGAACCGTAATGAGCCGGAGTTTGTGATCATGATATTCGGCAGCGCTTTGCGCGAGTTATTGACGGTGAGCGCGACGGGCATGACATCCGACATGAGCGAAAGCACAGAGTCGTTGGAGGGGAAAGGAGCCCTGTGATTGTAATACAATCAGATGAAGACAAGGGCAGCAAGAAAGAAATGCACTGGTTAATAGTGAAATCGTGCGGCGCCGTCCCGTATGTGAAGCTCAAGTCAAACTTCTTGGCGAGGTTTTCGAGGCCCTTGGTGATGCTGCGCCCCCATGCCGTGTCGAACGAGAAGTTGCCGCGCCCGGTATGGTACTCGAAAGTAACCCGGTTAGGGTCGAGATACCGGCGGCTGAAGGTGATGTTCTTGGTGTTCTCGCTGGTCTGGTCCTCACTGCGGCGATAGCCGTGGTGGCCCTTCGGCTCCGGGAGGTCCGCGCTCATCCATCCAACAGTCTCCATGTACCGTCCACTCTCAAGCGACATGCTCCGCCCATCGAGTTGGATGCAGTCCCGAATGTGGGTGTGACCCCCGAGGATCAATATGGGGGTCTGAGGGTGCACGGCGCGAACAGCGTTGAAAACGAGCGGCCCTATTGCATCGTCAGCCAAAACGGATACATGTGTGAAATGTGAACAAACTCGCAGTTATCCTGCGAGACAGGCATGTGCCCTGCAAGTAGAAAGACGTCCGGCTCGTCTTTGATGGCTTCCGCAAACTACACAATAACTGAGGTCCAATTAACGAAGGACGGGAGGAACGGACCCAAGCCTCCTTGACCATATCCTCAACGGGCTGCACAGTCGTGTTGAAGTCGTTGCCCGTGAAGTCGTAGAGAACACCAAGTGCGGTCACTGCACGGCCTCTGAAAAGCAAAACGCGTCAGTAAGGGGCCCGCCGGTAAAAAAAAAACCAGGCGCACTTGCGCGTCTTGAATTTGGCGAAACGGCTTCCTACAGGTCTTGATACACCATCGATAGTGATGTTGACGTTCGATGAGAGGTACCGGCCATTGAATCGCGGAGCAAAGTTTTTGTACATATCCAGTGTGTTCTAATCGAATTTAGTCGAGTGGTATTGAAGGCGGGAAAGGATGTTTACATTGTAAATGTACAACTCGTGGTTGCCTGGTTGTTTTTGTTAAATAAACGAAGCCTAAGAACAAGAGAAGAAAGTCCACCAATTGCAAGAACATCATACGGAGCTGCTTGAAGAACTCATTCGAGTCGTGCGCATCCACTCCTCCAGCAGGATATCCGTCTGACAATCCCGTCCCGTCGTGCAAGTCACCGGAATCGACCAAAAGTAAATCGACGTTCTTCCTGATCGCAAGCTCCTTCATGTGCGAAACAAAAGAGGCAAAGTCTCCGAAGTCTCCCGAGTAATTTGGCTCGGGGAAGCTTGTCTTTTGGTGCCCGAGCAACCAGCCATGGCTGTCCGTGGTGTGGATGATGTTAAGGCTGCCCCAGGTCAGCGGGCGTGAGGGCGGGGTGAGCTTCGTGCTGGGGAACTCGCGTTTTGTGTGATCGTGAACGTGTCCGTCGATGTGGTCATCGCCGCAGGCTAGGGCGACGCCAGCAAAGGCGAGAGCAAGCAAGATTGATTGCATTGTGTCCGGCGCGGCTAAAACCCCATGATTTCTTGGCGGTCTACTTTATATGCGCCGCGGGTCCACATGGATCTCGTTATCGTGTTGAAGCCTTCACACATGGGCGTCTCGGCACTGTACATATGTATGCTTGTTGCCAGGATCGGTATCACAAATGTCCGCTCCACGTTCGTAAAAAAAATGCGGCGAAAATGGCAGGTCCATGCGCGAATACAAGCTAGAATGTAACATTTGTGCGAGTAGGTAGAGCAGCATCGAAGACGAGTGGAAGGAGGGGCGAGTACATAGAAAGTCTTGGAAAGATGTAATTGATCGCATCCTTCGCATGTAGCGGCGCATTCATTGTCACTTGCGGACGTGGACCGACAGGGGAACGACCCAGGCACATTCATCCATTGCGAGTCGCGTCGGACTAGGAAGAGAAGAGACATGCCACACGGAGATCGATTTGTTTCACACCTTCACGCAGCGCTCTCGCTTGTAATGCCGAGTTTCTACGTGTCGGACGCCTGAGTGGAGGAAACCAGTCTCCTTCCCACCCTCGCGTTCCGGGGTTGGGATCACTGTAGCGGTATTGAGAGTGGATTGTTAGTAGTCATGCAAAAAGACAAACGGAGTTTAAAATTTGACAGCTGATTATTTTGCCGTAAATATTTCCCTCATAGAATTTATGCTATCGTGACTCCCAACCCCGTAACTGAGGCTGGGAAGGAGACTGGGAGGAAACTCGATGCCGCTTTACCCAGAGTTGTCACTGAACTCGTTCAAAGGCCGCGGCGCAACGGAGCCAGATCGCATCGTCTGTGGACTAACGATGGGCCTAAATTTCTCTTTTCTATTTCCGGCTTCTGCACTTTCCGCGGATTGTAAGTCTCAGCTCCAAATGCACAGAAACGTTGAGAACCGACTGTGCCATAAGTTCAAAAATACAAGTTACATTTTCATCTGTTTCGACATCAACAGCAACTTGAGTTATCTACATGTCTATCTACATCGCGGGTACGGGCGGGCAGCTTTCGGGTCGGGTTTCGAGCGTTGGTTGGCGGGACAGAGGCGGATGATGGTTTCGGGGAACTCGAGTGTGGCAATGTCGGATGAAGGAGAAGAGAGTGGGCGGCACATGAGTACGAGCTAGACCAACGATGAATTTGGCTGTGGCGTTCGGAAGCACAAGCAAAGGTGTTGTTGGAGAGAATAGAGCCAGAACCCGGTCGCGAAATGGATGTTTGGGAGCGACGTGAATAGGAATGAATCGAGTGCTTTACGACTTGGCTGTAGGGGGGTATGGTGACGCGAGGCCTCGGCGCAGAGCCCAGAGACGGGAATAAGATTGACGAGGTCCGCTGAACTCGATTTCGAATGATGAAGGCAGCGCGTCGGTGTTCGGGATGAAAACGATTGTCGCACAACCATATAATGTGGGGGCGCAACCAAGGTGGTAGAGTTGGCACGATTTTGCGCGGGTATGCGTCGAACCCATCGAAATAGCAAGAGTAGGCTGAATTGCAATGATCCGTGTCGCGGTGATGCCTCCGAGCCAAGGATCCCAACGTGGAGAAGTGGGTTGGTACGATTTGTCTGTCGCGGTCATGCCTCTGATTCTCGAGTGCCAGCAATATGGTAATGAAGTGGGAGTGGTTTTGGAGAATTGGATTGATACGTGTCGCGGTCATGCATCTGATCTCGAGTGCCATCAATACAGTGACGAAGCGGAAGTCGGCTTTGTGAGATAGGTTGCGGTTGCTTTGCGTTGCGGTCAAAATATTATGGTCAACTGCTAGACATTAGATAACGAACATAAAAAAGGAGAAGAGTACTTACTATGACGATAGACCTAGAATCTGATCAGATACGTTGGGACGTAGTACGCCAGTCACAGACAACTGCTGAACGTCAGATAGTAAACGCGGGGAGGAAAAAAGGCGTACCAAGACGATGGTCCCCAGAGCCAGATAGAATCAATGCAAGTGCGCCTCCAGCGTCCGAAGAGGTTTTTGCCTAGGTTGCCCGGTCCAGAGAAACGTGCCCGCCCGCCCACGAACTATCTGAATTTAAACTAAATATCTAACTAAATTCTAAGTAAACCGAAACTGGAAATTGTGCCGATGTCGTGGATGTTTTTGATGCGTTGTCAATGAGAGGATTCGATTGCAGTCGAGGGTCTAGGATGTAATGTTGGCGGGTGCAGCGTCGGTAGATGGTTGGACAAAGTCGATGAAAGGTATGAAAGTTGACGGTGGATAAAGATTTCGTTGATGGCAAAATAAGGATTTCGTGGCTTGCGCGAGTATGGAGGTGTTGTTGTGGATGAAGTGGAGGCGAATGATTGGAACACTGGTATGTACGCTTTGCTGGTCGTGGGCGGATTGTGTGGTCATTTTTCATGCTTGTTACCGCCATCGGAGCGCCTGTCTTGTTCAGTCGTCGCCGTCTCTTGGAGATTGCGGTTCGGTGGCGAGTACTTCCAACGTCAGTGATTGTGTTATTCATGATTTGTTTGAGGTTGGCGCGACCGAGGAGCATGTATGTGGCGACGCTCTGAGAGACACATTAGCGAAAGATTAAGCGCCGCCGATGAAAAGCATACCAGGGACGACCAAGCGGGGAATCCAATTGGATGAAAGCCATGAGTTTTTTTGATATTTCGGCTAGTGTAGAGTTAGGAATTATTGGTATGGTAAACGAGTTGTTCTGCTTACAACTGCGAACATGGGGGATTCCACCGCCTTGTCTTGCTGGATTATTTGTCAGGCTGGGTGCACGCCAAGAGATGATGATAATGGCAGGATTCGTGCGTTGGCGCGACCGAAGAGTATACGATAAGACTTTGCGGGGAGCCTTAGCGATGCACTAAAGATAACGAATTGAAATCATACCAGGGCCGACGAGGCGGGAAATCCGACTGCGAAAAATGATGATATTTTGGCAAATCGGCGGAGAGCCAGGAATTTGTGCCGTGCCTCGACTGGTGTGAGCAGAGATGGTCAGCACTGAATGGTGGGGAAACAGATTACTGCTTACGACCGCCGACGTCTGAGATTCGAACCATCGCCTCGTCTGAGTGGGTTAACTTGCACTGCGTCACTGCCGGGTTTTGGTGGCTGGTCGATTACTGTAGCTAGCGCTAATGTTTGTGTTTAAGACGTTGAGCGAGTGGTAGTATGGGCAGGACGCTGCGAAAGACGTGTTAACCAACGAGTAAAGAAGAAAAATTGAAAGCAGACCAGTGGCGACGAGGCGGGGAAACTTGACAAATGGCAACCAAAGTCCTAGCCCTCCACAGCAGCCCAACACAGTTTCCATTCTGCCCAGGCCGTCCTGCTATCCTTCCACCGCGGATTAATCGTACGTAAAGGTGGCCACCTTTTTAGCTAGCCTAAACGAAAGGAATGGGGAGGAAAATGAGTTTGGTCAGTATGGCATCCCCGCCCGCTCCTGCCCCCACCCCCCAATGTTCACCCCGCCCAAAGTATATCCCCCCTCTCCCGTGGACGTCCCTCCCTCCACCTCTGCACGGCACACCCTGAGCTCCCCTCCTGCAAAAGTTGCGTCAGCGTGGAAGAAGCGCAGAATTCCAAAAACCTACAGGGGGCTAGAACCCGAGCGCAACCCCTCCGTCTCTGCACGGCACACCCTGAGCTCCCCTCCTGCAAAAGTTGTATGAGCATAGAAAGAGCGTAGGAATACAAGGGCTTACAGGGGGCTAGAACCCGTGCGCAACCATCCCTCTGCTCTGCACGGCACACGCTGAGCTCCCCTCCTGTAGAAGAGCGCGCATGAGTATATGATATAGACGATAATCAAGGACTTACAGCGGGCTAGATCCACTACGCGGGCCTCTTGAGGTCTTGAAGAGGTCTTGAGGGCTTGAGGTCTTGAGCTTGAGAGTCCGAGATCCAGGGTCTTGAGGTCTGAAACGGTCTCCTTGCTGCAGATTAGTCCGCCTGAATCTGCAGCGAAGGAGATGTCGTGAGCGGTGCGAAGCAGGTGAGAAGTATTGGCACGCAGCGTTGGGTCTTGAGGCCTTCCTAGCTGAGTTTTGAGGTCGAAGGAGGTCGAAGGAACAGAAGGAAGGGGGAGGAAAAGAAAAGGAGAGCACCAGATAGTGGGAGGAAGCAAGAGAGACATGGAAGTGGCTGACAAGAGAGCAGAGTTCAAACTCCGCCCGAAATCCCGCTCCGAAAGGTCACGTTATCGCGCTTGGTCAACACGCGTACCGCGATCGCGACCGCCTTTGGGCTGATCTCGAGGTTGTCCTTAATTCCAACGTCGACCACGCCCTCGCTGCTCTTACGGAGGTTCCTGCCGCAACCGAGCGTATTGAGAAGCACACAAAAACCCTCGCCGCCAAGGACGACGACGGCGCTGAGAAGCTGCGCGGCGTCCTCCCATAGTTTACGTAGCCTTTTCTGCAAGCGAGTGCGATTATGGATTCTTCTCTCACGGACGTATTTCCTCCTTAAACTGTACTCCTTGTCTTTCCGATTTTTAGCATGCTCTCTCGTCCCTCGGATCCATATCTCTTCATGCAGATTCAAGTTGTTTTGGAAACAATCACTTTGGTTCCCGTATATCATGCCACCGTCGCCGAATCATGGACTGCTATACACTTAACGTCCGACGTCGTGGTTGCCAAAGCGGTAACGGTGTTCAAACCGGGTTTACTATCTAGAATTTTTCCCTGTTTTGTGGGATCAGAATCGTTTCCTCCGCTAAGCCATAAGAACTGCCCTTTTCGCACTCTTCGGCTACCACCGCAAATTCCACTTTGGTGCTTCCTGGCAAAGAACCGGCCCTCACAGCCGCTCCTGGCTCTTCCCGTTGATTGGACCCAGAATTTTTTGAATCAAGGGCGATTATATATATGTGGAACAAGATGGCATTTGGGATAGTACTAACTAGTACTCTTCCGTCACCGCCCGGCGGATCACTCGGACATGCGACCAGGTCGCCCCTCTATTACCATACCATTGTTAAGATTGGCGGGGACCACGTTCTTTCAACCCCGCCGACAGCCACCCAGGGAAATGCGAAATTATGCACGATACGCCACGGAGGACGCCTGTGTGGGGCTCCGGTCTCCAGGTTCAGGGCTGCGCAGGCCGGCCCATCATCACCATTCATCAACCAATACCCACTAAAACCCTGGCCTCCCTAGTCCAATCGGCTGGGAGTCTGTCTTCGTCTCGGAGGATTCCGGTCCACGTCTTGAGCACGAGCGATTTCTTTAGTGCTTTCACGCCATACTTCGCTTTGTTCGTCATTAAACAATCTATTCCGATCCTCATATTCAGAGCGTGCACCCAGCGGTTACGTATCTCGCTTATCGTTGCAGGGTCTTTTCCATTGAGGACTCGTTCATTGCGTAGGCGCCAAATAAGGTGGGCAGATTCCGAGATGACAATTCGATGTAGACGCGTTGTGCCCGCGTCTGTTTTACCAGGGAGGTTCCCTTTTTTCGTGAGGCCGCAGGCCATAATGTCCCCCATGAGTGGTGGGTTCATCCCTGTGCCTGTTCTGAGTTTCCAGAGCTCAGACACCAGCTCCCATATTGTTCGCTGACCATTTTCGTCACACCGTGTTAGAATGTGTGTCATATTCTCGGGTAGGTCGCATTTTTTGCAAATTCCCCGGTCTTCGTATCCGGGGAGGTGCTGCCAGTGCTCACCAACGGCGTATCCCTCGTGTATGACCATCCACAGGAAGTATCGGATACTTCTGGAGATGTCTTTGTGTCGGGTAGACTTCCAGATCTGTGCCGGCGCCGGGACATCGTCATCGCCTGCTGCTGCATTTTGGGCAGAGATCATGTTCCTGATTGTAGCGCGTCTATCTAGCGCTTCTTGGTATGTGTATGTTTCCATCGCTTGCGCACGGATGATTTTATATGCTAGTGATTGCGTGATAATTCGGAGTTTGACTCCAGGGATGAGCACTGCTCGGGGAATGTGGAGGTCGACAATTGGTGCAATATCCATTTGTCTCCCTTCATCTGCTAGGCGGTCGGCCCTTTCATTGCCTTCCACTCCTGAATGCCCTTTGATTAACTGAAACGTTGTAGGTGCTTTGCGCTCTCGGAGTCGTGCCACCGTGACCTGTATCAGGTGTCCATTTTCCGTCTTCTGGAAGCCCTCATCTTCCCACCTCTGTAGGTTTGTCGTCAGGCCATCAACGATCAGCTTGGAGTCGCTCTTCACCCGGAGAGTAACATCTTTGGGGTTGGATTCTATTGCCTCCTTCACAGCTAGGATTTCAGCCACGTTATTTGACTGATTTAGCTCTTCGGGCACTCTCATGGCACGGTTCCTCTGGTCATCCGGGGCGTAGTACAGCCCGAAGCCTGCACGTGCATCAGCTCTCCCGTTATTTGTCGCTGATCCATCAGTATATACCACGATGTCTTCTTCATCTGCTTCAGGCTCGATCCTAGTTTCTGGGGCAGTTGTGCCTCCTTTCATGCCGTTTGTGAATATTCTGAAGGTGTCTCCTAAGTTCCCCTTGACAGTGGTTCTCGGGTCAAAGACCTCCTCGTTGTCCTCGAGCATCATGGGTTCTGCAGGTATATTCTCGTAGTCTTCTGGTTGGGGTTTGAGTGGATTCCATTTGGGTTCCAGCGAGTTAAGGAGCTGGCGAGCTTTAAGGTAGCATTTGTGGGGGTTTTGGCATTGTGGGCAGTCGAGTCTGGTTGTCCTGCATTCAGAACATGCACAATTTGACCGCGGATTATGACGTGGGTTCTCTGGCTTTCGGGCGAGTACCTCAGTCTCGCGGACAGTTCTTATTTTGTGGTGCGTTTTGAGGCATCGTACTTCTCTTCCATTATTGAAGAGTCGTCGGCCCGCGGTGCTCTTAATATGGTACCAAATTACCATGTCACGCATAATCTCTCGGGAGAAAGCAAGGCCGTCCATTTGAACACCTCGGGCGCGAGCAACTTTGACCATGTTTATAAGGTCTTTCGGTTTCAGGGTGCGGCCTGTTTCCCAGGCTTGAAGGAAAACACAGGTCCGTAGGTTTTTTTCCACAACTGTTTCTGAGCTTGACTGTATACCAAGTGCAATCAGCTCATCAGCAGCGAATCCCCAGAGTGGGCGTGATGGGCCAAGGTCAAGGTATGACTTCAGCCATGTTGCGGTGATTGCCTCATTGCGAGCAACTATATCGAGGAGGTTTCGTCCTCCCATATCTACAGGTGCGTATACTGTTTCCTTGTTAATTAAGATCAGGCTCTTGTCATTCCATAGGAAGGACCGTATGCGGCGCTCCAGTTTCTTCTCGACTTCCGGAGGCATTCCTTGGACTTTGGCAAGGTACTGTGTCATGCCGCCTACAACCATCATAATTATGAGTCGCCGCCCTTCCATGGTGGGGTGCCCTTTCTCCCACCGCTCAAGTGCATCATCAATCTTATCAATTGTTTTTGCCCAGGTTGAAACTTGGTCTACCTTGTTCCCGACCCATGCTCCGAGGGTTCGGACTGGTTCGCCCTCTTGGGCTATTTTAATATGCTGAGGGATTAATGTGCCGTCGACTCCGTTGACTGTTCGTGTTGTTCGGACGCGGACTCGGTGCGCAAGTGAGCCTATTGGTATTATCTCTGTTTTTTCAATATTGAATTTTGCTCCTGATGCGATGCACCACTCATCTAAAATATTGAGTAGTGATTGGAAGTCATCGCGGGAAGACAGGTAGACAAGCGTGTCATCTGCAAAGAGGGTTGCTACCACCCTGTTATTGACTTCCTTGAGTTTGAAGCCTTTCAGGCCGGATTGTCGGAGTGCTTCAGCAAGTGGTTCTATTGCGAGGTCGAAGAGCAAGCATGATAAGGGGTCGCCTTGTCGGACGCCGCGTGTTACTTTGAACGGGCGCTCGCTCATCATACCATTTACAATCACAGATGTATATGCGTCACTATATAATGCCTTCACAGTGTTTATAAACTCTGTAGGGATTCCAAACTTCTCGAGGGCTAGCCACAGGTAATCATGCTCAATCTTATCGTAAGCTTTTTCTTGATCAAGTGCCACAATTATTCCATCCTGTTCTGTGGCTTCAGCCAGCTCAATTATTCTTTTGGTGAGCCAGATTTGATCGTAGATGTGTCGACCCGGGACGAACCCTGCCTGTGCCGGGTGGATTAGGTCTGGTGCTATTCTCGCCAGTTTTATGGTCAAGGCCTTGGTAAAGATTTTATAGTCAGTGTTTAGCAGTGATATTGGCCTATAGTTGGCAATTTCTGCAGGGTTATTCTTCTTGTATATGGGCGCTATCCAGCTCTTCGAGAACCCGGTACCGGGCATGACTCCATATGATTCAATATCGTTGTACAGGAGGTGGAGGAACCCAACAATATCAAATGCTGGTTTATTTTGGGAGGTGTGTGTACGGAATCGAGAGTCCAGTACACGCCACACCTCATATGGTATACCATTCAGCCCTGGGGCTTTGTTGTTTGCAGATAATTTTAGCGCAAGCGCCACATCTTCTCGTGTCAGCTGCCTCTGAAGTGACTCCTTCTGTTCCGGTGTGGTTGTTCGGACTACTTTCTGCAGTACCACTTCAATTGTTGGGTCCCGAATGTTTGGTGCAGTGTCTCTCCTCTCCTTCTGGATTCTATTGTGGTAGTCCCGCGCTATTGTGGCCATGTTCTTCGAGTCTGTCTCGTACTTAGCCATGGTGTTGGCAAGGGGGTCATGCCCTGGTTTGAGCAGTCGCCTTAATACTTCCCTCGGCTTCTTGGAGCTGTTGACTGCTGACCAGTATGGGCCAATTATCTCACCTTCTAGGCGGTTCTTTATCTTCCCTGTGATTCTGCTTTTGTCATGCTTTGCGGCATGTACCTTAGCCAGTCTCTGTGTGAGGAGCGCTGCCATGAGGACGACCTCATCTTCGGTCAGTTCTGGGTTGTTTAGGATGGCGTGTAGGTCTTCTTCCAGGCATGCTATTTCCTTTTGCGCTTTTGGGACTAGGATTTTCGAGCGTGCCCGAGCTTCTTCTCTGATGTCAGACTGGAACTTCGCCCACATTGTTTGGACATTTGTTTCCGGGTCGCGTTGCGGCCAGTCTGCAGCTCGTTTCGCCGCTGCATATGCCTCTGTGCCCCTCTTGTGTATAAAGGCTGCAAGTTCCTTGTCACTGGATATGAAGGTAGGCCAGACCCATCTGCCCGGCCCGGTAGTGGGCGCTCCTTCCTGCGTTACCCGGACAGATACCATTCGGTGGTCTGTTGAGATTCCAACGGTGCTTATGTTCCAGTCATAGGCTTGCATATATTTATCTCGGCGAATATATATGCGGTCAATGCGGGATTGTGAGCCTCCCACAGCGTTGCGGTGTTGGATGAATGTGTACGCTTTGGTAGTCGGGTATGTTTTTCGCCAGCCATCTACAAGGCGTAGGCTTGTCAGAAGCTTGTCCAATTCCACTGTTGGGTTTTCTGCGTCAATGTGGGCCGGGAGCCGGTCAATCGCTTCTTCAACCACATTCATGTCGCCTGCCATCATGTCGGGCTTGGGTACTTGGTTGTTCTCGAAGAATTCTCTCAAGGTCCTCCAGAAGTCTGTGTTATCTCTTGGGTGGTTAGGTGCGTATACTCCTAGCACGACCATCTTCTCATTCCTATGTGTCTCGATTTCAATCATCATTGCCCGTCCTGGAATTATGTCCCATGTGCGTATATTATCTGTGCTCAGCAGGTCTTTGTTTATCACAAACGCGACTCCCTTTGCATTTGGGGTGATGGGGTCTTCCGAGAATATTACTTCAAGCCTCCTCCCAAAGAGGTTTTGGATGTTTGCATGTCGGATTGCACTTAAATGACTTTCGGTGACTACTAGCAGTCCAGTTTTATTTTCTTTTGATAGCTGGTTAACATGGTACCATTTGTGCTTTGGATGCCATGGGTTGGGATTGCCGATTCCCCTAATATTTAAGCAGGATACCAAGACCGAGGCTTTTGTTCGCTTCCGTCTGCCTCCTGCACTACGTCGGCCAGGCGGACCCGGGAATCGTCGTCCAAGATCTAGTGGGGTTGGTGGTCTGTCAGGTACATTGGCAAACGGTAGCTCATCCTCGTCTTCCTCAAAGGGTGGTGTTGGTATTCTGGGGGGTCATCATCGGGGGGCGTTGGTGCCCTGGGAGGATCCCAGCCCAGCGGTGTCAGTGGTTCCCATCCGGGAGGTGACTGTGGTCTGAGAGGCGTCGGTGCTCTCGGAGGTTCTTCCTCACCGGGTGGTTCGTGACCAAACATCGGGGCTCGATTGCCCCCTTCAGCTTGGATGTGCTGGTCCCTAGATGCGGGATCCCCGTCATTTGATAGACGGGTTGGGTGTCTTGGATTCGACACGTGCGTTGGATGCGCACTAGCACTTGGATTAGTGCCCCCCTGGAAGTGGATTGTTCCAGGAGTTGCGTCAGCTCGTCCCGAAGGGTGAGCGTCGGCCATTTCCCCTCGACTGAAGGCACTGTCATCGGTTAGGCGAGCGCCGGTGGCGGAGCTCTCGCCGCCTACGGTGCCCCAGCTGCCTGTCCCGTTGCCTGTAGTTAACCCGTCAGTTGGTACCATCCCGTACCGTAGGTGTGGAACATGGTTCCCGTCGTAGTTTGTTGTTGTTGCTGGTTGGATGGGGAGTGGCCGACAACCTTGCAAGAGTCGTCGGCCCCCAGGTGGGGTTGTGTGTCCCCTCGCGAGGCGCCTCTTGGGGGAGCCTCGTCCGGGAGCAGCACTTACCAGGATCTCTGGCCGGCGGACCCCAGTTCTCGTAGAACTCCGCCGTTGTGGCGCAGCGTTCACGGGGGTAAGCTCAGCTAGTGCGAGCGCACTAGCTGAGCCTACCCCCGTGTTCACCACGCGTACCCTTCCCCGTGTCCCACCGGTGCCATGTGGCAGTCGCTGGTCAGGGTCGGGCTGCGTACCTTTCTTTAATTAGGGTACGTCTCCTTCTAAGCCCAGACTCAGGTATTCTTTCTTCAGGCACTTCCCTGGAGTTGGGGTAAATCTATCCATTTTTCTAGATACAGGATATACGAGCGGTATAACGTAGCAACTGCTACCGTCCGCGGTTGCGTCCACCCGAGCGGTTGTCCGTTCGGCCTCGGGTAGTGCGCGCGCGAGGCGCGCCGCGGCGGTCCCCTTCAGAGTCGTCATCATCGTCGGCGTCAGCTCCCTTGATGAATCGAATCGCGTGGGTAAGGTCGACTGGGCCCCACCAGGCGGGGTCACGTACTGTGAACGTGCAGCTGTACTTTGGGTGGCAGTCGAGTTTGCAGTTGGCACATATGTTATGGCCGGACGGGGCGTTCGCATGGGGAATAAAAGCCTCGAGGTCGTCGGTGAACGTGATTTTCCGTATTGCAGCTCGGAGGTCGTCCCAGAGCTTGGGATCCTTGGTGCAAGGCTTCGCCATCAGCACAAAGACGGGGTTCTCCGCGTGTGGGATGAAGCGAGCATCAAGCGTGTGCGCCCAGTCGAGTATGCGGCGGTCTCGGGGGGCTGAGCTGGTGCCCTGCGTGGCACGGTCGAGTAGGGCAAGGACCTTGGGCGCGTCTCTGACCTCGCCCGGGTTCTGGAGCGCGTAGTAGACAGCATAGGTCAGGCGTCTCGCGGTCACTTCCGGTGGGTCAGAGATGTCTGTCTTGAAGAAGCCGATGGCCCAGGAGAGGCAGTAGGCATCTAGGGCGGTGGCGTGGAAAGCGAGGCCGTGATCTCGGCTGAAGGTCGCGCCGCCGGTGAGCTTCGCGCGCACCTCGGCGTCGGAGCAGCGGGCGAAGAGCGCGATGGGGGGGGTGAACTTGTCAGGCTTCCCCGTTCCGCGTCGGGCGTCCTTGGTGGCGGTCTTGGGCTGGGGTTGGATCAGGGTGACCTTGCCCTTGCCAACGACCAGTTCTGTTACTTTTAGGATGTCGGCACGTAGGTTTTTGTACTTAGTAGTGAGCACGACGCCGTTGCAGAAGGGGACGATGGCCAGCAGGTTTCCGGGGGTCTCGCGGGCGGCCTTTTGGATGGGTTCCTCGACGTTGTCGAGGACGACATGGTTAGGGAGGATGGGGTCGGTCCAGCCCGTGTGGACGGCCTGGTAGTCCGAGTGTTGTGTCGTCGCCTGCTCATCGTCGATGACGCGTTGGCGGTGGGGATTCTCGTCCCGGCAAGTCGCCATGGTGGCTAGCCACCGTACTCGGGTGGGCGCCGTGAAGGCTGCAGGGGGGTCGACGTCGTCCATCTCGACGTCTTCAGTGTGTGGTTGTGCAGTGAGGGTCGGTGTCAGGGGCAGTCCGTGGACGGTGTGGGCTAAGGGCAGCGGTGGGTTTCCTGCGGCCGGTGAGTGTGGTGGTGGGCTCGACGCAGGTGCCTTCGCAGAGGGGCTGGGTGCGGAGCCTGCTAGGGGGGGCGCAGAGACTTGGAGGCTCGATGCGGCGGCGGGGGTGGGGTTGGGGTCAAAGAAGGGGTGGTCGTCCTCTAACGGGGAGTAGTCGTCAGCGTTAAAAGGGTAGTCGTTTCGGGGCGAAGTCGTCTGCAGCCGTAACGGCGTAGGGGATGCGTTCCGGCGGTGACGGGCACGCTGGGGGGCGTCCGCGGGCGGGTGGGCGTAGCCTGAGCGGGAGCTTTTCCCTGCGTACCTGTGCGACGGCGACGGGCGTTCGCTGTGGGTGGTGTCCCGGGGCTGAGAGTCTTTATGGTGTTTTTTGGCCGATTTTTGGGGCGGGGTACCGGGCGGCGCGGTGGAGGGTTGTGGATCAGTGTCCAGGGTGGCTGGTCTATGGTCAGCTGTTTCGTTTGAGCTGCGTGTGCAGCACGTACTTTGGGTGGGCCCTTTTCTCGGGTGGTAAGAGAAAAAAGTGGTGCGTAGGTGCTTCCCTTCTCGAAGGAGCTAGGGGGCCACGTATGCCCTCGGCTAGTTTTTGGGGCATCGTGTTTCTCTGCGCGCTTGGGCCTGTGTCGGTGTCGAGGGTCATGGGCAGCCGACGTTGGGCAGGTGCATCGGAGACGGAGGTGAGACGCTGGTGGGCAAGAGTACGATGTATATATAGATTCGTACTCGATTTTGCACTTTTTGATTCATGCGGTGTGGATCACGTCCGTATTGGCCCTATAGGCCCTTCTCCCCAAAGGGAGGCCCCGCTTGGATGGCGGGCAGGCGCAGATGGCTGCCTGCGTCGACGACTGCGACGGGGGGAGCCCGCTTCCACTTTTCCCTCACCGAGATGATGGTGGTAAGTGGTCACGAGGCCCCCCATCAAGGGCGATTATGGCTTCCCCAAACTCAGACTCAGACACCACATCCGTGTTTTCAGATGAGGAAGAAAGTCCTTTCAACCTCACTGGTCTCCTTGCCATCGTCCAGGCACACTTCAAACTTGAACGAAAGTGCGTGCTGGTCAAAATGACGGAAGGAGGATTCCACCAGGCCGGTCTTCTGCCGTTGGCTTGAACAATGAATACAGTGGCGCTTATCGGGTATATGAAATTTTCGAGGAGAGTTCGGACGGCCTTGAGTCCTGGACCGAGCCTCGAAACTGTGACCCGAGTCGGCATTTCCTTCCGACAAAGGAATGCAGACGCGTCGAATCAAGCGGGAGGGTACATGATAATGCGAAAGGTTTTTTCACGACCAGTTTTATTGCTTTAGAATGCCCATCCGAGTGGATACTAGGTACCAGGTGCTCCAGCAGTGAACAAATGGCAGACGGAGGGTGAGAAGGTACTTCCGTTTCATATCCAGGAAAAGGTCGTCCGTCAAGTTGCCGAGTATTTTCTTCGCTGTTTCAAACTCCGGTTCGACCTTACCGGGTCTCTCGACTTCTCCGACGATACACTTTCCAGAAAGTTCGCCGCTTCCACCTAGAGAATTGCCCAAGAGTACCGCGTCGGACCAATAATCTCGCACATTTTTATCGGCTTTCAGACGGGGAACTCGACTATCCTTCCACAGACCTGCATATTCCTGGTTCATCATCCTTTTCTACTTTTCATGCTCTTCATGGGCCATTTTCGCGGGTTTCCGACTATCTTGCACACCCAGTTCGGGCGATGATATACAGGTGTACCATGTTTTCAGAAGAGACGGTGGCAGAAATAGATCGCCATCACTCGCGAAACGAAGACTCACAAGACGAAGCTCCAGAGCCTCACTGTGAATTTGACGAGCTGGATCCAGAAGCGAGCCACTCCGAGCTTAACGAGGAAGACCCAGAAGCCATTCCCTCCGAGCTCGAAGAGGAAAATTCCGATGATCCGCAGACGAGCGACTCCTCGTCGAGCTCGGAAGACTCGGAAGCGAGCGACCCTGAGCCCGACAAAGGACCCTTGACGTCGGAAAAGTACAAAACTCTGAGAAGGATTGTGCAAATAGCAGAGAAAGCAATAGAACTTGTCAAGATCTACCCCGAGGATTCCAACATCTGCGCGCTCTCAACATCCGACCGACCATTCACGTTCTCCTGTGATGATTTCCGCCTCATCAACCTCAGGCTCATGCTAGATTCACTCTTCTGAATATTTGTTTCAGGCCCGACCAAATCCTGGACAGATTGACAGGAAACTGGGAAAGTCACAGGTCTGATTGACTTGGAAGGCATGGTGGTCGTACCGACATGGATCGCCGCGGTTGTTCCACAATGGATACCCGATCCTGAAAGCCACACTGCAGATTGGTACGGTGGAACGAAGGAGGAACAACGTGGGCTTTGGGAAACATTTCACCGGATAGTCGGGTCTTGTTCGGAGTGGAGAGAGGCACACGAGAAGGGTGAAATATTCCGCGAGGTCGACAATCATGCGTCGTTTGGCGTGAGCCTGTGGTGGGATGCTCGTCTATGAAGAAATGGGTTAGAGAAACGATGGAAAAGATAATGGCGAATTTATGAGGCAGGGTACAGTTGACTTTGTAAGTATCCAATGGACGAAATGATTTGGTTCTTTGAAACGATGGCCCTCGGCCTCGTACTGGAGGTACATTTTCCCTGGCTCGAGTAAGACTGAACCTATGGGCTATTTTTATCACGGAGATCATCCACCTTTTATAACATTGGAGTGTATAAAAACAAACCCAAAATTACTACATATGCGATCTGGGGATGATCATGACCAAACGGCGTTGATTAGCGACCTTTGGAAGCGACCTATGGTCACTCTGACCCCAAATCCTCTACGGCTGTATCCATGCTGCCGGTGTCCCAATAGGAGGCCCCTCCGTTGACCTTGTCCATCCATTCTAGGAAATATGGATCTTCTGTAGGGACAGTGGAATCTGCCTGTAGTAATAAAACGCGAGGATCTCTATCCCGGAGCCGTCGAGCGCTCTTCAGCAAATCGCGGTATCTCATCGTCCCATTACAGCAGTGGCATCCTTGCGGAGAAGGCGCAATGCCTGGCTTGATTGAAACTAGTTCGATGGTCGAGGATGCGCTAGACGTCCCCAGCCCGAGGGCACTTTCCAAGGGGGCGAGGAGGAGTTTGTCGTGACCAACCTGCGATAGTCGCAAGTGGGTGAGGGAGGGGGCGAAGTGAGAGAGGCCGTTTTGGAAGAATTGTTCCACGCCGTGGCTCGTACCCACGATATGAAGATAGCGGAGTGAGTGCTGAGTGGGTTCCAACAGTGGAATGCCGTCCCTGGACCGAATCGGGAAGCCGCAGCGTGTGGTGAGGTCCCTCAAGTGAGGGAGACAAGTTGTGTGTAACATCTTTCTGGTGACCAATTGATTGAGCGAGATGTCCAGAATCTCGAGGGTAGGGGCGAGGCTGCGTAAGATGCTCTCGACAGCACTCGCCGCCTCTCGTCCGAATGTGTCGAGATATAGGTCCTCCTTTTCAGTTTCCCGCTCCAGCGCATCCTTCGCCTCTTTCAGCTTTTTGTCTCCCGGTGGGAGGTGTCCAAGCATTTTCTCCACAAACAATTTCTTATAATTGAGCCGCGCCTCCCTTGTCCTTAGGTGCGCCTTGACAACTTGGTCCATCTCCGCCTCGCTTTCGTGGCCGTTTATAAAAAGATAGCGGGTCCTCAGGTGGGTAGGAGATCGGTCCAGGAGTCGCGCGAAGGCCAGGATCTGGGCACGACCCACAAGAACGATGCTTGTGTATCTAGATAGTGCGGAGGTTTCGTGGATGTACCTCGAAACGAGGCTAAGCGACCGTCCAGTGTAGCCCGTATCTCTGCATGCAACATCGAAGATATATGCACAGATTTCAGGGGGGAGTCGGTCAAGCATATCGATGCCAGGCGCAGATCCTTGGCAATGTGGAAGGGGCAGCTATCGCGGTCGCAGATTGGTTGCGATGAAAGGTGAGTGGATCAGAAGCGGAGTCGGAGTTAACTGGCCGTGATCTACCGTCCAAAGTGATGTTCGCTTGAGAGCTGGCATGTTGTCAAGGACAGGCGAGGACACCGCGGAGGATTCGAGAGATTCAGGAACAGAAAAGGCACGGATGATGCAACTGCCAAACGCGCGAATCAGTGGCTGTGCTGAGGAGATTGAATTGCCGTTCTCTTCAACCATCTTCTCAAAATTACGCTGCGCCCGCGGTCTCATCACCGGGCTCGACACCCGCGTCGACGTGGAGATTGTAGAAATCGATATACACGCCCTCGTCGATGCGTACGCGCATGAACGTGAAGCCTTTCGGTGTCAAACAGTCGTCCTCGGACGCGTCAGAGCAAGTCGCCCACTGCATATCGCATCGAATCGCAAGTACGGGATCTGCTGGGGGAAAACCTATTCACCGTAATGCGTGTCAAGTCAAGCCAGTCAAAATTCGAGAGGGTATTGAGTCCACTACCGAATGGCACTCCCCCGGACGTCGCGGTGCGCAATGTGTGGTTGTCTTTTGCGTACAGCGTCGCGTGGTAATTGAAGTCCTGGGATGGCAAGTCAGTATTTCCTTCCACAAAATCACAGAAGTAAACTCAAACTACCTCTTGGACGTGGATAACGTCGTACGCAAATTTAGCCATATCTTGGCCAATAATCGCTGTGTTGGTAGTTTTATCGCCCGATTCGCCTACGACAACGTTAGACAGACCTTAGAGCGTCAAGATAGTGAAAAAGCCCACCATTGTCGTTGAGTATCTATGGGAGACCCGCGACATTCATGGAGAGAATATCAAAGGTGCCCGAGGGCGCAAACATGGCGTGGGTGTGTGCGGCATAGAGAGTAACCAGTTGATGTTGGTACACAAGTGGTGGTCAGGTCCCACAGGGTTTTATGATGATCGTGCGAACTCCAGACGCAACTTCGACGAACCCGTCCCGCCGGTCTCCAATGGAAGTGAGTATAACCTGCTTTCTGCGTCCCTCCTTGGGCGCAACGCGCTCGCTGGAACAGCTCGGCGCGTCGGCCGAGGGGGAGCGGTATGGGAGTTGGCCACCGCCGCGGCAGGACGGCGCCTCGAGGCGTCCCAACCACAGGGACGGGGCTGAGGTTGGCGAGGTGTCGCGCTGGTTGGCGGGGATGCCAAGCTAGCAAGTTTCAGCCTCTCTTCCCAACCTTTTTTCCTTCAATTGACATGCCCAAGCTCGTGCAATACTCAGGAACCTTAGCTTCCGAATTTGATGACTAGCAGACAAACCCCGTATAAGTATGTTGGAGAGTTCTGAGCAAAGGATTATCGTATTCTGTCCGTTTAAGAGAGAGAAAAAATCAGATAGTATTTCATTGTGCGTATGCAGCCCAGTTGCACAGCATGAATAAAAATGCAAGGGCTTTCTCATGCATAGCGGCATGCCGTTCGACGGCCTCACTGACACCGAGTCCTTGATACAAATCTGCAATTATCTGCTTTGACTCCGATGTAAGCTCGCGTTCGTCAACGTCTTCATCTACATCCTCGACATAGAGCAAGTCGTCTGGATGGGTCAGTAAGCCCTCCCAAATATTCTGTGACTGGTACTGCTCTTGCGTTGGCTTTTTGATCGGGAGATCTGACAAACGGATTGAGAAAAGCGAACAGTGAATGGTGTACAATACTTTACCATCTATCTCGGTTTGCATGGATCCGGGATCACTGCTGATCAAGGAGAGGTTAGTGACATCCGACCCACTCAAACTGTCTAAGTTAGGATTCAGAAACACAGTCAGAAACACAGGTGAAAGGGCCGACCAGAAAGTTGAGCCGAGTGACTAGCTGTATCAATGTATCAATTAGTTTCATTTTGTTCAGGAGAAGGAGGAAGTTCGTACTTCGTTTTACTTTCACCGGCTTCGCTTTCTTGTGCTTGGGCCATTCTTCTTCTTCTTCTTCGTCTTCCCTTTCTCTTTTCCGCTTCAGAGCATCCTTTGTTGCCAGAATTCGTTCAATAACTGAGTACAGTCGTTCCTGTAATGTTTCGGTAGCGTATCTTAGATATAATGTCGCAGCGTCTGCGAGTGACGATATCAAGAATGCGGTCAGTTCGTTGTTGGACTTGACCCGGGCCAGCGGCGTAGCCGAGGGCAAGAGGTCGTTAGAAACCTCCTTTGTAAATGCCGTCAGAGTGTGTGTGACGGTTTCGGCGAGCCAAAGTCGTGGCTAGCATAGAAATTCAAACCTAAATCTTTCAGTTGAGTTGGAGGAACGTACGCTAGTGCTGAATAATACGCCGTGGTGCTCGTCTGCCACTTTATGCACCACCGCTGACCCAACGAGGAAGTTGGGGGTTTTGTTGATGGTGCGCACCGGGCCACCTTTGAGGATTGCACCCCACTTCAGTTCGTTGTACAGCACCACATTGCCAATAATAGGCTCAGTGGTTTGGAATGGAGCTAATTGTGGTTCCTTTCGCTTCGTTTGAGGACAACGAAACGGGGAAAGAAAAATAATAGACTCACACAAGCAACCCAAATGGTATTGGCGCGGGACCGGATGGCTTTTAGAATGCCATATATGAGACCGGAACCCAGCTCAAAAGGTATAATATGCATCAGCTCAACAGCTAATGCATCGCCACTGAATTCGCAGATATTCGCCGGCTTGTCGAAGTCGTTCGTGAACTGCTTCCGAAGCTTCAAAAGACTAAGAAGAGAATCCCTGTCATATAGTATCAACTCACAGTCTCCAGGTTTGGACGCTTGTCTGGCTTTGCCTGCATAAGTGATTCGATGATGCCTTCGGCGACAGAGTGAAGTGATTCTGAATGACAAGAGCTCTTATTTCCCAGACATCGAAGAGAGACGGACAACATGCCTGGTTCTTTCCCGCGGAATCGTAGCCAAATAGTACGGCCTTTCCATTCGTTGACAGATACATTCTTCAAAGTTTCGGTGATGTCTGTGTTCTGGATGACACCGGAAACGTCCTCGTGAATGCTAATCCAAGTAACGAGTGGGGGTAGCTTTTCCGTCTCCAAATCCAGAGGGAAGGAAAAAACGCCGAAGAAGAGTCCTGCAAGTCTAATGACGTCCAGAATTTTGAGTGTTTTAGATACAAAGGAGGGAAGATTGCCGCGTTCTTCGGTAATTGGAAATCGAAAAAGAGGGTAGACTGGAGCGTGGTCCTTGGACAGTAATGCTAAAGTGAAGGAGTCGGGTTCGTTGTACCCAAAAGGGACAGCTGCCATTAGGGGAAGTCAAAGTGCTCCACGGAGGTCGATTCAGAGGTGGATTCGAAAGTTGATTCAGGGGTGGATTCAAACACTCGAATCGGCCTTTGAATCCATCAAAATTCTGAATCGACCTGAATCGCTGCTGCGACTCCGGAGGCCTGAGGCCTGAGGCCCATCTGAATCCGTTTTTGAATCCGCTTCCGAATCTAACTTCGTGTTATCACATAATTTTATTTATTTGAGGCTCCATGGGCAACAGAGCTGCGAGTAGCTTGCCCTCCGGTGCGGCGCGTGCGCGGCTCTGCCGCAAGGAGAGGCAGGCATTGCTGAGTGCGGGATCAATCTTGAAAGACATGGTGTCGGATTTGCGTGGCGCGAATCAGTAGCTGTGCTGAAGAAACTGAGGCCCGTTCTTTCAACCATCTGCTCAAAATTACGCTGTCTGTGGTTTACTTACTTCCGCTCGTGAATATCCGCTGGTCTTGGACGGCATTATCTCTTGCTTGCTACTTTTCATCGAAATCACTGCGCTGATCATGAGTCGCGTCCGATGAACGGCTTCGTGTGGCTTCACCGGCTTACTGATGCACAGACAATCCAGAAGAGGTCCCCGTGTAGTTACGGGTGGTGGTCTCCTGACCTTCCCGCATATGCTTGTACACGACGTATGGGTTTTGAAAATAGGTATGATCCGAGTCTCGCCATTGCTCTCATATCAGGTGTAAGGCCCTAATGACGACCCTCGTCCGAAGCCCTCTAAAGTCTCCTGCGCTGAACCCATGATAATACCTGATAAAACCCCCACCGCGGATTGATGATGAAACTATCGCATTGGAATATATATAACGCTCTGACCACTCAGCAAACAATCTACCTTACTTTCCTCCAAGTGCGCGATGAAGCTCTCGACAGTCTTGTCCACTTTCTTGGCCGCCGTCGTGGTCATGGCGCAGCCCAACCCTCTTGCCGGAAGTTGTATGTTCCCTTCCCCTACCCTGCTCTCCGCAAGGATGTGACCTCCCTTTCCCCAGCCACCGTAGCCGTACGCGATCCCTCAATTTGGTACAACTCGGCCTCTCGCCTCTATTATGTCTTCTACACCGGCAACGGCGCTGGCATGTACACTTCTCCTGCACTCACCGGGTGCGTTTCCCTGTCTCCCCTCAAGTACGCGTGTCAACTAATTGTTACCCATAAAGCCCATGGACCAGTGCCGGTTCTGTCCTTCCGAGTGGCTGCTCCGTAATTCCTCAGGCCGGAAACTGCAACGTTTGGGCACCCGACGTCAACTTCATAGATGGTTAGTTTCCAGCCGCTATAATTTCAGTCCTAAGTGGTACCTCTTTCAAAACATAGGTCTCTATACCGTTTACTACGCCATCTCCGAGCTTGGGAGCCAGAACTCTGCCATCGGCGTCGCCACTTCTCCTTCTATGGTGGCTGGGACGTGGACTGACCTCGGACTCGTCATCAACTCCGTGACGGGAGATGTGTACAACGCAATAGATCCCAATATCATCGATGATGACGGGTTGAAGCTGTGAGTCTTGTTCAAGTGTTGAAAAAACACACTGTTCATCCTAGCTCCGAAGCTCATTCGGTTCATACTGGGATGGTATCTATCAAATAGGCATGTATCCAAGCACAAGTTGCTGTTCATTTATCTTGACCTCCGATGCCTAGGTATATACCCAAATGTGAATGATCAGGCGTCTGCCCTCCCCGGAACACATCTCGCTGGTGACAGCGGCCGGGCCGCCGAGGGTGTCTTTGTCTACAAGCCTGCATCGGCCGACTTCTACTACTGTTTCTTCTCAAATGGAACCACTCCCTTGATCGGTGTATGCCTATATATATTCTCTTCCTTTCCCTTCCTCTCACTAAGATTTCCTTCAGGCCACAGTTCGCCCGCCCGTCGGCGCTGAGTACCGCATCCTCGTCGGCCGTGGCGCCAGTGCCGAGGGCCCTTTCTACGGCTCTGCGGGCAATCCCCTCACCGACCCCGGTACCGGCACCATCGTCCTCGCCTCACACGACAACATTTACGCACCTGGCGGACAGAGCGTCTTCGCCGACCCAGTCAGCGGACGGGACGTCATGGTGTATCACTACGTGCCTAACAACGCGTTTGGCGGGCCGAGTTACTTGGGCATCAACTACCTCGACTTCAGCACGGGGTGGCCTGTGGTTGTAGCTGCGTAAAGGGATTTATTGTGAATAATAACTGTAATCATGAATGAAATATTTCTTCCTCGTCCCCGGGATGGGGCACCAATGTGCACAATGGTAGTTCGCACAATGCGCTACTGGCACTCGGGGACTGGGTCGAGGGCGGTGCAGGCTCGAGACGATTACGGGGGCGGCAGAGGATGGGGCGGAGCGCGTGCTTTGTCGGTAACCTTGGGGCATGGGGAAAAGTTTGGGTGCGAAAATTGAGATTTCGTCTAAAAACCAGACTCTCATGAGCACACCTCAAATATTTTTTCCCACCTTCAAGTTGCGAACGTCGTGCAAAAAAACTAAATCAATTTCTAACCCGTACAAGAGACAAGTAATAATCAAAGCAATGGAGAGCAGAGTGATAACAATGTGGATAACAGGTCAACCAATATTTTCTCTGTTTTGCTCTAACCACGTCGCAATCTTCAACTTGAGATCCGGATTCTGGACATAGGGCTCGAGGACTTCTACAACTTCTGGGAAACTCCTATCGTCACGCATAGCAAGATCCACAGGAGTGGCCCCGTAGTCACTGGTTTTTTCGACTGACGCCCCAAACTGAAGCAGGAGCTGGACTGAGGCCTGCGCAATTTCCGCCTTGAAAATGCGACAAGCATAGTGAAGTGGAGTTTTTCTGTAATTGTCTGCGTGATTCGGGTCAACCCTGCGTTCGAGGAAGAACCGGAGCAGCTCGACGTTCTCGACGATGTCTACGAGCACGTTCTGCGCCGCGTCGTTCTCCACTTGAATATTTGCACCGGCGTTAAGCAGTGCCTGTATAATATCTATGTTGGCAGTGTTGAATAGAGGCACCCTCCCGCCCGTGGTGCGAAGATTTGGGTCGGCGCCAGAGGCAAGGAGAAGCTGTACTAGCCCAAGTTTTTTGGTGCTAGCAGCATAGTAGAGTGGAGGGCCGTAAAAACGCTCGTCGGCATAAAAATGCTCGTCGACAAAATTGACGTCTGCTCCCTGTGATATAAGGTACTCGGAGACCTCTGTATTCCCGGCTGCCGCCGATTCCATGAGGGCAAGACTCAAGTCCCGTCGGTGTGGTTGTGAGATCGAGGGGGATTGGACACTGGAGTAGTGCAAACGAACGGGAGCAAGAAGTGTGGCGACTTCAATGTGCTCTTTGCGTGTCGCACAATCCAAGGCCGTTTTGTTCGTTTCGTCTGCATGTGCATGCATCCCCAACAATTTGACAACCATAGATCGAAGCCCCAGACCTGCTGCGATCTGGAGAAGGCTGTAAGGGCTCCAGCTGGGTGACCAATAAAATTTATGGTCCAGACTGATTCCAGCCGCGACGAGTTTCTCGACCGTACTTTCCAGCTGGTTTTCCACAGCGAAGAGGAGGGCAAGCTTGCCCAAAGGCTCTACACTGACACAGAGACTATAAAGAGTCCGATCCAAGGTAGAGTGCAAGTTGACGTTCGTTTGAGAGAGGGAATTAATAGAAGGGAAGTCGGGCACAAATTCCAACTGTTGAGAGTTGTACTCTGGCAGGCGGTCCCAGCGGTCGACCGCTATCTCCCGAGTGAGGAAAGAAGCAGCAATGTGCAAAATAAGTTCTGGAGGAAGTTCAGCAAGCGCCATGGCCGTTGCGCTCAAGAACGAAGTTTGATGGCATCAAATTTGCAACACGCCCAACTTGAACTAGAACTTTGAACGAGGCCCCGGCACATACGGTTAGAAGTTCGATCCCAATGCGTACGCGCGTACGGATTGGGTCGAAAGAGGACCTCGACTCCGATCACAATGCGGACAACCCAAAATGCCGTCGAGAAATGATCGCACTATGGGCGTTCTCCCGATCCGGAGGAGGATTGCCTGTGCGGTCCCAAATTGAAACAATGCGGACGAGACAGCGTACCCGATCACAATGCGTACAGATCTGCAGCCATTGGCAGCCCAGCCAAACTGTTACTGTCGTTGTAAATCGACAGATGCCATAGCCGTGCTACGCACACAATATTTTCTGGGCGAGCGAGAAACTTCTCGACCTGTGGGCAGCGTATAAAGAGGGATCTAAGAGCAGGAGGTGGCAGGACAGGACTCAGGGAAATCGGTTTCTTCCGCTATCGACATAGAGTGTGGGTGCAACCGCTGTAAAGCGCCAAAGCACGGCTTGCGAGTTACTGAATGTATGTGAGACGAAGCTCCCGTAGTGGTTGGGAAACTGCTGTAGAGGATATTCAATATTGTCTATAGTCCGTTCAGCATACAACATATTCTGCAAGGTTCCGAGGGTCGGACAACACGAGGCGGAAAGGTATCACAGGTTAGGAGGTGTTCGGTTAAGAGGGATCGTTGGCTTCATCACCTGCCAATTACGCCGCGTCGTCACAGAAAAGCGCGTCGGTTTCTTTTCTCAAGTCCACCATGACACGAACACCCATCGTTCCCCGTGGACCAATATGTGGCCGTTTTTTCTTTCGCAGTATTCATCTCTAATCTTCTCTTGCAGCCGCAAAATCGGCGCACCGAGTCCACCGCACCACTGCCAGACGAGTCCGCGAGTCACCGCGTCGGTCAAGCTTCCGCATCCGACGTGAATCCCTCGATTTTTCCGACAACGACCACGAATACGACGAGAACGAGGATCCACAAGCTATCTACGCGTCGCCTGTGAAGAAATCGCGTCCATCTTACTCTTGGGACAGCGAAAAAACCCTCGTCTCCGCGCTCCTCCACGACGGCCCAGGCCAAGACCCTGCTGACCCCAGTGCTAAGCTTTCCGCGCTCGCCGAATCGCTGCAGGATCCCTTCACGCGCGCAGGCACTGATTTGGTGCAGGACATCGTCCACTCCCTCCAGCCCGCCGTCCAACGCGTCACCAAAGCGCACAATACCCTCGCGAGCCGCGTCGACCCCGTGTTCACCACTGGCCTCCTCTCGTTTGACGACGCGTGCAAGAGTTTCGAGGCCCTCGCCATCGACGAGCACCGCGCCCTTGAGCAAGCATTCGACGCGACTGAGGTTCGTTCGCGCGTCCTTGACTCGTTGCTCATTATTTAGCATTCGCACAGATACGCATCAAGGATCTCTTCGCGCGCCTCGAGGACGCGTACCGCGAGCGCGACCGCCTTTGGGTTGATCTCGAGGCAGTCCTCACTTCCAACGTCGACCCCGCCCTTGCCGCCCTCGCGGAGATTCCCGCCGCAACCGAGCGCACCATCGCTGCCCTTGAGAAGCACGCAAAAACCCTCGCCGCCAAGGACGACGACGGCAGCGAGAAGCTGCGCGGCATCTTCGCCAAGTTTACGTAGCCGCCGTTTCTTTTTTCCTGCAAGCAAGTGCCATTATGGTTTCTTCTCTCCCGGACGCATTCCCTCCTTCACCTGTGCTGCTTGTCTTTCGCCTCCGGATTCTCTGCATGCTGTCTTTCTTCCCTCGGATCTCTGTCTCTGTCTCTTTTTTCTGCACTTTCCACGGATTGTAAGTCTCTCGCCCCATAAAATTCGCCCATGACTCACCCTTTTCTCCAGCGCATAACACATTGCAATTCTCTCTCAGCATTCGACAACAATCATCGCATCTCGTTCTGTATCCTCCACTCACCAACGACCGAGTCTGTAAAGTAATCAAGTAATAAATCGCTGTATCCCGTGTAGACCCCGAATGCAACGAAGAGCGCGCCTGTGTTCAGCGCTAAAGCCAAAAACAAATGTGATAACTGAAAACACAGACGCGCGCGGCGAGAAGCTCAAGGTTCGTGCTAGAAGGCGTGAAAATTTTCATTTGTTTCAACATCGACAGCAGCTCATATCTACATTTCTACCTACATCGCGGAACAGGCGGGCAGCTCTCGGGTCGGGTCTGGAGTGTTGGGCGGGGCGGGACAGCGGTGGACGATGGTTCCGAGGAACTCAAGTATCATAATGTCGTCGACTGCTTGATGCTGAAGAGTGTGGTGGCACGTCGGGGCGAACCAGACCAACGACAAATTTGACCATGACGTTTGGAAGGGACGAGCGGAGGTGTTGGTGAGAGAAGATAAGCGGAACCCCGTCGCGACGTCGACGTTTGGGAGCGACGTGAATGGGTATGAGTTGGGGCTTTACAGCTTGGCTGTGTGAGGCTATAGTGACGCGAGGCTTTGCAGAGCCGGGAATACGATTGGCGAGGCTCGCCAGATACGGATTTCGAATGACGGAAGGAGCGCGTCGGTGTTCGGGTGGAAACGATTGTGGCACAACCAGATGAGGTAGGGACGCAACCAAAGGTGACAAAGTGAGTTGGTACCATTTTGCGTCGGAGCCATCGAAATAGCAAGACGAGTGGGTTGAATTGTCTAGGGTGGTATGATCCGTGCCGCGGTCGTGCTTCCGAGCCAAGGACCCCAACAGCGGGTGGTACAAGTGTTTTGCGGTTATGCGCTCGATTCCCGAGTGCTAGCAATATAGTGATGAAGCGGAAGTTGGCTTTGTGAGCTGGGTTGGTACCATTTTGCGTCGGAGCCATCGGGATAGCAAGACGAGTGGGTTGAATTGTGTGGTAATGTCGGTTGGTATGAGTCATGCCGCGGTCGTGCCTCCGAGCCAAGGACCCAACTGCGGGTGGTACAAGTGTTTTGCGGTTATGCGCTCGATTCCCGAGTGCTAGCAATATAGTGATGAAGCGGAAGTTGGCTTTGTGAGCTGGGTTGGTACCATTTTGCGTCGGAGCCATCGAAATAGCAAGACGAGTGGGCTGAATTGCGTAGGGTGGTATGATCCGTGCCGCGGTCATGCCTCCGAGCCAAGGACCCAACCGCGGGTGATATAAGTGTTTTGCGGTTATGCGTTCGACTCCCGAGTGCCAGCAATATAGTGATGAAGCGGAAGTCGGGTTTGTGAGATGTGTTGCTTTGCGCACCGCCAAAGATATTATGGTCAACTGCTGGACGACTGCTGGACATGAGATAACGAGCATAAAAAAGGGGGAAACTGAGTACATACAAAGACGATAGCAGACCCAAAATCTGATTAGACACGTAGAGGTGCGGTACGCCAGTCACAGACAACTGCTGAACGTCAGATAGCGAACGCGAGGGGGAAAAAGGCGTACCAAGACGATGGTCCCCAGAGCCAGATAGAATCAATACAAGTGCCCCTCCAGCGTCCGAAGAGATTTTTGCCTAGGTTGCCCGGTCCAGAGAAACGTGCCCGCCCGCCCCACGAACTATCTAGAATTTAAACTAAATATCTAACTAAATTCTAAGTAAACCGAAACTGGAAGTTGTGCCGATGTCGTGGAGGTTTTTGATGCGTTTTCAATGAGAGGATTCGATTGCAGTCAAGGGTCTGGGATGTAATGTTTGCGGGTGTAGCGTCGGCCTCGTTGATAAGATGGTTGGACAAGGCCAATGAAAGGTATGAAAGTTGACGGTGAAAGATTTCGTTGATGGTAAATTTCGTGGCTTGCGTGGGCATGAAGGTGTTGGTGGGGATGAAGTGGAGGCGAATGTTCGGTGGCGAGTACTTCCAACGTCAGTGATTGTGTTATTTGTGATTTGTTTGACGTTGGCGCGACCGAGGAGTATGTATGGGGCGACACTCTGAGAGACACGTTAGCGAAAGATTAAGCGCCGCCAATGGAAGAAAACATACCAGAGACGACGCAGCGAAGAATCCAATCAGATGAAAGCGAGGAGTTCATTTGCTGTTTCTCGATATTTCGGGTAGTCTGTAACCTTGGTAGATAGTTAGCGATTATTGATATAAACGAGCCGTTCTGCTTACAGCTGAAAATGTGTGAGATTCGAACCACCGTCTCGTCTTGCTGGATTATTTGTCAGGTTGGGTGTGCGGCCGATGATGATGATGATGATGATGGCATGATTTGTGCAGTGTTTGTGAGTTGGCGCGACCGAAGAGTATAGTAGGACTCTGCGGGGAGCCTTAGTGATGCGCTAAAGACAACGAATTGTAAGCATACCAGGAGCAACGAGGCGGGGAATCCGATTGCGAGACATGAGGAGATTGTGGCAATCGGCGGAGAGCCCGGAATTTGTCTGGTGCCTCGACTGATATGAGCGCAGCTGGTCAGCGCTAAATGGTGTGGGAAACAGGTTGCTGCTTACCACCGCCGACGTCTGGGGTTCGAACCACTGCCTGGTCTGAGTGGGTTAACTTACACTGCGTCACTGTCGGGTTTTGGTGGCTGGTCGATTACTGTAGCTAGCGCTAATGTTTGTGTTTAAGACGTTCAGTGACTGGTAGTAGGGCAGGACGCTGCGAAAGACATGTTAACCAACGAGTAAGGAAGAAGAATTGAAAGCAGACCAGTGGCGACGAGGCAGGGAAACTTGACAAATGGCAACCAAAGCCCTAGCCCTCCACAGCAGCCCAACACAGTTTCCATTCTGCCCAGGCCGTCCTGCTATCCTTCCACCGCGGTTTAATTGTACGTAAAGGTGGCCACCTTTTTAGCTAGCCTAAACAAAAGGGAGGGGGAGAAAATGAGTTTGGTTAGTATGGCATCCCCGCCCGCTCCTGCCCCCACTCCCCACCCCCAAAGTATACCCCCTCCCCCGTTGACGTCCCTCCCTCCACCTCTGCACGGCACACCCTGAGCTCCCCTCCTGCAAAAGTTGCGTCAGCGTGGAAGAAGCGCAGAATGCCAAAAACCTACAGGGGGCTAGAACCCGAGCGCAACCCCTCCACCTCTGCACGGCACACCCTGAGCTCCCCTCCTGCAGAAGTTGCATGAGTATGGAAAGAGTGTAGAAATGCAAGAGCTTACAGGGGGCTAGAACCCGCGCGCAACCATCCCTCTACTCTGCACGGCACACGCTGAGCTCCCCTCCTATAGAAGAGCGTGCGTGAGTATATGATATAGACGACATTTAATCAAGGACTTACAGCGGGCTAGATCCACTACGCGGGCCTCTTGAGGTCTTGAAGAGGTCTTGAGGGCTTCAAGTCTTGAGCTTGAGAGTCGGAGATCCAGGGTCTTGAGGTCTGAAACGGTCTCCTTACTGCAGATTAGTCCGCCTGAATCTGCAGCGAAGGAGACGTCGTGAGTGGTGCGAAGCAGGTGAGAAGTATTGGCACGCAGCGTTGGGTTTTAGATGAGCTTGAGGTCGAAGAAGGTCGAAGGAGCAGAAAAGGTTGGGAAGAAATGGAGCGCAAGATGGTGGGAGGAAGCAAGAGAGACATGGAAGTGGCTGACAGGAGCCGTGCAAGCTGGCGCAACGTGAGTTTACGAACGGCTTGCTTAAGTGATAGATAAGGAAGATGAGATACGAGAATTCTGAAGCACGGGTTCACGCACGTGCGATGCGCGCGTCAAGAATTATTTCTGGACCGCGCGCTCACCTCAGAATATCTGGCCGATTATTCCCTCAGTTCACGGGAATTTTTTGTGCTTTCTCCAGTCCATGGCTCAACTTTCCAACCTGGGCATTGCCTTCCCTATTCCTGCAGACTACAACTTCGAGACTTGGACGAAGAGGCCAGATGACATTGTTCCTCCGGATGGAATGGATTTGAAGGACCGGAACGACGATAATACCATGGCAGAAATCCACAACAGAGCGAGTCTCCGAGCAACTCGTAACTATATTTATGCTGCAGACAAAACTGGTCTGGATGTGGGACGGGCTCTTGTGCCTTACTGGTTGTATTCAACTCCGGATATCGAGTCAATGGTCAGGTCCACACGCGTCTGTGATGTGGTGGGCCCACTGCCTACCTATCTATGCCTCATGATAGAGGCGGTTCGTGACAAGCGGTCGGAAGAGGTGGAGGCAGAGAAGCGTAACCGCGAAAAAGAACGCGCGGACAGAGATAAATCTCGGGCGGAGAAGGAAAAAGCCAAGGCCGCTCCTATCCTGGGAAGCATGATTATGTCTGCACCAGTGGTCCGTACCCCGGGGTTGCGTGCCGCTGTTATCATTCCACAAATCTTCATTGTCTCCATCTTTCATCGTCTTCACCCTCCCGTGAACTGGTTTACAGATGAACGTCTGCAACTCGCAGACCAGCGCAATGCTGATTTGCACACAAAGCCACTTTACCCTCTGGCGACGCCGTTGAATCCGTCTCCCGAGAAAGTCACAGGCTTCGACATGCCGAAGATGTTGGCATTGTGGGGCAACGACGAAAGCCACTCTTGCCTCTCGCCTCTTGGCTGGCAGCAGGCAACTTTCAATTACCTGACGGCATTGCAAATGCTCAGTCCTCCGTCTTCTAACCATCCGGTCCACAGTTTTGCTGTAGAATTCCAGAAACACCGGGATTTCTTCATGAAACTCACGCACTTCGAAAGGGACTATCCACTCTGGTTTCCTTTCGAGAGGAACGCGTGCGAGGACATCATGAATAGTATCTTATTCAGCGAGAGTCACTATGCCATGCAGGTCCAGATCATCCGGGCCTCGTACCAGGCGGTGCAGTCTTTGGGAGGATCGAGTTCGGCCTCGGGTTCGAAACGCCTCGGGGATACCGAGGGGCCTCACCTTCGAAGCGGGCTGGAGATTTCGAGTCGACAGACTCGAGGAAAGCATCAAAATCAACCTACGACGCGCACGCCGGTAGTTCTTTTCGCGGCCAATCCGATTCCTTTCGGGATTCACGGAACGCACGACCGTCGGATGGGGCAGACCGGACGCCATCGTGTTTCATCTGCGCGGGTCCTCACCGCGTCGCAGACCACGCATCCGAATCCACGACATTCTCGGATGGCAAACCACTCTTCGCTTGCAGGAAGGGAGCAGACCTTGTCACTGCCAAGTCTTTTCAAGGATCCGGGCCAAGGAAAATCTGCGGGAGTTTCAATATCGGAAAGGGATGTCAATCCACCCATCCCCCCAACGAGCGTCTTCACATATGCTCTCTCTGCGGGGGAAACCATGGAGCCTTGTCTCGCCACCCGGACTGCGACCGAGTCGCTCTCGGAAAACTACTACACTGATCCCTCTCTGATTCAGGAGATTGAGGGTATCATATTGGATGTTCCCCTTCCCGAAAGCTCTCCCACTTCAGCCTCAGTATATTTATCATACCCGGACTTGTCTTCATTCGTGCATAATCGCTTGCCGCTCCTGGATTCCTCCGAGGAGGAAATCGAAATTTACGAGCGCATTGTCCATCCTTATAATGCTTCGGCCTTCTCTAATCTGCTCGTACGACATAATCTAGCTCCACACTATCCTCAGCTCTTCGATAATCTAACAAACGGGTTTCCTATCGGAAAAATGCCCATCCTACCTCATACCATTGTCGTCCCAAATGGCCCGTCAGTCGAGAAGAACATAGACGCTGTCAACGAGTATGTCGACACCGAACTCAAGGCGAAAAGGATGTCGGGCCCCTTTTCCAGGGAGAAGATGGAACGAATCTGCCGAGGTCCTTTTTACGCATCACCCCTCATCGTTTCCACGACTGACGAGGGACCCGACCTTCCTGCGAAACGACGGGTCTGCCGCAATTTGTCAAAAGGTGACCGCTCCTCGGACACTCCATCGGTCAACAGCTTCATCGAGAAGGAGGACTTCCCCACACGCTTTGACATGGCTTCCAAAGTGGCTGAAAAGGTAAGCCTCGCAATTTAACTTGAGCATCTAAATGTCCATCACCCATCTGCCTATCGGCTCATCTTGGTGCTTGCACTACCCATCTCCATCATGGTGCTTGCACTACCCATCTCCATCTCGGTGCTTGCACTACCCATCTCCATCTTAGTGCTTTGCACTACCATCTGCCCATCATACTTGTGCTCACGCACAGTATCTCGTCATCTCGTCATCTTTACGATTTATCATTCAGCGTTCTAATCACCCTGCCCAGATTGCATGCGCTCCAGCGGGAACTCTAGCGTGCGCTTTTGACATCAAGGCATTTCATCGAACTTGTCCGGTACTTCCCCATCACAAGCCATTCCTCGTGGTCTCTGTGAACGGCGGATTCTACCTCGACCATGTTCACCCTTTCGGAACTGCATCGGCTAGCAGTAATGCCGGTCAGATTTGTAATGCCCTCGTTGACATTTGGAACGCAGAAGGCAAAGGCGACCTGGATATCCAGAAGTACGAGGATGATCTCGATGCCCTCTTGTATCCCAATGGCATGGGTCCCTTCAGCCTGGACGAGTTTTTATACTCCCACGACCGCGATACCTGCATGGCGTTGATCGAGGTTCTGAATACTCCGTGGCACCCGGTGAAAACCGGCCTGCACTTCGAGTATTTCATGGTGTTCATTGGATTTTACTGGGACCTGGTTAACCGCCGGGTTTCACTACCAGAAGTCAAACGATTGAAGTTTCTCCGCCGCGTGGACAAAATGATCACCGCGGCTCGGGCGAGCAAGCGATTCTCGCTTCTCGACTTACAGGAAATTCATGGTTCTCTCGTCCATATATGCTTCATTTTCTCCAACGGCAGCTCCCATCTACCTCAGATATCAAACTTCATGTCTCATTTCAAAACCGAATCTTCTCGCTACCTTCCGAAATCCGTTATTAATACACTCGAGTGGTGGTACGAAAAATTGAGTGATCCACTCGCGTACCGCCAGCTTGAGCCGCTGGGACCGCTTCAGGATCTTGGCATATATGTTGATGCCAGCACTTCGTGGGGTATCGGCATAATTATCGGCGAATTCTGGTACGCTTTTATTCTGACGGAACATTGGAAGAATGATGGTGTGGACATCTGCTGGCTCGAGGCAGTGGCGCTCGAGCTCCTCCTATACTTCCTTGTCCAGATGGACATCTCCGACTCTCATTTGCTAATTCACTCGGATAACAAGGGTGCAATCGGTGCCCACTCGAAAGGCCGCAGTGGCAATGTTGCCATCAATTTGTGTGTTCGGCGCACCTGCGCTACGGCCATGGCACATCGCATCGTTACCAATTTTATATACATCAAATCCGAACTCAACCCATCCGACCCCATATCTCGCGGTATACTCGGGGTACCAGACCTACAACTCACTCGACATTTCGAGTTACCTCACGATCTAGCACATTGCTTCCTGGACAGCGATGTCCGCTAACGGAAAATTCCTAGCAGGCTCCTGGGGAGCCTCGGATGTGGATTGGAGTTCGGTTTTGATACCGGACTCACCGCGACCTTTTACATCCGAAACGCAGGGTGTCGATAGCCTTGCTCCATCTCATCTACCATCTAATCTCAATTTTAATCGGGTTACTTCCACGGCTCCCAATACTTCGAACACAATCTATCACATATCTTCTTCTGAGTCAGTTCTTTCAATATATTGTAATGACACATCACTGATCATCAGGATATTTAGCATTATCGCAACCACAGACAGGATGAATTCTCACCCGCCGACTTCCCGCACACAATTCTGTGCTTCCACTTTCTTTGACTCTCACATTTCTTCTCTCGTTCCGGCCTCGGATCCGGTGGTTGCTATGATGGATGTTCGCCGTGCCGCATCGAGCAACTTGCCGTACAAACGAGTCCGTCGACCCAACTTGGGGAACGAGATCGCGCCAAGTGACTTTCGTCCAACAGTTCCAGCGGACCGTCGGGTTCTGTTCTGGACTTCCCCATATTCGGTAGCTGCCCATGCACATATGACAGCTCACGGCATAAAACATCATCTCCAAGCAAAGATTTACGAGGCTCTTTTGGATTCTACAGTCGAGGACACACGACAATCATACGGAGCCGGACTACTTCGTTTCAATCAGTTTTGTAACTCCGAGCGGATATCCGAGGACTTGCGTATGCCAGCAGACAGGTTTCTGTTGTCTGCATTTGTAGCCAACGCCGTTGGGACGTGTTCAGGCAAGGCAATTAGGAATTGGCTCAATGGCCTCCGACTCTGGCATTTATACAATGACGCCCCTTGGCACGGAGACGAGGGTTGGCTTCCATCATTAAAGAAAACAGCGGACAAGAAAGGGGTTCCTTTCAAACGTCCTCCTCGGGGACCAATTACGGTCGCACATTTGCGAGCGCTACGCGCACGTCTAGACCTGTCCCGTCCTAGAGATGCAGCATTCTGGGCAGCTGCTTTGGCAGCATTCTGGGGTTGCCGCAGGCTGGGCGAACTTCTCGTTCGATCAATTAGGAAGTTTTCCGTGGAGCACGATACGGCTCGATCTACTCGCATTTCCAGACCGGTGGTCAATAACCATCGTACAATCAATTTTCATCTACGGTGGACAAAAACAACGGGTCATATTGGAGGCGAATGTATCTTTACGGCGACAGACGGAGACTTCGCGGACTTATGTCCAGTCAGGGCTTTTGACAATCATCTTTCAGTAAATCATTCACCCAGAGAAGATACTCCGATATTCGCCTACCGAGATGACGGGGTCTCGAGTTCTTGGTCTATTTTGACCAAGGATGATTTCCTTCGTACCACGGCAGTATTTTTCTCAGATGATGGTCTGGAAAATGTTTTCGGGCACAGCTACCGCATTGGCGGGTCTCTCCAACTACTCCTTGATGGCGTGGAGCCGGAAATTATTATGAAAGTTGGGGGTTGGACATCCTTGTGTTTTCTCATCTACTGGCGCAGACTCGAGCAGGTTATTCCACTAGCAATTACCCGAGCATGGGATTCACGAATCAAATCATTCGCGTCGAGAAATGGTATTCGCGAAGATGTATCAGTCCTAGAATTTGACACATAATCACACCTACCTTCATTATTACTCGCATCACTCTGTTAGGGGGCTCGGGACTTCGTTCTACCCTCCCGCGAGCTGCACTCTTTGAGCCATGCTCCTTGTGGTATGTTGGGTATTCTCTCATTCCCTTCCCCTTACCTTGTGTACTGGAATTGGTGTCTGCTTTCGGGCTGAACCTTGGACGGTTCTCCCAGCGAAGGCCCGCGCCGCGGGCCCCCAATTCCGTGACAAACCCATGGATTCAATGAATCCAGTAGATCATCATGGATTATATATTAAGGCTGATTCATGGTCAGCTTAGATCCCTCGCGCGTATCAGACTTCCGAAAATCTACCTTATTGCAAGCTGGCGCAACGTGAGTTTACGAACGGCTTGCTTAAGTGATAGATAAGGAAGATGAGATACGAGAATTCTGAAGCACGGGTTCACGCACGTGCGATGCGCGCGTCAAGAATTATTTCTGGACCGCGCGCTCACCTCAGAATATCTGGCCGATTATTCCCTCAGTTCACGGGAATTTTTTGTGCCCCACCCACCGCAGCTTCGCTTTCCCTATATATCTAATTCGCTTACGCTTGGTATGTTGGGTATTCTCTCATTCCCTTCCCCTTACCTTGTGTACTGGAATTGGTGTCTGCTTTCGGGCTGAACCTTGGACGGTTCTCCCAGCGAAGGCCCGCGCCGCGGGCCCCCAATTCCGTGACAAACCCATGGATTCAATGAATCCAGTAGATCATCATGGATTATATATTAAGGCTGATTCATGGTCAGCTTAGATCCCTCGCGCGTATCAGACTTCCGAAAATCTACCTTATCGGAATCATCAGTGTATTCAGACTCCGCCCGAAACTCCGTTCCAAAATGTCACGTTATCGCGAACTTCCCTGTCCACCGTTGAAGCAAAGTATCCACTCCCAGCCTGAGGTGAAAACAAAGGATGCCACGCGAGGGAACCTATTCCTGCTGCTGATTCGCCTTTCCTTGTCCTCTTTGTGGTCAGGACCTTGTTCCTTCGCTCAAGAAGAGAAAAACGATTCAAGAGTTACTGGCCGAAAAGATTGCCCACCTCGCCCACTTCAATTCCCAAGCCCCAAACGAGAAACCGGGATCCAACTTCCTCGCGAGGTACGCGTTGAGCTTGAAGCTACGCGTCGTTTTTGCAAACTTTACCCGGCCTTGATTTCGCTCTGGAGACGACTGGTTGTTGGAATTCTTGTCGGAGATCTTTCTCTTCGTGCTGGAGACCCAAGAACTCAATGAAAATATCGATGATCGACTGCGCAGGATAAGTTTAGCTTGGAGAGCTGTCGCACCAAGAACACCAGGACTATCGAACACGTTGTCTCTCTATGTCCTCTTGGGTCTCGATATGATTGGAGCGTTCTCGATTCGTGCATTTAGCTATCCTCGGACCACCAAGTTGTGCCGAACGTCTTGAATTCAGTTCTGACAATCGTCTCACATCTTCACCACACGGCTGAGCTGACGATATATGGTACGAGGCAGTCTCGATAGGTATTTCATCCTGCTGGTACATCTCTCCTTTCTATTGTCTCCTTTCAGATATTTCGGATCTCCAGGCAACAGCAGACTGACGGCGTGCCGAATGTCGCCTCGCTCGACCCAGCTCACGACATCACGCATTAATCTGACAGACCTGCAGGTGCAACACCCACTGCTAGCCACCGCTCATACCTTTTTGAGCATGCCCCAAATCTACAAGATGCTGTCTTTGGTATTCAGGGCCCCACGCGAGCCTGCTCGGCATGAAATCGTTTCAACGATGAAAATCACCTCACCAGCTCCATTGCACGAACTCCGTGGTATTCCTGGCACAACGACGGACTATCCAAAGGACTGGAAGCGACTGAAAAAATTAAAGGAGGACCGATGGGAGTTGGAAATTGGTTTGGTGAACTAGGATTTCCCCGGGGACAAGGTTGCACGTAGGCGGTCCCGGTGCAAAAACTTTGGCTTGGTGATAGGGCAAACAAAGCTGGAAGCAGATTGGCGCTGCCGAGGTACTTAAAATATATTTTTTACGCCACAATGAAGTCGTCGAGAATTTGGAGTTCCGTGCTCTTGGAGCGTTGGTCTGTGATGGTCGAAAAAGAGGGAGACGGAAAGATTGTCTATATCCATATTAACGGGAAAGGCGAAGGGCAATCAAGTGAAACAGGGACCCAAGGGGCGCCGCTGCGGCAGAAAGGCAATTTTGATTACAATTTGATTCAAACTCCGCCGTGATCCTCTCTCCTCCTCCCCATCATCACAAAACCAGGTCCGTGCCTTGTCTTGCTCCTGACCGCCAAGCTCACCAACCCACCCAGCGTCCGTCCAGGAGCTCTCCATAGACACCAGCCGCCATGAACTCCCGCCCCCACAAAGTCGGTCTCCCCCCGCCCTATTCTTGCATCTGATCATCTTCTAACTTGGCGCAATCCAACTAGCAATCCATGTCCGAGCTGAAGCTCCGCCGTCTCACGGAGCACAACCAGCGGTTACGGGAGGACTTGGCCCGGCCACGGTGCGTTCGTTGCGTGCCTCGCATCTAACCCTTAATTAATTTTGTCTTGCAGTGTCCGAGTCAGCGAGGCTAGCGCGAGGTCAGTCGTCTCTGTTCCTTATCATCATTGTCCCTCGACTGACGTATCACTCTCAGTCTGATTAGATATTGCAAAACTACCAAGGTATGATAAACGACTTTGCACTCGATAATTGAGACCAACCTCGGCCTGTAGGACCACCTCGTACCGTCAGTATGGGGTCCCGTGGGCAAAGGCGAGGATCCATACGCCCCGCCTGCGCAGGGTTGCAACTGCATCGTTATGTAATGCACCTGCACCCCTTGTATCGCCCTGCGTCTCTTGCTGCCTTGTTGTTTCCTGTCTTGCTACAGTGGAGAGCCTTGACCGGCCGTTGCTTAAATTGTGCGTCCATTTCACTCCCAGGCACTCTCCGTCCCGTCCGCCTTCCGCATCTTGTTCCGCGCTGACCCGCGGCTGCAGTATCTTTTCTCTCTCGATCACTCGTATACCAGGATCACCCCACGCTCTTTTCGTCGCCCCGGCTAACAACACTACCAACCAACCCTCGTCGTGCGCGTGTTCGAGTGCAGTCCGCGCTCCACCCCGGCTGTCGTCTTCGCCTTTGGATCACTACAGCTCCCTGCACCGGATTGTATACTCAGATTTCCCTCGCATCTGCACCCACACACGCCAGCATTTCTTCGTCTTACCATATCTCGCACGCCCCTTTATTGTAGATTTTTCTTTTGGCAATTTTTATTCTTCATCTCTGCCTGTTCTTCGTCAAATCTTCACCGACACCAGCTCAAGTCCCACCTTTGGAAGTTCAGAACGATCTTCACAGTCGTTCGCCAGTCTCGTGAACATTTCCTCCTCTGTCTTGTGCGTCCTTGGAACGATTGTCGTTCACGAAGCCCCTGAACGACGCTCTCGACTGATACAAAATCTGGCTTCTCCCATCCGAGATGGATCGCTGCGATGGCGTCTGCCTGGGACAGATTGATTGGTCGACGCGTGATCTGTGGGTTCATGTGGGTTGCTGCGTTGCGAACCCGGGTACTTACGTGGCGTAGTGAGTAGACAAATCACCTTCCGTCTCTACAGGCCCATTTCCTGCGCGATCCTAGCGTGACGGAGAGGCTTTCTTCATTGTTCAGTTCATCCCTAATTCGACAATTAGTCCTCCAAAATGAGACTAGTCAAAGCGTCTTCTATACCTAACGTAAGTAACGTCGACGATGCTTCTCCATAAATTTAGGCGCTGGTGTTGGATGGACGAGTGTAAGTGCTCAGATTCAATTCTCCAACTGGCAACGGTTCACACAAGACTAACGAAGTACAGAATCTAACCCAACGCCATCTCCGTGCGATAAATAGATAGATCCCAGATTACAGCAAGGCCCAGAGCACGGACCGTCAAGTAGAGCCAGCAGTGTACTAGGGGGCGCAACCTCTCTCTCGGGTATCTGTTCCCTGGATCTGCAGCTGAAATGAGTGCAGCATCCGGATCGCGTCGAGAAATTGGATGTTGGTGCTGAACTCCAGCATCTCGACCATCTTTGAGGAACTACCAGGCCCAGAATCCGCCAGCTCAGCATTCTCTGCGGGATCGAGAATTTCTTGCCGCATGGTAGCTATAGCTATCCGGTGGGCTGCCGACAAGAGCGATTTCTCCTCTTCAGCCAAAAGTCCAGCGGGGACCGAACCAGGCGGTAGGGACAATTGCGTTTCGCCCGTTGGGATGATGATGAATTTCGGGGAATGTGTACTCCACCGCTTCCTGCATCTCGGCTTTCTCGTCTTCTGCCAAAAGTTCGCGGGGTACCAGGCCAGGCAGGGAGGATGATTGTGTTCCGCCGGTTATGCTGAACTGAGCGCGCCCCCGTTCGATCGGAATGCTGTTTCTCTGGAGAAACGATATTGGAAGGCGATGTAGAAACCGGGGAAGCAGGGTATGACAATGGCGCAGCGGATGCGACAGCGCCTGAAGGGGGCTAAGTGACACGGGCTTGAAAGGCGACAAAGGTCTCGGAGCTTTCTTCGTAGAGAAACCATGTCGGTTTGACTGTGGTTTGTGGGAATAGTCAGGGCGCAGAAGAACCAGAGAGGGCCGTGTGAAGAAGCTCCACTCGAGGACTTAAGTGGACTCCGCGACCACAAACTGGAACCCAGAATCGGCGTGGCAGACTACCAAGTCAGCTGTGGTCAGGGCTGCTTCAAAAGGGCCACGGTTTGGTCATCGGAAACCTACTTGATTTTGGGATGGTGGAGGTCTGCATTGGACATTCCTCCATGCTGGAGTTCCCACCCATTCCGTGCGATGAATAAGTAAAGAATATATTAAACATGATTCCAAATGTACCAAATGTCAAGAGGAACCGGTGCTGTCATACTGGGGAGGCGCATCCGTTCTTGCCTCTATCGCATGGATCTGCTGCTGAAGCGAGTTCATCTGACCTCCTAACATCCGGATTGCGTCAAGCAACTGGGCATTGCTGCTGTTCGACTGTGTCGTGGAAGTAGACTCGGACAGTCCCCGAACCTGGGCCTGTTCAGTGAGATCACGGAGTTCGTGCTGTATTTCGCCCATCTGTTGTGCCACCGTGAAGCGCGCTTTATCCTCTTCCACCTGAATTCCACGAGGGACCTGACTAGGCGGTGGGGTTTCGCCCGTTGTGACGCCCATCTGCTGCGCCGCCGCGAAGCGCACTTTCTCCTCTTCAACCAGAATTCCACGGGGGACCGGACCAGGCGGTGGGGATAACTGTGTTTCGCCCGTTGGCAGGACGCTAAACCGCTCCAGCTGTGACGGCCTCTGTTTGCTTTCAACTCGAACGGAAGGCAGCTTCTCCGGGTCATCCTTTCCGCGGGCGAAGACGGCATCGGTGCTGGCCTGACGTCGACGACGGAGCCAATAAATGAGGGATGCAATAATGGCCAGCAAAAATAGGCCTCCGATCACACCTCCTGCTATGGGCCCAGCCGAAGCTGTTTTCTTGACGGTACCGGAGGGTGAAACGGTATTAAAAGGTGTCGTCGAGGGATTCGGGGCCATAAGGGGTGTTGATGATGTAGTGGGTGAGGTGGAAGTCGAAGCGGACGAGGAGGAGACCGAAGGGGCCGAGGAGGATGTTGGAGAATTCCCGGTCGCGCGTTGCAGAAAGGCCTCAAAGGTCTCCTCCTGATTGGCGTTGACAGAGAAAACCATGCCTGCTTGGCAATGGTTCACGGGATTGGTCTGGGCACAGAAGAACCAGAGAGGTTGAGTGGTACTGTCGAGCGTGAAGCTCCATTCAGGAAGGGTGTTCGACCCCGCAGCGACAAACTGGAAACCGGAATCGATCCCTTGGGCAGGTGTGGTCATGAGTTGGCACGGGTTCGCAAATGTCGACTGCGTGACCGACTACCGAGTCGGTGGGTAAGTATATTGGACTATGAGGGAATGGATGTACAGACGTGGTTCTTGCTCTGAAACTGGAACTGGATGGTGTCACCCGCGTTAGCGGTGACATTGGTAGGGCTGAAGCCTATCTGTTAGCGAATCAGTGAGCATGAAGAAAACAGTGACTGGGAAAACCGTTCCTGATCATCAGAACCAACAACGATTTGGATCTCTGCAGCAGAGGAAGAAAGGACGGCAGCAAAAGCAATGATAGTGGCAAGAAAGAAATTCATTGAAGAAATAGACCGAAAGGACCAGCCACCGTATGTGAAAAGAGAATGATAAACAACGATCCTGGCGCCTTGATGGCTTCTGTATTCCTTGATGGTTTTGTATTCTGTCGGTTTGATTGACGCCCACACCTCATTCTGCGACACGACACTGTTGCCACTGGGACCGCCTCTAATTGCTTGGCATATCTTGTGGGCCTCAAAGTCCTGGCCCAAGATCTCGTTTTCAAGTTCAGTTGTGGAAGAACACCTGGCCGCGGGAATGAAGGTATTCAAGGCCTTGCGCAATTTCGTAGAGCTTGATATCTGATTAAATTCAAAGTCTCTAGACAGACAAAAAGACTTACCAACAGGCAACAGGAGATTGCCGCCTTGGTATTAACTGCGCGAGAGTGTGCGCAGGGCTACCAAAGACAAGGTTTCAGTATACAGGCGGTGAATGCTCGCAAGGTTTCCATCTTTATGTTGTGTCCTTGAAGGAAAGGAATTCCGAGTCAGTTCGAGTCGGTCGATGACGAATTGCTTGCAAATTGCCGCGGCGGCCCGGGCGATCAAATCCCGGGTTACCGTATTTGGACTTAACAAATTCAAAGAAGTAAAAAACCGCGCAGCGTACGCCGTACTCGTCTCATTAGAGCTTCTGCCACAGTAAAAGACGATTAGCCAAGGCTGTACAGTGCCACAGCCGCCGCTGAATAGTTGAGCATCGTTCAATCGTTCACGGTTTCAACTGGGAAGCGCATACTTAAAGTTGTCGGCTAAGGAAATGGGTCACGACAACTTTGACGCGTTGTCGGACTTAGTTGTGAGTTAGGACCAGCTTAACGTAATAACAGGCGGGAAGAATAGCCCTGGAGGTACCAGCATTTGAATGGTCAAAGATGGGAGCGACGACGTTTTGAAGACTTGGTCATCCCAGCCGAGGATTTTGTGCCAGCACAACGGCGCCAAACGGTGTAGGGATGGTGTATGCTCTCGTTCATTTGAGTTTGCGTGAGAGCATCATAATACTAAGTATACCCGATCGGATCGCTGTTCGTGTAGTTTATGTCTGGGATTCCCTAGGATTCCCTCCTCTGTCCGCGCGGGGAAACTCTCCCGTCAAAGGTTGAGCCCCACACCAAGTCCAGGCCCCTCTCGGTCAATGCACTCTTTCGACTCGAAGAAATCATCGTTTGACATTCGTGGCCTGTATTAGGCTGTATGATACGGTAACCCACGCCTATTGAGGGAAATTATTGTCGGAGTAGAGTACATACTATAATTTTCGGCTCGCGTCCAAAATTGGATTCGGTCGGCGGTCGCGCCACGGTGTCGGGAGGGAGAAGACGGGTTCCTCAGAGCAGATCCGTTTCCTTGAGCGCGCTTTGCAGAACCGTCTCCTTGAGATCAGCGAACACATGCTGCATGCCCTTCGTGTCCGTCGCTTGGGTGAAGCTGTAATGAGTATAGGTCAGCGAGTGGGATCGAACGGGTCGAAGACGGCAGGGCGTGGAGGAAAAATAAAAATAAAAATGGACGCAGTAAGAAGCCCCGGAGAATGAAAGATAGGCAATCGGGAATGGCAGCAACTTATGCCTTACATCCGTCTTTCGACCCTCGTCTCAAAATAATCGCCCTCCAGGAAAAAAACGAAAAGCCTCCACTGAAACTCACTGCGGGTACAAACTCAACCTCGCTCTGTTCTTCTCCGCGAAGCACCATTGGATGTATTTGGCGGCCTTCCCGCTGTCGGGCCCGCCTGTGTACTCGGGGAAGTAGCGTTCGAGTGGGACCTACCGGGTGTCAGCGAGCGAGCGCAGGGAGGGGGGAGAGTAATGTAAAGAACATAACACACCCACCTTGTCAAGTTTCCTCCGAAATACGTCGGTTTTGTTCAAGAACAGGATGACAGAAGTGCGGAGGAACCAGCGGGAGTTGATCACGCTTTCGAAGAGGACGAGGGATTCAAGCATACGACTCTGTGTAAGTGTCAGTGATATGGACGACGGAAGAACGATGGATGGAGGGAGATAGGAGGAAGAGGTGAAAAGTAAGGAAACCCAAGGGAATAGAAAGGTAAAAGGGTGGGAAAGAATGCAAGATGGGAATAGACATACCGGGCCTGACAGTGGTACCGCCGGGGCGGTCGGCGCGTACTCGTTGAGCGATGCGCAAAATATGATGCTGGTGACGCTAAAGTAGACATTAGGAGACATAGTAGCATGACTGGCGGCACGGACTTCTCAAAGCAATGAATCCACTTCCTGCGCTCGGAGCGCTGCCCGCCAATATCAAACATATGGACAGACAAACTTCCCATGTTGAACCGTGTCTCGGTGATGCTCGTGCTCTGCACCCGGGCCCGCAGCACGTCCGCATCCGTGGGCGTATACCCCGGCTGCACTAGTCTCTGTATCGCACCAATGAAACTGCGCCGACAGCATGAGGGTTATGTGCTTGTACCGCAGGGTGGAGACCTACTACGCGGCACTGTCCATGAGGTAAAACGACGTTTGGTATTGCGAGTCGTCGAGCAGGCGCACAACGACCGGATCGCGCCATAGCACCTCTATGGCGTCTGCCGTCTCTTCGCTAAGCGGCCCTTCTGGATCTGCCTCCAGAATGGCCCCTGGCAGATGCCGGTGCGACTCAGCGAGCGAGTCTTCAAGCCCGCATGTGCGCAGGGCATGTACGACCGCCTGCGCCGAATCTATCGCGTTCTTGTGAACCGTAGAGCGAAACGCGAGCAGTTCGTCGGTATTGAAACCTCCCTGGTAGAGGATCTTCATCTGCTTCATGACCGTCGACTTTCCCGCCTCGCTCAGCCCGAGCAAAAGGATCTTGCATTCCTTGTTGTACCTGGAGCGGTCCTCTTCAAGCAACCGGTCAATCTTGTCGTTCAAGTTCTGCGCTTTCGACGCCCGATCGAGCAGCGACACGCACGCTCCCATGATAAGGCTAGCTGTGGTTGTTGAGACGTTCCCACCAAGGTCGAAGAGGGAAGATTCGACAGCAATATCAGAACGGCGTGATCATAGCAGGATCAATGATCATCACCCAAAGGCTTGGTTCAAGTTGGCGGCAGGGTGCACGCAGCGGCGGTTGTACGCGTCCAGAGTATGCTGCCAAGTGAAGAGGCCCGCACCGCGCCAGGAGACGAAAGCAGACTGATTATTTAGAATGCAACCTTCGAATCTGATGCGGCTCTGTCGAATTGCTCTAATCACCCCATGATTGGCTGGCACCGCTGAGAACGGTGCTGCCAGCCGAGGCTTTCATCAGTCCAAATCCAGCGCCCGGGGTATAAGTAAGGCTGGTGACAGGTGGTGGTAGTCATCGCCTCCCAACCCTTCACGCGCACATTTGCCCCTAGTAGTGAGTCGAAGGTGGTCAAGCCGCGAGAGATCAGAACTGAGACTGTCTTGCGCAGAGCATTTCCCTCCCGAAACCTTGCGAGATATCCGCACTTTAGCTGGGAAGAAGCGCGGAGTAAACAAGCGGTGCCAACCAGCCTCATCTCCCCAACCTAAACCCCACGACCGAGAAGCAGAATGAGCTCTCGCGCAGGAGGACGCCAAGCTATGTCGGAGCTCAAGCTCCGTCGTGTGATTGAACATAATCAGCGCTTGCGAGAGGATCTTGCGCGCCCACGAGTACGGGTCAGCGAGGCGAGCGCTAGGTGCGTCTCCCTGTGCAGCCAGCGGAAAGAAGGCTCATTTGACTGCGCGCAGCCTCATACGGTATTGCAAGACCACAAAAGATCACTTGGTGCCCTCAGTGTGGGGCCCAGTTGGGAGGGCAGAGGACCCTTATGGAGCGCAGACAAAGGGGTGCCAGTGTTCGATTCAGTGAGCCGTCGGGCTCGATGTCCGGTTTCACCGCTGCCCGGTTTCGACCCCCCGCCCATTGATTTCGGGTTTTTGCCCTAGCACTGGCTGTGTCTACTCGTATGTGATTGCTTGCTCTGTATGTTATCTGGGTTGTATGTACTACTACGTATGGATGGACGTTGAACAAAATTGTGGTGGTCGCTGCTGGTTCGGCGTCGCACGTCGACGCAATTTATTCTGTCGAACCCAGGCATGGCGGTCAAGCATCTGCGAACGTTTCTGCCGGAGGCGATCGATACCTCTCCGACGGAACGAAGCATGGATTGTCGGTGTATTTGGACTGCGGGCTCACGGCGCCTGCCATCCATCCGATACCGAATCTCGTCGCATCGTATCGACTCTGCGATGAAGCCACCAAGAGTTCACAATGGCATTGACACAAATGATGACTTTCAACGACATGACCCAGCATGAGAGGACATGATGAACTCATTGACAGTAGCGGCCGGCGTAGATTATTTTATCAAGTCCAGCTGCGCATAGTCTCCCCGAAGCAGGCAATATTCAGAAGCCTTCCCAGAGATACCGGCTCAGATCAAGGAAATTTCAAGGCACGACGGTTGAAAGTCCTGCCTCTGGAGCAGTGGGAGAGTAACAGCGAGAACCATGGCCTCAAGAGATACGAATCGTGTTAGTCGTGTTAGTCGGTTTTCTAGTGTCGTTCAAGATAGGATAGAGATCTTTATGAACCGCGAGCGCCCGCAAGGGACTTGCTTGGCAAAGTTTCGTCGTTGAATGAACGGTACGATTTTTCCAGGAATCGGCTAAGAAATTGGACCGGCAATAATGCCTCGACGACGGCTGTAAGGAAATCGGACCAGAGTTGTCGCAACAGAACGCAAGAGAGCAGTCCAACAAGCTGATTATCATGGGATTCGTGAAGATTCAGTAGCGAGGGACGGATGCATTGGAGGGTAAAGATTTTTTTAGACGCTCGCGCGCCTGCTATAACTTGTCCAAAAACTGATGGACACCTTGCTTGTTCAGTGCCCCCACAAACTTGTCGACTTGCTTGCCTCCGCGGAACGCAACAACAGTCGGCAGTGCGCGGACCTATAAAAATGGGGGGGAAATCCATCAACGTTAGGATTCTGCGTTCCGGCTAAGAACGACGTTTCAACGGCAGAGACACACGCGAAAATGAGAGCATCATCAATCATATCCATCGTCGAAGCGTGCCCCGCCGCCATGGTTCCGTTCCTAATACCGGTTATTTATAAATTAATGGACTTGCCTGGAACTCCTGCGAAAGGTTGCCGCCCGACTCGTTCTCGACGTCGATTGTGAGGAGGTCGAGCTTGCGACCGGAGCCAGCGGTACGGCCTTTCTCTTCATCGGGGTTTGTCGCGTCCTTCAGAATGGGTGACAGTGCGTGGCAAGGACCGCACCAACTGTTATGATTTTTTGATGACTGGCCCTTGGAACTCGAGGAGATCGCCTACTTACTCTGCATAAAAGTCCACCAATACAACTCGGTCATCAGGGCCATTCGAAACAATTCGGTCAAAGTCCTGTTTCATTGAATAATGAGATCGCGTCAGCCCCTGGGCTAGTGGACGAACAGCCATTGATGCATTGAATTTTTGCTCTCTCCATGATGGGGAAGAGTGGAATAATCTTCGCGCGGAGAGTCGCAGGGGTAGATGACGAATTATCTGAATAGTTGCCATAGAACACGAGAGAAAGGTGCCTCCAATAATAGGACGGCAAGCGGCAGAATCAGTCTTTAGTGATATTCATCACAGCGGTTGCGATGGTTGCCGGGTCTCCACTCATATAAGAACGTTACTCCGGTCACGTCGTTTCTCTTTACCCTTCGTCCCCCCCAGCCGGTCTCCCTTTCGCAGCATCCAAGAGCAGAGTACGTCTTTATTCTGCCCAAATCCACTCTGACCGACTAGTTGTGATTTGCAGGCTCTGAAGTCCCTTCATTTTTGACTTTTTTCCCTACTCATTTCCTCATTTCCACCACCACCACGTCTAAAATGCGTTTCTCTCTTGCTGTTGCTGCTCTCGCCCCCGTCCTCTCCGCATCGGCTGCGGACATCCTGGTTCTTGTTGGTGCTGCCGGATCCGTACATTTTTTCCCCTATTTCCGTCGACCCCGCTTATTGGTTCCTTAACAGCTGACGTTCAGCCCGTCCAACGTCACCGCTGCAGTCGGCGATACCATTTCGTTCCAGTTCCAGGCCAAGAACCACGTTTGTTTCCCTACTTTTATCGGATTCTGTACAAGCCCTTATCTATTGGCCTCTAGTCGGTTACGCAATCCACCTTCGCCAACCCCTGCCAGATTCAGACCACCCCTGCTCAGGGCATCGACTCGGGTTTCCAGTTCGTTGCGAACACCTCCACCACCCTCCCCCAATGGACCTTCACGGTCGACAACACCTCTGCCCCCCTCTGGTTCTTCTGCGCACAGACCAACCCCGTATCCCACTGCGAAGCCGGAATGGTCTTCTCCGTCAACGCCAACCCGAACAGCGCAAAGAGCTTCGCCGTCTATCAGCAGGCCGCCATGGGCAACGCCCCGGCTATTGAGTCCGCCGCCGCCGCCGCTGCATCTGCCGCTGGGGGTGCTGTTGGTGCTGCTACCTCTGCCGCCGCCGGTGCTGCTGGTGCTGCTACCTCTGCCGCCGCCGGTGCTGTTGGTGCCGCCACCAGCGCCGCCGCCGGTGCTGGTGCTGCTGCTACCGACGCCGCAAACGCCATCGGCAGCGCAGCTGCAGGCGCCGGTGCCGCGCTCACTGGCGCCGGTGCGTCGCCCTCCGGTGGCGCCAACTCCACGACCACTGGCAACGCCGGCTTCCGTGTAAGCGGCAGCACGTTCTCGCTCGTTGCTGCTGTCGGTCTCACGGTGATGCTCCTGTAAACACCTTACACCTCCACGAGGCAATCGCGAGCGATTGGGAAGGATAGGGACATCACTGGCTGGAATAGATGACGACAACATGGGACGGAATGGACCACGGACGGACACTTGCGAGTAATCTTAGCTTTCATGCATTCACCATAGGGTGCTCAAGTTAATTTTTGACACGGACAATGTACTGGTATACATGATGCTGCAATCTCAGATCTGGGTCAATTCCATTGTATATACTCTATCTTTGTTGCTACACAAGGTGTGGGCCACCGTGTGGCGGAGCGATTTCATAAGTGTCGCCTTTTGCAACTTTGCGATATCCGTCGAGGATATAGCATACTGTTTTAATAGGACTCTCGTCTCGTGGCGACAAAAACATTCCATTTTATTCATCAGGAGAGTCAAGATTCGACTCCATGCGCCGCAATTTCACTCAGGTGAAACGCGACACGATATTGAAATTCGAATTCGAGCTCCGAGTCTCTGTTCCCTCAAACCCTCGAGATGCCCAAAGCCCCACCAACTTTGCCGCACCCGACGGTCCATCACCAAAATAGCAACTACAAAGAAGTACCGATTGGGTCCGAGCGACCTCGACTCAATCCTCCCTGTGCGCACTCGGTCGCGTGGACAGACCGTCATCCGTCAATAGACGCGCGACTGAACGCTAGCCTCCCGCTCCCCACGGACCGAACGGCAGAGAACGGAGTCCAGATCAGGGCGCGCGCTGCCATGGCTAGGTTCAGGTGAGGTTCTATGAGATTCCATTGAAATAAATATATTTACCATGTCAACTGCAGCTCAACCTCGCGCAGCTGCGGCGCGTAAGCTCAAGTTCAGTCAGCGAACAGCACGAACCGCCGAAGAAGCCGATCAGCGTGTACAACTTCTGCGATGCCGAGGCGGGTATATCGTTCGTATTTGCCAATCGAATTCGTAGTTTTCATGATGTACACCGGTCACTTGCTGCGTCAATCAGCGCTGCGGCGCTCGCAGGGTCGCGTGTCACAGCGCCTGCCAGCGGACCTCCCGTCGCAGGCAGCTCGACCAATGCCGGCACAACTCGCAGTTGCCGTTCAGGCGCTAGTAATGGCCGCCGTCAAGCGCCAATTCGCATCGAAGCCATCGACGACTACGTCGATGAGCCGAATATCTTCGCCGAGATGTCCGAAGGCGAAGTTGCTGCCTTATGAACGAGCTGTGGCATCTGGATGGACAATAGTGAACTAGTAGCGGCGCGACGTCGTTGCCTTCGCTTGGCGTATGGCATTTACGTGAAGTAGGAATCCCGATTAGGATGGCTATAGTTGATGGCGAAGTATGAATAGTGGAATAAATCCTGAAAATCCCGATAATTCGACTGCATCGCAGTCTGGTGTTGGTTTTGAGTTGGTTTTGAGATGGCAATGGTGCAAACACGGCCAAATTATTCCTGCTTCTGACTGCCGCCGCCGCACATGCCAAAAGCAGCAGAGTCCCCGTCGACCCCCAAACTGGCCCGAACCTATGGCCGCTGGATCACCAAGACAGAAGCAATGAAGAAGTACAGACTAGCCTCGTCGGATATGGACTCCATCCTGCCCATTACCGATAAACCCAGCCCCCATCACCACCACATGCGGGTGAAAACATACAACGTCAGGGATGTTGCGGCCCTCTCCCAGCGCCTTTGCTCCAGCTCCTCACCTGCACCCACCACTGAGACCGGGCTGGCGACTCCCAATGGCCCGGAGATTATGCGGACCACCGCGATGAATGAGTTTGGGGTGCGTATACTTTCGTTGAGATTATAGTGCTTTATTGTCGTCGCTGAGACTGAGTTCCTCCATGGCATAGCTCAAATCTCTTCAAATGGACCGCATCCGGCCTGTCAGAATCTTGCCGAACCCGCACAGGAACGGCACCATGCGGTTCTACAACCGCTGCGACGTCAAGGTGAAGCTTGCCCTCAAGGTCCTCCGACGACCGGCCTCTTGAACTAATAACTAACCGCTTTCCCGCCGCAGGCACTGGCTGACTCGATCGCAGCAGGCGCTGCTGCGCCTCAGGGCGCCGTCGCCAGCTCCTCGCGCCAGAATGCGCCTCGTCGGGTTCACGACGACGACCACAACATCTTCGACGGCATGTCCGGTGAGGATGCCGCGTTTGAGTTTGCGCGTCTGACGGGCATTGTCGGGCCCGCGATGGAATACTGCCGCTAAGGGACAGGCCATAGAATGTGTCAGCTAGGTATGTGCTCAGTATTCTCCAATGTTGTAGGTTTGTGTACCTACTACTAGTATACACTTATTTCGATTGTTTCAAGATAACTAGCCTAAAGTTCACCCACCGCGACTCGCCCAATCTATTCGACCACTATCAACGCATCCATCTGGGTCTTTTTTTTTTACTTACCAGTCCCAGCTATCCGTCCATCTATCAGTTATCCTCCGAGCGAGATTTCATACGTTGCTCATTTACCTTCGCTGTCCGGATGTCTGCGGGTCAATTGGCCGCGCACGAGTGATCTCGTTAACTACTACTCATGAGCCTGTACAAATATATGAACTGGAAAAACTCTTGCTACTGGAGCATATTAGCATTTTCAAATTTTTACTTTTTATGCGTTCTGATTGGCTGAAAATTGTGGAGCAGCCAATCAGAGCGCGTAGAAATTTAAAATTTGAAACTGCTAATATGCTCTACTAAGTATGGTTTTCAATTGAACGGCCTTGAACGCACAACCCCATAAATTTCAAGTCAACTATCAACAATTGTATCTACATCGCGGGGACAGGCAGCATTCGAGCCGGATCGAGTTGAGTTGTAGGCAAGGCGACAGAGCCAGATATGAACTTCGCGGCGAAGAAATTGGGGTGGATGGGCGCAAGGACACTTGAAGCGGGTGTCCAGTCGGTGTGTTCGAATGGTGCAGAAGCGCCCAAGAAAGGCGTCGGAGTGTGTGGCCAACATTCGACCAAGGTTTGAAGGAATAATAAATTGATGGGCGAGTGGCGTGAAAGACGCAGATATGTGTGGTACTGCTCCCTTGAGTGCGAGGGTTACAGGTTATTGCACCGAAAGGTAAAGTATACGGAGAGCAAGCGAGCGAGCATAGGAGGACTGTGTTTGTCCTCCGCAAATGAGGCTCGAAGAGCGAGAATCCTGTCGCGACGTGGATGTTTGGGAGCGATGTAAATCAGTTGTGGGCTTTACAGCTTGGCTGCATGAGGCTATAATGACGCGAGGCTTCGCAGAGCCGGGAATAAGATTGACGAGGCTCGCGAACACGGATTTCGAATGACGGAAGGAGCACGTCGGACGTGAATAGGCATGAGTTGGGAGCTTTACAGCTTGGCTGTATGAGGCTATAGTGACGCGAGGCTTCGCAGAGGAGCCGGGAATAACATCGGCGAGGCTCGCAAACACGGATTTCGAATGACGGAAGGGAATGCGTCGGTGTTGGGGTAAAATCGATTGTGGCACAACCAAATGAGGTGGGGACGCAACCAAGGCGATAAAGTGAGTTGGTACCATTTTGAGGCGGAGCCATCGAAATAGCAAGAGTCTGCAAGACCAGTGGGTTGAAGTGTGTGATAATGTCAGGTTGGCATGATTCGTGCCGTGGTCACCGAGCCCAAAAAAAAACCAAATGCGGGCGGGACGAGTGTTTTGCGTTCGACTCCCGAGTGCCAGCAATAAAGTGATAAAGCGGAAGTCGGATTTGTGAGATGTGTTGCTTTGCGCACCGTCAAAGACATTATGGTCAACTGCTGGACGACTGCTGGACATGAGATAACGAACATAAAAAAGGGGGAAACTGCGTACGAAGACGATAGCAGACCCAAAATCTGATCAGACACGTTGGGACGCGGTAGGCCAATCACAAATAACTGCTGAACGTCAGATAGCGAATGCGGGTAGGGAAAAAGGCGTACCAAGACGATAGTCCCCAGAGCCAGATAGAATTCAAGTGCGCCTCTGACGTCCGAAGAAGTTGTTGCCAAGGTTGCCCGGTCCAGAGAAACATGCCCGCCCGCCCCACGAACTATCTAGAATCTAAACTAATATCTAGGTAAATTCTAAGTAAATCGAAACTAGAAATTGTGCCGATGTCGTGGATGTTTTTGATGTGTTTTGAATGAGAGGATCCGATTGGAGTCGAGGATCTGTGTTTGCGGGTGTGGCGTCGGCCTCGTTGATATGACGGCTAGACAAGGCCAATGAAAGGTATGAAAATTGACGGTAGATAAAAGATTTCGTTGATGGCAAATGAAGGATTTCGTGACTTGCGCGGGTATAGAGGTGTTGGTGTGGATGAAGTGGAGGCGAATGATTGGAACGCATAAGGTTCGGACTAACGAGGAAAACGTTGAGGGTGCTGCGGAGATCGGTGGATATCGGCCAGACGGTCAAGAGTCAACAGTTTTGTTTGTGGCGACCAGAAACCTCTCGCGCTGGATTCTAAGGTGATTTTTCATGCTTGTTACCGCCACCGGAGCCCCTGCATCGTCTTGGTTTATGTCCAGTTGTCGCCGTCTCTTGGAAATTTCGGTTCGGTGATGAGTACTTCCAACATCAGTGATTGCGTTATTCATGATTTGTTTGACGTTGGCGCGACCGAGGAGCACGTATGTGGCGACGCTCTGAGAGACACGTTAGCGGAAGATTAAGCGCCGCCAATGGGAAGCATACCAGGGACGACAAAGCGGGGAATCCAATTGGATAAAAGCCAGGAGTTTATTTGGTGGTTCTAGGTATTTCAAGCTAGTCTAGAGAGTTAGGGATTATTGACGTGGTAAACAAGCCGTTCTGCTTACAACTGCGAACGTGTGAGATTCCCCCGCCTCGTCTTGCTGGATTATTTGTTAAGTTGGGTGCGCGCCAAAAGATGATGATGGCATGATTCGTGCCGTGTTCGTGCGTTGGCGCGACTGAAGAGGATGTGGTAAGACTCTGCGGGGAGCCTCAGCGATATGCTAAACACAACGAATCAAAGCATACCAGGACCGACGAGGCGGGGAAACCAATTGCGAGAAATGATGATATTGTGGCAAATCGGCGGAGAGCCAGGGCCTCGACTAATATGAGCGGAGATGGTCAGCCCTGAATGGTGTGGGAAACAGGTTGCTGCTTACCACCGCCGACGTCTGGGGTTCGAACCACTGCCTGGTCTGAGTGGGTTAACTTACACTGCGTCACTGTCGGGTTTTGGTGGCTGGTCGATTACTGTAGCTAGCGCTAATGTTTGTGTTTAAGACGTTCAGTGACTGGTAGTAGGGCAGGACGCTGCGAAAGACATGTTAACCAACGAGTAAGGAAGAAGAATTGAAAGCAGACCAGTGGCGACGAGGCAGGGAAACTTGACAAATGGCAACCAAAGCCCTAGCCCTCCACAGCAGCCCAACACAGTTTCCATTCTGCCCAGGCCGTCCTGCTATCCTTCCACCGCGGTTTAATTGTACGTAAAGGTGGCCACCTTTTTAGCTAGCCTAAACAAAAGGAATGGGGAAGAAAATGAGTTTGGTCAGTATGGCATCCCCGCCCGCTCCTGCCCCCGCCCCCCAAGGTTCACCCCCCCAAAGTATACCCTCCTCTCCCGTGGACGTCCCTCCCTCCACCTCTGCACGGCACACCCTGAGCTCCCCTCCTGCAAAAGTTGTGTCAGCGTGGAAGAAGCGCAGAATTCCAAAAACCTACAGGGGGCTAGAACCCGAGCGCAGCCCCTCCACCTCTGCACGGCACACCCTGAGCTCCCCTCCTGCAGAAGTTGCGTGAGTATGGAAAGAGCGTAGAAATGCAAGAGCTTACAGGGAGCTAGAACCCGCGCGCAACCATCCCTCTACTCTGCACGGCACACGCTGAGCTCCCCTCCTATAGAAGACCGTGCATAAGTATATGATATAGACGATAATGAAGGACTTACAGCGGGCTAGATCCACTACGCGGGCCTCTTGAGGTCTTGAAGAGGTCTTGAGGGTTTGAAGTCTTGAGCTTGAGAGTCGGAGATCCAGAGTCTTGAGGTCTGAAACGGTCTCCTTACTGCAGATTAGTCCACCTGAATCTGCAGCGAAGGAGACGTCGTGAGCGGTGCGAAGCAGATGAGAAGTATTGGCACGCAGCGTTGGGTCTTGAGGCCTTCCTAGCTGAGTTTGAGGTCGAAGGAGGTCGAAGGAACAGAAGGAAGGGGGAGGAAAAGAAAAGGAGAGCACCAGATAATGGGAGGAAGCAAGAGAGACATGGAAGTGGCTGACAAGAGAGCAGAGTTCAAACTCCGCCCGAAATCCCGCTCCGAAAGGTCACGTTATCGCGCTTGGTCAACACGCGTACCGCGATCGCGACCGCCTTTGGGCTGATCTCGAGGTTGTCCTTACTTCAAACGTCGACCACGCCCTCGCTGCTCTTACGGAGGTTCCTGCCGCAACCGAGCGTATTGAGAAGCACACAAAAACCCTCGCCGCCAAGGACGACGACGGCGCTGAGAAGCTGCGCGGCGTCCTCGCAAAGTTTACGTAGCCTTTTCTGCAAGCGAGTGCGATTATGGATTCTTCTCTCACGGACGTATTCCCTCCTTCAACTGTACTGCTTGTCTTTCCGATTTTCAGCATGCTCTCTCGTCCCTCGGATCCATATCTCTTCATGCAGATTCAAGTTGTTTTGGAAACAATCACTTTGGTTCCCGGATATCATACCACCGTCGCCGAATCATGGACTGCTATACATTTAACGTCTGACGTTGTGGTTGCCAAAGCGGTAACGGTGTTCAAGACGGGTCTACTATCTGGAATTTTTCCCTGTTTTGTGGGATCAGAATCGTTTCCTATGCTAAACCATAAGAACTACCCTTTTCGCACTCTTCGGCGACCACCGCAAGATGTTCCACTTTGGCAACCCGGTCCTTCCTGGCAAAGAACCGACCCCGACGCGGAGGCCGCGCGCCAGCTCACGCGCGCGCTGACCATGACGCGTGCAGGGGCCACCGTGTCGTGGGAGAACACGCTGCGGCGGCTGGGGCTCGATGTAGACTCGGCCGCGCAGGATTTGCGCGCGGAGGAGTGGAATCAGGAGTGGGAAGACATCCTCGCGGATAGCGTAAAGAGAAAACGACGAAAGAAGATGAAGAAGCACAACTGCGGAAACTGAGAAAGGTGTGATTCCCCTCGCTAACCATCGACGCCGCGACTAACCATAACTTTTGGTCGACGCGGTCGGCGCGACTCAAGTTGAAGTAATCCATAGTACACGTCACTTCCCAACCACATACATAGCTAACTCTGAAATCTCATTTCTCATTCACTCGGCATAGCCTCCCTGAGGCAGACGAACGGGAATCAACTTGCGTGGACTCCATCTGGTTGAACATCCTGAGGCGAAAGGTTCAACGGAGTTGATCTACTTAGCGACTGCATACAATGGAGACTGAAAGTGAAGGGGTACAGCATCAGTCCTCAAGTACTTAACCGTCACGATCTAGCCCGCTACTCTACTTTCCGCACTCTTTGTCGTCTATTTATGATGACCTTGGTCTGCAGAGAATCGTCTCGGCTCGTCTCGGCCCAACCTTGGTCCGCTGATTTAAATCCACAACCGGACTGAATAAAGGGCGACCTTCAACGTTGCGTTCCTTCCAAAGGATTATGCATAGCGCTCAAGGTTCGGACATGCTAGAAGGCGTGAAAGATTACATTTGTTTCGACATTGGCACGGACTCATAATATCTACATTTCTACCTACATCGCGGGACGGGCGGGCGGCAGCTTTTGGGTCGGGTCTCGAGCGTTGGGCGGGGCGGGATAGCGGTGGACCACGAACGATGGTCGGAGAACTCGAGTATGATAATGTCGCTGACCGCTCGATGCTAAAGAGAGTGTGGTGGCACGTTGGGGCGAGAACATGACATTTAGGAGGGACCAGCAGAGGTGCTGGTGAGAGAAGATGAGCAGAATCCTGTCGCGAGTGGATGTTTGGGGGCGACGTGAATAGGCATGAGTTGGGGGCTTTACAACTTGGCTGTATGAGGCGCGAGGCTTTGCAGAGCCGGTAATAAGATCGGCGAGGCTCGCGAACATGAATTTCGAATGACGGAAGGAGCGCGTCGGTGTTCAGGTGAAAACGATTGTGGCACAACCAGATGAGGTGGGGACGCAACCAAAGGTGGCAAAGTGAGTTGGTACCATTTTGCGTCGGAGCTATCGAAATAGCAAGACGAGTGGGCTGAATTGCGTAGGGTGGTATGATCCGTGCCGCGGCCGTGCCTCCGAGCTAAGGACCCCAACAGCGGATGGTGCAAGTGTTTTGCGGTTATACACTCGATTCCCGAGTGCCAACAATATAGTGATGAAGCGGAAGTTGGCTTCGTGAGCTGAATTGGTACCATTTTGCGTCGGAGCCATTGAAATAGCAAGACGAGTGGGTTGAATTGTGTGGTAATGTCGGTCGGTATGAGTCGTGCCGCGGTCGTGCCTCCGAGCCAAGGACCCCAACCGCGGGTGGTACAAGTGTTTTGCGGTTATGGTTTCGACTCCCGAGTGCCAACAATATAGTGATAAACCGGAAGTCGGATTTGTGAGATGTGTTGCTTTCCGCACCGTCAAAGACATTATGGTCAACTGCTGGACGACTGCTGGACATGAGATAACGAGCATAAAAAAGGGGGAAACTGCGTACAAAGACGATAGCAGATCCAAGATCTGACACGCAGGGGTGCGGTACGCCAGTCACAGACAACTGCTGAACGTCAGATAGCAAACGCGGGGAGGAAAAACGGCGTACCAAGACGATAGTCCCCAGAGCCAGATAGAATCAATACAAGTGCGCCTCCAATGTACAAAGAGGTTGCTGCCAAGGTTGCCCGGTCCAGAGAAACGTGCCCGCCCGCCCCACAAACTATCTAGAATTTAAACTAAATATCTAACTAAATTCTAAGTAAACCGAAACCGGAAATTGTGCCGATGTCGTGGATGTTTTTGATGCGTTTTCAACGAGAGGATTCGATTGCAGTCGAGGGTCTAAGATGTAATGTTTGCGGGTGTGGCGTCGGCCTCGTTGAAAAGATGGTTGGACAAGGCCAATAATGAAAGGTTCAAAGTTGACGGTGGATAAAAGATTTCGTTGATGGTAAATTTCGTGGCTTGCGTGGGTATGAAGGTGTTGGTGTGGATGAAGTGGAGGCGAATGTTCGGTGGCGAGTTATTTGTGATTTGTTTGACGTTGGCGCGACCGAGGAGCATGTATGTGGCGCTCTGAGAGACACGTTAGTGAAAGATTAAGCGCCACCAATGGGAAGCATACCAGGGACGTCAAAGCGCGGAATCCAATTGGATGGAAGCCAGGAGTTTATTTGGTGTTTCTAGATATTTCGGCTAAACTAGAGAATTAGGAATTATTGACGTGGTAAACGAGTCGTTCTGCTTACAACTACGAACGTGGGGGATTCCACCGCCTTGTCTTGCTGGATTATTTGTCAGGCTGGGTGCGCGCCAAGAGATGATGATAATGGCTGGATTCGTGCCGTGTTCGTGCGTTGGCGCGACCAAAGAGTATGCGATAAGACTCTACGGGGAGCCTTAGCGATGCACTAAAGACAACGAATTGAAAGCATACCAGGGACGACGAGGCGGGAAATCCGACTGCGAAAAATGATGATATTTTGGCAAATCGGCGGAGAGCCAGGAATTTGTGCCGTGCCTCGACTGGTGTGAGCAGAGATGGTCAGTGCTGAATGGTGGGGAGACAGATTATTGCTTACGCCCGCCGACGTCTGAGATTCGAACCACCGCCTCGTCTGAGTGGGTTAACTTGCACTGCGCCACTGCCGGGTTTTGGTGGCTGGTCGATTACTGTAGCTAGCGCTAATGTTTGTGTTTAAGACGTTGAGCGAGTGGTAGTATGGGCAGGACGCTGCGAAAGACGTGTTAACCAACGAGTAAAGAAGAAAAATTGAAAGCAGACCAGTGACGACGAGGCGGGGAAACTTGACAAATGGCAACCAAAGCCCTAGCCCTCCGCAGCAACCCAACACAGTGCCCAGGCCATCCTGCTATCCTTCCACCGCGGTTTAATTGTACGTAAAGGTGGCCACCTTTTTAGCTAGCCTAAACAAAAGGAATGGGGAAGAAAATGAGTTTGGTCAGTATGGCATCCCCGCCCGCTCCTGCCCCCGCCCCCAAGGTTCACCCCCCCAAAGTATACCCTCCTCTCCCGTGGACGTCCCTCCCTCCACCTCTGCACGGCACACCCTGAGCTCCCCTCCTGCAAAAGTTGTGTCAGCGTGGAAGAAGCGCAGAATTCCAAAAACCTACAGGGGGCTAGAACCCGAGCGCAACCCCTCCACCTCTACACGGCACACCCTGAGCTCCCCTCCTGCAGAAGTTGCATGAGCATAGAAAGAGCGTAGGAATACAAGGGCTTACAGGGGGCTAGAACCCGCGCGCAACCATCCCTCTACTCTGCACAGCACACGCTGAGCTCCCCTCCTGTAGATGAGCGCGCATGAGTATATGATATAGACGATAATCAAGGACTTACAGCGGGCTAGATCCACTACGCGGGCCTCTTGAGGTCTTGAAGAGGTCTTGAGGGCTTGAGGTCTTGAGCTTGAGAGTCCGAGATCCAGGGTCTTGAGGTCTGAAACGGTCTCCTTACTGCAGATTAGTCCGCCTGAATCTGCAGCGAAGGAGACGTCGTGAGTGGTGCGAAGCAGGTGAGAAGTATTGGCACGCAGCGTTGGGTTTTTAGATGAGCTTGAGGTCGAAGAAGGTCGAAGGAGCAGAAAAGGTTGGGAAGAAATGGAGCGCAAGATGGTGAGAGGAAGCAAGAGAGACATGGAAGTGGCTGACAAGAGCGGCGGAAGCCATCAGTGTATTCAGACTCCGCTTGAGGCTCCGTTCGGAGATGTCACGTTATCGCGTTCAATGATTCCTTCTTCAAATTCTTAATTCCTTCGTCTGCGTGTCGTCGAATCATCAGTGAATATGGCAGTAAGAATCTCACGGACATGTCTTTGAGGTTCAAATTTGACAATTTATACAACATCACATCACATCAGTACAACAAAAAACATGCAAAGTGCTCAGAACAAATTATACACCCGCGCGAGCGGAAGCTTGGTAGCAGGGCCAACATCCATGAGCACTCCGTCCGCACGGCTTCAAAGCCTGAATGAGCGGCTGAAAATTCATTGTAAATGAACTGAGAACTTACACCTCATAGCTCTCCGGATCAACCTTCATCTTCGGCGTCGCGTCGTTCCACTTCATGTCCTTCTTGCTCACCGAGCGGCAGTTCCGCACGGCCTCGAACCGCTTCGACAGCCCGTACGACTGCACCGTGCCGGAAGCGATTGATATTTGCGAGACGAACGCGAGCGAATTGAGCGCCGCCGAGCCGGGTTTCGCACCCCACATAGGCTTCCCAAAGAACGGCTGCACAGACGGAATGGACGCGTTTGCGTCGCCCATCTGTGACCACGCGATCACCCCCGACTTGATCACCATCTCAGGCTTGGAGCCAAAGTTTTCAGGTTTCCAGAGGACAAGATCCGCGAGTGTGCCCGGCGCGACCTGCCCCACCGCATGACTGATCCCCTGCGCTAGTGCCCTACAAATTATAAGATGGATCGTTATTCCAAGCAACGACGAGGGCAAGCAGCGCTTACGGGTTGATTGTATATTTCGCGACATACCGCTTCACGCGCCCGTTGTCCCTGCCCTCGACATCCCCGAGCGCCGTCAGCGGGCCCAGGAATTCCCGCATCTTGCTGGCGGTCCGCCATGTCCGGGTGATGACCTCGCCGACGCGCCCCATCGCCTGCGAGTCGGAGCTGATGATGGATATGGCGCCGTTGTCGTGCAGCACGTCCTCTGCGGCGACTGTCTCGGCTCTGATACGAGACTCGGCAAAGGCTAGGTCCTCAGGGATGGATTTGTCGAGGTGGTGACAGACCATAAGCATCTGGTGCGGAGGGTGAGTAAGGCTTAAATTGAGGATGGGGGCAAACGTACGTCGAGATGTTCGTCCAGGGTATTGCTGGCGAAAGGCCGTGTTGGGTTGGTGGATGAAGGCAGAACATTGGGGAGGCCGCAGACCACGATGATGTCGGGAGCATGTCCTCCGCCTGAATATGACGTTAGATTAGATATTTTCCGGGAATGTAAACACGTACCAGCTCCTTCAGTGTGATATGTATGAATAGTGCGGCCACCGAACGCGGCAATCGTGGCTTTCGAAAGATGAGATGTTAGTCAGGAAGAAACCAGTCAAAATAAACGCACTCTCTACGAACCCGCTCTCATTCAGCGTGTCGGTGTGAATATTGACCTGCACATCATATTTGTCTCCAATGTCGAGGGCGGTGGTGATAGTAGCAGGCGTCGTCCCCCAATCTTCGTGCAGCTTCAGTCCCGCTGCCCCAGCTTTAACAATGTCCTCCAACGCAGCCGCGCCAGCGTCATTCCCTTTGCCCGTAAACGCAAAGTTTAATGGTAGCCCGTCCGTTGCCGCCAGCATGTGGCGCATATAAAAAGGACTTGACGTGCAGGTCGTCGCGTTCGTCCCGGCGCTGGGCCCAGTGCCACCGCCGATCATCGTCGTGGTGCCCGACGCGAGGGCCTCCTCAACTTGCTGAGGACATATGAAATGAATATGCGCGTCAATCGCGCCGGCGGTGACGATGAGCTTCTCGCCTGCGATAACCTCGGTGGAGGAGCCGATGACAAGAGAGGGGTGAACATTGGCCATGACGTCTGGGTTTCCTGCTTTTCCGAGACCTGCGATCTTACCGTCTTTGACGCCGATATCAGCCTAGAAAGGTTTCAGACAGAGCCGACGGTGTATTAAATGTACCTTGTATATTCCGGACCAGTCGACAATTAGAGCGTTAGTAATGACCAGGTCGAGCGCTTCAGAGGCTGGACGATTCGTTGCCTGGCCCATACCCTCGCGAATGGATTTTCCTGTCCGGCGTGAGCAAGTTTGAATGGTTTAGAAAACAAATGAAACTGACCTCCTCCAAACTTGACTTCGTCACCGTAGACAGTCTGTCGAATACCTTAAGCAACAAACTATCGATCAGAGTCGAGAACAAACTTCGTCGTGCTCGACCTCGATCCAGAGCGCCGTATCACCGAGGCGGACTCTGTCTCCAACAGTGGGACCGAACATGGAGATGTAGGCCTCGCGGCCGATATCCGTGTCGAGGCTGACTTCGAGCGCGCCAGGTTCGGGTACATGACCAAAGCCCTTTTGCACCAGCTCGGTGACAATTCGGTCGGTTCTCGTGTAGTCCACTACGCCCGATGCCAGTCGGTTACCACCAGAAACAATTTTAGCACCAGCAATGGAGCACAATGTTACGGTTTTAACGTCGCCCGGTTCGAAGCGAACAGCAGTCCCCGCAGGAATATCTAGACGCTTTCCGTACGACTTTCCGCGGTCGAAAGACAGAGCTGCATTTGTTTCGATGAAGTGGTAATGAGACCCGACCTACATAGCCGATTGAGAACAAAATCAATGCCGATATGGACTGCAGGACGCACTTGAATGGGACGATCCCCGTTATTTGTTACGCGCAGCTTCACTCGCTCCCTGCCCTTATTGATTATGATAGGTTCTGGTCGAGCCACTATGGCCCCTGGAAGCTTTTCGAGAGCATATGCCGAAATATCTGTTATCGGAAATTTGTCCTCTGCCGGGATGGGGAGAAATGAGCCGTAAAGAGCGGCCTCCACATTTCCGGATTCCGTGCAGATGGGATCGTGAACCGTGACAAGAAAGACGCTAGATGCGCGTTATGAGGGATAGAATGGCGACAACGGTTGTTTCTACCCATCGTGGAATGTCCCTTCCACCTGAATCTCGTGGAGGAGACTGGGGACACTAGGAAGTACATGACGGCGGCCAAGCAGAGTTTTCCCGTGTTGCATCAACTGAGCAACCGAGTGTTGCCCATCGCGAATGAACTCCTGCAGTTGAGAAGCGATAAGAGCCACCGCCTCTGTCTGGTTCAATTGCAGACCGCGCGCAAGCCGCTTTTGCGCCAAGAAACCTGCCTGCAGAACAACATGAACACAGTGATATTCTAGGTTGAGACGCTCAAACTTGATGTAAAAGCAGTTTCGCTTCCTCCCGTGGAAGTAAACGCATCTTGAGCTATCTTGGGAAGAGATAACGGTAATTTGATGATCATAACGTGCAGGCGTTGGGTTGCCGTATTGGGACGGTTGATGAGATCGACTGTGGTGTTGTTTGCCCTCCGCATTTTTCTCAAATTTTCCGTCTCGTGCAGCAATGGTCGTCGTTTCTGCTCCCTCCGCATCCCCAGAGCAAGCACACAAGAAGAACAGAAGAAAACAATCCAACAAAAAGAAACCCGCCCCTTCAGCTGACATACTCATCGATTCTGACCACGAGGATGCCAGTCCTACCGCCTCGACCTCAGCCCAACCTCCCCTTCCGCTTGCAGACGATGATGAGCTCATGATAGATATCGAGCCTTCTGCAATTCCGCTATCTTCTGCTCCTGCGTTTGCACCCCTTGCTGACGGAGGGAAAACTATCCTCAAGTCGGAAACGCGGCGGATAGCAATTCCCCCACACCGCATGACTCCCTTGAAGAAGGAGTGGATCAATGTGTTTGGGCCTCTGACGGAAATTCTGGGGTTGCAAGTACGCATGAACGTGCAACGGAAATGTGTTGAAGCGCGGGTATGTTCGCCCCCGGCACTTGTACTTGGAAATGAATGCATATATTCGCAGACCTCCAAAGCTACGAAGGATATTGGTGCCCTGCAGAAGGGTGCTGATTTCATCAAGGCATTCGCTCTGGGTTTCGACGTCAATGTAGGACGTTTCGCATCCCCTCAAGTTCTACATTGACCTAGCTTTTCAGGACGCAATCGCGTTGCTCAGACTAGACGACCTGTATCTCGACTCGTTCGAAATAAAGGACGTCAAGACTCTACACGGCGATCACCTTTCTCGCGCTATCGGTAACACCTTGCGCAATTAATTCCACGTGGTCTGATGCCTCGACGTTTGTAGGACGCATAGCAGGGCAGGACGGAAAAACTAAATTCACCATCGAAAACGCTAGTCGAACGCGCATCGTTCTTGCAGACACGTACGCTTCCTCCCCTCCAATCTTTCCTCATATTTACCTAGCCTCTCAGAAAAATCCACATAATGGGCTCTTTCCAAAACATCAAAGTCGCACGAGACGCCATCGTGTCCCTTATCCTCGGATCGCCTCCAGGGAAGGTGTATGCAGGACTGCGGACAGTCAGCAGTCGCATGCGACAGCGGGCACTCTGATTTCTTTGTCCTATTAGTCTTCTCTATTCTGTGTATGTTCGGCCTTCTGAATCCATTGTTAATCGACTCTTGCATCCGAGGAATGAAATTATATTGGGTAAGTATAGTGATGTATGCTACAAAACAACAAACGGGGTATGTTTACAGTCAACGGGAACAGGAAATAGCAATGTGATACAGAATTTCTTGTCCGTGGGCACTATCAGTGAACCTACTCTTCTCCGCCGTCACCAGATTTGGACTCGTCGTATTGGTCGGGACTGGTATTCTCGAGGACACTGACAAAAAAAAAACGATCAGCTTAGTCCAATAAAGCCGAGTGAAACATCACCACCTTTCCATTGCCTTTTTATCAACCTTGGGACTCTTTCCATCTCCGACGATGAGGCGCTCCGCGATGCTGGGCACACCATTCACTACGAAGACCAGCCAACCTGGACCAGGTGGATAGACATTTCCGTTCGGAGGGCCCGTGATCGTCAGGCTGGTGCCGGCAAGAGTGGCGACGAGATACACCATACGAGAGTTGGCGTGCACTGCATGCGTGACGTAGCCAAAGTCCATAATAGCCACTGAAGGGTGTCGTCAATACGCGGTCGATCAAGATATACAAAAAATACGCACCCTTGACATCCGGTTTGCCTTGAACGTTGGACGGTAGTATAACCGTAATTGTTATCGTCTTCCCGAAGTCGAGTTGGAATTGTTTTGGGACATTCTCGAGCTGAGGCCGCTCCTTCGTCATGTAAGGGGGACTCAACCACTCGACCCGATACTCCGTCCCGTACATTACCGCGCTCCGGTCCAAGTTTGGATTACTGCCCGCAATCATAACTCTGCCATCCGGGACAAGTGTCGCCACGCTGTGGTACAACCGCGGAATCGGACTTGCGGGCAATCCGGCGGTCGAAAAACGCGAACCATTAGGCGCGGACGGGTTGTATAGAACCGGCTGGAAGACAGGATTGTCGGCATTTGACGCGCCAACCTGGTCGAGCACGTTTCCGTACCCCGAAATCCCAGTTCGTGCACCGTTGACGATGAGAACCTCGCCGGTGGGCAGAAGAACAGCGTCCGGCATGAGGCGGGCCTCCGGCATCTCCTCCGTCTCCCAGCCTTTCGTGATCCCATCTTCTGTCAAGATCATGCGAGTGCATTGTGCGGACGCGGGGGCTTGCGAAGAGAGTTGATAACTGGGTTTGGTGTCGCTGATGGTGGAGCCTCCACATATGAGAATCTCGGGCTCGTAGTTGTTGGAAGGGGAAAGAGGTAGCAAGAGAGATGTGGCCGCCATCGGATATGTCACTCGAACACCATTGGGAATCGAAGGTAGCCGCCGTTCGCTGTTGTCCTTCCAGTTGTATATCATCGCATCGTTATTGGCGGCCATGAAGACAGTTCCATCGGGAAGCACAAATGCGATGGGGAAAAGGTTGGAATTGAGCGTGTCGACCAGAAAGGCCAAGTTGACCGGCATTCCTTTCGAAGGGAAGTACTCGACTGTAGGATTATTCACGGTTGCATTGTTAATCCACCCTCCCTTCTTGGAGCCGCCAATCATCATCGCACTGCCATCAGGCATTCGAATAACCGTGTTGTACCACCGAGAAGAAGCCATCCGGATTCGAGAAGGATTCTCGTACATTTGGCATCTTTCCACCGACGGCGAATCACATTCAAGTAAGCGTATTGCCTGGAGTCCATTGACGTCGCCAAAATCGGCCGGTGAAGTCTTGTTCTCGACGACAGGGTTGCCGCCAACGACGATCATCGTCCCGTTACTGAGAAATGTACCCCCGGCGCAGAACGAGTTGGACTTGATAGATAAGGCGGTCACGGCATGAGTTTGAAGATTGTACAAAGCTCCCCATGCTGGATGACCGTTGAGTGTGAGCGGGTTGTGTTCAACCTTGTCGACGATCAGGGCATGAGTGGAAGATATTACAGCCAATTGCATTGCGTGTACGCCGGTGGATCCTTTTTGTTCGAGTGTCCACTTCTCGTCCGATTCAGCTTTTGCCACTAGCGAAGGAGAATCGTAATGGTGAGCTGACGGAGTGGAGGGCCGATTGGGGCATTGAGTGACCACGAATGCATCCAGACTGGTGAAGCACGGCCTGGTGGACCCTGGACGCGCACCAGTGCTGTTAATCTTGACCGTGTGCGCTTCGCTTGACAAAGCATAATTCCAATATATGCGTTGCTGTTTGTGTCCTTCATTGCAGAAGGGATCAACCTTCTGAACCAGTACACCATCAATCAGGACATCCGCAATGCACTGATCAGGACCGCAGTTTCCAAACCATTCAATGCTACAGCCTCTGAACGAAAGGGTGGCATGTGCGCCAGTTTGGCTGGTTTGCTGCAGCGAGTTTCCGACGTAGGCCTGGGAGTGCATCTCTTTCCATCCGCCGGAGTATAAAATCAAAGGAGAGACCGAATCGTAGCCTTTTGCACCGGGCGGGACGTAGTAGGGCAAAAATGCGGCGTTTCCAGTGGATCCAGGTGGGGTGTGGCCGTTCCAGGCCGAATCGACCGCGGAAACAATCGAGCAAAGAGTGGCGAGTGCGTAGACTAGCAGCGAGAAAGTATGGAGGGCCATGTTGCTCGCAGAGGCCCAGGGAATAGAGGAAACGCGCGTGGTAGAGGCCAACGAGTAATCAAACAAGCGACAATAACGCGTCAAACTTGAATTCCACCGTGACGCTCCATCAAGGAAGTTTATTGAGCTGGTAGACTACGTCCTTCCCACTTTCGTTACCGGTACGTTTCATTATCAGTATCGGCTCATTTCGAATTCAATTGTCCCAGGAACGGCCTCTCGCAGCCCTGGTCCCTCGTCTTCCTACCGATCGTATCATTCAATACTTATTTGCACTTTGAACCAAAAACGCTAGCAAATTGCTGTCGCTCCTGTGTATCTGCTTCCCAACGTATCATCTTTGTGTAAAAATCACCATCAGCCAACGAAATTGCACGGAAATCGTTGTCACTTCTGCTTGCTATGCTCTCTGTGCCCATGGGGAGACCTCAGATCGAATATCGACTGGACTGCTAATCCGACCCAACAGAGTTGTCGACGGCTGCCTTGACTATCACCACTGTTCTTGGGACAAGACTTGGACAAGTCTTCTGGCTGCCGCTCTCCCTTCCCCCGGCCAACTCACCGTACGCTATTTCCCATTCGAAGAACTCGCAAATTTCCACCTTGTCTCCTCCTTCCGGCAGCTACCCATCCGTTGACGACGTCGATGAAGCATTTGAGTCTAGGAGACGTCCAGCACATGACAGAGACATGGCTCAATCTCATCGATATTCTTATGTCGCCTACGTTTGGATCGCTGGTTCTGAGAAGAGTGCGGAAGAGTTGCGCGACGATCTTTCCAACTGGTATCTGAACTTGTTCGCAAGATGAATTGCGGTTTTTGGTCTATGCAGCTTTCCGTCGAGCCCGCCTCCATATTGATCCGAAACGAGACTATCAGTGAGATGATAACTATGAGTACATCGGAGAAAAATCTTTCAGCTACATCATCATACATTTATCATACTTGTGGAGGCCTATATTCCATCGTGTTGGTCCGAGATCCAAGCGGCACTCTGGTTCTGGTAGGGAGAGACACGCCGGCACCATGAATATGATACTGTTCCCCAACGATTTCCTTCACGGTCACCATTAATCGGTCCAGTCGGCTTATTATCCCGTATGTGGTGGCAATGCCGACGCAAAACATCAAATATTGCTGGTTCTGAAGTGTTTCGAGGTTCAAGGTTTTGGGAATCCCGTAGTAGTCTTCTTCGGAATCTTGGTGCATCACATGCAAACCTAGGTGGCTTTGGAATCGATCGATTAATGGACCCGGCGTTATTTGGGGAAGCGGGCAGCCTGTTCGGAGGGCCGTGGACGTCATGCCTTGATTCAGAGGTATCAGCACTGGACAGGGGTGAAGATCGGAGACTCACTAATAACGGCAAGAACATCGCCTTGGAAATCGGAATCTAGCAAACGGGTCCTGCGCAGAAACGCACGAGTCCAAGAAGGGTCCATATTCTCGACAATCGATAAAACTAAGTCAAGTCAGGCATCAGAAAAAAGCGAATACTTGAAAAAAGTTACGATGCGACAATGAGTAAGCCAGCTCCCTGTGTGCATTCAGTAGTACTTCTGTACTGATCATTGGGAAAAACCCACAGCTGCAGCGTCATGATTTTATGGTACCGTTTTGCTGGCCATCTTCCTCGCATGGAAAACTGCACGATTTAAGTAAGGAAGGAGGGTTGTTGAAAAGAGAAAGGACCTCGTATATTGCGTTGCTCTTTAAAGTGATAGATCGTAGAATCTTGCTGCGTATGGCAATCAGGGCCGTGACGATTTCTTGAGGGTCCATGCCATGTCTGAAATTGGCGTAAGATATGATATCGCAGTACATCTACGGCGCGCTCTGAATGAATCTGAAGAGGCTAGAGAGATAAACGCGAAATACCTCCCCAATTTTGGTTCCAATTTCAGCCATGGTCGTTCGTTCATAATGGCGGATCGTGGTCGATGGTGGTAGGAGCGAAAAGACACCGGCAGCAACTACCCCGACAGTGACGAGAAGGAAACGCCGCCATGCAACTTCCCAGCCAAAACCGGGACTGCTGGGTACGAGTACAATTTGGTCTTGATACGAATATCCAATTACCTGAAAATTCGGTCAAAGGCGGGCCATTTTTGTTTTGAAAAACAGTAAATGCAACGCACAAGAATTCCGGTTATGAATAATATCAACACCTTGTATGCTTTTAATTCGTTGTCTTTAGTTGATAAATAATATCATCACCTTCATCGGAGGTCCAGGGTAGTAAATTCTGCCGTAGAAGAGGAAAGGGTAACAAACAGCGCAGACCGCTGCGAGTCCATATGGGTTGCCATTACCTGCGCCTGCAGAGATGTACCTGGGGTTGCGGTTAGGTCATAGACTTCACAATCGGTGGAAGGTCTTCAATCACCACATAACCATTCCTAGAACCCCACCGAGGAAAGTGGATAAGACGCGGGTACTCAAGCCAAACACAGTATCACCTTAACAATGATCAGCTTCCCGTAGGTAACGGCCGTAGCTTCTCACCGCGAAATCGGGATAGTGTCGATTGACCCAAAAAAATGGCCCACACAAATTTGTTCTTGTATGCAAATGCTGCCGAATGTTTCAACAATGAAGGAAGACACAGTATGACTGCAAACGAATTGAGCGACATGGAACAGAAATCGTCTGGTCAACTGACCAGTTAACGTCGCCGCCTTGATGGCGAACAGCGTATTGCCTCTTCCGAGTTCTGCAAATCCACGGTATACCAAACTCATTGCCCATTCAAATCGATTGCGAGGAGGTAGTGCATCAGGGTCCCGCCGACGAGCCATGCCGAGATCGTACTCCTCGACGGCGGGGGGGAAGCCCTGAATTTTATCCGGATCCTCTTCATCTTCGTTGAATTCAGATAAATGCCCGGTGCTCCAATCCAAAAACAATCTATGCGCAGGAGTCCAAAGACGTGCTTCCTTGCGTTCCTTTTCCATGTCGTGAATTGTGTCCAGCTAAACAACGCGTCAGACTTGGACGGAGGATGAGGGAGAAGGTTTGTTACCATTTTCGTCACGTTAGCAGCCATCTGCATGAGATGGTACTGATAAACGTAGCAGTGGAACAAGTGCCGGTGTGGCGGCATCTCGTGCTCGGGATCATGGCTTGGATCGAAGAACGGATTCCACGGCTCAAGAACCATATGTCTAGAGAAGCAGGTCAGTATCGTGGTGTGAAATATTCGAACTCAGTTAAAACCTCTTCTCCTTTCTGAATTCATCCAACACAGCTGCAAGATCCGTTCGGACTGCTTGCAACTCTCCCATTCTTTGCTCCAAAGCCCGCTGGTGTTTCGCACCGCTGATCAACTGTGACAATCTGCCACGTCGCACGAAGCCCAACCAGTCTTGTATCCAAGTGACTGACTCCTCGCAGCGCTTCAGTAGCGGGGTGCAACTCTGAGAGAGAAGTTTGACCGTCTCCTTGGTATGAGTTTCTGCTTCTGGGTGACTGAGGTGTGCCTCGAGATCGAGAAATCGGTGTGATTCGAAAACGCCGACAACCGGTTCGTTTTTCTTATGATTCATCGACAGGTGAAGTAGGGAATTGAAGAGAAGACTATGGCGCTGTGAGTGATGATGAGGATGGTGTGGGTGTGCGCTCCGCCGTGTTGGCGTAGGTGGATCTTCCATTTGCTCGCGAGCGGGTGTTCTTGGGGGAGACGGTGGTCGTGATATTACCGGACTTCCCATGGGTGTGCCTCCTTTTGATGGACCTGGCGTAACAGGAAATTTCTCTCTCATAGAATCCACGACCGTGAAGTATCTGGTCATTCCATTTGCCCGTACAGCCATCCGTTTCGCGACCTTTTGAAGAGCGATGAAATCGGTGGGTGCGAATCGGGAATAGAGTAGATCGCTGCCCAGGAGACGGGCAGAAGCCCCCAGAGGAGCCAGGCTTGCCTCCGACTTTGCCACCAATCCCATTATTGTTGTAACCGTCGACGAGAATTCGGGAGAGTAAGGATCCTTTGCCAAGACAGCTTGATGAAGTTCGAAAGATTTGGCCAATGGTGCAAGGACTATGGTGAGTCGCGTGGTGAATTGGGCAGATACGCTTGAAGGGAAAATGACTATGGAGCACAGGATGGCAATGGCGGAGTGGAAAGCGATGGGAAGGACTATTGCCTTGCCAGTCTAAAGTAAAAATTTGCGTTAGCGAGAATATAAAGACGACGCGAATACATTCCTGATAGAATGGATAAGGAAATAGTGCCGCCGTTGTAAGGGTAATATCTGGAGGAGTCAGCTAAAGCCACCGCAATACACTCAAGTTCTCACCCAGACCTTTATGAAGTTGTAAGGTTAGCATAACGGTAAAAATGGTCATGGACGCACAAAGACATCCCAACAAACATGCGAAAATCTGACTTGGCACCGCTCGAGCCCGAATGTATAATATAACAGCGCTTCCTAAAAATATGAAGATACCAAATATCACTGTGGGCTTCGTGCCGGTGAAAAACTGGCTTAGTTGAGAAACGAAAAGAAAGAACTTACCGCGACCTCGAGGTATTGTCCCGTCACAGCGGCCAAGACAGTTGCACTCGGGTCGCGATTTACTCGAGCAAGATCAGCAAGTTTGATTCCTAGACAACTCCATCTTGATGAATGTGTGTAAGTCAGTGTTCGACTTGAGAACAGAACTAGAACCTACCCCCAAGCCGTGGTCACGAAAGCTAATATCATGAATTCACGCTCCACAACAGCCATGAACGAATCACTCGGTGGGGACATAAACGAAGCTTTGCACGGCGTCAGAATAGAGAACGTTGGAGCAAAAAGCATACCCACTAATGAGAATCAGGAAGCTGGCCTAGTACTTTCAGGAGTGCATACATTATGAAAGTAGGGAACCCTTACCTGCCCCATAATTTTTTCAACCGCAGGTATGAGAAAGAGAACAGTGGACAGCCATGCTGCGACAGCCCTTGAAACAATGAAACAAGTTCTCTTGTCAGTCTCAAAGAACAGAAATATTAATGGTCCCTCACGATCGGATTGTTGGTTTGATTTTCGGCCATGTGAGATTATCTAAAACCCAGGGCGGACAACAAAGACCCAACCAGTCGAAGGCGCTGGACTCTGTTTGCGGTGGCTTGATAGCAGAACTTGAACTAGTGGATGGGGAGTCGGAACGAGGAGGAGAGTTGGAATCGGACTCTGGTTCATTGTGTTTTTTTTCAGAAATCTGAGTACCGCCCCGAGACGGAGATGGAAGATCTTCAGACATGAAAGTTGGGAAGAAGAGACTGGGCCAAATTCAGGAGTCCTGCAATGCGGTCATGATCTTCTCTGATGGGCTTATAATGGCGGCGGAATTAACGTGCTCCAAACCAAAGGGAAATAGTATTCGTCCATTGCCGGAGCGGCAGCTGTGATCATATGAGGGTAAAAGGGTCGGGACGGAACCGCATGATCTCATCTGCACTGCCACCTGTCATCCTGTTCGCTCTGCTCGTCGCGCATCCTGCGGACCTGCGCACTTCCTTCCTGCTCACATCGCACTTGACGCGACTTTTCCGGTCCCGCCCTTCCACCGTACTTCTTTCCTTCGCTCACGCTGGGCTGCTTCGGGTCTCGTCTTTCGGACCCTTTGTATCGGCCGTGCCCGTTCCGTCTCCCTCCGACCCGGACTTTCCCGCAGCTCTCCTGCTGTCTCGCGAAAGTCCCGTCGGCCCCCACGCACACACACTCTTCCTGTCTCCGCCTCATCAGGCGCACAGACCTCGATTTTCACTATCGTATATAGCAGCGCCTTGTGCTGTCTCTTCCGTCTGCTGCAGCCGCATTACCGGACCGCAGACTACCTTGCACGCAAGCATTACAATCTCTCATCCCTCAAATTTTTTAAGACATTCACGGTCTAGATCAACGTATTCATCCTTCGAGCGCCGGAAAACCATACACATCGCCAATCGAGGCAGTTCCAAACTACTTACTCCAACGCTATCTTCTGAGTTTCCAGCAAGCTACGAGCAGCCTCCGGATTTCTTACCTCTTTGAAGTCGCATAATGAACCACCAAACACCAAAGATAAATGGATTGAGGATTTTTACATTCGGTCTGCGAGAAATTTGGAAACCTTGGCTGGTTTATCGGCTGCCCGTACCACAGTTGGTGGCTGCTGCGGCCGCCGGGACTGCGGGAACGACGGAGAATCAACGATCATGGAAGTAAAAGCTGCATTTTGAGAGGGAGGTGACTTTTCAACAACCGTCGACATGACGGTGGGTTTGGATGAACTGGGCACCGTCGAAGGGTGGCTTTCCGCCATTGGCGCGGGCAGCTTGGGAGACGATCTTGCCTCATTCGAAGTCGGTGTCGATGAACGAGACACATCGGCAGATGACGGGGCTGCAGCGTTTGACCGGCCAGAATGAGCTAGTTTGAACTTTGATGTCGCCGGCTTTCTGGAAGACGGAGGGCCAGCGGGCGTAGCAACAGGGGATTGGATGTCAGGGGAGGAGGTTGCGGGAGGGACCATATGAAGGTAGTTCCCGTCAGGCCCTAAATTATACACCTCGCCCTTTTGCAAGAGTTCCGTGATCTCTTGCATGGCGGCATAGTCCTCCTCGTCACTTCCGCTGTCCCCCGCGTCCGCACCGACGAGCTGGTTATCCGAATCTAATTTGCCCATGCGAATCGCGCGCTGAAAAGTCTGGGCAGGAATGACATTGCCGCCAAGCGACGTCGACGACGAAGGGGCGGCTGCGTTGAAAGACGACGCCAGCCGATTACCCTGGAAATGAGACATGACCGGTTTGCGAGAGGACTGATTTGAAAAGTGCTCGCTCTGAGCGCCCATTATTACCACACTGAGAGATCAACAATAGGACAAACCGCTTCATTGGCATTCTGATCATGCAGGGTCGTCTCGGCTATCCTCGCCCGTTTTGAATTGTATTCCAAGGCGATTTCGCGTTGGTGACGAGCGAAATCTACGTCGACTTCCTCGGCCAGCTCTTCGTCAGAATCAAATCCACGCTCTTCATCCGAGTCTGCGATAGTAGGAGAATCCGGCGGTTCCGATTCGTCGTCTGAGTCCGATTGGGGAGCATCGACGGGCTTGCCAGGGATTCTCTCGACAACATGCATTTTCATTGGAGTCGAGTCGGTCTGCGCATTGGACACCAACGATGGCCCGCCCTTGGCTCGGAGTCTGGCTGGAACGACATCACCCCAGTCTGGCGTCTCCGCCTCCCGAGATTCCGATGCTTCAACCTCAGCATCCTCAACTTCATCGGCGAATGTCACGGCCTTTCTGGGATTGGAGACCTCTGGGACCACAACATTTGGGCTTCCTTCCGGTGGCTGTTTATCGCGCGACGAAGTCGTATCTCGCAACAGAGCTTTTCCCATCTTCCTCTGCATGTCCTTAGCAGCTTTCAATCGGGCAAGCTCTTCTTGCGCCGCTATTTTTCGCTTTTGGAGTATTTCCTGACGCCGCTCCGGCGATATCTCTTCTCTGGCCTGTTCTCTAGCCTGTTCCATCCGTTCTTCTTCCTCTAAGAGATCAAGAATCCGATCCCGTTCACGGCGCCGACGTTCCCGTTCCGAGATAGGAAGCGCTGCGAGAGGGACCGGAGCGTCCTCGTTCGGAAATTCCAAAGCCGGATGAGCGTCAGATACTGGCTCCGCGATATCAATGATAGGGAGACCGTCCTCGTTCAAAAGCTGCAAACAACTCAATTGCTGTATCTCGTCAATAGCGTCAGACACACATACTTGGCCGCTCTCATTCCGGCGTTGAGGCTCTCCAGTTTTATCGCCCACCAGTTCTGAGAGCCTGGTAGAGAGCTTTTCAACAGCGGCAGGGCTCAATTTTCCGTCTGCTCCAGATGTCACGCCGGGAGTCAAAGAGTGAAGCAGCGCCTGAAGAGCTGGATCGTGTCAGTAGACACAGCATTTCCTGAGGTGAACAGCGGAAACCTTGCGCGCTTCCATCGCTCAGATTTTTAGTTTCGCCCGTCATGGCGGTAGAATCGCAGGGGGCAGTCGCTTCCAGATGAAACAACAGCAAATTTCCTTTCAGGGGTTCTAACCTTTTTCAATTCTGCCTTTAGCTGCAAGGCATTGGTTACATATAAATACACCAAGGTCTATGTAGTGTTCCAACTGTTGTGCAAGCCAACAGTATCATCTGACCCATTCACGGTCGGATGTATATCTGACCCCAAAGTAACGTCGCTCCCCCTCTCGTTGCGCGCCCCGTTCGCCTCCACTCCATTTATTCCATTCCTCCGATCATGGCCAGTAGACTGCGGCTCCACGGCCAACCCCATGGCCTTTCCCCTGGCATTATCGGCGCGCAAGCTCTCCAAATGCGCTAGGTATTTTTCGTCGACGTCCCCGGTCACATAATCGCCGGTGAAAACCGAACAGTCAAAGGTGGTGATGTTAGGATTAAGATGCCGCACGGATTCAATGAGATCGGGAAGTGTTTGGAATATAACGAGGTCGGCGCCGATAGCAGACGCTATTGAATCGGTGTCTCGGCCGTGAGCAACAAGCTCTGTCCGTGAAGGCATGTCGATTCCATATACGTTAGAAAATCTAGAAACCATGACCCACTAAGTGGACCAGACTTAAGTTTTTGTAAATCTAGGCCTACCGGATGGGTGGTGCACAACTGGCTACGATGACTTTCTTGGCACCGACGTCTTTTGCCATTTGAACGATTTCTTTCGAAGTCGTCCCGCGAACAATAGAATCTATAATGGCGCAAATTTTAGTGAGAATTAAACAGATGATGCAATGCCCAACCATCAACGAGCAGGACATTCTTGCCGACAAATTCCAAAGCCATGGCATTCAGTTTTCGACGGACATTCTTCTTCCTATGCCGGGTATGCGTCAGAATGAGGCGAGTACTTTCGTGGGATGCCAACCTCATTTCCTGCCCTGGCATGATAAAGGTTCGACCAACATAGCGGTTCTTGATAAACCCTTCTCGATAAGGCAGTTGCAATTTCTGAGCCAGATTTAGGGCGGCGACGCGTGAAGTATCAGGTACCTGCGCGTTTGATCAGCCCGAGGAGACTCGCGCGCGGAAGCTGAAGACTTACGGGAATGACCACATCAACGGTAAGATTATTCTCGGCGAGCACGCGTTGCACTTCGTCGGCGAGGGCATCTCCCATAGCCATACGGCTACGGTATACGCTGATCCCGTCCAATACTGAATCCGGTCGAGCAAAATAGACGTATTCGAAGATGTCCGGTGCGAAAGTAGCCGGCGGTGCAACCTGGCGTCGGGAAACCCCAGCCCGAGTGATAATTACGGCTTCACCTGAAATGAAATGAGGAATCGAATGATAAATATTGGAACAGAAACGAACCGGGCCTAACATCTTGCCATTCGCCGAAGCCTCCCGCATCTGCAACCACGCTTTCACTCGAAAACAGGTAGTCATTTCCAGTCCCCGATTTACGGACCGCCATGCCCACAGGTCTAATACCATTGGGATCTCTGAACGCCATGATCCCGAAACCGGCAAGCATGGCCACGCATGCGTACGCGCCTTTGACCTGCTTCATCATCCCTCCGAGAGCCGTAAAAATATCCTCTTCGTTGATCCGGAACTTGCCAGTTTGCTGCAGGTTATTGGCAAAAATATTGAGGAGCAACTCGGAATCGGACGATGTGTTGATATGTCGGTGTGCAGTGGCATCCATATATTGCAAAAGCGAACTGGTGTTGATAAGGTTCCCATTCTGAGTGTTCCATCAGCATTTGTGCCTGGAGAGAGCTATAGATGCGCGCACATGGGCGAAGACAATTCCATACGGCGAATTGACATAAAACGGCTGAGCCTCAGCGTTGTTAAAGCTTCCAGCAGTCGGATAGCGAACTGCAAAATAATAATGAATGGGCAGGTCAATCAACGGAACAGGACTGACCGTGTCCGACGCCCATTCCTCCAATCAATCTCGCAATGGAGTTGCTGTCGAAGACATCGCGGACCATGCCATTTGCTTTACATTGGTAGAATCGTCCCTTGGGCCCGCATGTAACGATTCCACACGCATCTTGGCCCCGATGTTGAAGCAAAGCGAGACCTTCGCAGATTTCTGCAGCAGAATCGGTATTCGGGTCGTGCAAAAGCAGACCAAGGATTCCACACACTGTGTCGTGTGAGTTGGAGCCAACGCTGGGCGAGTGAAGCTCACTGGTGATACAACCTAGAATACAAAGAAGGGGTCAGTCAAAATCAAGCGTTGCGATTTCAAAAATTTAGGTCCGACGCACGTGGGCGTGTGACGTTTAGGGGCTCTGTCCACAAATCCTACAGGGCCCTTGCTCCCCGTCCACAACCCTAGCCAAAAAAAAGTACAGGTTCCACGGGTCGGAAGAAAAGCTTGGCACATTTTTGATTCAACAGCTCATATCTTTCATATATCTCAGTCGCGCTTCCCCATTGCACACCTCAGTTGCAACCAATGGGAGAATGTAAATACTAACAGGTTATTTCAGCCTGCCTCACATTCGACCGATAAACACACCGAGTCCCACGATGAACACATCAGAGGCTTGGAAACACCGTTTTAAGAGGTTGCAGTATATTAACGGATAGATTGGCTGAGTAACTACTTCCCGAAAAAATTACCGTTCAGCATCCGGATGACCCGCTGGTCTTCGGTTAGCCGTGCACCACGTTGGTGAACAGCGGGACTGAAGCTGTCAACTGTTGAGAACAGGGAAGGAAGTGGTGGGCTCGGCATATTCGTGTGAGTGCCGCCGCCTCGGTGACTCCCAGGAGAAGGAAGCGAGTAACTGGCAATTGATGAACTGTCCTCTCCGTCACTTCGATTCCGCGTCTTGCCGCTGCGGTAGAGCCCCCCCGGAACAATGATTTTGCGAAGGCAAGGGTCTTGGTCTACCGTGGGGATGTGAGGAAGATCGTCGTATCTGAAATAAGCTATTGATCGCATGGTATAAGTAGTTGCTAGTCAAAGGAAAACCACGCCACCGACCAGTAATGTGCCATTTCTGAGGCGATGAATTAGGACGGACTATAACCCAGGCCGAATACGTCTGTTTGACGAGACCTCGGTGAATGTTGGTGCTTCGTTCTTGGTGCGATACTGCGGACGACGAAAATCCACCACGCGACACACCGCTGGAAGCGTCGACAAATCGATAGGTCTGGAAATTTTGATCAGGAGAGTCTGAACCGTCGTTTAATTTTTCGTCGTAGAAGAGATATGGCTGAAGATTTGTTCAACCATCGGCTGTTCGGTAGAAGAGAAATTCAAACCTCGCGCATCCGAGACTGGCTCCAGAGACGTCCATCTGGATTAATGCTCGTCAGAGATGCTCGATTCAGCACACGTTGGAGTGATTTACCGGTCCATCTCTTCAAGCCGGCGGCGTGCTCTTCCTCAACCCAAACGAAAACTGCGCCAGATCTGGGTTAATTCGAAGTTAGTCGGAGTAGGGATCATGGAGTGAGTAAAAGGGTGTACTGGATGAGAGTGGCTCTTTCGTTCTCATCCAAACGGCGGGTAATTGGTCGAAGAAATCCTAGGAATTGTTAAAGTGAATATAGTTTAGCAATGCAGTCGGATGTTTACCCTGGCGGGTGGCCTCAAACACTACATGGGCGTCGTGTGCGTTGCGCACATGCAGTCGAGGATGTGTGGCACGTTGCATGTTTATGGAGGGATTGCTCCTCCAGACGCCGAGCCTCCATCCGTTAAATATGCTCGTCCGACGCCTGAGGACGTGAGATTCGCACAAAGTAGCCGACTCAGGAGAGCCAAGGCCGGGATACCCACTGTGTTCTCGGAAACAAAACGAGGGAGCGGTGAAGCTTTGGATGCCATGAGAATTATTAAGAGGAGGTTGTCAGAACGGATGCCAGTTTCACAACCCAGAGGGAGGGATTGATCGATTGCCGCAGTGCATGTGGATTACGATTCAGGTTAAACAAGTCCTGGAACAGTGGAACACGCGTGAAAATGGGGGTAACTCAGATTTAGTTTGTAGAGACACAGCAAAGAAATACTATATATTGCCTACATGCGCATAAAAGCTGGACCACTGTGTGGGTTACGTGTCAAGAAACCAAAAGCAATTCGGCTGTTGTGTTGAAAGCAAAGCAGTAGTCGGTGGTATCGGCCCGATCGGAGGCACAGCTTTCGACGCCAGCAATTAAGCTCTCTCCTTCTTCCCTCATCCACGCCTGACTGGCTCTCGACGTCCACGCCCCCCGGTATTCTGTTTTCCTCATAATGGCCCTTCCAGACGACCGTGTGCCAACTTTAGTGCAATATTGTCAACGGGTTGCAGCCATTCACGTCGATGGTTGGTGGCCGTGTCTTCCCAAATTTTAAGGATCCTGATAAAAAGGCACACTCTAGCTATAAGTAGTCTCGGTGACGAGCTTCGCTACGATTTGGTCAAGCCCATTCTTGAGCGCTGCACTGTCGATCAGCTTCTTAGATTAGAACAAGCCTCTCCAGTGTGTGCCACGCCTTTTCGGTTGAGCCTCATACTGAATGTTTCGGTCGTAGTATTTGAGGAAAGACACACCGGGTATTTCCTCATCTCACTGATTATATTTACAAAATTTCCCACTGACGCCGAATGACAGAAATATGGAAGGAATTGTGTTTCCGAACATATCCCACTGCTGCTGAACGATATCAGAGGGGTGAGATTCAGGAACCAGAATCTTGGAAAGATCAATACTTTGTAGGCCGCCTTGATTTCTCTAGGCATTGGTTAACCATTTGTAGATCCTTGTGGAGGAGGAGGCTCGACGGATCGAGGAAGTTGGTCTCAAGATACGGCGGCAGCGACAGGAAGCCGAGGAACGGAAGAAAGAACAGGAAATCAAGATTACTACCCAAATTCCCCAAGGAAAACGCCGATGTGTGTCAAACCATGAGAGCCCGAGTACCTGCGTCTAACGCGCCTATTTGTAGGGGGCGTCCCAACACCACCTAAAACTCTATTTCAGAAGGCGAAATCCGAGTCATCCAGATTTCAGAAGAACATATATTCCAAACCCATATTTCCGCCCATGCCCCCCAATGGAAAGAATTATCGAGTGCTTCCTCCCGATAATTCTGTCTTGCTACCTCCTCCTTCTCAGTCTGGCGCGACATCGAGTCGTGTAACTGTCAATACCGTTACACATCGGGTTCCTGCTTCCGGGATCATTGTATCCAGGTCCTCCAGCGGTTCGGTGAACCAGAAAACTCTGCCTTCGGTCGCACCCTCTGCTTCCTCGTCGAGTTCTTTATCTTTATTATCTCGGAAGGACAGCGGTGCATCCTTAACCACTTCTTCATCCAAATCGACGGATTCGTCATTTTCTTTCGTTGGTCTGTCTTCGGTGACCATGTCTTCAATAGAGGACGGCACTCGATCTCCGCGAAAGAAAAGCCGACAGACAAGCCCCGAATTCTCTTCCCCGAGCTCGGAGTCCCGACCTCCCAGGCCATCGAAGCGCGACCCTATGGCCTCTCTATTCCTCCCCAAACATCGTGCTTACTCACAACGTACAAATTAATCCTGCCCTACCACACGGTCGACACCTAATGGCCGACTGTTTCTCACTCTGTATCTCTTTATGTATTCTGGCTTTCCCCCAAGATAATTGCTGCCATGTTTAATCCCCGGTTGTTTCTTTCTGTCGACACATTCTATCCTTAACCATATAAACCATTCCTCGACGAAACAATGGTTCCAGCCCTCTGGCACTTAGTGCGGACCTTGAATGTTAACCTTGGCATACAGGAACACGAGGTTTCACTCCTCCGAGGAGACGTATAGAGTTAGCTGCTCTCGCAGTCGTGGAATCGTCCGGTTGTGGATACAGCGGTTTGTGCTTCCTCCATCAAAACGACCCGGTCGGGTATACGCGGCACGAATCCAAATTTGTATCTTATCGGTGCATAAATGACTGACAAACCTTGGATCATCATTCACACCCCAACTTAACGATCCGATCCCTCCTTGCCCGTACTGTGCGGCTTTGTTAGCTAGCGCTCTCCGCACTATCCCACTATCTGCTCACCATTGTCTTGGTATGGCAGTTCCCAAGCTTCAGCCTCGAGGTACATGTCATGATCCTGGTCCATTTTACCTCCACGTCCAGGGGCAAAGGCTCTCAATCTCGTCCACGGTTCGCCTCGTATTTCACGCGCTCTACTGGCGGTAGAATGGTAGAATGAGCCACGGCCAAAGTACCCATTCTCCGGTAAAGCGAATGGCGTATGTCTTTCACTGGCTAGAATCTTCTTGAACTGTTTCTTCGCGGATCCAATTGCCAGCCTCAAGTTTTCTGAAGAGAGCGCTGCATGTTCTGCGATTCTCGGCGCGAAAGATGAGTGGAATTAGCTGAAGGTTAATAGGGCAGGTTTTCCGTCCTTCCTCAAGTCCTGGCTCTTTTTGTTTGCCTTTGAGCGTAGGGACTCCGCGTGTCTTTTATTGTTTGACAGTTTCCAGAACTGCCGAACGTTCAAATTGTTATCCAAGGTTGGTCGCGTCACCACTACGTACCACCACAGCAACGTGCCGCAGTGCGGAGGACTTGTCTCATTTTCAAGCCTATTGCCACGACCGGTGAGCTCTTGTTGCCCCTTGAATCGTACCAGATTGTACCCGAGCGGTTAGCGTGCCTCGAAATGTATGCGGCCTAGGCTCGATTTTTTGGTCTGGATCTTGGGGCTCATGCTCATGATATGATGTCTTGCACACACGAATCCGAATGCCGGGTAAACATCTGATACTGGATATTTTCTTTTTACGAGGAAACGTGGCGTACCCAAAATACTCTCGATGTGAATTCCGCAGTAACTCTGCAGAAAGCTTTCAATATCCTCTTGGGGTAGCCGGAGTTCGGGCCGCTCGACAGTACGACGCGGTATTTATCACGTGACCGCGTTAGCGCCAGGATATCATCTCGCAGATCGACTCGAAGTTGAACGTTGAACCCAGAGACAACACTTAATGCAAGATATTCTATTGATTTAGATACTGTACGAGGAGTCCCGCCGATGTGATGGTGATGGTGTAAGTAAGGAGGTCGAACTACAATATAATACGGAGATTCCCAGTGTGACGAGTGGTCCAGTATGATAGAAGGATGGAGGAATGCAATGAGGATAGCGGACTGAATGGAATACAATGGAAAGAGGTTCAAGAAAAAAAATGAAATGCCACCCTATGCTTGCGTAGACGATGATGATCCGCCGGGGTCAGCGCCATCATCCCAACGCTGTCGCGTCTTCCCCTTCCCCTTCGTTGCTATTTGCGGGTAATCCACTGCAACGGAGGAGTCAAGGAACATATCTGGCGGTGCAGCCTCCCAGATTCGTATCGTATGGTCGTCTGAACAGGACGCGAACATACGCTCGTTGCGTGGGTTCCAGGCAACGCAGTTTACACTGCCCTCACCGTGTCCCTCGAGCACTTCCAGTAGCACTCCTGTATCACGGTGCCAGACGTAGACATTGCTATCTGCGAGGGACCCTGAGTCATGTTCAAACGAAAGAAAAAATCCAAGGTACCTTCGCTGCCGCTGACGACGAAATTACTGTCCAGGCCCCCAAAACAACTTCGGATAATGTCTCTAGACTGCCGTTGGCCAGTATACTTTCGCACTAGCCGCCCCAGATTGAGGTCCCATAGTTGAATGTCCTACAAGTATGTCAGCCGACCAAATCAACATCCAAAAGGTGAGAAACTGACATCTGGAGAGCGGCTAACGAGCGCATACTGCGAGTTTTGCGATACACTCAGACTCGTCAGCTCCCCTTCAAATAGGATCGACCTGGATCAGAAAAATTAGAAACAACAAAAGAATGAGAGCAGGTAATATACGTTTCAGCCCGCTTCGTCGCAATATCGAAAACAAGAAACCGGTGTTCGTCTTTCGGCGGAGGATTCGGCATTGAGCCCCCATTTGGACCTGACGGCGTTGAATCGTTCTCGGCGCGGGCGTCCACTGGCGACGTGGCACGCATCCCGGTGGCCACGAGCCGCGAGAAATCCGGGGTGATGACCATGTGTGATACACGGACGGGTAATACCGCCCATGTTTCTCGCCGTTGCCCATCCGTGTTCTGTTCATTCAAGGTGAGCGCAAGGCGCAACGTGGAAAACGTATTGCGACATACCCAAAGAACGATCTTGTAGTCCAACCCCGCAGACAAAAATCCTGAATCATCGGGAAGCCAAGCCAGTGCCGAGACCGGTTCTGAATGTTCCTCCAGCGTCCGTATACATACCCCCGTCTACAAGCACATTAACAAGGTTGAGAGTCCATGAAGGGATTGTGCGCGCCTTGGTATTCCACATCTTTATGTGGTGTTCCGTGCCAGCCAGCAGTATCGAGTCATCCAACGACCAAGCCATACATATCACCGGGTATGGGTGGGTCAACACATGACGTTTCTCCCACTCTCGTATTGGTGTTTCCGTCTCAGGCTACCAAGCCGCGTCAGTAATGAGCAACGGAACCTTGGGAAACACAAACCCCAATGCCCCAAATAATAACAGACTTGTCGCTGCTCGAACTGGCCAGGAAATTGCCATCGCGACTCCATTCCAACATCCATACCTCGTCATTGTGGACCTCCAATATTGTTGTTGTTATACGCGGGAAACCCATCTTGTCACACTGGTGGTCCGAAAATAGCGAGAAGCCTGCGTGGCTCGTAGGTGTGTTGTGGTATATACATTGCTGCCGCTGGTAAGCATTTGCTTGGTGTAGCAATGTTGAGAATCGTCTTGGGGGCACCATTATTGATGGCGGGATATAGCCTAGATGCAATGGGTTTAAATGTGTGAACAAGAGCGGAAAGGCCCAACGAACGATGTAGATTATCTAGCAGTATTCGTCTTGAATTCCCTGCCGCGCCATCCCATCCTGCGCGCCGTCGTAAATCTTCCGGTTCCGAAGACATCATGAGACTGAAACCGAGTCAACGTAAACGATTTTTGAGTAGCGGGAAGCATACCTAGAGAGAATGTGTAGTTGCTCGGAATCCACATCCAACGGTGCGAGCTCATTCCGAAGAACATGGAGCGCATCAGTGATCTTCTGTGCTTCCAGTAATTCCAGATATTTCTGCTGGCTAATTAGGAACCGCGCGTCCTGAGTCAACGTTAGCATGCTTTCGAAATTCAAGGACTCCTTTACCCAAAGACCCTCGCGATCCTGTACCCCAAGACGTTGTAACGCATCCTCCGCCTTTGCCCAGCGCGCTTCCAGTATGTATTGCCGGAAATCCGTGACTTCCGGTGTTTCCATCGCGTACCCAGATTCTGCTTCCAATGTTGCAGCGCTCTCACTATCCGGAAGGACACCCGATAAGCATGCCTAAACGAATGGACTGTTCAAGCTACGCACATATAACCAACATCCCGGAGACTCTGTATCACGAGCCTTACAAACTCTTCTCGGTCCACATCCGAGTCGTCATATAGACTCGTGCCGGGCAGCGTCACACGCGCGACCGAGAGCGGAGGGGAGGTCGCAGACGACTGTTTCGAGTAACCATTGGGCTTCTGCACCCCATTGCCCGTTGTACCGACGGCAGAGGCCCCGTTGGCAATTGTAGTGAATCCGTTCCCATTCAGATGGCCGTTCGAGGGTCCGGTGTGATCCAGACCGAGCGACGACGGCCCTGCTACTTCGTCCGGGGATGTAGACGAGGTTTCTGCCTGTTCCGAGCCGGGATATCGCATTGTAGTATAAGTTCGGGACGAAGAGGGATCGATTAGAGGTGTGCTACTGGTGGAACTCGGGCTCCCGATACGCTGGCGCTTGCGAGCGCGGGAAGGCTCGGGCTCTGGGTCGAGCAGGAGGAATGGGTTAGTCAGTATATTACCCAAGCAGCTGGTGCACACGGTACCGGAGAGAGCGGGATCTGAAGCAGGGGAGGTGCTAGAATAGTCGAGCTCTGACCTGGGGCGGGTTGCAGGAATGAGAGATGCCACAGCGGGAGAAGGCTCCCGCGTAGGACGGTGACCAGGAGAATCAATGGCTGGAGATGAAAGACACGCTAGATGGTAGAGGTAGAAAGACAAAGAAAGCCGAGAACGACAACTACATAATCCAGTAACAACAATTCCGCCTCGTGCACTAACCCTGCACAATATTCGCCAAGTCACTTTATTGTAGCCGACTATACAACAGGGTGGTCAATACAGGTGGTATGTACGCTGGAGCTGCTATAGGTGGAGTCTGCAACAAATCATCATCACGGCCCCTCGGTCCGCACGCATCACTGCCTCGCCCAGTAACGGGCGTGTTGTGCGCGAAATCCATGCAGGCAAAGCGAGGAGTTGGACGAGACGAGCTTGTTGGCAAAATAAACATGGCCCGAAAACTTTGTGATCAGGATTTTGGAATCAGTCAAATCGAGACAGGCCCATAAGTCGAGGGCGACGCATCGAGGAACTATAATTTGTGGGCACCATCATTCAGGAATAATCGAGAAGGTATCAAGAACCGGCTGTCAATGGAAATTCGGGAGAGAAACGAAAGTCCTGGCGATCTGGTGCGAGTCGTGCGACACCGATGACCCGGAGTGAAACAAGAATACTTGCAAAGACAGTCAGGAGGCACGAGTATATATTATTTATGGTCTCCGTGGATGAATTCAACAGAAGCAAGACGATGGAGCTCGGTCAAGAATCCGACATAGATGGTTGCAGGGCACTCAGTGCCGATCATCCGCAGTCTGGCAAGAGGTCAGCCCCGACATTCGGGGTCGAGCAGCTTGAGGAGATAACAATCGCGTCTTCGAGAAGAGCACTTTTCGCCCACGAGCGTAGTGGCCATTGCGAGCTGCTGATGTCGAGATGATGGAAAGAACGAACAAGCAACGAGTCGTGGCTGTGCACGCCTTACGTTGCCTGCTACTCGCTCTGATCTGTCCATTTTAAGTTTCTCGTTTGGCTGGTTACCAGGTTAGGCGCAAATCTGCACCGGAAGAACAAAATTTCTGATAGAAATGGAACAGCCTAGCCATCGGAGACTCGGAAATGGCCTCAATTGGACGATTGGTCTTCTCGTTCATTTTCAACTCGAAGTGCGAGCGAGTGACCACCGACGCCGCCGCAGCATCTGCTCGTCGACAATACTTACTGGATGAACTTATTGGGCGGCATGCTATGATGGGACGTTACATTGGCGTTAGACTGGCGACATTTGGCACCATCAGATTCAAGCCGGTCTTGGACTGTTCGACGACTGGAAGTAGATATTCTGTGAAGGGCGAACATATCTCACTATGGCGGCGAGTTTCACTTTCCAAGAGCTTCGCGGACTCGATAGTCGATGCCGGCGAACCGCATGGCCTGTTACAGCGATGCCTACTTCTAATTCATCCCGCCTACACTCACTTCATCCTTATTGCCAAACCCCCTGGGGCCTGGTCGTCCTCCATAATGTCGCCGATAGCAGAAAAGAAAAATTCCACAGCTCGTCTACTCTACACCCAAGCATCTCTTTCGACTCGCCGGAGAGTCGCGCGCAGTGGCGTCCAAGCCAAAGTATTTTTCCAAACCTGAACTCGCCACTGACGCCGTGGAGATCCGAAGTCATCGATATCGGTAAGGTGGCACTCATCATGCCCGAGTCTTACCCGGGCACCGGACTTGAACGGGCGACATATATATAATGATAACCTCTTCACTTTCTTTCGCAATAAAACTATGTTTCATTCTCTGACCCTGTTGGATATCTTCTTCTTAATATCGGGTGTGTTCGTTGTGAAGCGCCTGCTCCGCTCTCGAGGCGCGCTCTTCCCCCCCGGACCGCGCCCCTGGCTCGGATTCCTCGCCCTTCCATCTGGAACCGACAAAGAGTGGGTCACATACGGCAAGTGGGCGGAGAAGTGGGGAGACATTACGTCGGTCACGGCGTTCGGCCAGACCGTGGTCGTGGTCAACTCTCTGAAGACTGCAGTGGAAATTCTGGACAAGAAATCCGCAAACTACTCCGACAGACCTGTGTTTCAAATGTGCGGGGAGCTAGTTCGTATTCTGTGCATTTTGTGGGCTACGCCCTGGGGGTTTTACACCTCACATTAGGTTGGCTGGACTTTGGGCTCGGCCCTCCTTTCTGCTCGAACGCCTCAGTTCAGATGGACGCGCAAGAATTTCCATCAGCTCATCGGCAGCCAAGCCAGCGTGAAGAAATTCCACCCAATCGAGATTGAAGAGTGCCGCAAGCTGATGCAGCGCCTCCTGCAATCTCCGGAGCAATTCCGATCGCACATTCACTTGTAAGTAATTTATCTCCTAGTACTGCTGGTATCAGTATTCGGCGCCCGCTAAATTTTGCAGAACCTCCGGCGCGATTGCTCTCCGCATCACGTATGGGTACACGGTCCAAGACGAAAACGATTCGATGATAGATCTAATCAACAAGGTAATGGAAGAGTTTTCTGAGGCGATCACCCCTGGCGCCTTCCTGGTCGATCTGCTCCCTATATGCGAGTGCCCCACCGAAATAGTACTAGGTCTTACTGACACGAATCACTTGCACAGTAAAATACGTACCAAGCTGGGTACCTGGTGCCGGTTTTCAACGCAAAGCAAAAATATGGTCGGATCACAGGTCTCTAGCGGTCGACAAACCGTTCAAGCTCGTCCAAGAAGAACTAGTTCGTCTTGTTTTTACTCGGCTTTCTCGAGTTCATTATAATCCTGCAATCTCTAACCTCGACACAAGGCGCGGGGTTCCGCGCAAGACTCATTCGTCTCGATTTTACTGAGCGAAAACCTTTCCCCAGACGAGGTCACGTACCTCAAGTGGGCAGCCAATAGCGCCTACGGCGGCGCTGCGGACACAGTCAGTTAATTATCTCATCACTACCATTAAAAAGTTGGGTCATCGGGAGACAGACCGCATGTGCCATGAGAACGTTTTTCTTGCAAATGGCTTTGCACCCAGACATCCAAGCCAAGGCACGAGCGGAACTCGATGCAGTGGTCGGAAATCATCGCCTGCCGGGATACGAAGATCGGGAGCGTCTGCCTTATATCGACGCGATTGCCAAAGAGGTACTTGTGCTCAAATTATTGTCTCATCGTGCGAAAACATCTTGGCATTCTTCTGCTAGGTTTTCCGCTTCCATCCCGTCGGTCCAATGGGCAAGTGTCGTCTTCGCGCTTTCATGCCTTTTTCCAGCTCACAAAGCATAGGTCTGCCCCACATTGCAACCGAGGACGATGTTCACAATGGCTATTTGATTCCGAAAGGTTGGTCGGACCGAATTTCTAGTCATATCTTTTAAATAAGTGATTTTCAACTCTCCTTCGATCGCAGGCTCGATAGTCCTCGCGAACATATGGTAATTCCCGAGCTCTCATCCGCGAAAGTTGATCCGTAACACACGACTCGCAGGAACATGGTTCACAACCCGGACGTTTATGCCAACCCAATGCTATTCGACCCATCGCGATTCATCGCCTCCGATGGACACGTCCCCGAACCTGATCCACGAGATATTATATTTGGATTCGGACGTCGGTGGGTTTTCTACTTCCTTTTCTGCATGACAAGATGAGCCTAAGTTCTTCCATATCAGTGTCTGCCCAGGTGCGCATCACACCGCTCGATATTTGTCTTGTTTTCCCCTGCTCACCCACCGCGCGAACACAGGTAAACTCGTCGCGGATGCGTCCATGTTCATCGTGTGCGCCATGACCCTGGCGACTTTCACGATAGCCCCCGCTGTCAAACCCGACGGAGAGGTAATCGAGCTCGTGGAGGACTACGACGCGGGCAGCATCAGGTGAAAACGGAATCGCGTGAAAAATCCCGAATCCATTGCTGACGAAATTTAGTGGACCTGCGCCGTTCGCGTGCTCTATAAAGCCTCGATCTGGAGATGCGGCGGCACTGATTTCGTAATACTTCCCTTTTGGGGATATTGGACGAGGGATGTTTGGCCTTGTTATTAGAATTGATGGGCCCCTAACTGAGGAAAAAACGAGTCAAGTACTTGGATGCTGGCGCAATTTGGTCGCATCCATGAACTCCCATTTGTGCAAAACCCGCTCAGTCGCCGACCGAAAATATCAACACAGTAATTTGAGGAATCAGAAATTGGACTGGAGAAGGAAAATATCGTTCAACGCTTTCAGCGCGAGGAATTCGAAAATCCAAACTGCGCACGAATAGAATATTCTATTGAAAAATCTGCGGCTTAAAGTGGGATCAGTAATTGCCAGATAAAGGTAGAAAGCGGCAACGCACCTATGGACGAGTAAACGCGGTAGACACCAGCCCGCGTACTCTCAACTCCCATGCAACGAGATTCACGCGTTGTGTCACTTCTATTCGAACAGTATGGTTGGAGGTATGCAAAATGCTATGCAAGTACGCGAAAATAAGCGCGTCGAGAGGAGTCGCGTCGCTGCGAGGAGCGTTAATTCATTATGAGCGAAATTGGACGTGCAGAGAGCATACGCTGATCCGAGAAACCATTTATCCGTCCCGAGACGATCTGCGATAGCGGATATGGCTTCGCGGTACTTGGATTCGATGTGTTTGGGGTCGACACGCGTGCCGTATGGCTTGATTAAGGTGGTCAGGCCGGAGAGCGGCGGCAGGGGAGGCACGGCAATGGCTTCCAGCGGGCGGAATGGTGCTTGGGAGAACATGACCAGGGACATCAGGTAAGAAGGCGAAGGCTGGGCAATGAGCTGCAGCGGGTTGAGAATGAGCAAAAGGGAGCAGCGACAGCTCGCACCAGCGCAGCATGCACGTCACCCTCGAGAAGTGAGACCCACGCCCTGCTTTCGTCCAGCGCGGTCTGGTCCTTGTAGCCCTCTAATGGACGCTCGGGTTCGTCTAGAGTCTCGTCCACCCATGTTGGAATGAGCTTTGCGGGAAGCAGCTGACCATTGGCAAGGTGGAGATTTGGGAGACGGCCACCCATTGCACCCTCCGGTGATATATCACAGCGAATTGCTACTTTCGCCAGACCGCGAAGGGCGAGATACGCCTGCCATTTGAGACATTCCACGTCGGTGCTCAGGGATGAGGAATCAGAGGGCGGAGGTTGGATCCAAAGAGTCGGACCATCTGGATGCTTTCCTGAGCGCGATGGTATTGGAGGAAAGGTGTGGAGAGGAAAGTAGGAGAAAACATGAGCGATTGCAGGAGGAATTTCCATGATATTTGTCGCGGACCACGAAGGGCTCCGAAGCAAACATATGCCGTCTCATTAGCACTTGAAGTTGGCTGGCAATTTTTGGGTTTGCGGATTCCATGTCAGACCACTCCTCGTCGAATCTGTCTAGGCCTGCTTCTCCCGTATCCCCCATCCCTCCCACCGCAAGACCATATAGATTCAACTGGGATCCCGCCCAGAGAGGCCCAGAAAGTGTCTCCGGCACCACCGAGGGACGGGATTACTTTGCTGGCCCTTCGCGTCTTAATCTATTCAACTCCTCCTCTGCAACCCTTGCTTCTGCGGCCCTACCTCCGCAGTGGAGCAGCTCGACCCATGGCTTCCACGGTACGTGTCAACCCTCCACGCTCGCTCAACTATCTCACACCGCCCAGCAATTTCGACTGTGCTAAATAACCCGCACAAGCGACAAGCACCCCCGAAAGCGCACTCCTCATTACCAGCCGTAGCCCCCGCAGACCTCCCCCGCGTTCGCCGGAAAGATTTCGACTCGTACTTGCGTGCCATCACTCCGGAATGGGAGCGTCTGGAGCACAGCAACCAAGTCAATCGCGACGTAGAAATGCAGCTGGAAGGCACATCTACGCCCCGCGCCGTGTCCGGGAGCACCCCGTTTGTCCAAACCCCCGGTAGGCCACTGCCGCCGCTGGACGTGGTCCCTTCAGTATTCTTCCAGTCCACTTTCAATCTTGGGGACCCACGGACTTTCAACGCAGTCACTGAACAAGATTCGCCCGGGCACGACCCCACCGCCGATCCCACCGCGCTCTCATATTCGTTACCGCTCCTGGAGAAATTCTCGCATTACGCAGACACGGTTGAACAGCACCTTGTCCGCGAGATCTCTCTCCGCTCCGCCTCGTTCTTCGCGGCACTAACAAATCTGCACGAGCTGCAGAGCGAATCTGAAGAATGCTTGGAACGAATATCCCAGCTCCGCACACTTTTGAAAGATGTGGACGACAAGGGCGCGAAGAAGGGGTTGGAGGTCGTGCGGAAGGCAAGCCGGATGCGGAATATCGGCAAAGTGCGCGAGGGAGTCAAGTTTGTGGGTGGGATGGTGGAAATGACGGGTGTCGCGAAAGGGCTGGTTGCTGCTGGGCAGTGGGACCAGGCCTTGGGCGTCTTGGAGGAGATGGAGCGGCTGTGGGACGCTCCGCCGGACTCGGAACCTCCCCCACCCACGCCCACTTTGGCCAAGTTTTTCCCCCATGCGAAGGGGTACTCCAACGCCATTGTGCCCGGGAGATTATCCTCGCTTCCTCCAACGCCAGAAGAACGTCCCCCTCATGAACTCGAATTACCTCCACTAATATCATTGTCCTCGCTCAGCGCGTTTTCAGCGCTTCCGACGCACCTGCGTAATTTAACGCTGGAAATCACCTCTTCCCTGTCGGCCGAACTCGTCTCTGTTCTCCGCGTCGACCTGATGGAACGCATAACCGGCGGCACACCCAGTCCATCTAAGCGGAATGACAATGACAGTCTGAAGGATCGCCTACGGCCGCTACTTCGTGGCCTGACAAGAACCAAGGGTGTGCGGGAGGCAACCCTGTCCTGGCGAGAAGTCGTATTGGACGAAATCCGCGGGGTGATTCGACGGGTAGGATGTCGTCCTCGGCGTTCATTGCTCTGTTAACATCTTGCCTATAGCATATTCCTGCATTCGACATCACAGATGAGGAGTCTCGGCCTGCTGCACCCAGTAATGGCGGGGAAGCCACACCAAGGTAATTTCGTTGTCTACCCGCAGTTATGCCTTCTCAGCTGCCATTAGACCTGGACTTGCTAACCACCTGCGAAATATGGCCCATTCAGAATTCCTAGAGCTCATACAAAATATTTATAAGAGTTATTTGAATGCTGTCCAAGGTCTGCATTCGCAAGGCGTTGCTTTCTTAGAGGTTCTCGAGTCAACAAGGTGCGCGGTTTGGCTGGCCCGAAGCGTTTTACTCAACGACATTTTAGCTCGAAGACCCCGGTTAATACTACGGCCCTCCAAGATGAACTTGCCGACATCCTCAGCTCTGCCGCAGAGCTTTCGAACACCCAAGCGGCTAAATTAGTCATCCTGCGCGCAGAACAGCATGCTGTGCTGAACTTATCTGAGTTTTTTACGTTCTTCAACGATTCATGGTCTTTCGTGGTCAAATGCGAGGTCATTTGCCGGAAGATGATCGTTGGGCTGCGAGGCGTGGTCATCAGCCAGGTCAGTAATTCCACGACATTATGCCGAATTCATTCGCCTAAGTAATTATCAGTCAAAAACCTTCCTGCAAACTTTCCACCAGGCGCGCTTGACACAATCCGCGAGTCTGGTCGAGAATGAGCAATGGGAGCAAATAGACGCGACACCTGCCATCCAGCATGTCGCCGACGTACTCGTGGATTCTGCCGTCCGCGACGTGCCTGAGCTCCTGGTAGCTAACGATGCCTCCGCTGCGGTCCCCGCGTCTTCCTCCTCGTCGGGCTCAATCCCATCTATCTCCTCACTCCCATCTCTTCCCTCCAGCCTGAGCACCGCCTCCTCCGCCGACACTATAAATGGCATTCCAGCATCGCCTTCTGCCCCTGCTGTAAAGCGCACCAATGGCATGTCTGCGGCCAAGGCCAAGATTCGGCTACGCATCGAGGAGCGCACATTCTCGGCCGTGTCCGCGACGTCTGAGGTGCTTTCGCTGTTACTAGACTACCTGCGGGTGATCGTGAACCTTTCGATGCTCACGACGGACACCATGAGTCGTGCGATCGAGTTCCTAAAAGCGTTCAATTCGCGGACATGTCAGGTCGTTCTTGGTGCGGGTGCGATGCGCTCCGCGGGACTAAAAAACATCACTGCGAAGCATCTCGGTGCGGATCGGGCGTTCCTTGCATGATGCATGCGGCTCACTGACTGACTCCACGCCAGCACTGGCATCGCAATCGCTCTCCATTACAATTGCGCTCATTCCCTACGTGCGGGAGACGTTCCGCCGGCATCTTAGCCAGAAGCAAGCAGTCATGCTCGTGGAATTTGACAAGCTCAAACGGGTGCGCATCGCACATTCCCTTCCATTCTCATTTATCACCCACCCTTCTTTTCTCTCGTCCAACTAACGCGTGCGTGACGGCAGGACTACCAAGAGCACCAGAACGAGATTCACGCGAAGCTCATTGCGATTATGGGCGACAGGCTGAGCGCACATATCCGGACGTTCCAGGTGCGTAGGCTGCGTGTGGAGTCGATATTGATCTTTTTGCTTACCTCATCATTAAAATAGACTGTCGACTGGACCGCGCCGCGGGAGGGTGTCAACGCATACATGACGGTGTTGGTGAAGGAGACGGTTACACTGCACAAGGTGCTGTCGCGCCACCTTTCAGTGGCGGTTGTCGAGGTGAGGGATTTGGCGTGCGCGATTTACGCTGAAAAACTTTGTGTGCTGACTGATTGGCTCGAAATTGTGCTTCAGGATGTGATGACGCAGGTCTTCGCCGCGATTAACCACCGCCTTTCGGAAGAGTACGCGAAGATGGTCCTGCCTAGCGAAGAGGCACGCAAGGGGTGCGATTGCGTTTCTTTTTTTGGGATGTGACAGAATGTCTTATTCGTTCGTTCAGGCTGCTTGCGGACGCTCGATTTTTGCATCAGAAGCTTTCTGAGCTCAAGAATGTCCGGGCGCCGAGTGGGATGCTCGAGGTTGTCATCGCAGAACTGCGCGTCCCGGGAGCCGTCTCGCCGTCCCCGAGCGTCACCAGCTTCAACAATACAAGATCGACCGCGAACGCAACCGCCAATGCGAATGGGAATGCGAATGCAAGCGCCAGCGCGAACCCGCGGCTTCTTGCGAACAGGCTCCGGTGGAATTCGCTCGCAGCAAATGCAAATGCGAACGGCAACGGAAACGCCAATCCTAGTCCAAACCCGAGCCCAAGCCCGAGTGTCAATGGCAGCGGGCCTTCGAGGAGTAATTCAGTGGCAGCCCCCATCACGAGCCCTACACCAAGTGTAAATGGCACAAAGTCCCCACAGCCGCCGCCACTGCTGACCGCAGACTCGGGGCCTGCGGCGGGCTTCCGACAAGTAGACCCAGGAAGCCCGCGGCCGGAAAGCCCGCGACCGGAGAGCCCACTGCCTGCGTTACCACCGGAGGCTTTTGTGCCGATTGAGGACCCACTCGGCGCCACCACACCTACTCGGGCGGCCCATGCGACGCCCAGCACACCAGCGCCCGCGCTTATCCCTACGCCGGCGCCTCCCGCACCCGATTCTACTTCCCCGCCTCTGCCCTCGGTACCCGAAAACCCTGTGCCCTCTGAAGCGCCCACAGTGCCTGTCCCTACTGCTCCGACTGATGCATCGGAACATTCCAATACAGCGGACAATGGGATCGACCCTACGCCCTCTGCCGCGCCTGACATGCCTGCGCCCACAGAGTCTACAGCTACGGCTGATGCGACCGAACCCCATTCGCAAACCCAGGATGACTCCAATCCTAATCCGGAGGACAATGGGATCGCACGCCCCGATCGCAATCTTACTGACTCGCCGGAGCCTGCGGTGTGATATATTTCCATCTGGTAGTATGTAGGGCGCGACAACAGCATCAGGATCGTCCGCGTCGGGCAGAAGGGCTGATATGCGATGCTCAGTGCTTGCTTTGAAGAATGGAGGCGCGTATAGACACATATAATTAATTCTTATGGGAGTGTCGAGCTGGAGGGGATGCGAAGAACTGCTGCGTTTCCGATCCAGGGTGGGCAAAGACCTCTGGCCAATCCGCGAGAATTCATCTATCGTCCCTTGCGGGAGAAGAACGCGGACATTTCCTTACCCCACTTGAGCAATTCTGGGGAATGAAGCATGGCTTCTTTTTGCCATTCTTCAACGCGGATTTTCCGCCTTCGGACAGCATCCCTTGAAATCTAAATTTTGTCAAGGGAAAAAATATGATTTGCTCCCGGTTCGCGTCGCCGCGGCGAAGGCACAAGCCCATGGATGGGGTCGCTTCCATTCCTCGCTTACTGCGCGCTTTTTTCTGTCCTTTTCCACTGACATATGCATACGCCGGGCACCGCCACTTTCCCGCGTCGAGTCAACCGCTCAAAAGACGTAGATCACAGTTCTCACGCAACAATGGTTTGATCGAAAAAAAAAGTTTGTGCAATGTTGAGCTTGATGCAGATCTGTATGATCTGCCAGGTCGGCGGTGTGGACCGCCGCCGATGCGCCTCCGTCGCGCCCCCTTCCTTCGATTCAATGGTCCTTGGGTTTCGTTTTGCTTCGTCTCAGACTCGGACCCGACGCGTCGTTCACGGTCCATGTGCGTCGGCCGCCCATCGGCTCGGCTCCCGAATCCGAACGACCCCCTCGGCTTACCGATGCGGTCCTCTTCTTTCACTGGCCTGGTCCCAAACGTTCGTGATCTATAACCAGAATGTTCCACAGCATCTGAACTATTTTCGGCCATCTTAGGCACCTCTAGGCTTTCAGTGCCTCGAATTCTCACCAGCCCCAATAATTCTCACCAGCGCCAGCTTTGCGTATCCCAAATCCCTTGTGCGCCCCCTTACTTATTTCCTCCGTTTTCTTTTACTCTCTGGTGTCGTTCTTTTTTCTCAGTATCACGAAATGTTACTCCTAAGCCTATTCTTAAATTTCCAGGCCTGCGGTCGACCCCACATCTAACACTGATGATATGAACCTAATGCCGCAGGCTGAAGCTAGCGGCGCCCGATTGGGACACGCTCCTTCTTTGGCCGGATTTAGCATTCAAGTTCGGAATTCGGCTCGCTGTGTCTGCGGCGCCGTTTGCGCGCGTCTACTCTTCTGTCCTCGGTCGCGAAAGTGGTTGCTCGCTGCCGACTCTATTTATAATAATCTGTTCGGTGCCACCTTCGTTTCGATTTTTGTTCGCGGTTCAGCCCGAACTGGGGCGGGGGGATTCCATTTTGTTCCTCGGTGCCGCTCTCCTTGCTCCACCTTCGTTTATTTTCCTCTGGATTTCCACTCAGGGTGCGCTCTACGCCCGACCAAGCCGAGGCTGAGGAGTGGTGCGCGTTCTTCACGTTAATTAATGCAATGAACCCTCCCGGTACGTGGGTATTGCGCCACAGTCAGAGTTGCTGTTGCGGTGCGTGAAATGAGGTGAAGGAATCACTTTCTGTGCTATATTAATCGTTAATAGCGCAGCCCCTGTCCTTTGTGCATTGTCATGTCCTTTCAATCGTCCTTCCGCGGATGTGATGCGACGTGCGATGTATGATTCCTCTCCATTCCCCGGCACGCCGTAGCGCTGGGGCGATCGTGCTTCTGACAGCATGGGAAGGATGGCTGGCAGGATCTTCGCGATTCAGACAGACAGTGCATATGCGTATCAGTGATATAAAGATTTTTTCATGACAACTTCCTTTTGCTGGTTCTTCTGAACTGACGGACGGACTCCTGTTTCTTGAATACCGACAGCCAAAACGGGGTGGGATGCGCCGGACAGACAGGCATATCAGAGTTCCTGTTTCGGACCAACGCGTTGAGGAACACGATCAAATTCTGCGGGCGACATGGGGGGGAGGGGGGGTCGTTTTTCATTGGTGCGAGCTTATCAGCATTGGGGGGTATTTTTTCTTCGCAACATCTGGGCGTGTCATTTTTGGACACACTCGGAAGCTAGCTAACGAGGACTCGAGCGGGTCCAGATCCTCTGAAACTGCTAGCTACTAGCCGGCCAAGCCAGATAGACTCGCATTTTCCCTTTCCGTCCCTCCCACCCCCGAGCATAACGTTCGCGAGTCTAGGTCCCCGCCCGAATCTGCTGGCATTTATTATATTGTCAGATAGACTCACATTCCGGCCGTCTCAGGCCGCACAGTCCAGACTTTACCTATTGTGCTTTTGTTTTATTTTATCTGTGGCCACGCCGTGAACTCGAGGTGATTCACGGCATAATTAAATAAATGGACATTTCGGCGCGGCGGTGGCGTGTTTGAATGTTTTACTTTGTAAATCTTCCTAGTCAGGCCGTCCACAGCCTGGCGCGTGGGATAAAGATGGCGACGACCTCTTCATCAGATGCGACGCCGCCCGCGCATTGTGATATGTTGAATCTTTTCGATGAGCCCGTTAGTGGCGCTATGGTCAACTACTAAGGATCGTTTGAATTCGCTGTATTCGTTTCCAATTTTGATCGGCGTTAGGCCAGGAAATAAATACAGAGGATCCAGCCGGAAGGTCGGGGACCGCGAGAATAAGACGCGCCGGAAGGGGAGGGGGCGGCGTGGCCCCTCAAAATAAACAAAAAAACGCCAAGAAACACGCGAAAGACGCGTCGGAATTGCGCAAAAAAGGGGAGCACGTGAACATCTTTCGTTGTGCGTGGCCGTAAGTTCAGTTGTTTGTTTTGCAGTTGCTGGTTGCTATACCCCAGAGCCTCATGCCCAGCGCGTGTTTACGGGAATAAAATCAAATTGTCGGCCGGGTAGTTCCAGGGTTGTACATACTCGACGGCGCCGCGGTGGCGTATGCAAGGACTTGTTAATAAAATAATAGGGTCGAAGAAGAGCATGTCGTTGAACTTGAACAGATGATTAACAATTAATAAGGGAACGTATCGCAAAGAACGGACGGACAAATACCGATTTTACGAACATGGGTCCAAGTTAAATCATGTTAACTTCACCCCCCAAAAAGAATAAGGAGCTCGGGATCCCCAAGGGAAAGAGCGGGATTTCACAATGCGCAGCAGGGAAAACGTGGCCTTAGGCGCCAAGCGCAAAAACCACGAAAGGAATAAAAATATTTAATAAACGCACGTCGGGGTCGGTAATCGCACTTGAAGTTGAATCCAAAAAAGACTGGTGCATGGAGTCGTGCGACCTCAGGACGCGCCCCTAGGCATGTAATTTTTTCTGTTGCCGCCCGACATGCCGCGTCCTGAATTTACTTCTAATCATCACTTACTAGCATTAGTATTCCTCTCGTTTTGTTGAAGTTCACTAACGCCTACATGCGCGCGTCCGAACCTGAACTGTGAGCTCGCGAATCTGGACTCTCTCTGATGCGGGGGCACGCACCTCCTCCTCGCACATCTATACATATATACACCTAAGCGGTTGAACCCAAGCTAAGCGCACCTTAAATCCCGTTCTTCCCTTGGGGATTCAATTTGGTTGACGTTGTCATGTCGACCTTTGTTGGTCTCACCATCCCTCCGCTGCGTTGCTAGTCGCGCCTGCGTAAGAATTATTTTGTCCGTCCGACGCGACCTCCGACCCCGAGTCCCCTTTGTTTAAGAATCGTTATGCAATGCACAGAACTAATCCTGTGTTCAACACTTTCACGCACCGTATATTGTTAATTCCAGCTGGATCGCGACGCACCCTCGTTGTTGAACAAGGTATTTCACCAGCGTGTACGTTGATCATGACGTATGTATCTCAGCCTGTATTTGTGCCCTCAAAGATTGTCTGTCAATAATTTTGATTCGTTACTTACCTCAGTGGCCGCTCGGAGTATACTTTAGACCCAGATGATCAATAGGCGCCCCTGGGCACCCACAACTCTCGCCGACCCGACCGCCGCACACGAGCATGCGTTGTACTTACGCCGGTAGCTAGCTCGGCCCAGCCCAACGTACGTAGAGATCCACTTCCGCGGACGAGCATGCGGTTGTTGTTTGTGACACCATCGGAGGAGGAGGATCGATAGAGGGGTGATCATGTCCGCGGGCGTTCGGGCGACGAAAATCAAAAGACTCGACCGAAGGCGCAGAGAACCTAAAAAACATCCATCGCGAACCCGAGTCAGCATGGAAATCCGCGGGGGTAGGGAGGGGACAGTTGTCGCAGCGCTCCGTGCGAAGTTGAAAAAAACATATCAATGAATATCGATATCACTTGTGACTTTAGATCATTCCGGAGCGTAGTGCGCAGTGTGGAGAGAACGAAAAAATTGACTTGCCGAGACGGAGTCATGATGCGCATGGGATGAACGTCCGCGGACGTGAAAAAAAGTCTGTAGGCATATGAATCAAGTCCAAGCGCGCAGCACAGAATGAGGGAAAATTGAACAATAAACCGCACCGAGTTCTGATGGCGCGCCGGGGGCGTTCGGCGCGTATTTATGAAATCCAAGGTCGAGATACATAGAGAGGCAATACATCAGTCCAGCACATGAATCCAGACCAGACGTACGACACCATGAAAAGAAAAAAATTCAACGAATCACCGAGTTCTGATGCGCATGGCCGTGCCGCCATCGATATCCCGCCTAGGCAGCTCGTGGAGAGGCCTGGAATTAACAGAACATACTAATCGACGTCGTGGTGCATGTGGTTCGAAAAACATATCACTGTCAAAGCAGCGGCTGGCTTTCATCTTCTCTCGCCTTCTCAGACATGAAATTAGCGAGACCTCCGCGGTTGTTTGCCGTTCGGCCGGCCAGCCGCGACAATCAGCAGCATCAGCGTGCAGCGAAGCGAGTCGAGGCCGTGACAGGTGAAAGAACATGCCATCCTAGCCGAGAGGCGAGACTTTTAGGTTTTCTTTTCTGTGTGCGGGTGCGGTTACATATTATTGTTCTCTTTGTCTTCGAGTCGGCCTCTTGTTCAAGATTTGTTTGGGTATCACCGTCGTCGATCCCGAGGAAGGGGGCAATGTTTTGATCGTTGTCACGGTTGTCGTACTTGCTTGTTGTTCTCAGCCCGAGTTGTTGACCTCTTTTTTTTTTTTTTTTTTTTTTTTTTTTTTTTTTGGGATGTGTATGTAGAATAAGATCAATGCGTATCCTGCTCGGCGCATTCATAATGCTATGGCTTTATACAAACTCGGGCGCGGGTGCGGTACTCACCTCCCACTCCATATGTGAATCAACATGCTCGAAGAGGGAATTTCGTCGCGGTGGGAGGGATTCGCGTTGATGAGAGTCAAAGCGGAAGTAAACTGCAACGCACATAATTGACACGTACAATACCGAAGGAACGAATGTCTCGTAGGAGAGGAAGTACGACGACGCATGCACGCAGGCATGCCAATCCGCGACAAGAAGCATTCAATGGTGATAGTGGTACCACAAAGAAGTGGATCTCCGAGACAAAAAGAAGAAATTTGAACGTCCGCCGCGATGCTTGTGGGAAGGGAAGCCTCGGAGTAGAGATTCATCACCGACCTGCGGTAAGTTCCCCAGTAATCTCGACGTCGTGAATGAAAGAACCTGTCCAAGTACTGGGCCTTTCCGTTCCTTTTTGGCACAGTGCCGTCACAGCTCGGGAAACAAAAAGGGAAAATGAAATCGCGTCGCGTCGCGTCAGACGCGGTGGACCACTTTTGTAAATTTCTCCGCTCTTGTTTTGATTCTTGTTCTGTATGAGGCACGGAGTAGATTCTAGATACCACGATGAAAAAGAATTGAACCTTCCTTTCCCTTGCAAATGTTTCAGCGAACGTGACGAGAATCGCGGATTCATTCGCAACCGCGGCGGGAAAGCGCGTGGACGTCGGGCAACATAGTACGGAAGGGAAGCCGGAGGGTTTAGTACTGATCAAAGGAGAGCGGGGGTAACGCACAGAAATAAATCGTGCGTACAATACCGGGAGCGCACAAGATTATTAGCAACGCCAACGCCAACGCCAAGGAATGTCTCGGAGAATAGGAAGCAGAGATGCCAATCCTCGGTGATTCGCTGTCGTCGCGAGAACTTGAAGAAGGATTGGCATCCGAGTCGAACAGAACAGAAATAAATTAATACAGTAAATCCCAGAACAATGAAAAGAGTCCGCAGTGCTTGTGGGATGGAGGGATATACGCCTCATCACCGACTTGAGGGAAGTTCACACATATTAATCGACGCCGCTAATTCGCATCGCACGCGCAGTGACCGGTGAAAGAGCCTGCTGCGCCTTTGTATTTTAGGTTTAGGTTTAGGTTTTTTTTTACAAAAAAAAAAGCTGTCCAGGTTCGCATCGTGTCCTGTGCCAGAAAAAACGAACGGAAATGAACTCATGTCGCATCGGGTGCTGCGAAACTCTACATACTCGTATAAATTTGTCGTTGCCCTCCACGTCTTTGGGTCGTGTTCCGCCCGAGTCGACGGCTTGAATTTTCGAAACGGTGTCCTGTGCCAGAAAAAAACAAACCGAAATGACCTCGCGTCGGGTGCTGCGAACCTCTACATACTCGTATGAATTTGTCGTTCGTTGTCCTCCACGTCTTTGCGTCGTGTTCCGCCCGAGTCGACGGGTTGAATTTTTCGAAACGGTGTCCTGTGCCAAAAAAACAAACAGATATGAACCCGCGTCGCGTCGGGTGCTGTGAACTAGATACTTGTACTTGTGAATTTGTCCTTGTCCTCTAAGCCTTTGCGGCGTGTTCCGTCCGGATGGACGTTTTGAATTTTTCGAATCGGCGAGCGTGGATGCAATGAAAACAAAACACCTAAAAGTAGACTCGCGGATCTACTAGAGCAGCAAGCAAATCACAGCGTCAGCGGGGAAGAGCGTTTGGCGTCGGGTAACGTTTTTATTGTCCCTTTGTTGTGCTCTTGCGCTCTTGTGCTCTTGTTGGAACTTCTCCTATGTGAAAAGGCATTTCAGGGTCAGCGCGGAGGTATGCGAACGCGTCTCAGGAGTAAGTGTATTTTCAAGCGCCATATGCGTAACCTCAACAAGGCCCGTACGCGACCTTTGTTATTTTTTTGCCGACCCGCGTAGCGCGTAGATGTAGTTGGGCGAAATCACTGACGACTGGATGATGTCGCGCGCGTTTGCTGCCGGCGGGATGTATGCCGCATATGATGGATCCACGGCGGAAGTAACTATAGAGGATTTGTTGTAGGATCCGACTTGTCGTGGGATCCGAGGTGGGTGAATGGCGCGTAAATACCACTATTACTGGTGCGGATTGCGTGCGTACGGATTTTTATCGCGGGTCCTGTTGTGAATCCAGCGCCTGACTCTACCACCACAATGTGCCTCCCGCAAGTCTGCCGTCCGCAAACAAAAGAAGTCGAAGAGACAGGGGCCATGACGACCGAGGACGCGTCAATAAAAGTACGAGACACGATCGGCGGTCTCATTTGCGCACGCGTCGAGGTCACGCGGGCACGTGCGTCATCGTTTACGTCCTTTGTCCAAATCCCCAAAATTGTAGCGCGTATGTCGGGGAGGCGGGGTTTCGAGGGGCTTTTAATTTTTTTTGAAACGGACGGTGGACAAATGTGGACATTGACGGCGGTCGCTAGGACGGCGGGCGGCGGTGGACGGTGTGGTGGTGTGTGACGAGCACGTTCTTTACGGACGTCCGAATGCGAGGACCCCCTCGATCTGGATCTGAGATCTGATTTGTGATTGTGATAGGGTTCTCATGCACTATATAACGTAGAGTCATCTTTGGCAAGATTTCTCTCAACTGACGCCCAAATGTTTGTGAACCACTGCCTCTCCTGCGGAAAAGAGCTCGACGACGAGTGCGTCGTTTCTATCGTCTGTGTGGACTCCAATTGACCTCTGCTGCAGACGCGCATACTGCAATGAAGAATGCCAAAGCGGCGATCTTACGTCGCTGAGCTCGGACAGCAGCGAGCTCAGCGCCTTCTCGTCCCCCAGCATGCAATACTCCAATGGCCTCGACCTTCCGCCCTCACTCGTCCCATCTGCCCTTGGCCGCGCCCTCCGCGCCTACACCGCACATGACCGCTACTCCGCTTCCTCGTCCTCGGCATCCTCCACCTCGTGGTCTCTTCTCACCGACGACGACGACTCTGAGTTCGACGGCGACAACACCCATGATTCTCTCCTCCGGCGCCCAAATGCTCTGTCATATGCCCGCAGGCCCTCCGGCACCAACAACCCCCATCCACGACGTCACTGCCGCACCGCGTCGTCCTCCTCTAGTCTCGTCTGCGCCCTCCCCCAGAGCGCCCCCGGCGACGCACCCTCCTTCCGCCACTTCCTCGACGACGACGACGACTTCAATTCCTCGTCGGACTTTGCCCCCGAGGCCGTCCCAATTCCCACCTCAACCATAACCCCGACGAGCACCGCCTCGAAGAGCAGCAGTCGCCATAACCTGCGCAAGCGCAACCGCGCCAGCCTCCCGACCTACTTCTCCATGCTCCAGATCAGCTCGCCCTCCGCAGCGAGTGACCGCGAGGTCCCCATGATGCCGCACTCGGCGCGCGCGGGTGCCTCCCCGGTCTCGTGCTCCTCGGGGCACACTATCGCTGCCCCTCTCGTCCCGGGCCGCCCCTCCCCGCCGACCCCCAAGCTCTCGTTGCTTGCCGGCGTCGCGAACGCCACCAACGCCAATCCCACGACCCACACCCCGCGCGGGCGGAGGCGCGGCGAGCGCGGGTCCACGTCCTCGCGCGGAGAGGGGAGCAGGTCGCCCAGCGCCTCCCGTCGGCGCGACAGCGACGAGAAGGTCGCGGACTGGTCCCGTCGCGGGCGCGCGAGCGTGCGCCGGAACAGCAGCGCCAGCCCGCCGCCGTCCTCCCACTTCGCCCACCTCGTGCTCGGTGCGTCCCCGCACGCCATCATGGGCGATTCAAGTGCGAGTCGCGAGCGCGCAAGGACACGAGGCAGGGCGCGGGTGGAGGAGCTCGAGGGGCCGGGGAGCGCGGAGCACCCCGGGTTTGGGTTTGGGAGGAGCGGCCTTGTGGGGAGAGCCAGGAGGGGCGTCGGCGAGGAGTGGGTTGGACTGGGGCGGTAGCGCGACGAACGACCCGAACGAAAAGCGCTACCCCACCACACCCCGGCGCACGAAAAGCCATTCTCTCCTTCACGCCTCTCTACGTCTCATCTCATCGCATCTCTCACTCCATTCGCTTTCATCTCATCTGGCCCCTCTCATCTCATACCCACCGGACGCAAAAACAAAGTAACACCACTGTATCACCCTCTCCTTGGTCTCTCCTCGAGCATCGTCGCATTTTTCTTGGGCATTGGAGGCAGCAGCATTTTCGCGTATCCCTACCCGCACTGCACATAACCCGCACGCGCACACACACTGATATCCCGACTCTTCGATTCCCGACTCTTTCGATTCCCTGCACGTCATTCCCTATTCGATTCCATGTCCCTCGCATCCTTCGTCTTCGTGTTCCTATTTCCTATTTTCTGCCTCTCCAAAACACACCATCTCGCTCCCTCTCTCATCATCGCATTTCACTACATACGCACCTACGCACAAAAACAGGATACACATATAGCTATTGGGGACGACACGACAACGAAAGAAGTAAAACCGAGAAAGGAAGAAGAACTTAATGTATTACACAGTAGGCCTACATACTAGGGGACGCAAGAAGAAGTAACAACTAAATTGATAAAATAAAATTGACTTTGGTGTCTTTGGGTGTGCGCTGAGTCTTGAGTCGTCCAGAGGAATGCAGAGGGAATTGACTTGAGAGGTGAGTGAATGAGCTTGACCGAGAAATTGATCACTGTGTCCGAGTCCAGGGGTCCGAGTCCAGGGGCTTCGTGCCATTTTTTTGTAAGTGCTTAGCAGCAGCCGCATACAACCTCGCGTAGTACGGGGAAATGAGGAACATGATATTTGGAAGAACAACGAGGCCGCGGCTCGAGACGCGTACCAAGAAAGCCCTATTCGTCCCGAGCGCGTAGGTAGGAATTCGGGAGAAGCAGGAACGGGATTAATACTGCAGAACGAGAACGAGAACGAGAAGACGCGTTGCGGCGTCGCGTAACAGATTGAAAAGATTTGCAAGGAGTTGCCGAAGAACAAAGAACACGAAGGACCCAAGGTTCCACGGCCAAGCCCAAGAAAAGGAATAAGGGGAGGGCAGGGCGCGGTGTGGCGCCCCCGACCGTTCAGGTTCGCTCGCTCGTTCGTTTGCGGTGAATGATGATAATACAGAACTTATTTGTGGGTGCGATTCGACGCGAGTGTATGCAGATCTGACTTAATTTTTTTCGTAAACCAACGAGAAGATGAACGAGAACCTGAAGACGAACAAAACTGACGTGACGCGACGCGGGAGCGAACAACGTCGAAGGCAGACAGGAGGCTCAAGAATTTCAAATAAGGTTCAGAAAATCCCGTAGACCAACAAGAGGAACACAGCATCCGCACACAAAGAAAAAAAACAAGACGCGCAGAAAAGTAGACCAGGAACGTGTGGCGCGCGTTGTTCGTTCGCTCGCTCGTTCGGTCAGGTTCGTGCTCCGTTCGCTTTATTGCTGTCAATTGCAATTGAATGCGCCCATTGATTATTGATATTTGGAATGACCGCCCGGAGACCGACGCGCACGCCTCACGCCGCAGGCGTTGCTTGAATCACTTTAGTTGCTGCAGTGGCGCTCCCGTCATACAGCATAGATGTTGCCACCGCAATGTGGAGAATGAATCATCGCCAGTTGCGTCGCCACAAGAACGAAGAATGGAGGGCCTCAAAAACGTTTTGCAATAAACTGCCAGTGCCTGCGCCTCCAGTTTCGAGTCTGGGCCCATCGAACTCGAGGAACGTGCGCCGCCCAATGCGCTGGAATCGGCGTCCGCGAGAGATAAATTGCGATCAAATCAAAGAGAAAAGAAAAAAAAAACATGATAATTCGATCAGTTGCGACGCGGATCAAATCCGATCAGGTCTGCTGAATTAGGCAATACTAAATTGGGCGATGCGGGAGCAAATGAGGCAGGCGAGCGCGTCACTCATGACGCCAGTACGAACGTGAACCTTACTCATTTTTGTGGCCACGACAGCCGCGACTACCCGAAACCGCAAAGTTCTTTGACGCGGTCGCGCGCGTTCGCACTGATGACACCAGTACGATCGTGAACCGAGTACTAACCTTAGACGCGTCTCTCTGCGACAACTGACCGTTTGATATTTGGCTGCGCGTCTAGTACTCATTTTGTCCTGGCCACGACACCCGCGACTACCCGAAACCGCAAAGTTCCTGACGCGGCCGCGCGCGTTCTGCAGCCCTGAAGCTTGATTGGGCTGTCGGAACCGTCCTTGGCGCAAAGGCAATGCAGGAGACCGATACGCCACGACCGTGAAACAAGGCAAGCCAAACACTACTGCAAGCCACTTCTCCTTCGAGGTCGGAGCTTCGCTTCAAGGCGGGTGTTGCGTTTGAGTACGACCGACGTTTCGACGACCGTGGCCCCCGCCGTGCCCTTACATTTCAAATTCGGCTGGATAGACCTAGGACTACGCTACCACACCGTCGGCCCTATGTCGCTCCGAGTCTGAGACCGCCCGAGCCCGCCGAGACGTTTGTTGCTTTGGACGCTGCACCGCATGCTATCTAGTCGGAAAACCCAACTAGGAATGAAGAATCAGAATGAGGAATGGAGAGCCAAAAGGAATCGGACCCGCGTCTTTCGCGCCTCGATGAACGTGCTCTACAGCGCATTCGCTGGAAGATCTGCGAGGGGGTTCGAGATGGACGCGTCAACGTCACAACTGCACTCGGGTCCTTCAAGTTGTTGTCACCTTCACTTAGCCCTAACGGCGACATTCAGACAAGAAGGAACCTCGCAAAGCCTAATCAAGAGTCTTTTCTTCATTCGAGACTCGGATCCGCTTTGGACGCTAGCACTCAGAGTCCGACAAATAACTGCCAGTGCCCGGACAAGGTCAATCATCGCAAGACAGATCAAACGCTTCAAGCCTCGCTGAGACTGGTCCTTGCTCCTGGTCCAGTCTTCCCAAATCTCCTGGCATTTACGCTTTACAACCACACAAGTTCCTCGATCGTTATCCAAGCACAATTGACTCATGACTGACTCGGAATCATGTCATATGCACATGCCACGGTCAAACATTCAGATTACCTTCGCTCGATTGTGATACATGGTTAGTCTATGTTCGCTGCTGCGTTTGCGGTATGAACAGACCTTCGGACGCAGCAAGATATCTTTGTTGTACATTTCATTCCTGCTTCATTCGTCTCCAGCTACTCGCGTCACGCAAGAATCAAAAGTAGACTTCATCCCATTTTTGTCGACCCCCTCATCTGAGTCTCGTACAAGCTCGAGCGGCCCCGGCGCACGCCCCTACGCCTCCGAATCTGTCTTCTGGTTTATCCATTCCGTTCGGGTCCCTGTCGTCGCCGACCGAAAGGTTCGAGACAAGCCCAAGACGCAGATACCTAGGCTTCCACTCGCCCGGTCGGTCCGAACTCCGTACGTTAGACTTTTCAAGAGCGCTCACCACGAGAAGGTTAATTTGGCAGGCCATCTCTTCGGGCGGCGGTGGTCCAGGCCTTCTCTGGTTTCTAGGCTCGGGCGTCCGGCGCGCGTTCCGAGTTTAGTGAACCCCTCCCTTGCGCTGCCTTGCGTAATTGTAGGCGCACATGTATGCTTTATTTTTCTGCGTTGCCTCGGCCTCGGCCTCGGACTCGGACTCGGAGGACACAAAATAACAAACCCCAGGCTCGCAAGCCATGTCACGGTGCCGCGGATGTTTCGGTGCCCAATATTCACAGCTTGACTGGGGCATCTTGCACTTCAAGATGATTTATTCCTTCATCGCGTCAATGATTTGCGTTTGAACATTCAACCCACCGCCTAGAACTCATTAGGATGATGGGCGTGCATCGCGTCCGAGCTGACTTGCGTCGAGATTCGCGTCCGAGTCGATCCTTGAGACTCGCGTCAAGGCGTCAGGTCTCAACGTTTCACTTCAAGCTTGAAGGTTAAAGTTGAACTCCATGGACTACCGACAACTACCGCGGCACTGCCGATTCGCTCCCAGCGCGCATTCCAAACCTGCGCGGTTTCCTTGCGGTTTAGGCTCCTGTTCTTGCAGATTCACTCTCACCCCCTTGGTCGTTCTCGCTGTAAGCACATGCCATGTCGTGTGCACTCTGCGTGGGATCGGGCCCGCAAAGTTGCAAACCTCTTCAGGTTTAGGCTTCTTCTAGTACGGATTCACCCCAGTTATTGTTTCTGTAGGTATATGTGCATGTGCGTGCATAGGTCTTCATTTGTTTAACTTGATGTTCTCCTCCATTCGTCTTGTGTTCACGATGAGCTTAAATTAACCTCTCGTTCGGGCGTTCGGTGCGGGATTCCGATTCGAACCCCTCCTCCCTTCGATGGTGTGATCCCTCGCCATGACCTTGTAGACGCACGAGCATGAAGCCAAATCCAATATGTACGTGCACCGCGCACGAGGCAGTATTGGATTACTTGATCATACAAAAGAAATGGGCCTGCTCCCTCGAAGCTTGAAGGGGGGCGGCGAAACGAATTAACTTCCGGACTACGGACTAGTCAGAGGGGATTCGGACTCGGAGGCGCGCGAAACAGTTAATTAACCCTAGATCTTCTCCTTCGAGGCTCAAGCTCAAAGCCAGGCTGGAGCTCCAAGATTTTCGGTTTTCGGGTTTTCGGTTTTCGGTCGCGAGTCCGATTCGACCCACATGCTACGGACCCAGGTACCTAGGAGTTCAACGTCCAAGCCTTGGCAGCGCTCATTAATCAGACTCAGACCCCTCGCGTCCACTTTGAACCTATCTATTCTCCTGGCTGTTCGGAACTTCCTCGGCGTGAATCGCGATGGACTTTACTTGGCGAAATTCGCCTTTTTTGCAGTTCCGAGTCCGGTGCGGGTTTCCGCGTTGACTAGTGATTGTTGACCAACAACTGGTCAGTTGAAGGTATGTATAAGGTTGAATTGTACTCGGACCGAGCCCCGTTTTCTTGACAATAATATCCTCCTCGCCGTTCGGAATCGCATCAAAAAGTTCCGATTCGCGCCACAGCTCCCGACGCGAATTATTTATTCGAAAAATTCTTGAACACGTTCGCGGCAGAAGATGACTTGGAATCACGCCTCTGGGAAGCATCTCCATCTCACCGCACAAGCCGCTCGCTCATTGGTCAACTCTAAATTACTTATAACTTCCCCATCACACGCTCTCGGTCTCCGGCGCGCGTTCCGAATCCGAATTCTCCATTATCTTCCATTCTACATCAACTGCTTCTGCATCGCATTCCGCCCTTCCTCGTCTGTCGGCGCGAGTCCTCGAAAGGCAATTATAGCAATGGGGCTAAATTGTGGGCGTCGTCCCCTGTGTGTCGTCATAGGTCATAATATTCGCGAGGGACGCGGGGTTTTGCGTTTCGACGTTGTCAATGTTTCCCCGTCATTTCCGCGAAAATCGAAAAGAAAAACATCAAATCCCGGGCGTTGGGTTTTCCGATCTGTCGTGAAAGTGTGTCAAGTTCCGGCCAAGCAAGGCGCAATGCGCAGTGATTTCAGATCCCTCAGGTACTAGGCGAGGCACGAGACAGGATGATCGTCTATATGTTGAGTTGCGTTCTGGGTTCGATGTTCAAGCCTCAGGCCCGGGCCTCGACGGGCCCTAGTTTGTTGACCGGAAAGAATTTTGCATCTGTCGGCAAGATCGCGTTAGTCAAGGCGCACAGTAAGAGCGGAAGGGGGGACGGGGGTAACGGCGCTAACGGGCGCGGCGGGCGGAAGTATTCAACCGTGGGCCGTTTTCAGCTTGGTCCCGACGCTGAGATGCGCAATCAAAAAGTGCTATGGCGTCTCGAGGCTGACTGATTCCTTGCTAACAACAATTTCTCAGGCCGCGAAGTTACACGTTAAATTGAGGTTTCGTCGTCCAATTGCGTTAGACGATGGGGCCGATGGCGTCAGGTTTCCGCGAGTTTTCTTTGATTTTCCGCGACAGAACCGAGTAGTTTCGTATGACACAACAGGCGTGGCGCAAAAAGGTCTCGGAAAACCAAACAAATTAAATAATTACCGGGTGCCCAGGTCCGTCTGTCTTGGGCGAGCAGTCGGCAAAGGCGCCACGGGCCGCCACATTTTTGGGCGCACGCCAGCCACTTCGGTTTGACACTTTTTTAATTAAAAAATACCTTATTGGTTTGAGAGAGATGACGAACTTGGACAACTTCGTGACGCGGATGCGATTTTATCGCCTGGCTACAGTGATAATCCGAGACGAGATTGGACTAGCAGAGGCAGTGGACACTGGGTTGATAGAGCAGATAGGGAGATAGACAGGCAGACAGACAGATGGAAGAACAGGTGTGAAGTTGGATAGTAGCTCGAAGCGCATAGATATCATAATGGCGCCATTCGACAACGCAGATAAAGACGAGGGGGTTCAACGAGGTTTTAAAGATTATTGATTTTCAGAATATAATTGTCACGCTCCTACGGTCCGAGTTTTCAGATTACAAAGTACGGCCAGCATCCGCGGTTTTGATGTATCGTGAGCTCCGACGTATATCCCGCCCCGCACGGATTGCGCAATTCCAAATTCGGCGTCGTTGGGCGGGGCTATGCCGTTATCAAAAAGGCAGCCGTGTCGGTCGGGTCGGTCATTCAATAGAGGGAGGGCATCAAAGGCAAAAAAAAACCAAAACTTTTTGAGTTTGACGGCGAAAACACCTGCGTGACTGCTGCGCATTCGGCATAAGAGAGTTTCATGATGCGCCTAGTCTGAATGCAGAATAAGAACAGCAGCAGTCGGCAGAAGCCGGTGAACAAACAAGGAACGAATCAATTGATGGCGGGCGATCCTGATCTTGAGGCCGTTGGCGGCCGCCCTTTGTGTCGACGGGTTGGCAGGCGGACAAGTACAAAAGGTACCTCGCTCAGTTTGGATCCTATAACGGGTGATCAGTGTTGGGAGGGAAGGGGGTGTGAGTTTGAAATTCTTGGTTGTGGAGCATTGGTGGCGTCAAGGCGCGAAATGCGATCGTCGAATATGTCCGACGAAAATGCCACAGAGGTCATGCTGGATGAGCACGCGCTAAGCATTCGTCGTATTTTTTGTAGGGGGGTTGTGAGGGGATTGACGCGAATCTGCGTGTCATAGGTCTCCAGGAGACCCACGAATAGGAAAGAATCTGCAGTGAATATCACTGCTCGCCGTCGCGGGAAGCGTGTAGCGAGAGTGTATTTTGGACCTTTTTTCGTCTCCAGAAATGGCTAGTCGCCGACTCTCCGCCGCCGAGCACAGCAGATATTTTTTTGAAAAGCTTTACCACGAGCACGGGACCATTCCATTGAATAGCGGGCACGAGTTGAGTGCCCGGAAATGTCCACGACTGTGAAGGTGCCCACGAAAGTCCTTCTATACGGTAGCTCGGAGAGTCTGGACGTGAAGAGAGGGACGTGGCCCATCGAATTAGGAAGCACCACGAGAGCTTTTTTTGCCCGAAGCAGCACCGAGTGCGGAGGTAAGTGTCGTGTCATATCAGCAATCTCGTAGAAGAATTACGGGATGATTTGGGGTGACAGAAAATATCAGCGGCGGAGAGACAGATCGAGGTCGCGAGAGCGTCTATCGTCGTGTCAAAAGGTAAATCTTGGGGTGCGCAGTCAACGCTATTCTCAACGAGTACACAAGTAACAGATCTGGCCGGCTTTCTTTCGGGCAGAGTCATGCCGATGTGAATATTGTGAACTGTGGCCAACCGAACAAAGAAAAACGGCCCAAAATGTGGATCTAGTCCGGACAAGCGGGGTCACAGGCGAATTCTAGCATCCGCGCCAAGGAGGCATGGGATGTCAACTCAGCGAACCATTGGGTGTGCGGTTCGTATGCGGCTTCTTGCACCTCACCTGTGCACCGGCCATGTGTATCTGAGCAGATTGAAGTGATCCCCAGATGAGCTTGGCAGATATTCGGGATGGCTAAGTAGTATACGGTGACGTGGATGTGAGCATCTCTGTAGATCCCCAAAAGATATGTACTAGGTTGGGGGACGAGAATAGAGCTTCAAGCAAGCTTCAAGTTGAGTTCTCGGTTGATGTGAAGTTGGGAGACCCGGAGAAGCACCGTGTCCTGCCCACAGCTAGGAGTGGTGTGATGTTCAAATGACGTTGGGTATGAAAAGTGATTACCCACCAGCAAAGACGGCGAAGATGATTGGAGTTACGTAGTAGGCAGAACTAATATTTCAAACTCCGCCGATCACGCGTACGGCGACACTTTCGTTGAACTGATAGGGCTGCACACCGTGCCCGTCACGGGCACGGCCGTCGTTTCGACGGGCGATGGACAGGCACGGACCGTCACGCGACGGCCGTCATTTCGCCAGTTCAAACTCACAAGTAAGTTCATAAGATGTGCCTTAAATTGTGCATTGAACTTACCTTTGTACAGAATATGCCTCACAAAGGGCCTGGACGGCATATTTAACTGTTTATGGTGCGTTTTTTTCAGGACTCGTCGACCCGTCGACGGCCGTTTTCGAAGGGAACGGCCCTCAAAAATGCCGCCAAAGAGCCCACGGAACGGGACGGTATGCCCGTCGCCGGACTCCGTAGAACCGGCGCGACGGGCACGGCGTGCAGTCCTAGCAACTTGAACATAATACCTCCCTTATATCGCATTGTTGGACTTCTCGACCTTTCGACGCACATAGGCCTGCGTGTTTACCGGCCTTGGCAACTCTCACTCACTCCCCGAAGGCGCCAGATTCCTGAACACTGGTGCCGCGAGTTTTGTTCAACTTCTTGCAATTGAAGCTTCCGAATCTGCCGAAATTGACTTGTAAGTAGACAAGTGGTTGCAATCCTCCAAATGACAATCAAATCGAAAATGTGATCGAAATCTCGAATCTGGACTCAATTGCTCTACGTACCTGCACCCACAGTCGCCTGGAATTGGTGTGGCATCACGCATGGGATACATGACCAGCGGCGTCCCCATCTTGCGACCCCCCTTCATACTAGTAACACTTTCTTGGGCTTCCACAGGAAGAACAACCCGTGTGAACATAAAATAAACTTGTTTGGAATGGCTGCGGACTCGGTTCTGATATTGATTTCTCCGCCTCCGGTTTATTCCAGGTTGCTAGGTCTGCTTGCTCTAGGGTCCCAGATTCAATCTCATGTCTTTGTTCAAGCTGCAGAACCGTGTTTGAGTGATTTTATCAGTTCAACATTATGGTTGAATCTTATCCTTGACCCTCTCAAGGGCCTTTTATGTTGTTGATCACAGACTCGTAGTCACTGGAATACGTAGGTAAGGCTGGCATACCCACTCAGACCTTGCTTGAATTTATGAAAGATTCAACATTTTTTTCAACAACAACTCGGGTCGGCTCTGAAATAATTTGTATCAAGAATAATTAGTTTCCACCGTATTTAAGCCCTTACTACTAGGCTCTGATGGAAATGACTTGCGCTGGCAACAACAAGCTCATGAGCAACGTACTTAGGATCTGATTACCTCCGAGATTCAGAGGTGGTGAGAGGGAGGCGAGAAGACGAGTCAAATGCGTAGATATTTTAATATCACTGATTTGACTGGATGCGTTCTGTGTGTGTGTGGGGGGGGGGTTTGGCAGTTTGAGTCTCTGCGGGCTTTTGGGCGCGATAAAACTGGCCCGGGAAAAGCCGAGACGGGCGTTGACGGAGGTCGCGAAGACCAAGCGGGCGTCAATGGGAGAGAATGGAAATGGCCAAACCCGTACACAAGGGCTACAAAGGGACTCGGATTGAGACCCGGAGCAACCTGGCAAGCGTAAGCTGAAAAGAAGAGGGACGGGAGGGTGGGGCGAAAAAAGAGGAGAGTTTCGGTGGAGGAGATGAGTGAGGCGAAACTTTACAGAGTGTGTAGATGGTACGAGAAAAGTGGATGTGGCTATGCCGATAAGATTGATGTGAATCCGTGGTAATCTAATCTACTTTGCCTACCAAGTGCGGCTCGCAGGCTCGCCTTTGCTTGGCTCACATTTTCTCAAGACGAAGGAGGAAGAAATGCCATGAATTAGCAGCACTGAAATCCCAGGACCTCTGACAATCCACCAAAATGCCTGATCTTCGAAAGTGGGTAATGAAGGGCACTTTTTTTGGACACAAGGAGGATAACCAATTTTGTACTGGCCAAACATGTGAAAAACATTGAGAACCAATTTACAATGCCTTTTGAATAGTTGCTGGTTCAATATTTGAAAGATATTCAAAATGCTTTCTCCATGACTTGGATGTCTTCTGCATGATGTTGGGTATGCAGAACATATTTTGAACACATTTTACATGCTGTTCCATCACAAATATGGAGCATATTGTAAATTGGTTCTCAATGTTTTTTTCATGTTTGCCCAGTACAAAATTGCTTATCCTCCTTGTGGGAGCTCAAAAAACGAAAATTGTGTGTGATGATGCAAAACGTGCAAATCTCGGTTCAGGAAGCGTGACAAGAAAAATCGGTGCGGGTAACGAAGAGGCTTTTGAGATCAGGCATTTTGGCGGATTGTCAGAGGTCCTGAAATCCCTCCCCCCAAAGCAAAATTTCAGTGCTGCTGAAACTCATGTTGAAATTATTTATTTCTGAAAGCCTAATGGCACACTGATTTTAGATATTCCGAGTCAACAATGACCTTTTCATGACAACGTATACTGGATGTACGGCTCATTCTTCATTATTCTTCATTCTTTAGTCGAGGTTCAGTCTTCATTATTTTTTCTCTTCTCAGTAGCCGGTATTCATGAAGAATCGAAGACGGTTTTGGTGCACATAAATGGCAGCGTGTGACGTTGCCGATGCCGATTGATCGGCAGTTCCTTCGACACGGTCAACACGATGTGCCCGCAGCGTAATCCCGCGTTTCTCCTGGTGCCTTCATGGATCTACAGGTGGCCATAGATCGTGCTCTCCCAAAGCTTCGTCCCCACCTCCCCATCTTTCTCGTGACCTGTGTTTTTTTCACTCTGGTACATCTCGTTGTGGTTCCAATACTTGGTCGCGTCCTTTTCCCGTCGCAATGGACGCGCATGGCAGCGCGCAAGCGTAATAGCTGGTATTTCACTCTATTCTGCAACAAACGCCATTGTAATCGTCTGCAGGGCGGTCCATATAGCCTCCCAGATTCACGCAGTGATTATTTTGCCCCTTGCAGTGCGGTGTCTTTCGCTGCCCGAATTAGACGCCGACCGCGTTTTCGGCTGGCATGATCGTAGTGGAACGGTCCAGGCCGTCGCCGCAGCGTAAGTCCTTCCAGGTCTCTCCATCCTGTTTTGACGTTTGACGTGCCTTTTGTGTTAGCTACTTCTTGTGGGACTTTCTGGACGCTATTTTCAATTTCGAAGACATCGGTTTCGTCTTGCATGGCCTCGCATGCTTCGCGATCTATTTTCTGTCCTTTGTAAGCCTTTTTCGGTCTTATATCGACTGCTACATTAACCGCATCCTGGGCTCGCAGCAACCATTTCTGGCATATTACGCCTCAAGATGTCTGTTATGGGAAGCGTACGAAGATTCTGAGAGTCCCAAGTCATCGACTAACGCGTTCGTAGGAGCACTTTCTTCCTTAATATCCACTGGTATACACTCTCCAGCTGATATGTGCCACCTCATATTTATCGTTTCAAGGGCACTTGACAAAATGGATATGACCGGCGGCGCCCTACAGCTTGTCAACGGTGTCTGCCTCATCCTGACCTTCTTCTCGGTGCGCCTCGTGTACGGCGGCTACACAGTGCGAAGCTTGTTTTCTTTTCTATTTCTCGCTTGTTAAACGAGAAATCAGTCGTACCAATTCTTCCAAACATTATACGAACGCAGGGGGACATCTCGACCACGGCTCTTGTATTAATAAGCGTTGGGAATGTGCTCCTACAAGGCCTCAACTGGTTCTGGTTCGTTCTTGAACTCCAACTTTTTTCTATTCATTCACCACGCACGTTTTAGGCTGGGAAAGATGGTGTCGGCCCTACGGAAGCGATTTGCTCCGGCCAAAAGCCGTGAACATCAGAATGGCACTACGCAGAACGGGGTACACAAAACTAACGGAGTACACAAAACTAACGGAGTACGCAAAACTAAAGGCGACTAGAGGTTACAGGCAAGTTACAAAATAGCAGGCGGAAGCACGGAGGATTTTGATTGTTTCCCTTTGGTTTCCCTTACAAAACCCAACTACAGTGAGGTGTATGAACCGTGTCGTATTAGAATTTGTAGGCGATTGATATTTCTCAGCGTGTTTTCTTTCTGGTTCTGCCGGTCACCTGAGTTCCTGATTGCTCACCAGTCTTGTACCGGTCTAGAAGTGTGACACGCGCTTCTGGCTCGTCTTGGTCACCGCTCACCGTCAATGTTGGCGCTGTCCGAAATTGACAGCAAGTTAAAAGGGCGGGGTTCCAGTCAAGTTCATCCACCAACCCCTCCATTGTCGAAGCACGACCGCAGGAGATTGGGCTTCTGACCCTCTCACCTGAGATCCGCCTCAATATCTGGAAGCCACTTTTACAGCCGACTTACGTAGAGACGGCTGAGCGTGTTCCTGACCTCACCAAGTACATCACAGATGGAATCCAGCCCGATGAGCTCGTAGACGAACTCAAGAGGCGAGGTACCTCCCGTCCATTTGCTGCGCCAAACTAGAAAACCGACCTCCGCCATCGGACTTGTTACGCGTGTGCCGACTAATCCACGCCGAAGCTACGCCGTTGCTTTACGCCAACACGCTCATTGTAGAAGCGCCCACGGGGCCAGCGCACAATGAAGGTTTCTTGGAAGCGCGTGCGACGCTCATGGCCCGTTTGCGGCATCTGCGGCCCTTTCCCTCCGCTGTGTCCTACTTTTTATACACGGCGGGAACGGCTACTCGCCCTATCCAGACGTGATTGCCACGGATGCGCCGTTGGTGGCGGAGTTGTGCGACTCGCTGGCGGTCGCGGCGCAAGGCAGCCCATTTGAGCGTGTGCACATGTACTTGGTGGACTGGACGACGTATGAAGTGTACGCACGCAACCGGCCTTGACACTTCTTCGCGGGCTCGGGCTGCTGTATTGCGCGCAGGCGAGCCTCATCCTGGTAGGGCAACCTATGCGCGACGATCTCGAGTGGGCGATGCGGCAGCCTGGGAGGACGATGCCGTTGCTGTAGCTGCACGACCAACTGAAGACTCTCTTGAACAAGTATGACCCAGATGATGAGGACGGTGACCACAGCCAGGTCCCGAACACAAAGCCTTTTTTCCTCCAACAATCGGCAAAGGCGATTAATCCGCCAAATGGAGACTTGTTCTTCCCGAACTTTGAAGCGGCCTTGGACAGTGTCACAAGGAAAGCACAGGAGGCGGCAGTGAGGAGGTTGAGGGGGTCGCGGTGGGGTGAGGACTTGATGTGCATTTCTTCAAACGCAGAGCCAAGTGCCTGGCTTATTGAGACGCTGTCAATTAACAGAATCAAAGCTTTATTCGAGGCAATCGTAGTGACTGAAAAATTCGACATTGGGCGTATATGGGCTCACATTGAATTTTTTTTTTTCGTCTACGGCCCGTATTGCTACATCTAAGGTACTTCAATAACTACCAAGGTAATGAGCTGAGTCTTGTGCTGATATGGTTCGTTTCTATGTCAGGCCAGCCAATTTCCAGCCCTGGCTTGTTTACCATATTTTCCATCGCTCGCAGTCGCCTCCAGTCCTCTGGATGGTCGGTCTTTTGGGTGAGGTTATCCGCAAAGGAGAATCGGAGTCGAGTCAGTCGAGCTGGTGCAGACTGACCCAAAGGCAAGGTTGTGAAAAGACGCGACTCGACCATAGTAGCGAGAAGACCGTCCGCTGCACGGATGTTTTGCAGCTCAATGGTTCTGAGGCTGGGGTTGCAGAGTGGACGCTCGGACCGTAAAACATGAGATGCTGAAGAAGGGTGTTGGCGGCCGGAGGAGAACATTCTTGTACAGAAAGTGATTCCAACGAGTTGCAAGCCCTGTGCCGAAGACAGGTGATGATCTTTTTCTGGGATATGAGACAGTTGGAGAAATCGAGGGTCGTTAGGGCGCACGACGAACGCGAGAGAAACGAATGAAGCTCTGGCCCAGGCCACGCATCTATGAAACAAACGCGGAGGTCTACAAGACTCGGGAATTCCGCCTGCTCCAGAAACTGGCCAAGGTGGTCGTAAGAACAGAGTTCCATCTTTGAAATCGACTTCATGCCGAGGAAGGCCTTGGCTGAGCTGATCACACCAGGGCCATCGATATGAAAGTCAACTTGTTTTAGATTCTGGGCATGTTCGAAAATTTGGAGCACCCGAGACATGGGCGCGGGATGAAACCAATTCAATTCCGTCAAATTGTCGATTGGAAATGAATCGAGAGAAGAGTGTGATGTAGTGAGGTGGGTCAAGCAAGGCGACGCCCGGCACGCTGCGTGAATCCAGTCCCGTAGGCTGCCTTGCGGCAGATGAGCAATGACGGTGGAGAGGAGAGGTGCGTTTAGTGGTTCAACGAGTGGCCTGAATGTTAGCTTGGGATATTCTTCATCATGCTCGTCGAAAATTTTTAGGCCGAAAACTTGCACACCTTCATCAAAAGAGGTCAGTGGAAAGTATCTACATATCGAAGAACTGTATAATACCGTCTATCGCTAGTTCAGCGGTGTGGTGAAGATGCGAGGCGAAGATTGACATCACTGAATTTAGGACGTCGGGGAAAACTAATAAGGAGTCCCAGAGTAGCTGCAAGGAAACTGGAGAGGATCGGGAACGATCCAGCCACGTAGAGACCCAATCGAGAGGACAAAAGAGATCGGATGCGTAGATAGACAAGGTGTTCCACAACGCTGGTGTTCTCAAAGCGACAGCTCTCCACGCCGAACAGATTTGGCATAGAAGCAGCGTCCCTTCCCTATCGTCCATCCAAACATCATCTTCATCGATGTTTCTGGCCTCCAGCGTGAGGAGAAATATGTCGGACAGAATTTCAACGGGTAGTCTCCTCCAGGGCGAAATCAAGGCTCGGTGAAGTTTGATAAAACGACGCGTATATTCGAGATCGGTGCGCAGCTCGCGAGAAATTTTCAATTTCTTTCCACGCCGTCGTTTAGGGACCTGCGAATTGAGATGAGCGAGGTGATTGGTCTTTTCTACTAGTAGCTCTTGAATCGTTTTTGTCTCCTCGGGCGAAGGAACGCGGTTCTGCTCGAAAAGGACGGAGAAGGGAGAATCAGCTGCTGGATGTTTCGGCATTTGCTTGGGGGGCATTCCCGAAACCTGCACACTGTTGAGAGCTCAAGATATGAAAGCCGACACCGAGAGAACCCACAGATTGCTGGACGTCCGACCAGGAGGTGAGCTGGGGAAAGGATGCGATAAGGACGCGATAACGTGACAACTTGAGAAGTTTGAAGCGGAGCTTGAATTGCAGTCGGCTCCATGTCACTTACTTTCCACTCACCATCTAACACTCTCTTTTCCCTCTCCATTCTACTTCTTCGACTTCCTTTGGAAGCTCACCTAGAGAGGCCTCCAGACCCAAGCTGGGTGCCAATAAGTACTTCTCGCTCGCTGCTCGTGACGTCTCCTTCACGCGCAAATTCAGGTGAAGTTTCAACTAATCTGCAGCGAAGACACTTTTTCAGACCTCTGCAGTTGTTCCTTTGTGGCGGGCGTATTATACCAAGCTCTAATGTGTTGTCAGGTTCGGGGTCTGCAATCATATATTTTCCTTCTGTTCGTTATCTGATCTAGCAGTTGTATGATATTTCTGTAACGCACCTGTATCACTGGCACTCGCTCGGAGGCTCAAGCGCAACACGAAAGCACTGCTTCTTTGTGTTCGGGATACTTGGCATGGAGGCATGGCCGTGAAATAGAATTCTACCAGCCAGCCCGACTTGGCCGCGGCATGAATTAATTTGCCACCCATCACGCTGGCATACTGCAGACAGATTCAGATTCTTTTTCATGCAACTTGACAGCGACTAAAACCAATCTACTCTTCACCTCTATGTTGCCTGCATGTCTGGTGACTTCCCTCCAAACATATTACGGCTATGATTCCCTCAATGCGTCACATATAACAACGCCAACGCGCTCTCAAGCCAAACACACACCGACAAAAGTGAATATTCGGCTCGGCTGAAGTAATTACAATTATGTTGAAGATGTTGTCGAAACAATTTCCCATATTGGGTAATTTTAATTGTTTTGGCAGCAAGTTCAGCCGAGCGGAATATTCACTTTTTGTAGGTGTGACATCTATAAGTGCGGGAGGATAGCATCACTGAGGCCCACTTTTCCTTGCTCCACCATACCCTCATTGTGGTGCAATACTTCTTCTACCCTACCATGCCTCAGGCCATTCAAGCATTAATTCGCTAAAACTTACTTTGTGGAGAGCATTGCCCTTGTTGCTCCATTTTACACAAATGGCCCCCAACCTCAATTCCTTCTGTCGCAAAAGTCCGATTTGAGTTATGGGCCAGCATAGGTTGCTATAAGGCCGTATAACTCTGTAAGATTTCAGGGGGGTCTGTAAGGCTCGAAATGCCCACACACCTACTTGTAAATATTTACGAAACTTATAGCATTTATAAGTGCTTAAGGTCAGTTCTAAGACTTTACAGGGAATTTCAAGAAAGCACGTAAATGGGCTGCTTCCCCCTCCCCTCATTCTTACTCACGAAGCAATCTCGTAACAAATGGCAACACAATTTATTTCAAGATCGGAGATACAGCACGACTAATTACGAGGGGCGTCATCGGTGTACCAGCGAGTTGGGCCTCCCATCGTTTGAACTAAAACTCATTGACTGGATTGTTATGAAGAGGACTGAGGCTCACCGGGGGAGTCTCGTTCATCATGGAACAAGTGAATTGAGTCAGCAGAGTGTCAAGTGCGTTGGACGGATACGTGCGCACCATGATTATCACGTGGATGAACTCGTCCCTCCATCCATCAACTCTACACCGTAGAATTATCAGTCGAGCAGCGAGCAGCAATGAGCGGACGGGTGGGCGGACGGGAAGGAGGGTGGTGGTGGGTGGTAGAGAGAGGTGGAGTCGGACGGTCATGAAGCTACAGAATATATACGTAGAGTGACGTCATTTACTCCACTGGCCCGATTTGGATGCGCTAATTGGCTCTCATCCGGGTGCCGTTCCCCGCCTTCCTTACTGTCCCCTCATGCTCTTCACTACGCCGAGCCGACCTCTGCGACTAAAGCTGCAGATTGGCTCGGGGCCTCAAGCCTTGCACTTTGTAAATTGTAATCTCTATTAAATTGAATTCAGATTGTTGTACGCTGTTCACGATGAGTTCTCGCCGTCGTCCTCGTCATCACCATCGCCCTCACCCTCGCCATCCCCTAGCTCCTCTGGCTCCTCTGCATTCATTTCTTCGAGTGCCGCCCGTCTACCTTCGGCTCCTTCATCATCAGAGTCGAACCCACCCGCCAAACTGTCCTCGGAGTTGGGGTAGAATTTCTGGTCCCACATACAAAATACCTCCATTATGCTCGGCTTCTTCTTCTGCAGTCCCTCTGTCAAAAGTTGAAGGTAATACTCGAAGTCTTCCTGCCATTCGATCCCGGATGTCGCACCAGTGGGCCCGAATATATCGTCAACGGAATACACCCATCGAACCTTTGATTAAGTTTTCAGAATAAAGTCGTTTAGACGGTCAAGTACGCACCCAAATTGCCGACGCTGCCACCATTCCCAGCGTGGTGTGTGTCAGATGCCACAAATTTGTGACTGACTGAACTTTGGGTGGGGGAAGCCCTGCCTTCATCGCCGCTGCAGTGGCGGGTCCGCGAGTAATGGCGGCGTGTGTCTGAGTCTCATTAGCCCGAAAAATCGAACATGATATCAAATAAACACACAATGAATAAGATTTCATGCAAGAAAAACTTCCTTGCGTCGTACTTGTCTTGGTAATCTTTGTGGAGAATTGGGACATTGGTGCTGTCGTAGTAGAATCTGGTAGGATCCTTGCACATGGGACGGTGTCCGATTAGCACCCGAAATTCGCGACGCGCTTCTTGCGACGAGAACTGTTTTGTGGTGCAGTCAAACAGGTCTGGGTGAGAGCACAATCGGTTTACAGTGAAGGAGCGCTGGTCGCTCATACCACGCAGAAACTGGGAACTGTTATTCGACCTTATGGTTCAGATGGCTATCGACATACCGCTGCCGGAATCCAGTCGTTGAAATCCTCAGCGTCGCAATAATTTTCTGGAACAACCGTGTAGATGTCCCTCAGCGTGCCTTGGGTTTTGTTAGCTGGCTGGTCCTCTTCTCCAAAATGATCCAGAATATTGAAATCTTCGTCTTCTGCAATGTCCCAGATCTCATCCTCCTTTCCGGCCGGTAGCCATAACATCCTGGTGACAACAAATTTCTTGCCTGCAGATGCGATGAAGGTTACTTCGTTGACGGAGGTATCTTGAACAGAGACGCTCTGGGTATTGGTAACGTCCGCAAGTGCATCTCGATGCGATTCCCGTTGCACTCGCTGCGCATTGGCACGATCTGCCTCCAGACAGCGGGCCGCCTACAAACATGACATTAAATCATGTCATCGCACAGACGGCAACAACATACCTCATACAGCTCGTCGCGTGACATATCCTGCCGGATGATAGGAAGTTCATCCTGCGTACTGGATGATTGTGTCGGGTTATTCAAGTTCTCGTCGCCGTCTGCTGAGATTTGGGATCGTGAGGGACTTTGAACGCGCAGACGTTTGGCCTGTTGAGGGTTCCTGGATGTGGAGGTTCTTTTGTGTGTATTTTTGGCCTTGGCCATTGTGGTGAGAACAGAGAAGAAGTGAGAAGTGGAGCGGTGGTCGTTTGCTTCACGGTGTCGTGATCGCGATCAGTACGGTGACATCATCGCTTGCACTCAACTCCCATTTTCCGTGCATGTCCGCCAATGGCCCGTGAACAACAAAGCTCGAGCAAGAAATGCGCCTATTGTGGTCGTCCACTAGGATCTGGCGCCAAGAAGCACCTAGAAGCTTGTGAAAAAGAGGAGTTCCGCAAGCGCCGGCTGCAGGACCGCCAACGAGCACGCATGCTCAACAAAGTTGACCACAGAATACTGCAGGCACCGACACCAGGTGTGCTTCAAAGATTCTCTAGTGAAATTCAACATTAATTTTCCTTTAAGCCCCTGCAGCCTCTTACCCAATTCCGAACGAGCCTGCGGTCGAGCCTGGATTCCAAGCCATGCCTGTGACTTCAACTCCTTCCCCTCATCCGTCACCCCCTCCTGCTCCTATGGATGTAGAGCCCGCGCGTAGCCATATTCACATTGAAATCCAGTACCATCCGCACAGTGGAATGCCGCCAGACATTATTCCGCTTGATATGACTTGCGCCGGCAAGTCCGCATCTGTTCACCTCTGCTGACAACTTGTACCTGCGGGCCGACCTCCCTGGGCACCATTTCCCTCGCGCGCAGATTTTGAGTGGGGAGAGTCAGTTTATATGCTGCCCACAGAGACTATCAAGGCTCAATTGAACGGTCTTCACTCCAATTGGTGTCGCGAGACCAATATCACTATCAAGACCGTCAATGAGTTGAAGTTTCATCTGGAAAGAACAAAAAACTATGATGTGGAGGTAGTAGTTCTATGTTTGGTGCGCTATTTCTTATTTTCCGTTTTTTTCCGCAGTTCCATGAACACAAATTCGAAGACAGCTTTGATGGCGAAGAATACCATTTTCGATTCTTTTACCGTAATCCCTGGGACTGGTTGCTTGATTTTATCTCGGACCCTACCCTCGCCGATGATATAGCCTGGTATCCCTCTCGTAAATATCTTGTGGTTCACGGAAATCTGCGATGTTTGCGCGACGACTTTTGTAACTCAGACAAATGGTGGGATATGCAGGTACAGTCTTCCTTTTTATTTCAGCTGCTTTCTCACCTTTTCTCAGAATACGCTACCCGTTGTCACTGGACTTCCACACTGTCTTCTCCCGCTGCTGGCATGGCTGGATAAGGACCGCGTCTCATCTCACACAAATATGCACCCCATCATCTTCCGTTCGTTATTTCTTCCTTCAGTGATTCGGAACACATCTGGGAATGGAGGAGGAGAGCTGGGTGGTTTCATGGTGCAAGTTCGTTGCATCGTACATCCCGGGCCGCCAATACCAGAAATTGATTTTTGTACCACAGGTCCAAGATCCGAAGGATCCTGAAGATCGCTCGCAGGCGGCAAAAATTCGTTTCGCAAAGTTCAAGAGAGACATCTACCACCAGGTATTGCGAGTGATTTTTGTGGAAACTTTGAACCAGCAGGCTTCGGCGGGTAGATGTGTGCCCTGCGGGGACGCAGTTCGGCGGGTTCTTTTCCCTCATATCCCCGTGCTGTCCCTAGATGGCGAGGAAGCTTGCACATGTGCAACTACTTGTAGTTCTCTGGCTGACTTCCCATGCCCGCGTTGTCTTGTGCGTCAAGACCAATTGCACAATTTCTTCTCGAAGACGTTGGATTTTCCTCTGCGAACAACAGCGACAATGAAAGCTGTTTACGAACAGGCTCAAGCCGAGCGCTTCAAGGGGGACGCAGAAGATTTATTGCAACATCACGGACTTCATTTAACTGAGGTAATTGTCCACGTTCAATTCGTAATCCGTGCTGAGTGTTCATCAAGAATGCCTTCTGGTCCTTGGCGGGATCCGACCCATATGATGCTATTTCATATGAGACTCTGCATGCCGATGACACGGGTAAATGGGGCAAGCACCTCTGGCCACTTTTGCAAGAGGTTCTCACGGCAACTGGACACAAAGGTATGATCACTGCCAAGTCAGTTTTTACTTTTATTTCTCGACAGCATACAGGGCGTGCTGACTGTCGTTTGGCCTATTTTAGCATGGCCAAAGTTCCTCGGTGGCCGGGGCTCAAGCATTTCAACAATGTTACCACGAAAGACATCAACGATGGCCAGAGTTGGTTGGATATTGAGAAGGTCAGTAAGAATTCAAATGGCCGGACCATACATTGAACTGCTTCACCTCCCTAGTGTATTCTACCATATGTGGTACAGTTACTTCCCAAGGACTCAACTCTGATACATGCCATTCACGCACATCTCTTGATGCGGATGATGATGGGTTTGCATTGTATCTCTGATGACCAGCTCAAGCATAAAGATTCTTACCAGGAGGAGTACGGAAAACAGTGCATAGTGCGTTTTCAACTCTTCTCAAGTTTGCCCTGATAGCTTTCAAGAAATTGAATGAAAAATACGACAAATCCTTTGACTTTCCAAAACAGCATGCTCTCTGGCATTCTACACCCGACATACGTGCGAAAGGCCCTCACTCAATTTACTGCACACGCGTCAACGAGGGGTTCCATCAAGAAACTCGCGAGATCTATTCGCGTCTCAACAAATGAAATGTCGATAAGCAGGTAAATGAATATTCATCTGCCAAGCTGTCTATGTATTCACCAACATTTCTCTTCAGATGACCGCTATGGACGCAATCAGAGAAGCAATGGCCCGCATTCGAATGACCATGAACCAATATGATGCCGAGGTTTCGCATCGTATTTCAGGACAGGCCAAACATCCGGGTGTGACTCCAGGAGACATAGAAGAAATGCCGGACGCTCCCGAGGATTGTCATTGGAAACTTGGCACCCCGGAAAATCTCGCTGACTCCCGATATGCGATGCAAAATGCTCCCTGGATCAGTGACTCAACCCGGCAAAAATTTACCTCTACCCTGCATACTTTATACGGGATGCCTTTCCAGAGGAGCCTGGAGAGGATTTTATCCAGGTGCATACCAATGCTCGGTCTCCTGGCGATTCTGATTTGCTACCCATGCTCAGATCCGGCCCTTCTGTCATGAATCGCCCGGGTTCTACTTTTTCGCGCGCGACACGTCTGTACCGCTTACAGACGTGTCTGCGTCACGGGACTCTCATGACGCGACCACGGGACCTTCTCACAGTTGAAACCCGATCGCGGGTTTCAACGGACTTGGGCAAGAGAAGACGTTAAGGGTTAGGGAACCCGCACAGTCGGTTCCCCTAAACCTCTGACGCTACATACAGGAGCCCGATCGCGGGCTTCAGGGACCAAGATGTTAGAAGACGTTAAGGGTTAGGAATACTGAATCACCGGTCCTCCTAACCCTCAGACGCTATGGTGATAACACACAGGGGACAGGAGCATCACGCATTAATGCTCCTTAACGTTGCTACACAGGAACTGATCACGATCACATTAATTTATTCGTAACGTATATAAGCACGGTAGAATCTCCCTGTACAGTAGATTCTACCTCGTCTAATCTCAGGCTTCTGCTTTGGCTTGACTTAGGGATTGTCTCCACCCTGTCCCACTTCCCCTCCATTCTATTGCGGGTTGCGTCCACACCCCGGGTATTATACCTGAGTGGATATCACACCCTGTTCGACTCGTTCCGGGTTCCTCCTCGCATCCCGACTCACAATATACGGCCTCCAAATGAGGAGTCCGTTTGGTTGGTCTTGCTGCTCGGAGATTGAACCAGTTATTAGCGACTGTCGGGTTTCTCCTGGTTGGGGTTCTCGCCGGGTTGCTCGTCGTTTAGCCGACCCAGAGGCCGTTGCTGACACCTTCCAATGCATCTACCTCCATTATACCTCGCTCGAGAACTGGACAGATTGCTGCGATGTATTGCGATGCAACCCCTCTTTCCAAGTCAATAATGAGGAGCGCTTCGACTGCGTGGCAATTAACATGGATAATGATCCATTGACCTTCAGGAGGCTTCTGTTCTTGTTCCAATGTCGCCTCCCTTCTGTCAGGGGAACCGCCCGTCCGTCCGTCCGTCCATCCGTCCGCCCGGCTCCGGCCCATCGCACTGCCCTGCGGCCTCGTCCGATCCTTCGTCCAACGCCTACTCCGCGTCCGGCCTCTCCCGTCCGTCCTGCGTCACCTGAACGTCCGCCCTCGCCCGGAACGTCGTCCTCCGGCCCTCCGGACTCCATTCCCCTTCATCCCCCTTCGTCCGGCCGCTTGCACTGGAACGTACTATGCGATCAAGCTCGGGATCACTGCCGATCACTTCGGACACGTGCTACTGGCTAGTACCTATAAAAACCTCGCCTAGCGTGGGAATCCTTATCCTTTCTTCTCTTCGGATTCTCCCGCTAGGTGCGTATTCTAGAACTCTGTATTTAGTACCATGAATTGAGTTTACTTCGGATTCTCCCGCTAGTTCCCGCGCTCACGCGCCGAGCTGAGGTTGCCCTTACAGCAGAAGAAAGGATCTAAGGGATCAACTGGTCAAGATTGCGAAGTTTGGTGTAGACTCGGACTTGGACCGCTACGCTAGCGCTCCGGCCTCCCCCACTTCCAACCTCGACCCCTCCTCCTCGATGGACGCCCCGACGCCCGGAAACGGGTCCGCGCAACCCGAGCTCCCGGATGTTCACATCCCGGACTCGGCTCCCGACCCCGAGACCCGGCTGACTGCGGTTGAAGACTCTCTCGCGAATATCGAAACCCTAATCCTCCGCGTTTTACATAATAGCCAAAATCCACCCGCGACTGCCCCCGTCCCTGCCGCTCCGGCTCCGGCGGCGGGTCCAGACTTCACCACCCTCACCCCAGCAGCAAAATCGGTTCTCCGACCGAACCCTCCAGCCGTTTTCGATGGCGACCGGACACAAGGACGGATGTTCCTCCACTCCGTCCTCACGTACCTCCGATTGGTTCCGGAAGCCTTCATGGTCCACGGACAGGTCGTAGAGGAAAAACTCGTGCGGTACACCATGTCCTTTATGGCGCGAGACGCGGCCGGACGGTGGGCGGAGCGACAGTCAGCAATCGTTCCGTTCCCGTTCCCGTCCTGGGCGGAATTCGAGTCCGAGTTCCGGCTCCGGTTCGTAGAGGAAAACGAGCAAGACCAAGCTCTCCTCCGGCTGGAGACTCACAGCTACTACCAAGGCTCCCGCGATGTCTACCGGTACACGGACGACTTCGAAGAGCTCGCAGCCACAGCCGGATACACGGACCCGCTCGTCCGCGTCACCAAGTACCGTGCAGGGCTCGACCCGCGGATTAACGCGGCTATCACCACGTCCGGAACCGCTTCGGCGCTGCTGGACTACGCCGGATGGCGTGTCCGCGCTTTCCGCCAGTACGACGCCCTCGCTCGTGTCCGAACGGGAGTACCCCCGACTCGCACCCCGGCTCCGGCCGCACGCCCCCGCACTGGGACGTTCCTCCCAGTCCCCTCCTTCACGCCCGCTCCTAAAGCTGTGCCGACGCCCGCCCTTCCGCCCGGCATCCCGATGGATGTCGACCGGACTCGCGCGCGCTTCACGCCCCGTGCTTGCTTCCATTGCGGTGCGGCCGGACACCTCGCCCGAGACTGCCCGACTCCCTCGGATGTCCGGCACGCGGTCGTCCTAGACGAGGTCGTCCGTCAACTAGGTGACGACCTCCTCGGAGAACTCTTCGCGCGCCTCTCCACCTCTGCTGGGCTTCCGGCCGAGCCGGAAACTAGAGATGCGGAGCCGGAGGGTTTTCCGGACGCAGTCGAGTGAGCGGTGCGCCCTCGGTCGCGTCCCCCAATCGTTACTCCTGCTTGTACAAAAATATACCCAATAAATCAGCAGTTGAAACGCGAGACGCACCCCCTGTTCCGGCTTCTGTCCCCAAGCCGGAGCCCCCTATTCCCACCTCGGAGGCAAAAACCCCTTCCATTCCCCGCGTCCGCCGCCCTAGGTGGGAGCGCAAACTACCCCAGCGGTACGTTATTGACTCCGTCGAGGGCCGGAACTCCCTACACATTCCGTTGGAGATGCAATCGGTAGAGACCGCGGCTACAATGTCCGTGAAGGGTCTGGTCGACTGCAGAGCGACCGGAGACTTCATCGACTCGGAGTATGTGATCTCCCGTAACCTTCCCGTCCGGAAGCTCTCTCAGCCCATTCCGGTCCTCAATGTTGACGGTACGCCCAATGCGTCCGGAGGCATTTCCGGCGTGGTTGATATGGTCGTCAACTACAAGGGACACTCCGAACGCATCCAACTCGCGGTAACGCGGCTCGGAAAGCAGCACGTCATCCTCGGCTACTCCTGGCTCCAGAAGCACAATCCGGAGATCGACTGGGACACCAAGGAAGTCCGGATGACCCGCTGCCCGACCAGCTGCAGCACTTGCCGAGACGAACTCTGCGCTGTCCATCGCAACGCAAAGATCTCCGCCGCAATCCTCCGGCAGCTCCGCGAAGGCCCCGTCCCGTCTATCTGCGCCGTCGACTCGGAAGAGTGGTGCGGAGACGACGGGTACGATCCGGACGACGACGGAGACGACTTTCCGGACCTCACTCCAGACCCGGACGACGATGACGATGACGACGAGCTCGAGGAAGGCAACTGGATCCTCTACACCGCGTTCGCTCCGACCGAAGAGATCCGCGCGGGTAGCACCGTCTCTCAATGGCTCGCAGAGGCCTTCGCTCGGAACTCGGCCCCGCCTGGGACTTCGGTTCCGGCCTGGGTCGAGGATTTCTCGGACGTTTTCGATAAGGAATCGTTCGACGCGCTGCCGGAACGCCGGACGTGGGACCATGCCATCGAACTCGTCCCGGATGCGAAACCGGCCAACTGCAAGGTCTACCCGATCTCCCCCCTCGAGCAGAAGGAACTCGACGCGTTCATCGAGGACGGGTTGAGCACCGGCCGGATCCGCCCGTCCAAGTCCCCGATGGCGTCTCCGGTCTTCTTCATCAAAAAGAAGGACGGTAGCCTCCAGTTTGTCCAGGACTATCGGGCACTCAACGCGATGACCGTAAAGAACCGGTACCCGCTCCCGTTGATTAACGACCTCATCAACCGCCTGAAGGGAGCTCGGTTCTTCACGAAACTCGACATCCGCTGGGGTTTCAACAACGTCCAGATCCGGGGAGGCGACGAGTGGAAGGCTGTGTTCCGTACCAACCGAGGGCTCTTCGAGCCGCTGGTGATGTACTTCGGCCTTACCAACTCTCCGGCCACATTCCAGACGATGATGAACGACATCTTCCAAGACCTCATCCTGTCCGGAGACGTCATGGTATATCTCGACGACATCCTCATTGCTCACTCTGACCTCGCGCGCCACCGGGAGATCGTCCGGGAAGTTCTCCGACGGCTCCGGGCACACAAGCTTTACCTCCGGCCGGAGAAGTGCGAGTTCGAGAAGTTGTCGATCGAGTACCTCGGCGTCATCATCTTGCACAACCACGTTGAGATGGACCCGGTCAAGGTCGCTGGAGTAGCCGCCTGGCCCGCTCCGGAGAACAAGAAGGACGTGCAGCAGTTCCTTGGCTTCACGAACTTCTACCGGAGGTTCATCTGGGCATTCTCGGACATCGCGCGACCCCTCTTCGACCTCACAAAGAAGAGCGTCGCGTGGACCTGGACCGCTGCCGCGGCCGCGGCCTTCCAAGCTCTCAAGGACGCGGTGACCGCGGAGCCCATCTTAGTCCTACCCGACGAGTCGCGTCCGTACCGGGTCGAGGCAGACAGCTCCGACTACGCCACCGGAGCCGTCTTGTCTCAGCCGGACGCGAACGGGAAGTGGCATCCGGTCGCGTTCTACTCCAAGAGTCTGAGTGACGTCCAGCGCAACTACGAGATCCACGACAAGGAAATGCTTGCGATCATCCGAGCCCTAGAGGAGTGGCGACATTTCTTCGAAGGTACGCAACATCCAGTCGAGATTTGGACGGACCACAAAAACCTGGAGTATTTCCGGAAGGCGCAGAACTTGAACCGGAGGCAGGCACGGTGGTCCCTGTACCTGTCCCGGTTTGACTTCGCGCTCCACCACCAGCCCGGCCGCCTCATGGGTCGTCCGGACGCGCTGTCCCGTCGCCCGGACCACGGAGTAGGTTCGGACAACACAGATGTCACCCTTCTCCGTCCGGACTTGTTCCACGCCCGCGCACTCGAGGGCGTCGTGGTCGCCGGGCCCGAGGTTCCCCTCCTTCGCGACGTCCGAGAGGCCTTCGCGGGTGAACCGGACCTTGAGGACCCCGTCGCGCTTGTCGCACGGGAACTCCTCAAGAACCGGAACGTTCGCTCCCCCCGGTCGACCGAGTGGCGCATCGCAGGAGGGCTCCTTCACTACCGCAGTAAGATCGTCGTACCGCGGAATAAGGACCTCCGATGCCGGATCATCGCCCTACACCACGACACTCGGGTCGCCGGGCACGCCGGACGCTTCAAAACCCTCGAGCTCATCGCCCGGAACTACTGGTGGCCCCAGCTGTCCCGTCACGTAGGCCAATACGTCCGGACCTGCGACCCGTGCAACCGGACGAAGGCGCTTCGGAAGCTACCCCACGGAGAGCTCCACCCGACCGAGATTCCGGAAGAACGCTGGGACACTGTCTCGGTGGACTTCATCGTTGAGCTCCCGGACGCGCACGGGTTCGACGCGGTCATGGTCGTGGTCGACGTCCTGGGTAAGCGGGCCCACTTCAACGAGTGCCACACCGGCCTTGGCGCGGTTGGAGCCGCTCGGCTCTATTACCGGAACGTCTGGAGGCACTACGGAACCCCCCGGAAGTACATCTCCGACCGCGGGCCGCAGTTCGTCGCGGAATTCACCACGGAACTGTGGCGCCTCATCGGGATAGAGCCAGCGACCTCCACAGCCTACCACCTGCAAACCGACGGCCAGACCGAGCGCGTCAATCAGGAGCTCGAACAGTTCGTCCGGATCTTCACGAACTACAAACAGGACGACTGGGACGAGCTCCTTCCGGCCGCGGAGTTCGCGTACAACAACCACGTCTATTCTTCGACGCAACAAGTTCCGTTCATGACGGACACCGGAAGGCTCCCCCGGATGGGGTTCGAGCCCAACAGATTGCGCTCGACCGTGGAATCCGCGAACGAGTTCCGAGACCGGATCGCGTCCGGAGTTTCGGAAGCCAAAGCCGCGCTCGTCAAAGCCAAGGACGAGTTCAAGCTGTACTACGATCGCCGACGCACGCCCGCCCCAGAGATCAAAGCAGGCGACCGAGTCTGGCTGGACGCCTCCGACATCCGGACGACCCGTCCGTCCGTCAAATTCGCGGACAAACGCCTCGGCCCCTTCAAAGTCGTGAAGGCCGTCGGAAAGGGTGCATACAAGCTCGAGCTTCCCCCGCGGTACTCCCAGCTCCACCCAGTCTTCCCGGTGGTGAAACTTCAGCTGGCAGAACCGGATCCGTTTCCCGGACGTCCTCGGAACGACGAACCCCCGCCCGTCCTCCAGACGGACCGCGACGTTCAGTGGGAGGTCGAGGAGATCCTGGAAGCGAAGGTCCGTTATGGCAGCCTCTGGTACATGGTGCGGTGGAAAGGCTACGGCCCGGAACACAATAAATGGGTAAAGCACTCTGACGTCTTCGCCAAAGACGCCATCGATGCCTATTACCGCCGCTACCCCAACGCCCCGCGCCGGATCGCTTCGGCCGCATTCGACTCGCTCTCGTTCCGGAAGCGCGACACCCACGTCCGATTCATGCGTCGAGACGCCGCATTCCAAGGGGGGGTGATGTCAGGGGAACCGCCCGTCCGTCCATCCGTCCATCCGTCCGCCTGGCTCCAGCCCATCGCACTGCCCCGCGGCCTCGTCCGATCCTTCGTCCAATGCCTACTCCGCGTCCGGCCTCTCCCGTCCGTCCTGCGTCACCCGAACGTCCGCCCTCGCCCGGAACGTCGTCCTCCGGCCCTCCGGACTCCATTCCCCTTCATCCCCCTTCGTCCGGCCGCTCGCACTGGAACGTACTATGCGATCAAGCTCGGGATCACTGCCGATCACTTCGGACACGTGCTACTGGCTAGTACCTATAAAAACCTCGCCTAGCATGGGAATCCTTATCCTTTCTTCTCTTCGGATTCTCCCGCTAGGTGCGTATTCTAGAACTCTGTATTTAGTACCATGAATTGAGTTTACTTCGGATTCTCCCGCTAGTTCCCACGCTCACACGCCGAGCTGAGGTTGCCCTTACACCTTCCGGGAAAATGGAGGATGTTGCACTGATACGACTGTTCAAAAAGTCTACCTGGTGGCCCAAGACCCTGTGGAAGAACTGCCGGATTTTTGAAGACAGCCGCACCATCTTCATCTTGCCGCGATATTTTATCCATGGTGCTCACGTGGTTAATTATTTTGGGTGCAACAAGGCAGATCGTACATTTTATCTGGACGATGTAGCTGATTTTGACTGGCTTTTACGAGCTGGAAATTGAAAATCTTACACAGTTCTCAATATTACAATCTGTGAATGTCTGCTGAATCCATTGGATTTCAAAAATTCAATCAGAGACCGGGGAACTTATAGGTAGTTATAAGTATTTATAACCCGGCTGTAACATCGGTATAAGGAGCCCATAAGCTGCCTATAAGTCTGTAAGCCTTCCTAAGCCCTTATAACCCAAAAGCGACTTTTGCAACATCATTCACACTGAATTTCGAGGCAATGATTGCCCTTGCTGCTCAGGCTGTGCCCCAAACACCACTGGTGCCATTTTTGTGTGTGTAAATAGTGTTGCTGGGGCTGGGTTCAAACTTCATTCATTTGTGTTTCCATTATAGTGCTGCAGGCCCCTTGGGGCCCATGTTGCACTTTACATATGAGGTCAATATATGTACTGACTGGCGTGGAGGGTGGGTGATCGTAGTAGGGAGTGCGGGAGTATGGTGGTGGACAGGAGGAATGTTGCAAGTGATCATGGTATGATTGTGTATGTTCGTAAGATAATATGAAGATGAGAGGAAAGTGGAGAGATCTGAGTGTCTCTTGAGCTATCTAAACAGAGAGAGAGAGAAAATATAAGTATGAGGAAATGGTTACACAACATATCTGGGGAAGTGGCCAGTGTCCCGCATGTATGCAAGGACTGGGGCAGCTTCGGCCTCGGCTGAGATCAGGGTGCATAGGGAGAGGTACAATGTCTTCAATCGGCACATCAGGCGTATGTGGGCATCACGGTATACTTCTGCCTCTGTGCTCCCAGCCTCCCTCCCTTCATCGGTACTGCTGCTGCTCCTATTCCACCCTTATATCCCGACCCATCCGTGAACATGCAAAATCCGCCCTTTACGACCACACTGTCTGTCTCCGCGCATGCCTCGTCCTTGTCTGGCACAATGCTTCACTGGGGTTGTCAAACACCGCGAAATTCACGTATCCGAATGGTGAATTCAACAATTCATCATCTATGTGTGTGAAAATGATTTCACGTACTTTCCGAATTCATGTACCATTCACGTACATTTGCAGAGGTCGCTTAATAAGTATGAAATTCATCATCCTTTTCAATGAATGACACCAGCGGAATATTCGGACAAATTATAATGATACACAGTGGAAAGAAGACTACGCCTCCTCGATTTCGCCTGCACCCATTGTGTCGGAACGTTCGCGTAGCGCCCAGCGACGAGGGCCTGCTTGGTGGTCTGGAACGCGAGCCACAAGACAACTGATGTCGTCGACGTCGATGACTTCGAGGGGCTTAAACTTCCCCTCTTGGTAGTACGCTGTGCCTAGGTTGCTTGTGTAATAGGAGACGTGGACTGGGCGAATTACGGCGAGGAGGAGGTGACGAGGTGCAGCAGGTGGGAGGTTAGCGGGGAGGTCAATGATACGCAATAGTTGCCCGTAAGCAGTTTTGCGTTGGAGTTCGACTGGCATTCGACGGTGGTTTTGATTCTTGTCGACGTCGTGGGAGTACTGGAATAACGTTAGCAAATGGAGAACTGCAAGAGGACCAGAATACCTTGAGGAATGAAGCATCCCGTGTCATATTACGTTCTGATTGTTGCACAATGTCGGCGGCCCGAATGGTGTCGCCGCCACCCGAGAAAGTAATTTTGCCCCACTGAGAGACTTTCTCGGGGAGGAATGCAGCCGCTTCATCAGCCGACACGTCAAACGAACGTAGAGCGAATTTTTTGACTGCAGTTCGAACTTGGGGAGAGATGGTGCCGACAACATGCGGTTTGAGAACAGATATATCGGGATCTGACTAAGTTGAGGCCCGGAATGAATTAACTTTGAACAACTCACATTCGGCGAAATTCCGCCCTTGCTGCAGCTCATGGCGGCGGTCCGACAGGTCAAGGTCGTGCTGCAGTTGATACCTGACTTTAATAGCAGCGTTCTGCGCGATATCGCGAATGCGCCGACAAAAACTTGCATAGGGGTTCTTGCGACTCTTGCTGGAGCGCACAATGAAGCCGACGTACCGCTCCGTAACATAGTTCCAGTAACACCACATGGGACCGGCATTGAGTATGTCATCTGGAATGTGGAGCATGGCGTGGAGTGTGAGCACACAAACAGGGAGGCGGGAAGGCTCGTATTTGTAGTAGTATCTATGAAATAAGTTAGAATTGTGCGGAGTGAAAAAGGAAAAAGTCTCACGTACTTCTCATAGAGCTGAACCCACTGTACAATTCGTGCACGGAGGACTGTGTCAACGTACTTGCTGTCAATCGACATTCTGAGACAATCATCAAAAATCGAAACGAGGTCGAGGAAGTGCTTGTAATATTTTGGCTTCAAGAATCGATTGCGAAGAAGAACGGGCCCGAGAAGCGTGGCGAAAAGCGTGTATGACTCCGCTGTGTAATAATGACGCTCGGTTGCAAGGTTTGGGACCCGTGCACCAAAGGCGGCTGGCGTGGTGTTTCCTGCGACGACGCAAGCATCCCCGATAGAGTTTATAACACCTGGTTGGAGCTTGTAGTCCTCGTCGCCATTCTCAATCCCTTTGAAGTCCCCAATCCAAAGTGTGATGAGGTTTTTTATGACGTTCTCGGGGAGGAGATGCATGAGGTCGTGGGGGAAGGAATCCGGGAAAGAAATGCTGGACAATGTAGCGAGAATGGGAAGACCATTAATACCGGTAGACTTGGAACGACGTTCAGCTTCAGCATCAGATGGAGCAGAAGCGACGTGGACTGCCTCCCGAATAAATTCATCGTGTGTGCGGAGCGGAAGATCGAGTCCATTGTACTCCTCATCATCATCGCGATGAAGCGGAACATATAATGTCTTCCCACCGCCCTCGACGTCGCGAACACCCGCGATCTTGCATGCACGGCAGGGGTGGACGGCGTTAGGACCCTTCATCCGCATCAGCTTGGCCATTGCAGGCATATCACCAAACACGCGAATAAGGTACGCGCGGAGTGAAAAGACACGTTCATGGAGCGCATCCCATGCAGAAACACCACGTGAAAGCTCCCAGAACTCGTCACGGAGTGGAATCAAGAAGGAATCGATGTCGCGAGGCTCGCGAGGACCGGGGATAACACCAAAGCATAACACACGGTCAAGAAGAAACCGTAGCTCGGGATTAAGGTTATAAAGGACCCCAATTAGCGGCCAGCATGTCGCTTTACGATTTTTGAAAGGGCAGACACCGTCGGCACTAAGGCCCATAGCAATGTCTGTGTCTTGGTCGAAAAAGAGATGGTCAAAGATCGCATCCTCAATACGGACATTGCGATCGCGGAGACGTCGATAGTGGAAGGAGTCAAAGATATCTGATGTCTTCCCCGTTGTACACTTGTAGCGAGCGCGGTAGAGCAGCTCTTCGCACACCTTTTTGTCCGCGAAAAGCGCTTTCAAGCGAGGGATGAGAGGCAAGTAGTCAAAAGAGGCGCGTGGACGTCCTCGGGAGTCGTATCGAGGCTCCTCGCAGTATGGGCATGCATCAAGTGCTTCATACGGGCCAACGAAGCAGCAACATGACCCTTTGCAGCAGTGGTACTTGACCGGTTTAATGCCAGAAAGGAACGCGATACGTGCCTGGAGTTGGTAAAGCGAGGGGAGGTCGTGAAGCTGGGGAAAAGCCCGCTTCATCTTTTCATACGCACGGGCTCCAAGGTCGATGTTGACCTTGAGATTATGAGCGCGAATGGCGTTCATTGCGGATTCATTGAGTCTTTGCTCTGGAGAATATTTCAAAAAGAATATTTTGAGAGAAAAGCCAATACCGCACCGCGATGCATTTCTTCGCGTTCAAATTCACCCTCGAGAATTTCAGCTGCCGTGAGCCAGGCTTTCTCAAGCTGCTCCGGGTCCAACTCCAGGTCCGTTTCCGATTCGGTATCATCGTCAGAGGCGAGGGAAGGCATCTCAATATCATCCTCCCCTTCCTCTACATCATGTTCGTAGTCGTCGAGGACCATACGGTGACCGGCAGGGGTTTCTACCACGGGCATGAGAGCCGCAGCATCCCCACCATCTGCATCACCTGTCCCGCGATTAATATCCGGTTCTACATCCGGTTCGGCGGGAGGTGGGGAGTTTGCCGGCTCATCTGCATTGCACGCTGAGGGCCAATAATAGATGTGAATGTGATCAGTGTACCGTCAAAATCATGTCGGGCAGACTTCGCTGCTCTCTCTTGCCCTTCCCCTCCATCGCCGGGATTACGCCTCTTTTTCTTCTTGAGTCTATCGAGGACACTGGAAGTAAGAGAGGTGGCTTGTTGGCGGATTTTGACATATTGGGAGCCGCCCCCAAGGAGGTGACGGAGTTTCGTTGTGGAAGAGACATTTGTGTGACAGCAAGGGCAGAAAACCATCGTTGTCGTGTGTGGGCAAGAATGAGTAGGGCCAAAGACTTCTTGAAGACAAGCATTTCGCGCCGCGCAAGCTTCCAGTACCGCATTTGGATCGTGACCGTGGCATGAGATGACATCACACCTACGTCACCTCGGGACTCTTTCCGAGTCTCGCCGAGTACTAGTGCAGCTTCTTTCCTTCCTCGCCTTCACTTCTGGCCGTCGCTGCCCAACACCACAGACATTAGTGCTCGCCTCGCCCACCGTCGATGTTGCGCAGTTGGTACCTGCCTTTGACGAATGCTCCAGAGCCGGAGCCAGTGGGGCCGCGGTGGGGCTATATCCACGAACTCCAACACCTTTGCCGAACCGCAATTTAATTTAAAGTACGTTTTCTCTCTCGTCTTACATCCCTTCTCAAACATGCCCCTCAAGTCTACACAGAACTCCAGCGCGGAGAAGGAAAATAGCCGGTCTCATCGGCGCCGAGCGAAAACTTCACAAGCTCGACCCCAAGCTCGTCCTGTACTCCAAAGCCTCAATCATAATTCCAGCGATCCCCCAGTTCCCCAGGCCGACCTCGAAGCCATGCAGCAGCGCATTCGAGAGCTTGAGGGTGCGTGTATTATAAAATATCCATCATGTATGTTGTTCTGACATTATTTCAGCTCAAATCGCGCAGAACTCAACTTCCCAGGCTACTCCTTCCATTCCCAACGAATCCATCGACCGCCCAAAGAACGCTTCGAAAATAACAATGCAGGCTATTCGGGCGAAATTGGGCTACGACAAGACTCGATGGAACTCCTTTCGGGTGAGTGCTTTATTGAATCTTCAATTCCATCGCTGTCCTCAGCGCTTTGTTTACCAAGTCCTACTGCCGTGATGCTGCGACCTCTGCCCGCCTCAATTGGGATGGAAATTGGAAGTCTCAGCGGTCGGAGAAACTATCGATGGCGTACAATGCGGTGCGTCTACTATACACTATTCCGAGGGTTCACTATTCATTTCCAAAGATTGAGGCAGCATTCCCTGAGACCCGCCGCTTTGAAGGCCAATGGGCCATCGACCGCACTGTCAAGCAGTGTTGGGACAACCGCAAGAATTATCGCAACTGCGTTAACAAGCCTACGACCTTCCGCGGCAAGGAAGCTGCAGCTCGCCGTGCTCGCCGCGTCCAGTCTCCCGCTTCCACCTCCCGCACCTCTCCCGCCTCTCCCACGCCAGGCCCATCCCGTCGCCGCCCTTCCACTCACCGAAACAGTGATTCGGGCAGTGATGACGACGACGACGACGACGGGGACAGGGACAACGAGGACGAGTTCGTAGCCGCCTCGGATAACGAACCCCCACGCGACGAACAAGACGAAGATGAACTGGAGGAGGAGGATGACGGCGGGATGTCAGAGAAGGCGAAAGGAAAGCGCAAAGCAAGTGAGCAGGGCGGGAAGGACCCGAAGCAGGCGCGGCGCGGGTAATAATTACTTGACTGTAGTTTGCATGAAGAATTATACTGGATTTCGCCACCTTCTTGTGTGATTTACCCTGTAACGTTCAGTGAAAGAATGCAGTAACGACATTCTTTCAATGTACAATTCAATGTAAAAGATGAGACTTTTTTATAGTGAAACCTCACTTTTTCTGCGCGAAGTTCATGGTATATATGCTGCGTGAATTTAATGGAAAGTACAGGAACTTCATTGACTTTTACAGGGAAAATCACCATAAAAGAAGGTGATCGAGCTACGTGAATTTCGCGGCCTTTGACAACCCCAGTGCTTGAGGACAGCGCATGAGCAGGAATTGGCGCGAAGCACCACATTGGGCCAATTGTCTCAAATTTGCCTTGGAATACCGGGAACGCTGCGATGAGGTGATGGATGGGTGAGCAATGGAAACGAGGGACCTGGCGGCACCAGGTGAAGGTGGCGCAAATCAGGTTGGATGCAGGGAGGGAGGTAAGGCGGGCCGTTGAGTTGTACACTGAACAGTTGAGGCGGATGTGGATGGGGAGGAGGTTGGTGTGGTAGTTTTGCATGTCCGTGGCAGTAGTGCATAGAGAGCCCATGATGAGTTTGCATGCCTGTCGCTGCACCTTTCCTAGCACTGTCATATATGAAAAATGTTTACGATAAAATGTGAGCACGCTAAGTTTTGGAGAATAGCTGACATAAACAGGAAAAATCACTTACCAGTGCTCTCTGCCAAGATTGGTCACATGACATGACTCAATGATGTGAGTCATCAGACTTGAGTCATCCAGCTTGAGTCAGGCTGAGTCATTTAGTAAGAGTCATTCCAACTCAAAGGACACTAGTCATTCAAAGGTGACTCAGGGTTTGAGGGTATATAAGGAGCTCAGATTTTAGCCAAGTAGTCAGTCCCCCACTTGTACTTAGGATCTGCAAAGATTAACTTTTTGCGCATCCTTACCCTGTTGCTTGAGCTGCTAAGCCTTCTTCAGACGGCTTATCGCTCACTGACTTACCTTGCTGATACCTTTGCCATCGCCGTCACTGACAACATTGACTTGCTGATTAATCTTGCTGACTCAGCACTTACCTAACTTGGACGACTCACCACCAAATCTTTGAAAAGGCAACTCGTTGGAACTACACTTAAACACTTGGGTTTCTGTCGAATAACATTATTTCCACAGGACCTAAGGGAAACTATTTTTCCGTCACACATCATTGGAGCCCACCATGAGGGAGAATAATGTTCCAATATCCTACCTATCTCAGATTTATTGTCTGCAACTACCACTGATACTAACCACTATAAGGCTACCTAAGCCTATACCGAACAGCACCAAGGCTACCTAAGCCTACACCGAACAGCACCGAGGCTACCCAAGCCTACACTGAACAGCACCGAGGCTAACCGAGGCTACACCGAACAGCACCGAGGCTAACTGAGGCTACACCGAACCGCACTGAGGCTTACCGAGCCCACACCAAATAGCACCGAGGCTACCTTAGCCCCCACTGAACAACAACCACACTTGTCAAAGTTAACTAGGACAAAGAAACTGTCCTTTGAAATGCCACCTATCCATGTGTTCCAAAACCATGACAAGCAACTGGCGTATGAAGCCAGGTTCGCCAACAGCACCGAGCACCTTGAATGGGAAGACAAGTTTGGTGCACCGGTAGGGCCTTTCGAGTATGATGAGGGACCCGAGTCAGCCCACCCTACTCGCCGACGTCACCGCAGGCAAGGGGGAAGGCCTCCCAAACAAGAGCCAGCCACCGGATACAGGGGACATGGTTCCGATCCATCCTCTGAATCCTCCATAAGTTCGTCCACATTCAGCCGGTCAGGGTCTGAAAGGCGCCCTTCAAATCAGTATTATGCACCACAACCACCTAACCCGCCTTTGACAGGTGCGGCTCCCCCATACTCTACAATGCCTCATTGGCGTTCGGCTTCAAGCATGCCTGTACATGGTTCAAAGGACGCACCACGGCTTTTCTCAGGCAAATACACGGACATTCAGGTATTTATTGACCATTATGAGTGGCTTCTGCTCAAACACAGGATTTCTAGTGATCAAGAACACTGCGATAATATTCTGCAATATTGCACAGTGGATACTCAGAATGTTATCCATGCTTTGGATGGTTTCCAGAAAGAGAAATGGAAGTGACTTCGGAAAGAGTTGCTTCAGGCCTTTGACACAGACTGGGTTTTTCAGAAGTACAAGCCCGCAGACGTGGAGCGCTACGTTGCAAGGAAGCAGCAGCAGGTATGCCACAACCTTACCCAGTGGTACAAGTATTTTGTGAAGTTTCACAAAATCGCTGGAAGACCCTTAGCAAAGGGGCATCTCAAGCTGGAAGACTACAATGCCTACTTCTTTATCGGGATACACCCCTCCTTGCAGCAGCTCCTGGAGACTCGCATCCTGTTGGCCAATCCAGGTAAATGAGACCGAGAGCAATATATGGTGAAGGAAATCAATGACGCCGCAGAGGGTCACTTCCGCCACGACTGGCATGAAGCCATGATGGTGAGGTCAGCCAAGCTGGGAGAAGATCGAGATGAGGACTACTCGGGAGAGGATTCAAACAGCAACTTGGAAAGCGAGGAGACCAACTCAGAGTATGAGGCATTCAAGCGGGCCAAGAAAAAGGGGAAGGAGAAAGCAAAGAAGAAGAAGCAGGACTAGAAGAAGAAAACCTTTGCCAAGAAGAGCTCAGGAAGCTCGGAAACACAGAAGTACCAAGGAAACGAGGAAGAGATTGCCTGCCTGATCACCAAGCTCAGTAAAATGAGTTTGGATGACAAGGACTATGCACTGATTTATTAAGGTAGATGACATCCGCATCCATCGAGTCACGTGAAGCGTGACTGACATGTGACAGTAACGTGTGAAAGCGCGAATTTTTGGTGACAAAAAACAAAAATCGTGTTTTTCGCACTTTAGACACCATAGAGCAAAAATAAAAAATTTGGCACAATATATTAACTATACTACACTCCTACGCTGCCTCAAGTCTTCACGATATTGAGGAGGAAGAGTCCTATGACCCCTATATTTCTTGTTGGCCCAAACTGCATCTGCTCCATTAAGCCCATGAAAATATGCATCAGCAAACCTAGAAGACTGTACAGCAAAACGACGCATGGAGGCAAGTGGAACTGAATCAAGGGCCTCAAGCATGTTCTGCTCCAAGTCTTCTTCTTCTGAAGATTCTGGAAACATTCTATAGATGCGTTTGGCGTATCCCCAGCATTGCTCAATGAAATTAAGCTCTGGGTGAAACTTGGAGGAAAAAGATAACCTCATAGCCCCGCTTTGCACAATGCTCCTCCAACATTGATTTCTGACCTTGAAAATCAGGTTCCATGTAGAGAATCTTTCTCAAACAGCATTGAGTTGATGTTGTGTGATGACATTTGAAGTTGTTCCCACATGAGGCCTTGATTTTCTTGTTGGAACCCAAATTCGGTGCAGGAGCATCAGGGTCTGGGAGATCATGCCCCTTTGCCCAGCACTCTGAAATAAGAACCTTCATCCCTTTGAAGCACCCATCTGCAAAATAAAGGCATTGTGGAGTTCCATCATGAAATGTTGCATCCCTCATCCGAACACAGCGTGCAATATCGTCAGGTCCTTTGACTTTATTGAAGTTCTCTGATGGTTTTGCAGCCATGGCAATGGCACTGAGAGCATGTGGGGCATGGGCAGTATGGATTTTTGCATTGTCATAAGCCAAGACATGTTTTTCATCGGAATAATCTTCATCCAGATAGCTCGAGTAGACTGGTTGATAATATCCTTGGTTGTTTGATAACCTTCTCATTGTCCACCTGCTTTCAATAAATTACGAGCACATTTGTATTCACTTGAAAAGAGAGATGTCAGATCCAGTTTCTCAAGGTGTACAAAAGATTTTACCCTTCTGCATTAGGTTTCTTGGATTTCATCCACCCATACACATCTGACACAAAGTCACCAACCATTTGACTTGCACCTTGTCCCTTTGCAACTAATGATGGGTGTGCGACGCGACACACTCTAATTGAAGTTTGGCTATGCGTGTTTTTGGAAATTTCAAGCATACGGCCTCAAGGAGATGTGCAATGCGATGTCCTGTGTTGTTTCAAGTCTGAATTTGGGGGATGATTGAAGAAGTTATGGGGAGTTTAACAATTTTGATCGAAAGATTGCTTTTGAGCCAATAGTGACTCAATGGAGAGAAAAAATGTAATTCTGGCTACATCACCCTCTTTATAATGCATGTAAGTCTTCCCTCCCTGTGAGACTCTACTGAATCTCCAGGAAACTAGTCGTACAATATTCCTGATGAGTCCGATGACGTGTCACTAAGGTGGTGAAGACCCTGTCAACGGTCCCACTCAAATGAATGTCTATGCGAGAGGGAAAGTCACCCCTTGAGTGGCAGACGTTTGGACTCTCCGAAAATCAAGAGAGTCGGGAGGAACCGCGATTAGGTCCAGTACACACGGTTACGAGTTTCGAGACTCATAAGTTAAAGGTAGTTGACTTACCTTCCTAATCCACCAATAGCCTTAAGTCCTCAGGTCTCAGAGCAACTCGACGAGGGATGAAGGCCGTAAGTAGGCAAAAAGTGTAAAGCAAAGTGTAGTAGTTCTTATTGATCGCCCTGTGACTATTACATAAGAAGTAACGTAACTAAGGTCCGATCGAGAAATACTAGAGTCAACGAATCTTATACAAGCAAGAAAAAGAAATTGTTACATCCCGTACCACCACGGACTCATCTGGACCTTATCCGACCACTTCCGGTATACTCCAGTATACATTCCAATAACCTCCGGTCAACTCCCGGCCAACTCCTGGTCTATGCCGGTATACCTCCGGCTCAACCCTGGACGACATCCGGACTACGACCGGATGACTTCCGGTTATCATCTGTTCACCTCCGTCCTCTTCCAGCTTAACGTTCCAGTCTTCTCCGGAACGCTTCGGCCCTTATCGGACTTCATCCAGCCCTTCGGTCGATGACGAGTTTTCATGCAACCATCTATCCGCCTTAGCGGTAGATCTCCATATGCACTCCTCTTATGCACACATGCTCTATATGTTCTCAATCCGTCAACTCCCTTGTACTTATACAAGAAGCTATGTTCTCCTTTTACTCTTCCCTTGTTCTTCAATCAATTTCCTTATATATACTTACCTCCGCTATTACTATAAAATGTCTAGATTACAATCATGTACTTTAGATTGATTATAAACGTTCATTCCTGTCTAACGTTGTTTGACCTTCTATCATTCTCCGTCGTCTTGACACTTCCACCAACGTCCGAGTACTCCGGCCGACGGACTCGACTTCCGTCTTCTGTCCGATGACCGGACTTGTTGAAAACCCTATCCCGGACATCCAGACTTATACATCCGTGAACTTTCCTACTTGTTGGACTCCACCTCGGACTTCGGCATAACTTCCGGATTACCGGACATCGCCCGGCCCTCGGCACATCTCCTCCAGCTTACTGGACTTCGCCCAGCCTTCGGCATTTCTCCCCCGGTTTACCGGCCTTCGCTTCCCGTAACCCTCGGCTGTCTCCCTTTCTCTCCTCCTTCATTCCTAGCCAACTAGATAGTACGCTCACCCTCAAACCTAGCTGTGGTGTAGTGGTCCATATCTGTGTTCCGGAATCATCCCCCGTTTACTTCCGTTGACCTCCGGCATTCCCGAGCCCGGTCATAACCCATCTGGAACCTATCCCCTCTCCTTCCTTTCTCTCTCTCTCAACACAGATATAACAGAAATATACTGTCTTCATGATAATTTGTTAATGGATATATGAATGATTCCTTACAAAGCCCCCCTAGATTTGGTGTGCTCTGGGATTGAACACTTCCGGAACACTGATGTCTTGAACAGGAAGGAGTTGCCAATTGATGGGGAATGCGTGTCTCAGCTTCAAGCCGATCTCATCGAAGTCTTCGTCCTCGGGAACATGCGTCGGAGCCCGTTCACCGAAGTTATTGGGTCTCAGATAGCTCTTCTACTGTGCCTCGGTGTTCCACTTGGGATTATGCTGAGCCTTTTTTAGGAGCCCCTCAATGATTATGAGAGCGCCGGCCCCAGTGCTTCCTCTGAAGTGATTGCTTCCCTCCTCCAGAATTTCGGGGGAGGGGAAGAGGGTGCGATCTTGATCTGTACTCGACCCCGGAATATATCCCAAAAGAATCAACTTCTCGGCTTCCGAAACGCAGTCTGAGGTGAGGAAACGGTGTGACTTCCCATCCGGCAGTCCTTTCTCCAAGAATTTGTCCCCCTTAGAGAAAGCAGTTACTTGTAGCGATGGTCCTCTGCTCCACCTTTCTACAAGAGAGGGGTCCAACAACTGAGCTAGCTCCGAATTAATCCCTCCGTAGATGAAACCAATGCCGTGTGGACGTTTCACGACCTCCATCGCGCTAGCAACCCAAATGCCGAACTGAGTCCTTGCACTGCCATTGACCTTACTCATAAATCTCTCAGCAAAGCCTAGCTCATACACGGACGACTGGGCCAACTCGTCCCAGGGGGAGGCTGTCCAGTCCGCGAACAGACCAATGTCCGCTTCGGGGATGTATAGATTGAATGGAATCCCGAACTTCCAGAGCGCGTTCAGCAAATCCTGTACATTCTTCACGTCACTGTAACAATTACGATCTTGGCCCGGACATGCGAGTGCGAGTCTTTGAATCGAATGATAGCTCAATCCAGCCTTTTTTTGTTGAAATCCACGTCCGCCCTCTCTGTATGGGTGGGCACTGGTTCTGACACCCTCCATAGATTTGCTACGAGATTGCGCACTGCTTCGTCCTTTGACGTGTACCCCGCCGTGTGGGTGAACCGCGCCTCGGAGGGAGAGTGGACCACGTCGACATCATTGCCAGTGTCCTGTTGCTTCCTTCTTCCGAGGCGCTGTCATCCACAGTGTCCTCGTAGACGGACCCTTCAGTTCCCCCCCCTTGGAACTCCTCCTCAAAAGATCCGCGCATCCCGCGATCATCCATGTCGTGATTGTCGTTGGTCACCCAGAGGCGTCTGGTTTCGTCAATGTCGGCTTGCCTGTACTCTTCACTCAGTTGTCTGGCAGTCACTGAGCGATCTTCTGACCTGCTCCTCGATGAAAAGCGCTCACAGGAGCCCGAAGGAGATCTTCTCCTCGACCAGGATGTTTCTGACTCGTGGACGATCAACCTCTCCGAGTTTCTACTTGCAGATTGAAGGAGAGGAGATCTAAATCTCCCCCTAGAACGGGCTCTACAACGGGGGCTTGCAGATCGAGACATCACAGGTCGTCTCTGTGTTCTGGAGCTCAGAGTAGGGTAGAAGTGGGATCTGTAAGACCCTGGGCGAGGCGAGGCTGGTCTCTGTTCCAAAGTGGGGCGATGCTTCCCACTACTCCAGGCTTTGTTTACCTTAAGCTCTTGCTTCAGCCCTGCGATGTAACGATGAGATGGCTGCGTACAGCGCCCTTTGATTTTCAATCCTTGTGGAGCAATCATCCGCGTCTTCTCGTGGATCCTTCCGTCGTACGAGTTGAAGCGCCTTTCAGGATGGTGAGCCCACTTGTTTTTGTGCTTCTCCTTGACGGTAGCTTCCCTTTCCATGTATAGCTCTGCTTTGTTCATGCTTCCACTGAACTCTCCCTCGGCAAAGCGCGAGAGGGCCCAGCCATGCATAGCTGGAGGTGATACGGGATTCACGGGTTCGTCTGGCCGCAAGGGACTCTGACAGAAAAACAGCATGGTCATGCCCTTCATGCGCCTAGTCTTCACACATTTGAAGCGTTCAGCGCACACACGGATTTCGCACCAGTTGGTCAAGGCTCGGGCACCGTTTCCCAAGAAGTCAATGATATAATAATAATCTCTCAGGAACCACGACGAGCTCACGAATCCTCTCCTTTCCATGTAGCTATCTTGGAACCAAGCATCATAACGCCGTAGGTCCTCTCAGATCCCCTCAGAGAGGGAAAGCTTCTCCTGTCGGACTTCTCCTCCGCCTTTACGCTCGCAGACTTCAACTACCTCCCTCACGTACTTGGGGCTTCATCCAACGTCCACGAGTAGTGTACCAGTATGTCGTATAGAGACCAGTGCTCCAGATTGAGTTCGTGATAGTCGGTACTCAGCTTGAACAGGGCACCACGTTTGCTCTGGTCATCCAGCTTCAGAGAGTCGAGGAATCAGCACTCACCTTGCATTAACAGACTACGCCACTCCATGTTCAAAGAGCTGATCCAGGCCAGGAACCCGCAGAGATCAAGTATTGCCAATTTCGCGTCTTCGATTGCTTGCTCGGCTCCTTCATTGGTTAGATGTAGACCCATCAGGTGATTAGCGTCCACTGGAGATGGCATGTCCCCCATCTCCTCTTCCTGCCCAGCGGCGTAGAAGGGTGAGTTTCCTGTGGTGATAAGGCACATCACGTTCAATCGCGTGGATAACAGAATGACCCTGTCCATCCACTCGCGTTCAACGGTGCATCCGACTTTGTTGTGAATTTCCCGGCCGTTCCCATACCCAATGTAACCGGTCTCGTCTTTGAGCCTTACCATCTCTCCCGAAAATAGGAATGCCAAGGGATCGGCATCGTCTTCAGTAGCGGACGTCAGATTCCAAGCTCTTGTGTGCTTGATGGGTGAGTACCACTGCAGTTGAGGCTTAGCCCCAATGAGATCTAGGAAGCCGTTGGGCAGCTGTTCAGCGGGGTATAGGGTATGCTTCCATTGGTTCATGGCCGCGTCCGGGATATCATCAGGGGAGCCGTTAAAGGAAATCCATTTCAATCTGTCTATATGAGATAGTAGGGGTAACATAGGTTCCATCGAGTTTGCGATAGTCCATCCTTGCCACAGAGAGTCTTAGAACCGAAATTCAAGAACTACGACCTCCTCCTTGTCTAGCGATCAACCGAAATTCAGGAAGATTGAGTGACAGGATTGACTTGGATTCGCGAGAAGGGCGTCCTCGAAGACGGGGTAGATCAATAGAGAGAGATAGAGTGAGATAGAGTGAGAGAGGGAAAAAGAGAGAGAGAAATAGGCGACCACGGGAGCAATCCGGTGCCATGACACCCGTCAGAAATTCTGATGGAAACATTGTGGTAATCAGTTTTCCTGGGCCAATGTAGTAATACAGGGTATATGGTCCGAAGTCCGATCAGTCCCGCTTCTTAAGCGTCCTCAAGAAGTCGCGCATCATCTCTGGAGCGTTGCGCAAGTCTCTCGTGGTCTGCCAAGAATCGTACTGTGGACCGTAAGATTTCCACCTCACCAACCATAGGTGTGTTTTTCTCCTTTTGTCATATTTTTTTGCCATGATTTTCTCGACTTCATATTCTTCAGTAGCGATGTGGTCCCACATCTCCGGCATTCGAGAGCGACTCCCTAAGAGTCACTCCGGGCACGAAATCCGGATCTGGATTTGATGTGGATTTGGATTTGATATAGTTACGAGAGGTTACGAGATGTCGTTGCGTAACCTTCCCACACTTTTTCTATTGCTTTCTGCACGTCGCGTCGCGTCCCCCAGCCTTCCTGCTGTCCAAAATGCCTGAGAAAACTTCGGCAGACTGGACTAGCCACCCTGAGGACCTCGCCTGGCTCATAAACTACCTCCATTTGCACCGCAGCCGTGCCGGTAACGGCGGAAACTTCACGACGACAGTCTTCAATGAAGCTGCCGCTCTTATGGCCACGGAGTGCCCACCCAAATCTGGAGGACCCAAGACAGCGAACTCTATTGCAACTAAATGGAAATCAGTGTGTCTTCTGCATGCTGCTAACTGTCTTATGCGATAACACCTTTCCTGCGACAGGTCCATAAACTCTATGACAATATTCTGATGAAGCAGAAGGCGTATCCGGGCGCATCGGGCTGGACCTACACCGATGAGGGTGGTTTCAATGTCACGGCTGAGAGCCAAGATGCTTGGAACACGTTTATCAAGGCCCATTCGCATTTCAGACATTTTGCCACGTCTGGATGGGTCCACTTCAAAACCGTTGGCGAAATTGTTCCCTCACGCGCACGGGGTCGTCATGTCTTCAATGCTGCATCAACCCAGCTGGCTAATGACGTTGGCCTCACTCTACAGTCCCAGGACGAGCCAGACGAGCCATCCCAGTCTTCGGATTCGTCTCAGCCTCTCACAGATTGGTCACAGACCGATTTCGGTGATTCCCAGCCGCACAATGCTCCTGACGGCGATCAGGCCCTATCCTTTCAGCTCTCTATGTCAGCTTCTCAGCCTGCTCGAGTCCCTGCAACTCCTGCTCAGCCAGCTCGAGTCCCTGCGACTCCAACTCCAGCGGTAAAGCGCACCGCTTCGGACACTTCAGACGATATTGAACCGCCGTGGAGCAATAAGCGCAGCAGAGCCACCACTGGCCCTGAATCTCTTCTGGCCCTTGGTCGCTCCGTAGACGGGATCGGGCAGGTGATTGCAAAGGTCCTTACTCCGAAGGTATCCTCCGCCATCTCCCCAACGAAGAAGGTTCAAACTGCTCGCAACCTCGCTCGGGAGGATGCGAACAACGGATATCTCTCATCAGGAGAGCGCACCAAGCTTCATATTTTGTTCGGTCGGGATACCACGGCAGCAGATGCGTATATTTCGGATGATGATGCCTTTTCTCGTGCAGACATCGGGCGCGAGCTGCTGAACCCTGCTGATACAAATTAAAATAGATAGTCTATCAAAAAAATAGCTAGTCCAGCGCCTCCGATTGAATATCACCGTAATAGTTGTGCTCATCGTCCACATCCATTCTGGCGTCAAGATATTCCTGATAGTCATCCCACATCGCCTTTGCGATATCATCGCGCATTTTCTCAGCACGATCCTTCTCTGTTGCAGAAACACGTCCCGTGGTAGACAGACGTCCAAAATCAATTTCTTGCTCTCGACGGCTGCCACGCAGATTATCCTCTGCTCCTTCTTCGAGAATCCAGCGATCAATGTCTCCTTCATCGTGCTCCAAAATGAAATTGTGCAGTGCAACAAGAGCTGATGGAATTTTGGCTTGAACATTCATGTCGTAATGAGGCGGACGAGTGAGAATGGTCCACCGGTTCTTGATAACACCAAAGATTCGTTCGACAACGTTCCGAGCAGACGCATGGCGCAGGTTGTATAGCTCTTTATAGTTTTTAGGTCTATTATGTGTCAGAATAAGGGCACATAAACAACAAAATTGATAAGTACCTCGACTGTGCTCGTGCCCATTCCGCAAGGTGGTATCGGGTCTGCCGGTATGGTACCAACAGAGCTTCACATATTCCAAACCCTGCATCGGCCAAGTAGGACTTGCCCTCAGGGATCGGAAGGTCACGCAACCGGGCTGCTGAATACATAGATGCATCAGCCGCACACCCATCCCAACCTCCGGTAAAGAACAGGAAGCGCATGCTGAAGGAGACAACTGCAAGGCAGTTCTGTGTCACACCACCCTTGCGGTTCCGAGCTGAATGCAAGTCTTCTGCCGATGGTGAGCAATTTATGTGGGTACCATCCATGGCACCAAGAACATTCCGGAAGTAAGGCCACCATTTCGGGTTGTTCCGAATAGCTGGTGGTGGTGGCGCATTGGCATCTGGAAGTTGTACATATTTTGAATAGAACTGGGGTCCGGAAAGAATGTCGAGGATCTTTCAAAAATGCCTAGATGGAGCATAAATCTGAATCATGAGAACAAAGCTCAACTCACTCTGATATAGTTGTGTGTGAATGCTGGAAACGTTCAGCCACATGGTCTATAGCAAGGCCAGTGACACAAGTGTATAGAAAGATCGCCAGAGATTCATCAAGATAAACTCGAGATTGTTGTGATTCCATGTAGCCCAGGGCCCGAATTTGGAGGACAAGGGCAAGGAATACGTGGCGACGCATTCCAAGGGCAATATAAATGCGCTTGGGGTGTCCAACGAGAAGTTCATTGAGCCAAGCGCGACCCGAGAGTGCCGAGGTGTGCATATCTTCTTTGCAGTACTGGGGAAAGACGTAGAGTCCCACGCCAAGCATAATATACTGTAGGAGGGCTGCAACAAGGAGTACAACCCATTTTGCAGTGTCCTGGGGACTGAGATTGGGCAGGGGCATGGTAGAAATTAAGTAGATTGAGAGATAATCGCACGATCAATCTATGCCGTGACTACATCAAATCCAAATCCACATCAAATCCAGATCCGGATTTCGTGCCCGGAGTGACTCTAAGGATTTGGGGCTCTTGACATACAGCTTCAAGTGATCTAGATTGAAAACTGGAAAGCCAGGGTACTTGTCGTCCAGGTGTACACAATACGTCCGCAGGTTTAATTTCTGCAGGACTTCAAACGGCCCTATCCACCTTTGGACGAGTTTCGTGCCTTCCCCTTTCGACTCCGACCATTCTAGGGAATGAGGGCTGATGAGCACTTGGGACCCTACCTTGAACTCAGGCACGTCCTTCCGACCTCTGTTGTAGAACTTCGATTGGGACTCTTGAGCTTTCGTGATGGCCAGTGGGGCACTCTCTCGATGCATGTCCAATCTATCGAGGTACAAGCTAGATTCAGCACTCATGCCATAGAGGTGAGATCTTTCTTTCGGAGGCAGCAGGAATTCCAGAGGCGTCTTGGGTTCGAAACTGTACAACAAGAGGAATGGGGTGGTTCCTATTGAAGAATGCACATTGTTATTGTACGCAAATTCCAATAACTTGAGCCAGTCTGCCCAGTTGTCGCGATCTCTCGAAACATAAGCACGCAACATAGTCTCCAACTGGCGGTTCACGTTCTCGGTCTGACCATCATGCTGTGGGTGATGCGAGGAAGACACACTGGGGGCAAGCTGTGAACTACAGGCCCTGTAAACTCAATGTAAATGTGAGGGAAACTTTGAGTTTTCTCAATAAATACCCATCATTTACAGTGCCTGTAAATTGGGAGTAAATTTTGAATTTCATCTGGAATTGCACCCAATTTACATGCCCTGTAAATGATTGATAATCCTGGGAATTAATCTAAAAATGTCCATCATTTACACCATGTGTAAATGTGTGATTTACATGCAGTGTAAACGGTGAGCAAATCCAGATACCAAACAACATATTTATAGCTACACCTTCCATAATAAGAAGTTCAGAATTTCCAGAAGGGGTCATTCTATTGTCATGTGAGTCTAGGATTCCTAGGATGCTGGCTTTAAGGGGATGATTATGCCAGAGCATTTCCAAGCTTACAAGGGGTGGCAGCTACATCTCTTCTGATTGAGTTTCAGTCCACTCTCTTTCTCTGTATCTGAATTTTGGCTTCATACATTCTTATTGCATGTCCACCACTCAGAGGAATGAGATTATTTCTATTTGGTGACTATTTTCACCTGGAGTTTGTCAGAATATTGCAAGGTTGAAAGACTGTTGCCTCACTTGAGCTCTTGATGAAGACTTTCTATTTCTGTTTTGCTCTCTGTTCGCTCCTTGTTGGTCTCAAAATGAGCCAGAATGTGGGATTTCTGATTGGAACATGAGTTAAATGTTGCAACTTCCACTTTGACTCACTGCTCTTCATGTATGTAGCATTCCTGTGCAGCATGTTGTTCTCATGTTGCTCCCCTTTCATTTTTTTTGATAGAAAGGTGACCAGATTCCCTCCAAAGTCCAGAATAGAGGACCCACCTTGTTATCTTGACATTCATTACTCATCTGCATCTTGCTAAACAATTAAAGCAGTCAATAAAGACACCATATAACTTTGTTAGAGTCTCTGCCAGGTTGGGATTGTATATCATTTCCCTGATTGAGAAGGCCACCAACTGGATCCAATAGTAAGGATGACATCTTGATGCTCTGTTACTCATCTCATCTTTCTGCACAATCCAATGGGTGTCAACCAATGGACTCTCAAAAAGATGAGGGAATAGCTAAAGAGGGCCAAGCTTGACAATGTTTCAGATTTAATGTTGTTGATGGGTGGCTGTGAGAGCCGTTCCAGAACGCCTCTCACAGCCACCAATTATATTTTTTGTACACATCACAAAAGTGTATGTAATCATCTTGGGCTGCTCTGGGTTCAATCCTCACGGTATGCATCTTTTTTTAAATGCCTCAACCATACAATAACCAATGAAATTTCGGTCAGGAGAAGAATTTGCTTTGTTAACTTCCCATGAGCAGAAAATTCCTACTGAGTGTTCAATTGTGTGTTGAAACAGGAGTTGAACACAACAAGGCCCAATCAATTCAAGCTTGACAGCAATCCTGATCATTAGGAATCCTAGACTCACATGACAATATAATGTCCCCTTCTGGCACCTCTGAATTTCTTATTATGGAAAGTGTAGCTATAAATAGGTTGTTTGGTATCTAGATTTGCTCACCGTTTACACTGCATGTAAATCACACATTTACACATGGTGTAAATGATGGGCATTTTTAGATTAATTCCCAGGATTATCAATCATTTACAGGGCATGTAAATTGGGTGCAATTCCAGATGAAATTCAAAATTTACTCCCAATTTACAGGCACTGTAAATGATGGGTATTTATTGAGAAAACTTGAAGTTTCCTTCACATTTACATTGAGTTTACAGGGCCTGTAGTTCACAGCTTGCCCCCAGTGACAACGACATTCGGGTCTTCAGAATCCTGGACACGGCTTTCCAGAAATCCAAAGCCCAACGAGGGTCGCAGTCCGCGATAATACTATCCGGTAATCCAAAACGGGAGGCTATGTGCTGTACGAATAAGTCAGTGAAGCCTTTGGCTGTCAACCCAGAAGTTGTTGGAATGAAAGAAGCGTGTTTTGAAAGATGGTCAACGACGACTAGGATTGTGCTGTGCTCTCCACTCCAGGGCAGATTCACAATAAGATCCAGTGAAATGGACTTGTAAGGCCTGGAGGGTATAGGATTCGGTATAAGGTACCCGTATCTATTGAAATTTGTCTGCTTCGTCTTCTGACAAGTGTCACAAGAGAGAGCAAAGGTTGATAGGTCCTTTTTCATCCGGTCCCAGTAAAATCTCGAGCTGATCTTCCTTCAGAGACGTTCGGGGCTGACATGGGCCATTTCAAAGGGGTTTTCGTGAGCTTCTTCCATGATGGCCTTCCTCTGTGGTTCCGGGACACACAATCTCGGTTGGTAATCCGCATCCTGGAAGAATAGTAGGCCGTCCTCATTCTTGAAGTATCACTGACCCGGCTTCCAATGTTCCTCCAATACTGACTTGTCATTCCAGATACGCTTCAAAAGAGGGTCCTTCTGATAGTCCTTCACGAACACCTCCCGGAAGGCCGGTTCCAGCTCAATGTGGAGGTTTGGAGGAGGATTAAGCGCGCCCCAGTAACTCTCAGTAGGGTCTAATGTATCTAGCTCGTCGTCTACCTCATCGGTCGCTCTTTCCCTCGCTTCTGCTGACGATGACGCCTGTGGAGTGGCCTGTGCGAAGTCTGTTGAGTCTGCTAAGTCTCCCCCCCAGGCTCCACGCTCATCCTGCTGGCGGCATCCTCAAAAGTCACAGTCCTCGTTCCTTTGCCGCTGTCTTGAAACGGTGTCCCTTTCGGAACACTCACTACCCGATTTCGACCTTGCAGACGGGTTGTGGCATAAGCGTTCTTCGATTCTTCCAAGCAATCTGCTAGGCTCCATGCAGTGAAAGTGGCTCGCTTCGCAGGCTCTCGGTTGAGCCATGATTCTTGAGTGTTCGCGAGATCGTTTGCCATAGAAATCGAGTTTCCTGCCTCATCGGTCGGCGAGACATGCACTGGTGGGGCTCTTGGCAGCCTAGACAAAGGGTCCACGTTTGATTGTTTCCGACCAGCCCGGTGCACTATCTCTAGCCCCGGCATATAAGTGGAAAATATTGCCCCCCACGCTGCTAGCCTTCTGTTCGAATTCTCGTATGTACAAGCCCATTGGAGAGCGGAGTGGTCCGTCACTAGCGGTATGCGCTCCCCTTCTATGAATGGTTGGAACCGAACTAATCCTTCCTTGGCAGTAAGCGCTTCTCGTTCAGTCGTCGAGTACCGAACCTCAGCGCCCTTCAACGACCGCGACCAGTACCCGATGATGCGTTCCACGTGTACTGTGGACTCATCTAGGCTGGCTCCCCAAACATCCTTGAAGGCTGAGTCATCTATTCTTGACGAAATACTAGTCGTCAGCTTCAGTGGGGGTAATCCTGCTTTGAACGCCTTCTCCAGTTTCTCGTAGGCTCTCGTGCCCTTCAAGTCTTTCACCAACATAGGCTGTATCTGCTGCAGAGCCACTCTAGCTGCTTCATCCAATGCATCCGTGTAAAGTCGGTATGGTAATCCTTCGATGGGGTGACCGAGTACTGGCGCTCTCTGCAAAGCCTGCTTTGTCTCATGGAACACATGTTCCTGCTCCGGACCCCACGTCCACTTGCTGCCTTTCCGGAGTAGCTGGAAGAGCGGCATACAAATGTCGGCGTAATATGGTATGAAACTTGAAAAGTAGACCGCCATGCCTAGAAAGGTCTGTAGTTGGGAGAGCTTCTTTGGTCGCTCCAAATCCAGGATCGCCTTCACTTTCTCCATATGAGTTGACAAGCCCAACTGCGACACTTTATGTCCCAGCAGGAGTATGGACGAATAGAAAAGGTGACATTTGCTTGGGGATAGACTCAATCCTGACTTCTCTATCGCGCCCAGTACCAGGTCCAAGTGTTCGATATGCTCTTCGTAGCTCTTCAAGTACACGACGATGTCATTGATGTAGACCAGACAGAAGAGCCACAGGTAGGGCGCCAGGATCCCTAGCATGACTCTCTGAAAAATGGAGGGCCCGTTCTTCAACCCGAATGGCATGCGCTTGAACTGAGACAGGCCCCTATGCGTTCGGAACACAGTTTTCTCAACGTCCTCCTTGGCCATCTCGAGCTGAGTGAATCCCGAAAGCATCCAATGATGAAAGCACGCGCGCTCCTGATAAAGAGGACAAGATCTCCAATTGATGAGGTATGGGGAACTCATCCTCGATCGTCACTGCATTCAGTTTGCAGTAATCTACGCAGAAGCGTGGTTTACCGTTCCTGTAAGCGATGACGACAGGCGCATTCCAGGGGCTAATGGACGGTTCTATGACTCCGAGTTCAAACCATTTGTCTAGCTGCTCATCAATCACTCGTCGCTTCTCGGGAGAGCTCATATACATCGGCACCGCTATCAGTTCTTGTCCTTCCTTCGTTCTCACATGCGCCTTCGCGTCCAGGTGCCCAAGACGCCTGTCGAAGCTGAAAGCCTTCACTCTTTTCGACAACATAGACCATGCTCTTTTCTGCAGGTGCTCGGGTAGGGACCCGATATCCAACAAATCCTTCATCTTTGATGAGGGGTATATGGTATTGTCGGGCATCACTGCCGTTTTCGGTCCGTAGTCCTTGGGCTTGCTGTCCACTGGGGGCGCTTCTTCCACTATTTGACCCTTGTGATCAGGCACTCGCCCGTTCTCATCTCTGACATGGACTCCAGTCTTCCGATTTTCGTCCGAGGGCGGTACTCCCGATCTGAAATCCGTCCTGACTCTGACTTTTGGAGCTGGTACAGGAAGGGTTTTCATTGGCCTTGAGTGTCCCTCTACCTCTGTTAACTTCTCCTGAGCATCTCGGTCGCTCTGGATCTGCACCAGCTTAGCCAGTAATGCACTCTTCCGCTGCATCTCAGCTAGCTCCTCGTATGAAGAAGGCTTGTTGAATACGTCCTCCGGATCGCTTAGAGTTCCCAAAATCTCCCCTTTCCTAATGATTCTAGGTTGGTCACTGAGATTGCTCACGGGAACGCATGGCTTCCAAGCAGAAACGAGTGTCTTGGGTACGCTGAAGAACGAATCGTCGGTATTAGCTAGCAAGTTTGTCTCCACCAGCCAAGTTTTGTCTTCTGCAAATTGTCCATTCAGCCCCACTACCCTAGTCTTGTGGGCCTTGATGCAATAATCGGAGTCTGTGCGAACGACACGTCCCTCTAGACTGTTACGTAGCTGACTGCGCCACTTCTGTTCTTTCGCTCTCCAATGCGCTTTGGCCTGCTCCAGTCGTCCTGCGTGGGTCGTCAATCCTGTGGCTATGGCATGCATGTGGCTCATCCCTACAAAGTGGTCGACTCCGGTCGCCTCGACCTGGAATTCCGCAAGTCCGAATCCAATCTTTGTGCCGGTCTCCACATTACGACTGACATTCAGCTTGTAATTTAGCTGGTAGTCTTTGCCTAACAGAATCGGAACTGACATCCCTTTAACCACGTACACCTCGACTTCAGACTCTAGGATCTCTCCTGACGACATGGGCATGAGTCCTTTGAGCTTTGTGTAGCTCTTGATGGTTGTCCCTTGATCTGTCAGCTGTGCAAGATTCATGCGGTGCCCCTCGCGAATGCGCAGGGGATTCTTCAAGGCGGAGTGAAATTCCTCGGATACTAGAGAGATGTCTGCGCAGGAGTCTATGCATAGATCCACACTCTCATTATCGGTAGATTCAATCCATCCGCGCACCGACAGTAATGAAATACCAATAGCAGATTCGCCTGGCTTGGAGTTGCGTTTCTTCTTCAAAGTGACCAACTTTAAATCCGAGGGAGGGGGTTCGAGGAGATCTTCCACTGGCTCCTTCTCCGTGCTTTTGGCATATTCAACGACATCTTCCGAGTCCTCCTCGGTTTCGCCTTCGTTGTCCGTATCCAACTCCAAGAGGTGCGTCCTAGCTTTTCGCATCCGACCTTCCGTTTCCCAATACTCATCCTCTACTTCCACCATCGATACCCGATATGCTGATTGAGTACCACCCGTAGTATCTGAAGGAGGACTGGGTGCATCCTCTGCCGCTAAGTTGTCCATTACAATTTCCATTTCTGCTGTATAATTCCTGGTAATTGAGCCTGATTCGTCCTTTGAAACATTGTAGGTCTCATGCTCCTCCGTTACCGCAGACAGGTCATCCTCCGCTAACTTCAAAGCCACCGAGCTCAAAAAGACTGCTCTGACATGCGTACGTCCAGCAAGACGCAATAAGCCGAGTGATAAAGAGTGTCTGTCTCAATCTCCTGCGAACTCATAGAGACCATTAACAATCCCCTCTTCACTTTCTCAGAATACATGTTCCAGTCGGGACATTCTCGATCCCAATGATGGGCGCTCCCGCATACTTTGCATGGAGAAGGTGGTACTCTTCCCATCCTGGTCATAACGTCGTCATGTTTTGGGAAAGGATACCCCTCTTTCGGTGGCGGTCTCTGTCTCTTCTTCAGAGTCTGAAATACAGATTTCAGTGTCTCATCCCCAGTCAGCGCTTCCGCGTCCCCAGGTGCTGACTTGTCTTCCTTTTCGGCAGCACTATCGCCTTCGCTGGTAAACCTCCCTGACTCGTCTTCGATCGAGGCCAGATTCGCTCCACGGTATGGAGGCCGCAGTCCATTCGAGGAAGACGGGTTGAAACCTAGTTTCTGCAAGTTATTCGCCAGGTTGCCCATAGTTACTACATTCGAAGAATCTCGCTGCACCGCTTCTATCAAAGCTTTGTAGTGCTCATTCACCTGTTCGTATAATTCTTTGGAGGATAGAATATCTTGCAACACTAGAATTGTGCTCCATTTCAGGGGAGCCACCTTCATGATCAAGAAAACCTCGGTCGGCCCTCCATCGTCCGCATTAGCTAGCAATCTGACAGATCGTATACGTTTTCCGATGAACCTTTGAGGAGTCTCTTCCTTGTGTCCCCTTTGGCAGAACCTCTGCATGTCAAATTCCGCATTGACCGTCATGAGCCAGCACTTGCCCAAGAATTTGTCGCGAAGTCCTTCCAAAAAGAGCAGGTAGTGTGATCTCATTTCGTCTTGTCTTGATGTGGGAAGATGCGAAAACCAGAGCTGTACTTCTGAGTTCAAGACCAATCGTGTTGGGAGCCAAAACCCCAATGCTGCCGGCATCCACCCACGCAAATTTGCTAATTCTTCAACAGCCCAGAAATAGTCTATGGCTGTCGCATGGTTCCCGTCCCAAGAAGGTAAAGACTCTATCTTGAACTTTGGTTCGATCGTCGGAACCATACTGCCGTAGGGAGCGCCTGCCGCGACATGAGGGAAACCTCAGTAACCCAAGGTTCCATTAGATCCCCCTCTGTTGTGGCCACCACCGCTGCCTCCTCCGTTTTCGCCACCTCCTCCGCTCCCTCCGCTGGAGGGGTCTGAAGGAGGTTGGCGCTGAGCACAGAAGGATCTGCGTGGGTTGTGCCTGCGATTTGGTGCCTGTTCGTCCTCTTTGTTGTCTCCATCGGCTCCATAATCGTCGCCACCATCGTCTCCGCCCCCCGCTCGAGAGCGTAAGGGAGCTGGGTCCTGTTCTCGCATCGAACTTGGGACATTCGGGTTTAACCCGAATCCGCCTATGCCCTGAGCACCATACGTATCAAAATGTGGCGGCATTTCCTGAGAACAATAGCTATAATCTGCTCGACGTCCTGATCCTGAAGAATCTCAAGCCTGGGTCTTACACCCAAAAGCTGCGCTCCCCGAATTGTTGTTCCCTAGGAATGGTGCCGATGAAGCCATCCCTGCTATCGGATGCGGTAGATGTATCCCTGGTCTAGCCGCTGGCTGAGGATTCATCCTTCTAGGAGACTTGGGTACATCTTCCCATCCTGTTTTCTCCATGTGGCTTCCTTCCGCAAACGTGACGGTTTCTTGCCCCTACTTCCTTTTCCCTTTACTTTTAGCGGAGGGTCCGGTAGGAAGGACAAGTTGTCAGAACGTGTCACATCCTGTACCAACACGGACTCATCCGGACCTCATCCGACCACTTCTGGTATACTCTGGTATACATCTGTTCACATTCCGATAACCTCCAGTCAACTCCTGGTCAGCTCCCGGCTTATGCTGGTTTACCTCCAGCTCAACCCCGGACGACATCTAGACTACGACCGGATGACTTCCAGTTATCATCCGTTCATCTCCGTCCTCCTCCAGCTTAACGTTCCGGTCTTCTCCGGAATGCTCCGGCCCTTATCGGACTTCATCCGGCCCTTCGGCCGATGACGAGTTTTCATGCAACCGTCTATCCGCCTTAGTGGTAGATCTCCACATGCACTCTTGTTATGCACACATGCTCTATGTTCTCAATCCGTCATCTCCCTTGTACTTATACAAGAAGCTATGTTCTCCTTTTATTCTTCCCTTGTTCTTCAATCAATTTCCTTATATATACTTACCTCCGCTATTACTATAAATTGTCTAGATTATGATCATGTACTTTAGATTGATTATTAACATTGCTTGACCTTCAGTCATCCTCCGTCATCTTGACACTTCCTCCAACGTCCGAGTACTCCGGCCGATGGACTCGACTTCCGTCTTCCGTCCGACGACCGGACTTGTCGAAAACCTTATCCCAGACGTCTGGACTTATACATCCGTAAACTTACCTACTTGTCTGACTCCATCTCGGACTTCGGCATAACTTCCAGATTACCGGACATCACCCGGCCTTCCGCTTTTCACCTCCGGCTTACCGGACTTCCTCCGGCCTTCGGCATTTCTCCTCCGGCTTACCGGCCTTCACTCCCGGTAACCCTCGGCCATCTTCCTTTCCCTCCTCCTTCATTCCTAGCCAACCAGATAGTACGCTCACCCTTAAACCTAGCTGTGGTGTAGTGGTCTATATCTGTGTTCCGGAATCCTCTCCCATTTACTTCCGTTGACCTCCGGCATTCCCGAGCCCGGTCATAACCCATCCGGAACCTATCCCCTCTCCTTCCTTTCTCTCCCCTTGACACGGATATAACAGTATAATCAATCTCACCTATCCTTGTTGGCTTTCAAATGTCTTCTTCACCATCCGGTTCCATTTCTTTGCTCCCGGACCTCACTCCTCATGCTATTCCGTTGAGCGCGGGTACCCTGCGCTCCGGAGAGGAGCTCGGTTTAGGATGTTGGCTTACTCCGACACTCGAAGAATCACCTTTGGCTGTTCATCCATCCTCCAGTTCTGGTCCGATAATTCCCTCTACGATCCATCATGGACCGGCATTGTCCGGCCGTAATGACTCGAGGGATACAGGGCTTTTCCGAGCTGTTTCGGTGCCTTCTCACCTCACGGGCGAATTTCCGAGACCTCCGTTTCCGGTCTTTGGGAGTTCTGACTTTCAATCGAATGCCGGATTCTTTGGCTTATTGGTCGATGCTCCAAACACCGAACGCTCTCATTCCCATTTGGATCCCCATTTCTGTACGTCTACGGAACCTCTGGGTTACTACGATGTTCCAGATTTCCGTTCCGGCCCTAGTCGAACCTCCGTCCATGACCTCCGTCATCCGGCACATCTTCCGTCGGATGAAGCTGCGCTCCTTCTGGAGGTAGATGTTCACATCCGTCTCCCGGAGACAGAGCAGCGCTCGTCCCGCTCAAATTTCCGCTTTCCTGAACCCTTCGACGGCATGAATCTGTCAATACTCAACTCCTTCCTGGCCCAGTGCTACATGCACTTTGCGGAACGCCCTCGGGAGTTTCGCACGGACGATGACAAAATCCTATTCATCTTGTCGTTCCTCCAGGGTGATGCCGCCCGGCTTATGTACAACACCGGCGGTAATCAGGATATGTCATGGCAAGGGAACTTTTCCTTGTTCGTGATGGAGTTTTGTGATACATTCACCCTTTGGGATTCAGTTGCAGATGCGGAAGAGAAGCTCCAGAACTTCCGTATGAAAAGTTCCGGCCGGATCGGTCCCTTCCTACTCGAGTTCGATGCACTCACTTTTGTGCTCAGGTGGAGCGACTCTGCACTCTCCCACACCCTTTACTCAGGACTTCCATTTCGCATCACCCGCGAATTGGATGACGGAAACTTTCCAGGTACACCGGAAGGCCTCCGGCTTAGTGCACGCGGTATTGACTTCCAGTACTGGCAACAGCAGGAGATGCGTGAGTTGGACAACTCTCAACCTCCGGATACTTCCGATGTTCAGTTCAGACGATTCCTGGACTTCGATGACACTCATTCCGGCTCTGGCTTTGCCGCTCCAATTTCGCCCGGAGATCGAAACTTCCGATACTCCAGCAACAACGGCTTGCCATCAACTACAACTTGTCCGTCACTCCCCGGCTCTTCCTCTGGCGAACCTCCAGCCTTTCCGGCTTCCGGTTTCGCTCGGCCGAGGAACTTCCGGCCCATTCACTGTTCTTCCAACTCTGCCGTAATCGGCCGAGGAAAACTCCGGCTGGAAGAAAGTAGACGACGAAAGTCCCGGGGACTCTGCCGATACTGTGAAGACTCCGACCACTGGGTTGTTGAATGCCCGAAACGTCCTGTCCGGTTGATTCCCTCTGGCAATTCCTTCGCCGCCGGACCTTCGTCCAGATCTCCGGATTTGCTTTAGACAAGCCTCTTCGATGCCTCGAACCTCTGTCCGACTGCGTCGGCATACAGAAGTTTCCTCCAAGGTGTTCATTTCCTTCCCACGCTTACATTCTTTCCATCACGACAATCCCGCTCTTCCGAGCCGGATCTATCTATCTATAATCCTCACCATTGCCGCGAAATTCAACTTCCGTGTGCGGACCTTTCCCTACTTTTCTTCCGATAAAGTTATTACTTATCAATGGAATTTTATGGGTTTCTCTCTCCATGCATGCGAGCTTCCGAAACTTCCGGTTTACCTCCGTCCACCTCCGGGTCCTTCGGAAATCACCGGACAAGCTCTCAGAACCTCTCAGCAATCTTCTGATAACTGGCAGTCTTATCTGCCTTATTTCCATCTGTGTTGATGTCTTCCTCTACAGAAGAAATATTGCGTTATCTGTTTCTGATTCTCTGCGAACCTGGACTATGGATGCCTGGATTGCCCCACAATTATTGATCCGTTGATCGAACGTCGGAGGCACCAACTATTTCCTACCAGTCTACTCGGAGTTTTTAGTGTGTACACATGACCGACTATGATGTCGGACTTTGCTCGGTATCAGATCCCCCGGATTATCTCTGCAGTCTAGACTGGGCGTTTTTAACGTTAAACCGGCAATACTAACGCCATCATCCCGAGGCCCTTCGGTCTCATCGGCATTCTGCCACGGCACTTCAGCCACCGTTCCCTTCCGGAACACCTCTGGGACCTAGTCTCGAACCCTGGCGACTCCGGTCTCCAGTTCTTGGATTTCCGGCTTATGTTGACTTCCGATCCTTCTCAGTCCCGGCTTATGCCGGCCTCCGATCCTTTTCAGTCCTTTGGCTTACGCCGAACACTGAACATCCTTTCCGGACAAACCTGTTACTCTCCTGGAACTTTCGGCATTGCGTCCGACTTCCTCCGAGCACACTTCCATCGAAAACTCCCGGAGTATCCACTCTCCGCGTTTTCTCAGACATACCCTGAGGCACTTCCGCTTCATGATCTTCCGGAACTTCCGGCACTTTGTCCGTCCTTCCGGCGATTGTTCTTTCTCCAAAATTGCATGACTCAGCTCTGCATTTTCTCCACCATTACCCTTCTACCAGTTCACCCCTCGCCCACTACGCTGCTCTTGTGTTCGGCCTTTTGCTAGCCTGCGTCTGACGCACGTGCTCGGCTTTTGTGTCCGGCCTCGGTTCCGACTTCCCTGCTTATCCTTCACTCTCCAGACCTGTATTCCTGTCCTCAGCTTTGCCCCGCTCTTTGGCCGGCTTAATGCTACCTCGCCCGGCTTTGGACTCGGCGGCTCCGAACCCTTGCCTCAATTTTATCGGACTTATCTCCGAACTTTTCCGACGTCTGGCTCGAGACCATCTCACCATCCGGAAGTTTGGTATTTTCCGACGGCAGTTCAATATCGACCTGAATACCTTTTCACGGCTCACCGGCATTAGCCCCGGCGCTCTTCGGAGCTTGGAACTTCGCCTTACGCCTTCCAGCTTACTCTACCGGCGATGCTTTCCTACCTCCGCTCACTTCCGTTCACTATTCCGGCTTTCAGAGGTGTAAACTCCTCTTCCGGTCGTGTTCCGTTCTCGGTCGCTCGGGACCTCGGAACTCCACTATCACCACTCCGGACACTTGGTCGTTGCATCCATCAATTCCGGACCCGCTTTCGGAAGTTATCTTCTATGGGCAGCGCTTCTGGCTTTCCGGACGCCACTAGTGTTTCCGTGTGGGATACGACTGTAAACCTGCGACTCTCCAGCAGTCGAAGTATTCTTCCTGCTCCATTTGCTGCACTTTCCGAGCCTTCTGTCCACACTCCGGTGGCCTTCTGGCCTTTTCCGGATTTATTCCTGGGGACTTTGGTCAAACCTGCGGCTTTTCCCTCCTTCCTATACTACCTTTTGTTCCTCACGTTCCTTGAGGGCAAGGAACTTAAAGGGGGGATACGCTAGTCATTTTCCGTTCATTCCCGAAAACCTTCGCTGACTCATCTGAAGCAGAGGATACGGCGGAAATTCCCCACACCTTACGTTGTTTCCGAGTGGATTATTCACTTCCTAAACGACATCCATCCCGCACCTGGACTACTCCACTGGCATACTCACTACTCCATTCCGGGACTTCCGGCATATCGTTCCAACTTCCGGTTCGATGTCCGACGGACTTCCGAGTTCTGGATAATATTGCACGAGCATAGCCTTCCAGCCTACGTTGCAACCTCCAATGATCTCCGATTACTTCCGGACTTCGGCCGAATCACCTAACAGAACTAGCCATCCTTCCCGAGTACTCCGCCCGGCTACTTGTCCAACTTCCTGCGCACCCAGACGTATTGGTCTCACATCCTATGGGAACTCCCGAGTCATCCGTCCACCTCCGTTCACCTCCGGCCTTTATCCTTTTCCATTCCGGCCAACTTCGAGCATTCCAGACCTACGCCGATTATGACATATGCTAGGAGACGCTCCATTCCTCCACATGAACTTCCGATCTACTCCGGCAATGGCGCTCGACTCCATCCTCTTCCGGTTCTTACCCGAACTTATTATCCACCACCATCCGGCCTTCTTCCGGATTTCCTATCATCCTCTGGCCGAGCATTACTCTTCCGCTCCCCGGCCTTCTCGATCCTTCATCCATATTCCCTCGGCAATCTTCCGGTTTACTTCCGGATATCCCGACAGGTCATCGGCGTAACACCAGCTTACAACCGAGTGTCCACAACTTAACGGATTTCAACTTCCACACCATCCGGATTGCTGATGGATCTCCGGATCAGATGTATTCAACATGGATTTGTCACTTTTACACCATGGAATCACCTACTGGGCTTTGGATACAGTAACCAAGATATGTGATCACATCCGGCTCATCCGGCTTCTCCAGCACACCCGGCTCATCCGGCTTCTCCGGCACACCCAGCTCATCCGGCTTATCCGGCATATCCAGCTTATCCTGTCCTTGGTCTGAACCAAATCTGACAACTCTTATACATCACCTTTGAGCCTTCCATTCATCTGGCTCTTTATTTACCCCACTCTTAATCCCGTTCCCTTCTTAGGAATCCTTGGAAATGTCCTACTCATGGACCGGAACTTCCGAACGATCTCGGCTTACTTCCGGACAATCTCCGGCTTACTTCCGGCCATTCCACGACCTCGTTTCTGTCTCATCGGATTTCCTCTCGGACTTCATTTGTTCCAAGGTTCCGTCCACTTCCGGACTTATCCTTCACCTCTGTCCGTTTCTGGACTTCAACTTTCGCTTTCCTTCACTCTGCCAAATTCATCCTCCTCCGGAACCTTCACCAGTTCGCTTCCACCCCTGGACTCCTCTGGCGGGGGTGCGGAAACAACTTCTGGCACAATTGGTTCCTCCGGCTTATCCGCCATTATGTCATCTGTGCTATGGTCGAACTCACCCGAATTCTCCGGTTCGTTCCAGCTCCGGTTTCCCGTGCCGGACACGATGGACGATAGCAGACATAGTTCCCGCGAACTTCCGACAAGTGGAATCTACTTCGCTCTCCCCACCCGGCCTATCCTTCTCGGACTTCACGTTTCCAGCATAGCCTTGGAACGCCGCCATTCCCGAAGTTTCCGGCGCTCGCGCGATGTCTGTTACAATTCCCGCTACGGTTTCCGTGCCAGTGTTCCAGGAATTGGATTGCACGGCGAATTATCTTCCGCCACTTCCGGAGTCTTTACCTCCGCTTCCCTTACTTTCTCCTTCCCGGACTTGACGCGGTGAATCAGGTATCCTCGGATTCTCATCCTCGGACCTCACACATCCTTCCCCACATCTTCTGTCCCTTCCTCCGGCTATTGTTCTGGCATGCCGTTCGGCTTTCCTTCACCTTTCCTGCCATTTCCGTTACCACTGGAACTTCCGGGGTTTTCCGGCTCCGACATTCGTCGATGGGAAAAATCACCATCCACTTCCGGTCTCGTCTCCAATATGACTTCTCCCTCAAATCTGGTGTCGACTCCGCTCTGCGGCATTGACCCGTGGATCCTCGGCATATGTCACTAACGACATTCGGACTTGCGATTTCCGTTCCGGACTTACGGATTAGCATTGGACGATGTTGGACTGATCTCCGTCCTCCGTCTGCTTTCCTACCTCCTTCCCTTCACCATTTATTACCGGTTTCATTACTCTGGCTTTTCGTCTGGCGTAACCTCCGGCTTAGTCTTCTGGTTCCATTCTCCGGTCTCGGCTTAGCCTGATCTTCCAGTTCACCGATATGGATCTTGTTGCGAAAGACGCATGTAGTGGCGTCCCCGCCCTCAGTTTTCGTCTCCGCACTCCTGGCTCTCAACAGTTCATTGATCATTCACCATCTCCGTCCCGGCCATTTCCGCCTATGTCCGAACTCAGCTTACTACGCATAAAACCTCCGGCTTACATCTGTCAGCTACGGTTTCCGCTTGTGCCAAATTCCGACACGGAAATTCCTTCCTCCGAACCTCCGCTCCATTACTTCCGTCCGCTCCGGCTCAACGGTGGAACAAACGTGTAGCAGGTTTCGCAAACGAAACAACTCCACCACGATTTCGCTGACCACCTCTGGTCTCGCGATAGGACTTGTCCGCTCACCCGTGATGGTCACCTTTGGTGAATCTCCGAAACTTGTCGGCTCCATTTCACAATCACCAGCATTTGGATTCCGTAACTTCTTCATTCTTTACCGTTTCCGTACCTTCACCTTCGCCTTCTTCCGCAACTTCCGTTGCACTTTCGGCTCTCTGCCACCCCTGTTCATCCCTTCCGTGTTGGCTGGATTGCCGACTCGGACTCCGGCACAAGTTAGGCGCTTCCGGCTTAGCCCTCCGCTTCCCGGATGTCTCTCGTCCTCCGACTCGAACTCCCTTCGCCGATGCGGCAATTCGACCTCCGCCTATATCAACTTCCGTTGCCTTTCCTCCTCCACTCCATCGGAACTGTTTATCAGTCAAGAGCCTTGCACATCGAGAGTTCAAACTTCCGTATTCCGGTCCTCTCTCGCACTCTGGCTTTTCTTGGCTTATCGCCCTCCGGCATTGCCTCCTCTGCACGTGACTCCTAGCTTCGGCGTCTGGTTCGTCCAGCCTTAGTCTACGGTCTTCCTTCATGTCCGGACTTTCCGGCCTCATCCACCGGACTCCCTTGGTCACCTCCGGACTCACTTTCCGATTAACCGGGTGCTGAACGGCCCACGATGGAAGATTAATTTTTTCATTGGACTTTTGCTTGGTTTATCATCTCATCCCATCACCCACCGGCAACTTCCACCAACTTCCGTCCTCGTTCCATCCACTCCGTATTCCGTCACTTGTACCCTTATCCTCCTATACCTTCTGGTTCATCTTTGCTCCGATGTTCCTTGAGGGCAAGGAACGTAAAGGGGGATACTGTTACATCCCGTACCACCACGGACTCATCCGGACCTCATCCGACCACTTCCGGTATACTCCGGTATACATCCGTTCACATTCCGATAACCTCCGGTCAACTCCCGGTCAGCTCCCGGCTTACGCCGGTTTACCTCCAGCTCAACCCCGGACGACATCTAGACTACAACCGGATGACTTCCGGTTATCATCTGTTCATCTCCGTCCTCCTCCAGCTTAACGTTCCGGTCTTCTCCGGAACGCTCCGGCCCTTATCGGACTTCATCCGGCCCTTCGGCCGATAACGAGTTTTCACGCAACCGTCTATCCGCCTTAGTGGTAGATCTCCACATGCACTCTTGTTATGCACACATGCTCTATGTTCTCAATCCGTCATCTCCCTTGTACTTATACAAGAAGCTATGTTCTCCTTTTATTCTTCCCTTGTTCTTCAATCAATTTCCTTATATATACTTACCTCCGCTATTACTATAAATTGTCTAGATTATGATCATGTACTTTAGATTGATTATTAACATTGCTTGACCTTCAGTCATCCTCCGTCGTCTTGACACTTCCTCCAACGTCCGAGTACTCCGGCCGACGGACTTGACTTCCGTCTTCCGTCCGACGACCGGACTTGTCGAAAACCTTATCCCGGACATCCGGACTTATACATCCGTAAACTTACCTACTTGTCTGACTCCATCTCGGACTTCGGCATAACTTCCGGATTACCGGACATCGCCTGGCCTTCGGCTTTTCACCTCCGGCTTACCGGACTTCCTCCGGCCTTCGGCATTTCTCCTCCGGCTTACCGGTGTTCACTCCCGGTAACCCTCGGCCATCTTCCTTTCCCTCCTCCTTCATTCCTAGCCAACCAGATAGTACGCTCACCCTTAAACCTAGCTGTGGTGTAGTGGTCTATATCTGTGTTCCGGAATCCTCTCCCGTTTACTTCCATTGACCTCCGGCATTCCCGAGCCTGGTCATAACCCATCCGGAACCTATCCCCTCTCCTTCCTTTCTCTCCCCTTGACACGGATATAACAGAATGCTAACTTTTTCGGTCCGAGACAAACTGTTCAGTCCTTACACCTTGTTGAGAGTAATAAACCTTCGCGGGATCCTCTTTGAGCGGTCAATCGGGAAAAGCCTCAGTTAGCTCTTCATCTGCCGGGAACGCCCGATACAACCAGTTTTCACCCACCCCCAAGAACTCCCTGGGGACCAGCAATCAATCATGGTGCACATTTGAATATAAGAAATCCAAATGTTCCTTCCCCAAGGCATCTTGAGGCATTCTCTCGTATACTCCTGAGTTAGTGGAAACCGGAGAGTTGGGCATTGTCGGCCCAGGAGATAACTGTGTCCGAAATTCTTGCTGATACTTGGTTAAGAACTTATCGGCGAGACCGAAACATTTTCGCAAGGCTAGCCATGCTACGTTGAGCTCTTCCAGAGAAGCTGCTCCCTCCAGAATTGGAAAGAGGGAACTTTTCGGGCCAATAAGGAAAACACCATCATGTCCTCTGACCAGAGCAGCTGATCGTCCCAAAACTGATTGCATTTGGTTTATAGTGAGTACAATTTCCTCCAGTAAATTGGGAACGAGGGCGAATCGTGGAAATGAAAGGGTTTTACTTCGTGCTCGGTCCATTAACTCCCTCTTGTCGAAAGTCTTCTTTAACGCGTACATCGTGACCCAGTGGCTGACGGAGGTTTGGTCCGAACTATGTCTCAAGTATTCCATATGAATCTCGCCCATGTCCGACACGCTGTAATCCTGATTCAGCTTTTTCGTTTCTAGGGAGTCACCGTCCGATCCCGAATCTAAAGGAGAAACAGTCTTCTCTTCCACTGGAGCGCTCATTGTGGGGGATGCCACTCGAGAGGGGACTTCGAGGTTTACTGGACTGAGCAGAGGATCTATAACGAAATTAGAACCATCCAGAACTTTGAGCTCGCAAGGTTTCGGGGACAGAATAAGAGTTTCTTGTTTCAAGGAGCTTTTGGATTTGGTCTTGGCCCGAGTGCGACAAGCTGATGGGCTGTGAAACAGTACTGGTTTGGACTGAGCAATAAAAAACTGATCCGTCCCTGTAGGACGATTCGATTGTGGTTTCGGGGTTTGGATAGCGGAAGACAAGGATGTGTCCCTCCTGTCCTTCAGAGGAGAAGTGTCTGAGAGGAAGGTTGGCAACACCGGGATAGCAGGAGATTCCTCGCTGGACGACCTTTGGGATGAACGCAAGCGCACTACCGATGATAGAGTCGGTTGTAACAGCCGCGACTCAACGGGTTTTCTTGACTGTGTTGGCGTGGAGTTTCCTTTCCTCGATCGCAAAGCGTGAGGTAAAGTCCCTCTAGGAACAGCTCGTCCTCGCACTGCTGGTAGAACGCGCCTCTCTTCGTCAGAAGAATTTGAACCGGCCAGGTTGTCGACAGTTTCCAGTTTGTCCACTTTTGTGAGACTCTACTGAATCTCCGGGAAACTAGTCGTACAATATTCCTGACGAGTCCGATGACATGTCACTAAGGTGGTGAAGACCCTGTCAACGGTCCCACTCACATGAACGTCTACGCGAGAGGGAAAGTCACCCCTCGAGTGGCAGACGTTTGGACTCTCCGAAAATCAAGAGAGTCGGGAGGGACCGCGATTAGGTCCAGTACACACAGTTACGAGTTTCGAGACTCATAAGTTAAAGGTAGTTGACTTATCTTCCTAATCCACCAATAGCCTTAAGTCCTCAGGTCTCGGAGCAACTCGACGAGGGATGAAGGCCGTAAGTAGGCAAAAAGTGTAAAGCAAAGTGTAGTAGTTCTTATTGATCGCCCCGTGACTATTACATAAGAAGTAACGTAACTAAGGTTCGATTGAGAAATACTAGAGTCAATGAATCTTATGTAAGCAAGAAAAAGAAATATACTGTCTTCGTGATAATTCGTTAATAGATATATGAATGATTCCTTACACTCCCAGAAATTCAGTGTGTTTCAACAGGTGCCCACCCTCCTGGGAGGTGTTCAACAGAAATAAAGCCCCTGGTGCCAAATAGAGAAATGAAATTGATTTTCACATTTTCCTCTACATTACTAATTGCAGACAAATCATTCTAAAAGAACGGTATAAGTTTCGAGATAATCAGAGCAAAACTCAAGGAGTTATGAGGGAATCAGTTGGCGCGACGAAAAAGTTCCCAAAATGGAAATTTTTCATTTGCACCCTAGGTTCCGACATTAGCTGTAAGTTCCGCAAATAGCTGTAATAAATGATCTATGTCCCCAGAATTGTTTTCCCGACCATAGTGCTTGTGTTTTGGAGGTGAAGTTCTTGGTGTCATAGAATGTCACAAAATGCAGTGCCAGTGAGGATTTGTCACAATTTGTCACGTTCGCAAGATCTCACCTGCAGTATACCATAACCAAGTCCCAGTAAAATGATTCAAAGATACAGGAAGTTTCTTAAACTACAGATATGTGTCCTCAAATTTCCTCAGAAATATGTAATCTACTGGGAGCCCGGAATATCGAACATGGTATTTTGACCACTGAGTTTGATGTACCGGCAAGTCTCGCTCAATATCTTCCTCTCACAGTATCTCATGGCACTGGTTGAACATTTTAAATTTTCCAGGAAAAATATGGGTGATAATTATATGAGTTTTTCACCTGTATTTTCAATCAAAAGTTTGGTGAAAGATTTATAACTTTTTCATTAGTTTTTCACTTCTTTCAAAATTTTTACCACATTGCTCGAAAACTATGACAGTCTATCCGTCACTATGACGCACCAAACATCACATTATTCATTTCCAAAAAAAAAACTGAAGACCTGAAAAAAAAAACTCTCAAAAACTCAGAATACCTTCATATTGGATGTATGCATACTATGTGAATGTAGTATGCTCAATCTCGAAGGAATTGAGTGTAACGGGGACAGGACACGACTTTGGGCCCATGGGCCGACTTCACACAGCCACCGCATCCGCTCCGTGATGCCCGATTACCTCTCTCCTCACACCTCACTGTCAGAACTAGAATCTCAGCAGTGGCAAGCGATTCTTCAAGGAACTCGGCAGATTCAAATGGTCGCAATATGCCAGGTCCAGTTCGGCCGGTTTGCAAGGAGTTTTCACCAAGATTGCAAAACTGGGGACAGCATAGGGAGGGGTGCTAATTCAACTTGACGAAACCACTCAAGTGGAAGGTAGAGCAGGAAGTTTGACTGATGTACAGCTTGCTTGCATTGTCACCTGACTGTTGTGCCCTCACAAAACTCGGCCTTACAGACAAATATGACTCTGAGGTTGTCATCGAGGCTAACGGCACCCTCAAGCTGACTGAGGTCCTCGACGAGGTGAACACCCCCTTCCCTAGGCCTTCATCAATGTTGCTCTCTGCCGCCCCTCCATTGTGACCAGCCCCCCCGTCTTTGGCGTGATGAACAGCGCATCCGACGACGCCATCTTTATCTCCCCTCTCCCAAAAACGCTTCCCTGGCTACAGTCTAGACTCCGAGGAGCCCGACGCAGAGATCCTCAGAAGTACATCTTTGGTGGCCCTGTCGCCGAGTACATGGGGTCCTCTGAGGACAAGCGCTTCAAGAAGCAGTTGACCTCGTACCTCGCTGATCACATTGGCTCCGAGGATATCTACCTCTGTGCACATGCCGCCATCCGAGAAGACCTTGTCAAGCCCACCGACAAGTCAAAGCACTGGAAGACCAGGAACGCAAATAACCGCCCCAAACGGCTCCTGTATGCCGAGTGCAAACAAAATATTGCCACCAAGATCGAGAAGTTCAATGCTGTGACGCAGGTGCAGCAGACAATGAGGACAAGTACACGGCGCAGGTCGGTCATTTCGTTCTTCTATGCAACATTTTTGTAGATAAGTCCATTGCATTGCTGTGCTGCATTTCATTAAATCAAGTCTATATATTCATGGTTGTGCCAACGCTGCATGGATCATCCCTTTCGCCCAAGGAAGCGGCAGTACATCCAGATTAGTAGATGTGAGTGCATCACCCTGCACTTGCACAAATCAATGAATTGAATGCCTCGCTACCAACCGAGCTCACATACATGCTGCAGACACCGCTTGACCTCAAGCAGGTGCTGCAGCTGCACCATGGACGAAATCGTGAGCATCGCCTGTGAGAGGTGCGTGGACCGTGTGCCCTCTGAGTCTGTTGAGCACCACTGCTCTCTCACATATCCTTCACACTCTCTATGTCGTCCTCCACGTCAAACAGGTCAGCCAGGCTCGGCCTGTCCTGCTGACTCTGTTGGAACTGTGTGCTCACAATCCCGACGGTCCACAATGTCTTCCCCGTCGCATCCATTTCCGCACACAGGCGGTCCAGAAACCCCTCATACTGTATGACGGGGCCAACAGTGGGGAAGTGCCAGACGCGTTTAGGTGTGCCTCGCAGTACGTAGATTCTGTGCGCAAACGTGTGGGTTAAAAAGTACTGCAGTGCAGTATGATCTGGAGGCGATAAGGAGGCACTATTCAGGCTCTGCTGATACCCTTTGCGAGTCTCGGGTAACCCTCATTGCACCGGTCTGTGGGTCAACCAAGCGGCTCCAGTTTGCAGTACAGTAGAAACTCCCACTGTATCTGTTGCAGTGACACTGAATGGACCAACTTGAATTCGGGCAAATTGAAAGTATTTTTCCAACATAAAGGACCACCACTATTTCCGATAGGATGATTGAACCTGTGGCATCCCTCAAAGTCACTGGATATGCAGTGAAAGGCCAGTGAAAAGAGATCATCGGACATCACGGAGCGGATGCAGTGGCTGTGTGAAGTCGGCCCATGAGCCCGAAGTCGCATCCTGTCCCCATTACACTCGATTCCTGCTCAATTCCTTTGAGATTGAGCATACTACATTCACATAGTATGCATACATCCAATATGAAGGTATTCTGAGTTTTGAGAGTTTTTTTTTTTCAGGTCTTCAGTTTTTTTTTTGGAAATGAATAATGTGACGTTTGGTGCGTCATAAAACGTTGCATAATTCAAATCTGGAAAAAACCTTTGGGCACAGAAGAAAAAAAAACTTCAGAGCTCAGATTACCTCTATACTACATCAGTGTGTGCCATATGTGTCTAGTATACCAATTCTGAGAGGAATAGGGCTTCAGTACCATGCTATAGCATCTAAATACCCGCGGCATCAAATTTGATGGCTGTCAGGATCTTTCGGCTGAAGGATTCTCGTCTGCCTGTGAGTGAGGTGGTACAGAATCTCTCTTCTTGGACAAAACTGCATGGTTGACCATGAGCCTGAGTTGGAACTTGGTGAGACTCCAATTTTTTTATGGTAGATTTATGTGATCAATTTAGGAACTAAAACTTTTGACTTGACATAATTTCTTTGTTCTTGTCCTACAACCAAAACTTTTCAAGTACTTTCAGAGGCTTATTTTCCAACAGTTCAAGGTTCCTCCATGTGAAATATGGGTCCAAACCACCCAGTATTGCTGATACCGGAAGTTCCTGATAACCATCAAATTTGATGTATTTAGATGCTATAGCACGGTCCTGAAGCCCTATTCCTCTCAGAATGGTATACTGGACACATATAATATACACTGATGTAGTATAGAGGTAATCTGAGCTCTGAAGAAAAAAAGTTTTCTGCACCCGAAGTTTTTTTCCGGATTTGAATTATGCAACGTTTGGTACGTCATAGGTGGCCGTGCTAACCCTTATGACGCATCAAACGTCACATTATTCCTTTTGAGAAAAAACTTCTGGTCAGAAAAAAAAAATTGGGCCAAATCTCAGAATACCCTGATATCGCATCCCTAGATACCGAGGGGGTGTAGTATGCTCATTCTCGAAGGACTGGGGCAGGAAATGAGTGGAACGGAGACAGAACACGATTTCGGACCAGTAGCCGAGCTCGCATAGCCACTATTTCCGATCTGTGATGTCTGTCGACTTTCTTCCTCACCAACCAACTCTGCACCGCAACCAAACCCACAACGGCTGGCACTCGAGAAACGCAGTGGGGATTTAATTCTACAGGAATATAGCCCTGTTCCAGCTTCTCGAAAACATAATCCGGAGGCTTGAAGTCTGACACGCAGACTCATGTTGGACACACCACGAAAACTCGGGCCTCCAATATCTGACCACGTCCAGTGGGGTCGTGGCGAGGTCTCGGACGGCATGCTTTGCGTATTATCTACTAGTGAACTGGACCTGTGCCCTCTCGGCATTGCTAAGAACGGATCACATTCTATTCTGTATGTCTTTGCTGCTGCTCCCTATCACCCGTACACCCGCGCTGGTCGCACTTCAGCTGCAGGGCCGGCAGGCAGAGAAGACGGTTGTGGTAATCAAGCAACTGGACGAGGGCACAAAGGCACGGCCGTACCTGCGCCCCATTGCCATGGCGCGCTGCGTCACCCGTCGCATGGACTAGTAGAAGGTTGCACAGAGTGAGATCAAGCCATTCATCAAGGTGTGTTTGCTTTCTTCCATCCACTTTGTTGTGGGGTATCCCGAATGTGGGAGGAAAGACGGTGAACTACTTGCCTCTTCCTGACGCAGTACGCACTCGAGCTGGAAGGGCTCAAGGGCAGGGTCGCAGCCGATACCTCAAGGAGTTGATGCAGCTGAAAACCACGAAGACAATTAAAAGGCTGGACGCTACAGCTACACTGCGCGCAAGGAACAGGTGGTTCTTCACTCCTTTCCGAGTGAGTTTTCTGTCGCCTCTCCTACTTTTCACAGATGCTAACAATATCTGCACTTCTAGTTCTCAATCCTGCGGTACGGATGGATATACTGTTCTGTCGATATGCCCTCGTATAAACTACTGTATGACCAATGCTGTTATGCCACGCGTTTTGAGATGTGCATGAGCGGGGCGCATGCGTGGATATGCAACTTGCCGTTTTTTTTCTTGTATTCTGAGTGACCGACCTTGAGGAACATCTGTTGGGCTGCACTGTCTGGCGCTTTTTCGCAGAAGAAAAGATGTGTGTCAAATGTTCGTTTGCAGGATAGAAGTGCTCAAAGAAAAGTGTTCGCCTTGATCTCTCTCTACTTGGCACAAATTCCACACCATCACAGGTAGTGCCCCACTTTTCTGCCCTTGCCGACGCGCAATATGTGGAGGAAACAAGGGCGCAGACGTCGATGGAACGAAGCACGAGAGTATATATATTATAATCTGCAGGTACTTTTGACTTGATGAGTTTGGTATGTATCCAGCTGCTGGTGCGCCAACGAAATCGCAACTGCAAATGAATGGATATAAGCAAGAGCAATTGAATGAATGATTTTTTCGAATCCAGGCCAGAGGGAAAGGTGAGCAGCGAATGTCAAGCTGATCTGAAATTGGCGGCCATATTGATTGGAGAGCTGGGATTCCTGAGAAGCAGGCTAGCATAGCCAAATGTGGGGTGTTGAGCTACACCACCCACACTGAAAGATGTGTGCAGACTGGAACCAGCATTATGGTGGCACAGTTGTTGGGCTCGACAAAGATGTTTGTCTGGATGGGAGCAAATATTAGATACCCAATATAAAATGAGACGCTGCTTGCACATCTTCCTCAGGTGTCGCGCAAGATCTATGAGGTGCTATTCTCAGAGACCACAAAGTCGAGTGATACAAGAATTGCGGTGGTCAACAGCAGCTTCGCCCATCATTTCCAAGCTGCAATATACACTGATATATTGTGGGCCGGATTCGGATTGCGGGGCACGCGACTCACGGCTTAACCTTGCATTTATGGCATGTGTGGATAATTGGGCCAGAGCAATGAAAGGACAAGAGATATATTCACCGTGACCAGTTAATATAATTTCGCAGCATCATGCCACCAAACCATGTATCTTCCACAGCCAGCCATATTTTCCGTGCTCTCTCCGATCGATATCCTCATTATTTGTCGCATCCTCTGGTCCTTCCACGTGTCTCCCGGAATTGGCGTCGACATTGAGGAGGGATGGTGTCGGGGTGGGCTTGACGAGTCGCCAAAGGACGTACAGCAGAGCGAATAGGGGCAGCTCGACTGGGAGTCATTAGTGGGTGAGCCACATTGAGGGGAGAGGAGACTCACTGTAATTCGAAACAAACGAGATTTCATCAAATCCTTGCCAGGCAGACCAACCTTGGACTGCGAACGAAATGAATGGTATCAGCCCACGACGATCGATCTGAGATGGAAAGGTATCTCACTGAGGATAATAGCGGACATGGAGAAGACAACGGCAGGAGCAGCGAAGCCTCCGAGGGGGTTAGGAAACTTGAGCTCCTCAATTTTGCGGCCTTGAGCAACCCAGGCACGGCGGAATCGCCAAGAGGAGACACCGATACACCACCAAGCAATCTGAGGGGAGAGGCGAGCGGTTAACGACGCCGTGGGAGAGGAGAAATCCCTGAGCTTACTTGGTTGGAAACCTGTAAGCGAAAGGGGAGGTCAGCAAGTAAGTTGCTGCAAACCGGGGTTCAACTCACACCCACGAGGTTTTGAGCCCAAGTCCAGATCTGTCCCGCTCTGCCAGAAAGGAACGAGGCACCAAAAAGATGAGCGATACAGACGCAACAGCTAGTACAGCGACCCAAGGTACTCCGTTCCTGTTCGTATGAAGGAATATTCTCGGTGCTTGACCAATTGCTGCAAGACTGTAGACCACGCGAGTGCCGGCGAAGAGCGCATGGTTTTTGCCGGATATGACTGATGTAAGGATGACCACGTTCATGAATGATGCTCCTGCTTTTGAGCCTGCTTCGGCGAAGACGAGAGTGAAGGAAACGTCGCAGTCGTCTTGGTGGAGAGATTGGGAAAGTTGTAACTGGGAGTATGGGTCAGTTAGTGCAACGCGAAATCTCGCTAGGCGATCATAGTTATTTCAGAGAGAATGTACGGTATGTCGAAGCCAATGAGGATAATGGTGAGGATGTAGAAGATGAGAATACGGAAGAAAACTCAGTTGATTACGCGAGGTACATTTCGAGTGGGATTGCGTTGCTCTCCCGCACTGTTAAAGAGACTGAGTCAGCCGATGGTTTGAGACCAAATAAAATTAACTGGTGTGATACCGATAGACTCCGTTTCTCCATAGGTGACCGAGGCGGTGACGAAGAGAGATGTGAACCCGCCAAAATTTCCCATGAACAGGGCTTTGTCGAGCATCCAGTACTTTACACTTGCACGACTAGTAGGTGCTCTGCTGACCTGCTCATAGGCAGCTATGCGTGAATGGAAGGACTTGAAAGAAAGGAGTCCGCCCATTATCTGAGAACATGGCCACTGGCCACGAGTGTATATCCCCTCAGCGTGCTGGTTGTCACGGTGGCGATCGAGCAGGCGCATCATGGAAAAAGTAAGAAGTGTTTGTGCTGCAGACCGCGTACTCAACAACTCAGAAATTCGCTGTGCATGCATTGCCACCCAAACAGCTCCGAACCCAGTCTTGGGCCTGAAGAGGTCCTTGTATGGTGTTGGTTTGGCAAAGAGTGCGTGCTGAGAGATCACTGAGCAAAGACAGAGGGGAGGGATCATTGACTCGATAACGAAAGAACTCGCACTACAACATCGCGAACAAGTCGCGTCGCTACAAGACGTTGTCCGAGGGCTCAAACCAAGACCCGGACAGACTTCCAGTCTGCAAAGTCTTGCCATGGCCAACAATCGCCCTAATGCCGCCAGACTAGACCTAGGATCATACTGGCCAGAAAAGCAAGAAATTGGACTTGGGGTATATTGCTGAGAGCTCAGATGGATCCCAGATGCAACCGTCGAGAGCCCGCCGTGGTGGTGGAATAAGGGTTGTCGGACATCACGGATCGAAAATAGTGGCTGTGCGAGCTCGGCTACAGGTCCGAAATGGTGTCCTGTGTCTGTTCCACTCATTTTCCGCCCCAGTCCTTCGAGAATAAGCATGCCACACCCCCTTGGTATCTAGGGATGTGATATCAAGGTCTTCTGAGATTCAGCCAATTTTTTTTTTTTCAGACCAGAAGTTTTTTCTCAAAAGGAATAATGTGACGTTTGGTGCATCATAAACCCTAGCATACAAAAGTAGACAAAAGTTTCTCTCTTTGTTCAACAAAAGTTTTGTCCGCCAGTTTTGTTCAACAAAAGTTTTACAACTCATGAACCAAAGTTTCTCACTTTTCATTTCCTCTGTAAAAACTTTGTCAACTCTTGAACCTAAGTTTTTCTTCTGACACTTTCTTTTTTCTCAACATGTTCCAACTCAAATTTCTTTCATCTGTAAACTACTTGCTCAAAATCACAGTTATTTTGTGAAAACAGTGAGTTTTTACCCCTGTTAATAAAAGTGCAGATGGACCGCCATACTAGTAGGCTACAAGTATACGAAACAACCACACTGGTTGAAGTATTCAAGTTTTTGACCTCCAAAACTTGTGAAAAAGTTTGTTAGTTTTTCATCAGTTTTTCAATCAGAAATTACATGAAAAATTCATGAGTTTTTCAGCAGTTTTCTATGACGGTCTATCCAACACATACTATGACGTTCGGAACGTCACATTATTCCTTTTGGGAAATTTTTTTTCAGGTTAAGAAAAAAAATTAAGGTCAAATCTCAGAATACCTTTATACTGCATACACACATACTAGGAGGGTGCAATGTGCTCAATCTCGCGGGAATTGAACATCAGGTGCGTGGATCGGGCACAGAAAGCAACTTCAGCCCAGTGCACCGACAGCGCACAGCCACGATCTCCGCTCCGTGATCTCCCGAGAAACTTTCCCGTTCTTGACTAGTCACTGTGAATGAACATGATGGGCCTCTTCGGATCCGGAGCAGCTCTCAGTGATATTCTGGTTCAATCTGCTGCGGTATCAAACTCGATACTGCAATACAACTTGGACCATTTGTCTTCGTCTCTAACGAGACTTGTTTGGGGCGCACCGAAAACAGGAGATTCGGAGGACAAGTCCAAACCACTGTAGCAAGAATAACAAAATCGTCTATAATAGGGGCTGCCATTCAGTTTCATTCTTGCCACATAGTTGGTCAAATTTCAAGATCTGGTGCTTCCGTCGAGATTTGCATCACAAGACCGAACTCTCTAATCCATGTCTTGCATTGCTGCAAGAGAGCTCCTCCGGATCCCAAGAGACCCGTCGTGTTCGTTCAGAGAAGTGCATAGAGTGAAGAGCAAAAGAGTTTCGGAGATCACGGAGCGGAGATTGTGGCAGTGCACTGTCAGCGCACTGGGCCGAAGTTGCTTTCTGGCCCGATCCACGTAGCTGATGTTCAATTTCCGCGAGATTGAGCATACTGCACCCTCCTAGTATGTGGGTATGCACTATAAAGGTATTCTGAGATTTCCCTTGAATTTTTTTTCTCAACCTGAAATTTTTTTCCCAAAAGGAATAATGTGACATTTGGAACGTCATAACGTTTGGTACATCATAGTAATCTACTTGCTCAAAATCTCAATTATATTCTGAAAACAAGGGGTTTTTACACCTGTTAATAAAAGTGCAGATTGACCGCCATATACTGGGTGACTTCCCGTAAGAGTAGATCATAAATTTCGAGTATCTTAGAGTATTTTGTTACCATATCGGGATGGCTGTCAGGACCCCATCGTCTTTGGATCTCATTACGGTGTTGTTTGGACCCTCTACAGACCGTTATTTATTTAGAATCTGGAGAGGCCTCCTACCCCCCCTTCCAGATTTTATTAGCTTGAATAGACGGGAATGCATCCGGTGAACGCTTCTTCGCGGTCCGACTTCCCAGTGATTCCCACAACTTGCTCTTGCACAACGCCAACCCAATGCTCTCGCCACCGTTGTCTTACTCATGCTACAGCGAGGCTAGCAATGTTCGCCGCCTCATAACAACCGATACATACCTTCAGCAAACCTTCAGCAACTGATCTCATTCCTTTTCACTCTCAAATATGGACGTCGGACTTCCACCAAGCTTGAATCTATGCAGGGCATCACGGTGCGTAGCAATCTGCACTCAGTCGTCAATTCAGGGCCTGTCTGTTCCCTCTTGATGAAAGAGCTTGATTGTTTCTTTGCATCCGAGGCCTGCATAAAACAGGGCTTGCATACAGGGATTCTCTGTTCGACGTCGCTCATTCATCCATTCCTTCTTTTTCAATTCTACACCTCAATCTTCCTCTCAATGTCTGATCCTGCTGCTCCTCCCTTCACCCAGGCACGACCAAGCCTTTCGTATGACACACACGGCCGCCCTTATTTCCGTGACTCCAACGGGCAATGGATGCCTGCTGGCTGGGTGCCCACCGACCCACCAATGGTACGCAGTTTTCCTTGTTTGCTTGTGAAACAAATCTGAATCTCCTTGTAGGCAATCTCTCTGCAGCCGCCGTTTGAACAGCAAGTCGGCAATGTCGCCCAAGAGGTACATTTTGCTTTTTTTTTTTGTCTGTAATGACCTTTTAACAATTGCGTCTAGTCCAACTTCCCCTCCTCTTTGTCCCATATGGCTCCACGCCCGGTTATCAATCCTCGCCTGACTCACAATGACGGGCGCGACCTCTCCACTCATGCGATCGCCAAGGCGACCCTCCAGCCCGCTCTCAAGGTTGGTGGTGCCCGCCAGAAGTCGAAGAAGCATGAACGGTTGCCAGAACCATCCGACTTCAGTGACGACAGCGATGTTCCCTCTCGCAAATGTCGCGCTGGTGGCGGACGTCCCCAGGGATCCACGAACTTCGCCAAGGATGACACCAACCGTCTGCTCAACATTGTAGAGAGGAAGCTCCCCCTCGGTGCAAAGGCTTGGAAGGCTGTGGGTGTCAGCTACAATAAATGGGCGGAGAGGAAGGGTCGACCTGTGCGTGAGGTCAAGGCTTTGGAGGCCAAGTACAAAGCAGTACGTCCGGGTGTTTTCTCGATTTTATTGCGCTTTTTTTGACATCCTTCAAGTTACTGCGCACAAAGAAGCCGACCAGTCGCGGAACCTGCCCTCCAGAGATCAAGTGTGCGCACCATATTGAACATCTCATCCATAACCAAGCGGGTGTCTTGGAACTCAGCGACTCCGACAACATTGACGACGTGGACGCAGACGCCGCAGGTGGAGATGCGGGTGGGGGTGATTCCTCTGGCGATGACGACGTGGTCGAAGTCGCTGGCCCATCCAACTCTCACACTGCTGTTGCGCGCCGTGCACCCAGCCCTCCTCTCTGCCGCCGTCGCATGAACGCACCAGATGTCCTCAACACCCTTTCCAAGGCCTTTGATCCACAGGTCCAGAAGCACCGCGATGCTGAGCGCGCCGAGCGTTCTTTCCAGACCACCCACATGCTCTCCCTCACACAGCAGCTACGCAATGTGCATGCCACCATCAAGAACATGCGTACCCAGCTCGTCACTACACAGAACCGCGTCCATGAGGTGGAGCGCGCATGCGACCGGGCTGAGTGGAAGCTCGAGACAGCCACGTTCAATGGTCCCCCAAGCGCTGGCCTTCTTGGTCGTGCTTCGGTCTATCAAGAGAACCCAGATCTTGTGCGTGTGGGAGGCAAAGTTCGCTGTGAGCACTTCTATCCTGATGGAGGTGCATGCACTCAATGGTTCTCAGACCCATCTGATGACGACGCCGAGAAGGAGAACCGCAACCCCAGCAGCTCTTCCCACTCACGCCACTCTAGTGCGACATTTGATCATCCCTTCAATACATCCTTCAGCCCCCTTCCATCCGCATCAACCCTCAAGGTTGCCGAGGTGGTGGATGTGCCAGCGTCAGCGGATGCGCCTGGGGCCTTGGAGGTCAGAACCTCATAAATCCTGTCTCGGACACTCCTTCACTCGCATCTACCCACCTTGAACATCTGCCCACCTACATCTACCATACCCTGAACACCTGTCTGTCTGCTACCGCTGTGAATCATGCACCGATTCACTACATATACCGGATACCCTGCTACGTATCTTGGACACTCCTTTGCTAAATTCCCGCACACTCTTTTAATAGTTACGTTGTCATTGTCCAGAGTCTCATAGTGAATCCAACCATATTGTGTGTCTTTTTGTCAAGTGAATTCTCCTACGGCAAATTATTCATACATTGCTATATTATGGAAACGAGCAACTCGGTCAGAACGACGCTGTTCCAAAAACAGCATTGTTTTGAAGCCACTCCAAATCTGTTCTTCTTCTCGTGTCTGCTTCCATATTGGCATATAAACACTGCGAATCTGGTTAATGCTGACCAATTCTGCTCGGACATTGTTGAGTCGAACACAAATTTCAAGCAACTCCCCTCGTTCTTTCTGACGGCCAATTTCCAGCGGGATACGAAGACGTCCAAATGATCCTTGGAGCCCATGCATTCCCCATTCTGCTGTCTGCCTATAGGATAGCAGCTCTCGGTCAAAGGCAGGCTTCTCTTCAATTTCGGCAGTGGTTCCTGTAATTTTCTGGCCAGTTTTGATTGGCGCTCAAATCTTCCCTTCAATCTGCTGTGCACCCCAAGGGAATGCGGTATCTGCAACAAGATAAAACCCATCCGGTGTGTTTGTACGCAGTTTCTCGTAGATCTTCCGAGCAATCCAAGCATCGTGCCAACTGCCAGGTATGTTGAGGACCGCGGCGATGATTGTTCCTGTAAAACTTGTTCAGCACTCATCACAGATCAACCAAAAATACTTGCCCTTGGGGGAAAATGCAAGAACGGAGCTCACAAAGTGTTCACAGAGCCACCCATTGTAGGTAGCGTTCTCAATTTCTTTGTCATCCGAAGTCTGGCAAGCCAGATTCAGTCCATCAATACTGGCGAAGGCACCAGTCAAGCGAGGATGCCGTTCAACAATCAATTCGTTGAACTCTTCGAACTCCTCCGGTCGCCACTTGATCTGAGCAGCGGGCATCGTGCGGAGCGTGTTCAAAAGGAGGTCAAGCCTGAATGTGATGTAGCGTGAGATTGTGCTCGGGATGCAAGCAAAGATCTGCTGGAGGCTGATCTCCCGCATGGTCGAGTTGAGATAATGGAGTATGAGCCCAAGGGCTCCTGACGCTTCAAGCGAGCATGCACCTAGGCATGTCCTTCCAATGCTGGATGTGTCCTGTCGTGGAATCGGAGTGGTGTCCCACGCGTTGCCAAAGCCAGCATCAAGGATGCTTTCAAAAGTTCCGACGTCGAAGCCCATGGTGGTGATATATGCACCGTCATTTCGTGATAGGTATAGAACCTGCCAAGGAGTGGTTCCCCTGGGATTCCGTATGAGCTGTGGTCGGCACAGATATAGTCTGTTCAGTTTTCGTCGTTCTGTGCGCAGACGATGAGCCTCAAGTGCCCCGACCGCGATTATAGCAATGCCGCGGCCTAAAAGATCCTGTTCTTCCTCAATTCCCTCTTCCTCCATATCCTCGAGCTGCTGGGCAACGAAAAACGCGTTGAAGTCCATGAAGTGGGAGCTGAGTCGCGGTGGATTGAGGCAAGACATGTTATTGTTTGCTGTTTGGCAAGCACATTGACCAGGCTGGCAGAATTCGGCAGCGATGCCTCACGTCTACCGCAGAAAATATAAAATACTCTTGCGGGAACCACCAACGAATAGATTTGAGGAGTAAATCTCGTTTGATGCCATCACTGGCACCCCAAAATACTCGAAAAATACTATCTAGTGTTACGGGAAGTCACCCACTAGTGCATCTTGGAATCCCGGAAGTTTACGAGGGCAGAGGAAAAGGGATTGAAGAGAAATAATGAAAGTCCAGGGTCATTGTGCAAATCCAGCCATAATAAGTAGTACCGGTCCGAAAGAAATCAGTTGTTGATCCCGCACGTGCGATGTGCACGTGCCAACGCGTCTTGCCAATATTGCTGTTTTCTTACCACCACCATCACCAACCATCTGCCACCATATATGGTCCGCCGTGGCTCAGATACGTCCGGTGAGGACGACCAGCCAAGTCCGCAGGATACTCCAGCACCCGCAGTCAAGGCAGAAAGAAGTAGAGGCAAGGGGAAGGGGAAGGCGCGTCAGGAGCAAGAGGAAGAGCAAGAAGAAGCGCGAGAAGAGGGGATGTCGCCGAAAGGCGCGAAGCGCGCCAGGGCGAACGAGGCCGGGGACGCTGTTCCAAATGAAGAAGATGACCACGGAGGAGGAGAGGGGACAGATGCGCCGCCGCCTCCAAGACGCGTCAAGACGCTCCCGCGCGATACTGACGGGTACGTAGTATGCATGCACGCGTTCTCCCCTCTTTTTTTCTCTTTTCCTGTGTTTCTTCAAAGAAAAATACTGATATTCGTTCAAGATTCATCCCTGGCTCCATTACGCGCATCCAGCTACGCAACTTCGTCACCTACGACTCCGTCGAGTTCCGACCTGGTCCATACCTCAACATGATCCTAGGGCCGAATGGGACGGGCAAGAGTAGCATCGCGTGCGCCATCTGTATCGGGCTCAACTGGCCTCCCAAAATCCTGGGGCGCTCGCCCGACCTCAACACATTCGTCAAAATCGGCACGGATGAAGGGCACATCGAGATCGAGCTTAAGGGCCCCGCTGGCGAGCCGAACCTGGTAATCAAGAGAAATTTAACCGCCACTTCCAAATCCTCCTCTTTCTCCATCAATGGGAAGTCCGCGACGGGACATGAGGTGTCGGAGCGTGTCGGGCGGCTGAACGTGCAGGTGGGCAACCTGTGCAGTTTTTTGCCCCAGGACAAGGTCAGCGCGTTTGCGGCGATGAGTCCGGTGGAGTTATTGCGGGAGACGGAGAACGCGGCTGGGGACGAGCGGTTGAAGGCGTGGCATGCGACGCTGGTGGAGGCGGGGGCGGCGGCGAAGGAGATTAAGGAGGTGAGATCTTTACATTCCGTATTCTATATCCCTTGAGAAGACGGAGTTGCTAACACGTTTTTTGGCACAGAAAATCACGCAAGAGACGGCGACGATGCAGCAGCTCAAGGAGCGCAATGAGAACATCGAGCGCGACGTCCAGCGCTACCGCGAGCGCAAGGAGATCGAGCGGGCGGTGGGTCCCTTTTCCCTTGTCTCCTCCGCCTTTGATTCTTTCCCCGTATCTTGCACTCGTCTCCTGACCTCTTTCCCATTCTTGTTTCCATCGCCCCTTGTTGATGAGAAGAGCAATGCTAACACTTGTTTGCCACGCAGATCTCCCTCCTCACCGCACTCATTCCCGTGCAGCAGTACCGCGAGGCACGCGACGAGTGGCTCGCCCTCAAAGTCCGCCAGCGCGCCTCCCATGCGAAGGTCAGCCGGCTGAAGGAGCGGAATGCACCGGCGCATGCCTTGCTGAAGTATGTTTTCTACAATCTGTCTTTTGATATATTTTTCCATTCGTGGGTGGGGTGTGGCGTGGAGGCAGACCTTTCATCTTTTCGTCTCGCCCTTAACACACCGTAATTTTTCCTTGCGCCTTTGGTTTTTTCCCTGTCAAGGTGGATTGCAGAACGGTGCAGCCTCCTTAGTGCGAGCCCAACCGTCGTGCTGGTCCGGCGTATGCTCTTGCTCTCCCTTGTCCTTGTCTTATTTTTCTTTTCGGCCAGCGATGTTCCTTGCTGATTTTCCCTCTCATTTGTCTTTCCACCTACCGTCTTTTAATCTTTTCCATGCCTCATTTTGCTACCTCTCGCTCCCATCTTCCCTCCCATCCGATGCAATCTAATCCAACATCAAAAAGGAAATTCGAAAACCAAGCTGCTGAGCTGCACAACGACCGCGAGGCAGTGAAGAAGGCGCTCCGGGCTGCGCTGCAGAAGGTAGAGAAGAAGACGCAGGCAAGCGAGGCGCAGGTGTGTATCGACCTCCGTTTTTCGACTTTCACACTGCTCGCACTACTACCATACCCCCCCCCCCCCCCCCCCTCACTTACCCTCTATCTATGTCTGCTCCTACTCTCGCTACCGCATGTCCAATCCTGCTCGCGCTACGGCACTCTCTTCGTTCCCCTCGTCTCGCTAACACGCCTCCCTCTCCTCAGGAAGCCCAATCTGAGGAGGTCCAAACCGCGCTCGGGAACCTGAAGCGCACGGAGAAGGCCCGTTTGGCGAACATCAAGAGCGCAGAGGCGCAAATTGTGCAGATTAAGGAAGAGATGGAGACTGAGGTACGGGTTCCCCTCACCCGACCATAGTCATTTACACGGATTTGCTGACGATCTTTCCGCAGGTGAAAGTCGAGAACGAGGCGGACGTTCAGGCGGAGCGGCGGCGGGTTATCGCCGAGTTCCACGCATCGCAGTACGAGACGGAGAAGCACGCCAATGACCAGAAGACGCGCGCGCTGCGGGATCGGAAGGGAAGAAACCATAATGCGATGCGCGATGGAGAGAATCAGTACGTCCAGGTCTCGCGTTCCCTCCTTCCATTCCCTCTTCTTGTCCTCCCCTGTGCTTCCGAGTCTAGTCACCCTTATACCTCAGAGTATTGTTCTGATGCTCCCCTTGCCAGACTTCGAGACCTCGATCGATCGAGTCGCGTAAGCTCAATAACCTGATGCAGATGGACCGCGACGCGGGGGAGGCAGTGCGCTGGCTGCGCGAGAATCGCGACAAGTTCAAGATGGAGGTGTTCGAGCCCCCTGTTCTGTCTGTGACGGTACCCAATCGCGCCTTCGCCGCGGCAGTTGAACGGTGCTTTAGTTTTGCGCAGCTTAAGGTATGTCTGCCTCTCTCGTGTAGTTCCTTATCTGACGAGGGGGCACAGATGTTCGTTTGCCAATGCAAAGAAGACTACGAGCTGCTGAATACCACCATCAACGACACCCACGGCCTTGGGCGCAAGGCGCGCATTCCCATCTGGTTCCGCCCCGGGACGGAGGCGGACCTGACGCCGCCGCCGATGGTGCCCGACGAACTCGCACAGCGCGGGTTCGACGGGTACGCATTGATTATGTCGAGTGTCCGCAGGGGCTCGATGGTTTTTGAAGAGGGAGCTGAATATGCATCGAACGGTGGGTTTTGGTTTCTTTTCTGCTTCTCGAGTTGGACCGAAGATTTTCATGCGACGCACAGGCGATCTCGCTCCGCGGAGTCAGGGACCTGCAAGGCGCGATCGACGCGTGGGCCGCCCAGGGGCGAACGGGCGCACGGTGAACACGAATTTCGTCGATAAGGACACGGTGCACCAAGTGTCGCGCTCCAAGTATGGCCAGCGCGAGTTGTTCTCGTCGGCGGATCCGTTACCGCAAGCAAGGAACTTTGGAGGGAACACACAGGGTGAGCATACCCCACCTCCCATTCGCTTCGTACCACTGGTCTACGATGATGCTAACGCGCCCTGCAGTGGACCCCGCCGAGAAGCGGCGCATCGATGACATCCTGCAACGCTGCAAGCAGGAGGCGGCGGAGATCCACGAGGAAGAGCGCGAGAACGCGATGGAGGCCAAGCGGCTCGAGAAGGTGGAGGCCGAGCACAAGACCGTGGTGGTAAGTTTGTACCCCCGATGTTGACCTTGGCATCTGAATGGTTTGCAGGCTGCGATCGACAAGCGCCAGGCCGCGATCAAGGCCGAGACGACGCGGAAGATAAAGCTGCAGAAAAAATTGGGTGCGTCAAGTCTATTTTCCGTTCTCGTGTATGACGAACCCATTGTCACTTAGCTACGGTGGAGCAAACGCTGGCCAATGCTCTCAAGAAGGGAAACGCCGCGGAGGAAGGCGCGAAGCTGCGCAAGCAGATCATGAATATCGCGAAAAAGCGTGTCAAGCTCGTGGCGGAGGCTGTCGTACGTCGTCTCGTCAATTGCATGGTTTATCATGCCACGACTAAGGTTTTGTGGTATAGGACTGTTCGCGCGACGTTATCACAGAACAGATACGTGCGACGACGCTTGGGCTGCAATACTTCCAGATCGGCGCCAAGAAGGCAGCGCTGAAGGAGTTATGCGATCGCAAGGACGCGAAGTATCAAACCGCGCTGCAAGAGTTTAATAAGAGTGCGTATCTGCGCCGCTCCTGCACCGCACCGCGGCCTAACGAAGAACCGCCCTACAGTCGACGCGGCGTTCCTAAAGTCCAAGGTGGAGACGAAGGCGCTGATGGACAGGAGCCAGGAGATTCTCCTCCAGCTGCCGGATGAGCTGCGCGAAGAGTACCGGGAGCAAGAGCAAGTGCGCGTGGCGTACGAGAAGGCCGTCGAAGCCGCGACGAAGAAGGGCGAGGAGCCACCGGTGCCTGGGGACGACGTCGATCTGCGCACGACGGATGAGCTGGAGGCGGAGCTGGACAAACAAAAGGCGAACCTCGAGATGAACGCGAATACGAATCCGGGCGTGGTAGAGCAGTATGAGAAGCGGAAGCGTGATGTGGGTGTTTCGTCGTCCCGATGTGTGGATTCCGGCTAACGCGTTTTGGGGCAGATTGAGGCACTGGAGAAGACGATCGAGGGGAGACAGCGCCAGGCGAACAAGATTGACCGGAATATCAAGAATGCGAGGGTATGTATTTGTCTCTTTTTACCCAATGTTCGCCGACCTTGTCTCCCAGGACAATTGGGAGCCTGCGCTACAAGCTCTTGTTGCGAGCATCGGGAAGAAATTCTCGGCAGCGTTTGACCGTAGGGCTTTCCTGCACCTCTTCCGACTTCTACTCACGTATTTTAGGCATCGGATGCGCGGGCGAGATCCGCGTGCGGCAAGACGAGTCGTACGCCCAGTGGGCTATCGACATTCTTGTCAAGTTCCGCGACACGGAGAAGCTGCAGCTCCTCACGAGCCAGCGGCAGTCCGGCGGGGTATGTACTTCCTGCTCTGCTGGATGGAGGGCTGATGTGCCTCCCAGGAACGCTCCCTCACGACAATCCTGTACCTGATGAGTCTCACCGAGGAGGCGCGCGCGCCGTTCTCGCTCGTCGACGAGATTAATCAAGGGATGGACCAGCGCGCGGAGCGGATGGTGCACAACTCGATGGTGGAGGTGACGTGCAAGGCCGACAGTGCGCAGTACTTTCTCATCACGCCGAAGCTTCTGCCCGACCTCGAGTATCACGACCGCATGAAGATTCTGTGCGTCAATAACGGGGAATGGCTGCCTGATGAGTCGGGTCTGGGGAATATGATGAGTATGATTAACGGGTTTGTTGCAAAGCAGTAGGGGTTTGCGCTGGCTACTACATACTTGATACCTTATGCATTTTCTAACCACACGTACATTCGCCAGCTGATGTTTCTTGGCTTATTTTTATTGTACGTTGTTCGTTCTAGTTTGTTGTAGTGGCAAAAGTGTCTTTTTACTTGTACCTTGTCATAATTCAAGCCGTGTTCTTGGTCAGGATCCTTAAGCATCGTTAGGACTGGCTGAGGTCCATGCCTCGGGTTGGTGGCCGTCCTTCACGTACATAACTCTTTGTATAATTTCCTCAAATTGCCTCCCAAAGCTTGCAAGTGATACTTACCCGGCACATAAGTATACGATGCGAGCGCTACTACTGGGCGATATCTCCTTAGTGGGCATGCGACTTCCAAAAGCAGCTGCAGCGAACTGAAACGACCCACACCCCAATTATTCGCCCCTCTAGATTTCGAGACTAGTCGCACAACGAAGGATTCAATCAAGCCCGCTGCCAAAAAAGCACTATTGACAACTCCAGCCGATGCTGCATGCCCACGCGCGTGATAGTGTAGACACATACGTAGTATGTACTGATTTTGAGGAATCCGTGTGTGTATTTGAGGATTAAATTATCTTGTGCCCTGAGCATAGGCGCGTTCCCAATTCCCTGTGAGCTACTTGAGGTGAGCCGCAGTCGCAATGCTGCGCTGTTGCTGCTGGGCCTAGGGACCTTTGATGGATGCATTGCTCTTTAAGTTTATGGTGGAGCGAGATACGTCGAACAGCCTAACAAGACACAGATAGCGATGTTCAAACCAGAAACCGAACAAGGTGCCACAGCCTTTGATATTGCTGGCGAAGACGAAGCAGGTGTTCAGTTGCTGTTGAACAGCATTGAACAATGCGACGAGATTCGCACGGGACAATGGCGCTACGCAACAGGGCCAAACAGAAATGTAGAGTTGAAGTTGCTTGCGGCCGTTTCGCTCGATGGCTTACAACCGACGCTCTCCGCCCACGAGACACGATACGATAGACCGCAAATACCATCTCCGCCGCTCACCCACGTCCCATCGTCTCGTTCGTCTCGAGTCGACTCCCGACCATCAATTACAAGCATCGCGCCGCCCTGTCCTTGTGCCTCTCCATACAAACCTCCGCCGCCGCCCCTCGCGCCTCCAGCCTCAAGACAAGCTCACGGACGACCTCATGCCACCCCCACAGCTCGGCTCAAAGCGCAAACGCGTCCCGAGCACAAACGAGAACGCGCATGCCGGCGGACGCCCCACCCGCGGCTCAGGCCGTCTCAAGCGCCTTCGTTCTGATCCCTACGACGACGGGGAGGCAAGTGAGATGGACGTGGATGCCCCGGCCTCGACGCGCTGGTCCGCGTCCCCATCCGACGACGACCCCTTGTCCGAGCTCTCCTCTGAGGACGACCGCGCAGAGTCGAGTAGGTGTTCCAAGTGTTTATTAACTCGTTACTTATGCGCCCCAGCCGACGACTACCTCATCAACGTCGCCTCCGCCAAAGAACTCCAGCGCCTCCGCAAAGACCACCTCGTGCGCCTCTACACCGCCGCCGGCCTCTCCGACGACGCAGATGTCCTCACAAAAAACGACATCATCGACTCTCTCGTCTCTGCCCGCGACGACTTTGTAGACCTACCCCCGTCCTCTCCACGGGGTGGCTCCTCAGACGACGGCGACAACGACAACGACAACGCAGACGAGGAGGAGGTCACGCACACTCCCACCCCCGCCGCCCGCTCGCGCTTCACCGCCGGCGGTCTGCGGCGCCGCGCAACCGTCAACGAGAGCAACAACGCCCTCATCGGCCGCCCGAGCAAGAACCGCTCCCTCTCCATGGGCCAGATCCTCATCGACCCCGGCACCATCGCTTCTAGCTCCCATCTGAACGGCAACGACTTCTCTGTCTCCAGTCCCGCAAAGTACGTCTCGTCGCGTTATCATTTTTCCAACTTGCTGACTAACCATCAATTCCCATTTAGGCGCCGCAAACGCACTGGGAGCACGAGCACCCTTGCAACTGCTGCACCCTCGTTCCTCCGCTCGTCCTTCCCGCATATAACACACGCGGTCACTTCGCCCCCCGCGACCCGCCTCCGCTCGCGCAAGCCCAGCGCCACGCTCTCCCTGTCCGCGCCGCTATCGAGTGCGAGCGCGACCTCGCCCGTCATGTTCTCCGCGGGCTTTCCGTTCCCCAACCAGCGCAATACCAATGCCGCCGCGCCCCGGGCTCGCGCCAAGGGGAAAGGCAAGGGCAAGCAGGTCGAGTTTAGCGCCGCGACAAGCGAGCTCGAGAAGGAGAAGGAACGCGAGCGGGAGAGGCAACGCCGTTTGTTAATGGAGGAGAGCGATTTGACGGAGCTGGACGACGAGGACGAGTTGTCTGCTGCGCCGAGTTCGAGTGCGGGTGTGGGCGCGAACCCGAGTCCGAGGAGACTGAGGAGTAAAGACAAGGAACGGGAAAGGGAGGCGGTGAATGGGAAAGGCAAGGAGAACGTCGCCCTCAAGCTCAACGGCAATAGCCGCGGCGACTTGTCGAGGCGCGTCACGCCGGCGAGGCGGGCGAAGCGGCAGCAGCACACGGGCGAGTGCGCGGTGGAGGAAGATGGAGATGTGGTTCTGGAGAGCGATGCGGCGGAGGATGATGACGGCGGCGGCGATGACGAGGAGGCAGAGGAGGAAGAGGAAGAAGACCAGCTGGCGACGCCGGTAATAAAGGCGCGGCATCCGCGTTGGGGGAAACTACAACAACGGTCGCCTTTGGAGGATGCGGATGCGCAGAGGACGCCCGTGGCGAGGAGGTTGAGGCCACGCGTACAGCCGCCGCCGAGCGATGCGGGGGATGGGGATGATGAGTTGGAGGATGACGAGGAAGATGAGGAAGGTGAGGAGGAAGGTGAAGAAGACGAAGCCGTGGAGGATGACGAGGAGGGTGATGAAGTCGTGGAGGATGACGAGGAGACTGTGGAGGAAGGTGAAGATGGGGACGAGGATGAGGAGGACGAGCAGACCATTGCAGTTGAGCCGAGGAAACTGAGGAATGGGAAGATTGTGGGGGATGATGTCGACATGGACGACGAGGGCGAGGAGGGTGACGGTGAAGAGGAGGGTGACGGGGAAGAGGAGGGTGAGGAGGGTGAAGAAGCCGAGGAAGACGGTGAAGAGGCCGAGGAGGAGCTCGAAGCCGACGCTGAGGGCGAGACCGAGGAAGACCCCGAGGGCGAGGAAGACGAGCCGATGGAGGACGAAGATGGTTTGTCGTCTCTTCACCACCCTTCGCGTGTATGACACTCACGCAGCCACAGTGGACCTCACCATCGCGACAGCCAAGACGCTCGTGCGGCTGCGGCGTGACGACCTCGTGCGACTGTGCGAGACGCGCGATCTGGAGCCCGTGGGGACGAAGCCGCAGCTCGCAGAAGCGCTGCTGCAGTGGCGCGATCGACACGCGGACGCGTCGAGCCCGTCGAGTACGGGGACTGTCACTGGTACTGGACGCAACCGCCCGCCGTCGACTGCGGTGGCTGTTACGACCACCGCGAAACCGCGCCGCCGGAGCCGGAACAACTCGACGCCTGGGCTGGCGACGCCCGTGCTCCTGCGCCCGCGCTCGGACCGGGTGCACATTGACGAGCCGCGCACGCCCGAGCCTGTCGGCGGCGTTGTGGGCGTGAATGCGAACGGCGGCGCAGCGGGGGAGCCGGAGCTGGAGCTGGATTTGGAGAGCCTGGGGCTGGAGGACCGCGAGATCCCGCCGGACAAGCTGCAGAAGCTGGAGAAGATTGGGAGCGGGGGGTTCAAGGATGTGTTTATTGGCAAGTTTAGAGGGCGGAGGATTGCGATTTCGGAGTTTAGGGGGCAGTTGAGTGCGAGTGAGTGCTTTGTCTTGTTTCTTTCCAGTTGACTGAGGACGCGTTTGCAGTGGACATCAAGGAGCTGAAGCTGCTTGGGGGTTTTGACCATCCGAACATTGTGCGGTTTGTGAGTGCTTTTTGTATTGTTTTGTAAAGGCCCGTGCTGACGCGCGCGCAGCTTGGGGTGAGTATACCCGAGAATACGCGCGAGACGCCGGTGATGATCGTGAGCGAGCTCTGCTCCAACGGCGATCTGTTCGACTATGTGCGCAATGTGCCTGCGCCGTCGCTGAATAAAGTCGTGCGTCGTCGTCTTTCCTTCCCCTTCCTCTCCCGCCCATTAAAGTACTGATTATCCGCCCAGCTCACGATGATGCTGGACATCGCGCGCGGGCTCGAGTACCTGCACCTGCGCAAGCCGTCCGTGATCCACCGCGACTGCAAATCGTCCAACATCCTCATCACGGCCAAGGGCACGGCGAAGATTGCCGACTTTGGGCTGGCAAAGGTGAAGCAGTCGACGCGGTCGATGGTGCGCAGCCTGGTCGGGACGGTGAACTGGCAGGCCCCGGAGCTGTGGCACGCGCATCCGAAATATAACCACAAGGTGGATGTGTTTAGCTGTGCAATGGTGTATTGGGAGATGCTGCAGTGGCATGCGAAGGAGAAGAAGTTTCCGTGGGAGGTATGTCCAATCTCTCTTCTTGACTTTGACTGGGGGAATGAAGACGGTACTCATGCGATGACGCAGGGCATGAATGAACACGCCATCTACGAGATTGTGGGGACGAAAAAGCAACGGCCGTCGCTTGCGAACCTCCGAAAACAGTGGTCCAGCGAGATTGTGGATCTCATAGAGCGCATGTGGGCCCACCAGCACGACGACCGGCCGACGATGTCCGAGGTCGTCGAGGCGCTCGAGGAAATGAAGAGCCGATAAATTGTCGATTCAACTCGAACACACGGACCTCCTTGCTGCTGCGTTTTTTCTTCTTTTCCGAATCCATCCATCCTTTTTTACGAATATCTATCAAGTACATACACAAAAGTTGAGTTGCTTCTGCTAGCTGCTAGCTGTAGAGCCGTTGGGCTTGACGACTTTCCCTTTCCCTTCTTGGCTTGCATTATATACACCACATCTTCCTCCTTAACCATAACCGTAACGATAACAAGTACAACAAGCATCTCATTTTTCCATCTTTTCAGTATCTACTATCCCAAACAACAAATGTATTCTAGTTGCAATGAAGAAATTTCCCAAGTCGTTGAGTGTTTGTGCGCACGGACCAGGTTCGTCATTTTGGAATCGGGTTCGCAAATCGTAATATACATAATGCTCGCGTCGCTCGCAATTACGGCCCCATCGTGGTATCGGCCGAGCCCGAGCGGTCGTCGCCCTTTGTGGCCTTTAGATTATACTGCACGTTGCGGCGGTACTTTGTCTCTAGATTAGCCGCGATCTTGACCTGGGAGTTTTCGCGGAGGATTTCCTGCGGCCGTCATGTCAGAGGTTCGCGGAACGGACTACACGAAGGACGCGTAAACGAACCAACCTCGATGCAGTGGTTGAGCTCGAGGATCGTTTCGGTGCATTTGGACTTGGGGGGGAGTAAGTTGGTGCGGAGCGCGTAGGATGGTATTGGGGAGGTACGCACTGTGTTCTTGAGGATGCGCTCGAGGAGGACGGCTTGTCGTTCGGCGTGGGGGTTCTCCATCGCGGGGAGGGAACTCGGAGCGAACAAAGCCTCGGGAAATCCCCGTGTCACGGCGTGCCGTGGCGTGACTGGCGTGCAAGTGTGCACCGTTCAAAAGCGTGCGTGTTCGTTTGAATTCACGGGCTTTCCAAGGGTTTTGGACTACTTGGCCCTGTGTTCGGGCTTTGAATCCAAGACATGCCTCAACTGCGCGGGTGTCCCCACTTGAATCCTGTTCTGTACGCCCTGTGACACTTCTGACGATTGTACCAAGATCTTGCCAAAGTCCGCCATGAATTTGGGGGACAAGGTTCCATAATTTTCTTCATGGATTCCCGTAATAATAACCAATTACATTCATCTATAGGGTAGTAGCACACCAGATACTATGGTCTCAACCAGGATGTGCCCGCAGCCCCCTCAGGAAAAGAACAAGCTTTTGCTGGTTTATTTCCCAGGAACGTGCCGACCTTCTGACTGGTCCGTCCAGTTCTTTATCACCCATTTTGGAAATGAGACTTTTGAATAGCTCTAGGGCCGCAGTCGCGTCCGGTCTCCGCGCTGGGTCCTTGCGACGCAGCTTCCTTACAAATGGTACAACAAAGTTGAGGCCGGTGTACCGATCCCTACCAGACAATCAAGATGAGGTTGGATCACTGAAACAGGCAAGAGAGAAACAACGAACAAGAATTCGTGTAGGAGCATCTCCCCAACAAGTCTAACATCAACCTTACGCAGAACAGGTAAGCACAGATGGTGAGAAACGATTTGTTGTCAAAAACCTTGAAGGGATCATACGGAACTGTCCCGGAGATCTCGGGGATGTCTTCTCGCAGGCGGCCAATCTCCCCTGTAACTAGTTCTCGTGCTTCATAACTTCGAAACTGCACGGAGAGCCCGAAGTCTATGAAATAGTACTTCAATGGTCCTGCCTGGGTGCGCGATTTCATGTACGGCTTGTTGGTGCCGGCGTTGGTGTTGCCGTCTTCCAAAGGAGTCAACAACGTGATGCCGTCACTTGCCATCCAAGGGTCAAGAAAATGGGATCCGCCTGGTATCAGATTAGACGAGTCCACCACAATGTTCCGCCTACAAATATCGCTGGTGGATGCATGTCTGTGAGGGGATAGAATATCTGTGAGTCATGACCTAGACCAACCGATGTGCAATGTTTTTGCCATGAAGATATACCAGGCCCTATGTATGATTCTCTAGTGCTGGATGCTGCAGAAAAAAATGTAACTTGCCTCGAGGACCTGTTGCACAAACTCAATGAATTCTTGGACAGTGGCGAACCATGGCGGATGCCCGCATTCCCTCATTCGCGGCATGACCATGAAAGCCAAGTCCTCAGAGTCAGGGACAGGGATCAGCTCAAGGCAAGGTACCACATGGTATTCAGCACCGGGTTCATTTGTCAGGAACCACGAAATCCGTGTATCTGGTGAAAATGTGGCCACAATCTTGAGCACCACCAGTGCACTGTCCGAAATGCGAATGGCGTCAAGTACCTGGTCCTGAATGTTGAGTATCATAATCAGCTCCTTTCGTATTTTGTTTATTTTCAAAACCAAACGAACAGAAGTTATGAGGGAGTCCTCGCAATGCAGCACACTCTTTCCAGTTAGAACATCAGGGATCCAGCCAGGTCGATACCGCCGGCGCAGCATGTAACCACAGGACTGTAAGAAAGGTTGATGCTTTGCCCAAAACAGTTCTTGATCCCCAAGCATGGTGGCGGTCGCCATCGTGGCGAGAAGAGAACAAAGGGGCGTGGCCCTAACAAAAGGTGATCCAACTCCTATTATTTAATTGGGCCTCATGCTTTGAAGCCGCGTGTCCTGCCAGACTGGAAGCTTGAACGTCAATGTACTTAAAGGAAAGGCCGCAATGGCCAGCGCTTTCCAGTCTCCCCCATGTCTTTCTTTACGGCGTCGCAGTCGGATAGCCAATTGCAACTCGCGCAACTGCAAAAATTTATGAAGTTCTTCAAACAGGAACCGAATCACTACGCCATAACAATCTTCGAGTACGCTCTGAATCCGAGTAGGTCCGATTGTTCTTATTTTCTCTCATTCTTAGGCTCCAGAAGCGATTGGACTCGTGGGACCGACTATCTACCGCTGAGCGCGCTGCTGAGGTAGAAAAATTCCTCGTAAAATATCGAGATGCAAGGGTGACTTGACGTGAAATTCAAACTCTGAATCTCGTTAACTTGACCACAGGGTCCCTCCGGCGCCTGGTTCAGCGCACCGCTCAAGATTTTTAGCAAGTCTAGTGAGCCATGATCAAGTCCCGTCATGTTCTGGACCTCATTTTTCCAGCACGAGCGGTGAAATCGGCCGAGGCCACGATAAATATCGATTGGCAGTGAGTTCTTTCTCATACCCTCCTCGTCGTCAATTCCTGACAGCCTTTCTCATCAGAACCGCACCCCCGGCAGCTGGCGGGTATGTGATACTTCTTGTACATTTCCGGTAGACTCGAACCAGTCCTAGGCGCAAAAGATCAAAGACAGTCGTTTGATCGTTATTTCAATGCTGTATTGATCGACTGTCATCATTACTCAGAAATAAACGACTGGCTCGAGTCTACATTTCACATCGATCCAAGCTTCCCTCGACGCAGTCCACAACACGCTCAGGGTTGTCCTGTCACGCACCAGCGCCAGCACCGGGTCTGCCCCACCTGCACCCACCGCGGCTGAGGCCGTGGTTATCAACGCCAATGGAAAGCGCGTTCACGACGCCGACGGTGTAGACGACGCTGCAAAGCGTCAGCACCTGGCCATCACGGCCCCGACACCGTTCTCGCTCCCCACTGCCCCGCCGCCCCCAGGCTATGCTGCACCCGCATTCGCGGCTCCTGCTCCCCTCCTGCCTGCCCCCTTCGTGCCTGCCGCTGCGGCTCCGATGCCGGCCCTCATCGCGCCAGCGCCTGTGCCTGCCCATCCCTTTGCCGTCGCCACCATTGCTCCCACTGCTCTGCCTACCGTCCCGGCCCCTCTTCCCCGTGCCCCTCCCGCCGGTGCCCCGCGTGTTCCCCCTAACCCCGCGCGCGAGGTTCTCTTCGGGCCCATGAACTGGGAGAAAAAATGGAACCGCAACCCGCATAATCTCATCATGAACACGCTTGGCCCCACCACCATGCGCGGTGTCCACTTCTCGTCGCGCCGCGGTGCCGACGACGACACTGTAATCGTGGTCTTTGAAGCGGAAACCGTCGCGAACTGGTTCGTGACGACGTGGAATGCGAGTTCCCGCCTTGGATACGAAATATGCACTGCCCGCCCCCAGTCTTTAAATGTGTAAGGGCAGCTCAGCCACCCGCCCCTTCTTTTACTCTAAACATTCTGCACTCGCGCTCCCCTCCTATATTTACCCCGCCGTTGTCGACACAAAATAGATCTAGTTTGATCTTACCCCCCTCTACACCTACCTTACCTTCTACCCACCCTCTTGATACTGAGCAGATAATTTCTATCTTCAGCTGGAATATTAATGGTGCCCTTCCTTTACTCCTGAGCTGCCCTGAATCCCGCAAAACATTTGAAAAGTACGACATCATTCTTTTTCAAGAAACTCACCTACGCCCACAGCAGCATGATACAGTCATGCTGCCGCAAGGCTATTCGATCCTCTCCCGAACACGGCGCCCTAAAGCTTCGTTTGATAGCTCCTGGGGAGGGGTTGCTGTCCTTATTCGGTCCACAATCCCCTTCAAATACCGTGAAGATTTATCGGGTCCCGATTTCATGGTAATTCAAGTCAACTGTCATCTCATTTACAATGTCTATCTACTCCCGGAATCCTCACAATGGGCGGGCTCACTCGAGAAGGATCCCTGCGAAGCTTTTGCTGCTTCCATTGCGTTGGCGTTTTATGCTGGATTCGAGATCTCAGTACACGGCGACCTGAATGCTCGAACGGGGTCTGATCGCGCCTACCCAACCGACGCAGTTCGGTCCTCGAGAGACAAAACTACCTCCACTCGCGGAAGGTGGCTTTGCAATCTACTGGGTGACTACGGTCTTGCGTTGGTCAACGGTGCTATTTGTTTCGGTCCTAAAAGTGGAAATTTCACGTCGTTCCAGGGGAAGAGAGAAGAAACCATGAGACGCACGGTCATTGACTATGTCGCATGCTCCAAGTCTAGCTGGGATAACATTGTCAGCTTCAAAGTCTGCAACCGTGTAAAAGGGTATGACCACGCCGCGACCGTTCTGGATATCAAATTGTCCTTTGATGTCCAAACCTCTCTACTCTCAAATCCGAGAAAGAAGCGTAAGGTGGAAATTGCTCTCCCTGACACGACGCACCTCGACAAGCTATTCATATCCACCCTGCAAGCCGGAAAAGATAATGAGAAGAAGGTCTTGAATCTCTACGGTGCTGTATCGTCGACGACACCGCCCCTGAAAGTTACCGTCCATGGTACCTGCCTCAACGCTGGTAAGATCTCGGCGGCTGCCGCTGCCGCTGCTTACTGGGGACCAGACGCCCGCCTGAACGCCTCGGCACGATTGCCTGGTCAACAAACAAGTGCGCGTGCAGAACTATTTGCGGTAATACTCGCGCTGAAAAAGGCCCCTCCCTTCAAAACTGTCGAGATCCATACTCGCTCGGAGTACGTGATTCGTTCCGCTGTATACCATGCCTCCAGAAACGACGCTTGCGGGTGGCGCAACACAAACGGCGACCTATCAAGAATTGTTGTGGCACTTGTCAAAGCTAGAACAGCTCCGGTCCATTTTTGCCATATCAAAAAAGACGACGCAGCTAAAAACGGCCACCTCCTAGGAGCAAAGGCGGCGGCTACCCTTGCGTGCTCTCTCCCCCCAGCAGCGAGGCCCTGTCTGTCCCGTGTGCGGTGAACCCTAATGCGAGATCCACCAGCTTAAACATCTCTAAAGTCTCGGCAGACATACCCGACGACCGACTTGTTGTCGGAGTTCCCGCCCCCATGGCCCTCCCAAAACGTCCCGAAATGCCTGATGGCCACAGAGGTCGTGACAGGCTGGCCACCTTGAAACAATCGAATCGCAAAAAGGTGCTAGAGGCTGAGACAAGTGGGATCTTCTGGAAAGAAATTCGACGTCTTGCTGATCCGAAACCTGCTCCCATTTCCGTTACGGCGTCAAGCCTAAAGGAAACGTTCGAAAAGAGACTCAACCCACCGGAAATTCTCCCATCTCAATTCGATGCTGCTCAACATAAAATCAACAAGATTCTATCTGAACTGCTCCCCGAGAACACAGAGGATACGACTCCGGAGGGCTTCTTCAGTAGAAAATGGGACGAGCGAGATATGGGTCGATTGAAAGACCACCTTCGGAAACACTCACTGGCCAGCTCGTCTGGTGAAGACCAGACCACATACGCGGACCTGCTGGAAATTCCGAATGAGGATCTCGCACCGTTGTACAATGAGTGCACTGCGCGCGGGGACGCCCCGTCAATATGGTTCATGACTCCGCTGATAGGGATACTTAAGCGCCTGAAACCGCATGACAACCCCGACAGTTACAGACTGATCGCGCTCGAAAGCTGTTTCTTGAAGGGCCTGACTATCCTGACACACTGGGTCATATTTGAGTGGGCGGAAACTAGGGGTTTGATTCCGCAATTCCAAAACGGCTTCCGGCCTGGCTACCGCACTAATAACAACCCTTTTATTCTCCGGTGCCTGAAAGAATGGGCCAGAGCGAATGGGCATACACTGTATGTCGCCTGCGTTGACTTTACGAACGCCTTCCCGTCAACCGATCAACCGACTTTGTGGCTAAAGTTGTTTCGTATGGGAATGGGTGGTAAAATCTTTGACTGGCTTCGTATGCTATATGCCCGGATGTCGTACTATGTGAAGCATGGCGACATGGTGTCCCCTACCTTCAAAGCACTCATCGGTCTGCTCACGGGAGATCCGGCGTCGCCGATTCTTTGGAATCTATTCCTCTCGGACCTGTCGATGCTTCCTGACTCTGACGACGTGTTCCTGGCAGCCGTACGCATATCCCTTCTGGCTCAAGCAGATGATCTCATAATTGTGTCGCTCTCGGTGCGTGGCCTGCAGGTTAAACTTGCAACTTTGGAACGCTGGTGCGCGGGGAATTTCATCCTGGTCAACCTGATCAAAACAATTGTCCTGATCTTTGGCTCAATCCTTCTTCCACTGCTCCCTTCCTTCCATTTGGGCAACAACCGAATTGAAGTCAAAACTGATGAAAAGTATGTCGGCGTGAAATTCCGAACGGACACGCGAAATCTTTTATCCGAGCACTACAAAGACAAGGCACGCACTGCACGATACTGCGGACATCGCATCCTGGCAGTTGAAGACATGACCGGAAGACTCACTCCAAAAGAACTCAAACAACTGTATATGGCTCGTGTTGACTGCCACCTGATCCATGCTTGCGAAGTAACACCGGACAGCGAGGACGTGCACATCAAACAGTTATGTAAAGTTCAAGTGAGTTTTCTTCGCCGAATGCTCAACCTGCACAGTCGGTCCGAGATCGCACCGCTATTCACGGAGACTGGAATTATGCCTCTACGTGTCCGTCGCCTGCTTCTCGTTCTCAGCCACTTGCGTTACTTTCTATCCCTGGACCACACCCACTATGCACGCGCAGCTCTCAATAGTTCTATTGAACTGGCTAGCATGGGGAAAAAATCTTGGGCTGCAGATTTGACGAAAGCTGTGACGAAACTTCCATTCGAGTGCTCGGAGTTGGTTCTTACATGTGAAACTACTAGTAAACACATTGAGGACTACTCAAAAGAAGTGCGCAAGCTCATGCTGGAATGGTTGCAAGGCAAGATTGACACGTCCGAAAAGCTCTACCTGCTACACGGCCGTCGTGAACCACAAAAGGACAAAGGACCAACGCAAATCACTTCATGCATGCGGCACTACCTAACGCTGGTGAAAACTCAGAAGCATCGTGAGGCAATTACCTCGCTGCTATTGTCCACTCACCTGCTGGCCGTTGAAGTCCTGCGCTACGTCGATCATGCGTACCAACCCGTGCCTCGAGAGGAACGATTGTGTAGATTCTGCAAGAAAGAAGTGGAGACCCCGGAACATGCTTTGATCTCTTGTAAGTCCTCGGACGCGCTCGTTGATCTCAGAAATACTTTCCTCGCCAAGCTCTTCAACGACCTCCCGGAACTACGCATCGAGATGCTGAGACTTTCAGACACTGATTTTCTGAAGGCCATCATCTATCCCCGTTCGACAATTGCGCTGGTTGCGAAATACGCGTTTGATGTCCTGGAGGTTTACTACGCCGTGCCCGTGTGGCGTCTGCGTGCTTGAGAGGTAGTTCTGGATCGATGTGCTAACTTTTTTTCTCTTTGCTTCTTGATGTTTGTCTAGTTCTACCGCGGCGATTGGTATGGGAAACCAGTAAACCCTCTGTGACCGTGAGCTCGGCTGGAGAGACTTGGAGGAGCCCAGGGACGATGGTGTAATTACTAGTGCGTGTACACCGGGATACTTCCTGGAAACCGGCGTTCATGAGTTGGACCGGCCGTGTAATCCTACCTACCTACCTACCTACCTACCGGAGGGTTGAGCTCCGAGTCGCTTTCGGGTGAGATCATCACCACCCCACCATCTCCGTCCTCTCCCGCCTCCTCTCCAACGGTGTCGACGAAGGATTCAAATCGAAGTTCGGAGGTGTCCTCCTCTGCCTGGTGTACAGCGGCAGAACATGGGCAGGAATAGGGTACATCTTGGATTCGTCACCCAGCGCGACTAGTTTATTTTTCTGCTCCAGGTCTCGCTTCTCACTCTGGGTAACTAATGCAGATTATCTTGTGCCGGTACCTTTGCGAAAAATATCTTGGACTTAGAAACTGCGGGGTGACTCATTTTGAGCGTTTGGCGTCGACAACAGTCTCAGAGACCGACGTACCTCGCGGATCACAAGCTGTCGGTTGTTGTCCACGTCCCGTTTCGTTGCAGGACACACACGGCCGTTTACCGCGCGTTTGCGCTTCGCAGTGGTATGAACATCCGAAGTTTCGCTCATCGTTTAGCATGTGTTACTTAGGTTAAGTACATGTTGGAGAGTGTGAATAAAGTAACTTTTGGGGCTAACTTGGTAACTTGCGTGCGTGATAACTTTGGCAGGCTAACTTTGATCTAACTTGTTCCCACGCGTGGATAACTTAACTTGTAACTTGCTATTAACTTGCTGCCTATCTTGGGTGCTAACTTGACCAGTTAAATGGTATGTGAGATGACTTTCCACTATCCTTGGAACTTATATTCACCTCTCAACAACCTCTCAGAGTACTTAACCAACGAGAATCCACTTATTAATACCCGTATAATTGACTTCATTGTCTTGGCTTTTTGTACTATTACTTGGTCCATTAAGACTATGTGAAACATCCTTGACATCGAAATGCATGCCGGGTGTACATAGACAAATTTAAAAGACACTAGAGCTCCTTGTAAATTGTATCGATCTCTCAACGGGGTTGAAGTTGGCCGGGTCAGGATGGTTGAATCACACATTTATTGTGGCACACCTCTTTTCTGCACTTGAAATTGTAATTTTGGTAACGGTGGGTGCGCCTTTACTATATCTCTTATATTCGCTACCAAAACAAGCCAGTAGAAGTACTGAAAAGCCCAAAGTTGAGTCAAAGTTCGACGCAGACCAAACATCGCCAAATTAACTTTGATCGCTAATCCAACTTTTGATCTCTACATTTGATCTAGTCATCCATCGGGATACTCAAGTTGAATGTTATATTGGCCGCTGCGGACGGCTCCTAGGCTCAAAATTGGCTAGTTTACAAGTAATCGGGTCACTGGAATAGGTATTGATTTATTTGCGAAAAAAAACGACGAGGAGTTGTCCTTCTGTACAAATTGCTCAATGGATACTTACATCGCAGATTCGTACTGAATAATTGTTACTTAAATGCTATGGATCTCAATATTTGGTTGAGTCATTGGTTAGAGGGTATCCGCTGCAAATTCTGTTGCTTACCGCACTGAATTAGTGGGATACAGCACCAACTTCCTTTTGGGGGTCGCTTTGCAGTGTCCGGAAGGCCCATATCTTCTGCTCCGGTTAGCCTTAGTGAAAAATTAAAACCATTGGACCTTTGTCTTCTGTTCCATTGCTTTGTTGACCCAAAAGTTAGGCTAAAGTTACTGGAATTACATGCATTTTCCTTTTGGGTCTATAAAGGCATCGACGGGGGCAAAGAAAGACATTCCGCACTTTAGAACTGAGATAAAAGCCTCAATGAATATTTTCTGGCCTTACTTGGGATGCGGACAAAGTAACTTTGCCCTAACTTAACTTGAACTTAACTTGGACAAATTAACTTGCCCTGCCAAAAGTTAACCCAAGTAACTTCCAAGTAACTTTTGTATGGTCAAGTTAATTTGTCCAAGTTACTTTGTTAACCGCCTATGTTGGACGACCAGCAGCGGCCGTCGCTTGCGAGGTCTGATCTCACAGAACGCATGTGGGCCCACCAGACGATAGGCCGACGATGTCCGAGGTCGTCGAGGCGCTCGAGGAGATGAAGAGCCGGTGAATGGCGATTCGACCAGTCTTTTTTTGAAGTTTTGCGCGCGCGAACACGCGGACCTACACCCCTTCTTGCTGCTGCGCTTTCCTTCTTTTCTTTCCATCTTTGTCCCGAATCCATCCATCCATCTAGGCTCGAATCCAGCCTGTCTCTCGAAACTGTGTAGTGAGGTTGTGTCGGCTGAGATGTGTCAGTTTCGATACGACAGACGGTCTCCGGTCTACCATCCATCCTTTTTTCCGAATATCTATAAAGGACACACACTTGGTGGCCTGTAGATCGTACTGCGCATTGTGTACTTTGTCTCCAGATTAGGCCCGATCTTGACCTGGAGCCCTCGAGGCTCGCGCGATTCGCGAACGCGAGATGTCACTGCGTGACAACGCGCTTGGCTTTGACCACTACGACGATATGTATTCGGAAATGCGACACAACTTGAAGCCATCAGTTGGATCTGGTGTCGACGCAATAATTACTACTGCAAGTTTTTCTACGTACAATACTACACCGACTCGGCTTTCTGGTCCAGATACTTGACTACAAACTTTTTTTGGCCAGTACCCGGGATCTCGTCCAACGCTTTCTCGAGCCGGTCCACAAGCTCGTCGTCCTCTGCTTTGGAAGTGACGCAGCCAAACCGACCTCCCGTGAGAACGGGGTCGGTCTTCATACCTCTCAACACACTGACGTGGTTCGTCCCATTGGCACTGCCGATCTCCCCGCCCCACTTGCCGATAACTTGCATGCGTAACTCGCTCCGGATCTCTACGAATCCAGCTTCCTCGAGCATCTGTGGGAGATCGTCTGTGCAATCCCCGTACAAGTTGCGGGCCTCTGCGAGGCGGCGGCACATGACGGGGAGCTTCTCGATGTGTGGCGCGCGGTAAATCTCCCATCGCCTGGTGCCACTGAGGTACTTGAAGCGCTAAAAGCAAGAGCCGCTGATGGACCAACGAAAATGCGGCCGTCCATTGCAAGGGCAAGTTGGTAACCGACTCGACGCGGAATTCGATGTTCTTCGGCGGAGAGCTTGGGAACATCATGCAACTTCGGAATGTCAACACACGCCTTTCCGGTCTGTAGCTATTATACAACTATTTGGATAGAAGGACATCTTTACGCCGACGGCTTTCTGGCCCAAGTAATAATGAAATCCTTCTCGCTCCCCGGAATCTCGTTCCACTCCTTCTCAAGGCCGTCCACAAGCTCGTCGTACTCGGCTTCGGAAGTGACATAGCCGAATCCCCCAGCCTTGAGGACTGGGGTCTTTATGCCTCTCAGCACACCAACATGATTCGTCGCATTGGCACTCCCAATCTCCCCCGCCCATGGGCCCATGAGTTGCATGCGGGACTCGCTTCGAATGTCAACGAATCCTGCTTTTTCAAGCATCTTCGGGATATCGTACGCGCAGTCAACATACAGGTTGCGGGACTCTGCGAGGCGTCGGTATATCGCGCACAGCTTCTCCATGCACGGCTTGCCAGGATATTTGTCTTCGTGCCAAGGCGTAGATTCAGCGAGCTGGACCCATCCACCTGGACGGAGCACGCGATAGATCTCCTGTATGGCCTGGCTCCACTGGGGCACTTGAAGCGCCAGGATCAGAAGCCGCTGGTGAACCAGCGAGAATGTGTCGGTCCAATCCGAGGGCAAGTTTGTCACTGACTCCACCCGGAATTCAATATTCTTTGGGGGAGAATCCGGGAAAAGTCGGGGTTCAATGTCGACCCCAATCATCGGGACCGATGAGTCTATGGTCGATGCGAGGTCCATGATCCAGAGTCCTAACGGTGGCGTAAATATCAATCAAGACCGCAATGTTTTGCTTGTAACTTACCAGGCCCGGTGCCGACTTCCAAGACCTTGTCGCTGCGGTCCAGAGTAATAGGCGCGAGCAAGATTCTGTTGTCGAAGAGGCTTTTCAAGGTGGAATGTTGGAGCAACAACCTGCTGGTCCTCTTAGGTACATGCCTTCAAAAGTTCCTCCAGACTCGCCTCTGTCGCTCCAAATCGTCGTGTGGAAGCGCATATTTAGATCCAGGATATGCCTGATAGTTGCGGGGAGTGTGAGTTATCGCCACTCCATTCTCTTCTGGTTCGTTGTTGGATAAATCGCGGTCTTGTTGCACGATGGACATTTTCCGAGGCAACGACCTGGAGGTGGAAATATGATAATGCGGTCTACTCGACTCTTGGCGTTTTTATGGCGTGGCCTCCAGCAGGATCAAATCTTCTGAATCCAATTGGGTTGAATTTCCCCACATGCTTTCGCCATAAAGAAGTCCGCGGCCGATGTACAAGCAATGACTCTGAACGACAAGACGTCGACATGATCAATGTTGCCAGTCGCGTTCCATCTCATTCAGTTTGCCACGAGACACCGGCAGGCCGCGACCTTGCGTCGGTCCGATGCGAAGCTGTTTCTTAATCGCAGAATTGTATAACCCCCCGCGACAGACCTTGATATGGTTTCCCGATACTTGTCCTGCGCCGGCTCGACCTTCTCGGACATGCCAGACGCTTGCGGCCGCTCTGATACTTTCGCTTGGGACCTTTACACAAGCTTTACTAGTGGTTTTGGGCCACTGCTCCGCATGGCAGTACGAGTCCCAAATTTGGTTTGTTAGGTCAACAATTATATATTAAATACTTAACCCCATTATTGTGAATATTGACCGCACCTTCAATATTGGGTGACTTCCCGTAAGCGTAGATAATATTTCCTGAGTATTTGAGGGGTGCCAGTGATGCAGTGATGCTGCCGTACAACTTCTACTCGCGACATGTATTTATATTGGTAGTTCCCGCAAAAGTATTTGAGAATAAATAGTACATTTCCTCCTGGGGGTGGCACGACAACTGGGCCCATTCACATGGTGTCCCTACAACCTCCAGCAAACAACGGCGTGCGTCTCGGAGGCACTGTAAAGCAGATTATGTTGATATTAAAGAAATGATACTTTGAGTTCAATGGCTTGGATGAGAGCGGTAGAAAGGCCTTTCCGTTGATGTTCAGGCACGGTTCCGAGAAGCTGGAGCTGCCAGGACTTGAGCTTCATGCCTTCACCTATACAGGCTGCGTTCCAGGTATTATACCGCCGAATAGTGGCTGCATCCGGGAACAATGGGATCATTGTCTTTGCCTTATGGTAAAGCCGCCGCCCTCGTCGCAACACGATCTGAGTCGGCTTGCGCCTTACTTCCGTCGCGGCAGGGCGGACCGTGACGGAAAAGTGGCTGAATGCGGATGAATCTTTATTCAAGTGTAATAAAATCTGGAGAGGGGTACCCCCCCCCTCTCCAGATTTGAAGTAAATCAATGTTTATAACAACGCCGTAACGACGCCGTAATGAGATCCAAGGACGATGGGGTCCTGACAGCTGCCACGGCATTGCGGCAAAATACTCAAAAAATACCATCTACTCTTACGGGTAGTCACCCATTGTTAAACATTCAAAATATTCTTTGAAATATATTGGACTACTTGAAGGACAAAAGAGACCTTGCGGCAGCCACCAGAAGCCACCTGGTGGCTGATCAGGTATGCAGTAGGGAGTAGTCTCTCGCAGACAGACGCTTCAACAATTTATGATCTCGTACCTCGATTTGTTGAAGTCTGTTATTAAGCGCGGGGGTCCGATTGGGGTAGGATCTTGTTACATAATTTACACAGCCACGTAAGTTTTATTCCATTCCCCTGCGGTATAACCCATGATTTTGGCCAATTTCTGGCTTCAGATGAAGTGAGAAACACTGTTTCCATCATACTGCAGACTCAGAATTCTTCTTGACACGTCAGAATGTACAGGACAAAATCCTCAGTCAACCCATGTGACCTCAACGCGGCCTTCAACAACCAGTCTCAAATAGGACGTTAAAAGCTCAAATAAATTACAGGAGCTTCCTGGCAGTTGGAAAGGCATTAATCGGTGGTAAAACGCGTGGATTTCATGTATAGTACTGCTCTCGTCGCGGCCCAAGCATGAGGTAGCGGTGTACATTACGTAACAAACTTTTACCCTGATCGGACCCCCGCGCTTAAAAATGGACTAAGTAGGGAGTGGCTGTGGCTGATTCAGTGGCTGAACCTATATCTTAATTATTGGGCAACTGCATCCACTATTGCCTCTCTTAATTGCCCCAGCCCCCCCAAAGTTGAATTTGACTCTTCCACCTAGCTCCCCATTCAAAACAGCACAATGTTTGCCCAATTCCTCAGAAATGAGCTGTGAGCAAGGCAGGTAAGCACTATTGAATCCAGGATGGCTCTTCCCACAGAGAATATAGGATGTGGTGTCTTCAAATTAAAAAGGGCCGGCCACCAGATGAGCTACAGCCACTGGCCATGCATGCCTGATCAGCCACCCGGTGGCTTCTGGTGGCTGCCACAAGGTCTATATTCCATGGCAAACAATGTCTGAAAAATGTAAGCCATTGCCGGCAACAGAACTCTGCAGAGCTGGGGTGACAATGGACAACTGCATACAGTGACCAAAGTGGGGTGGAAACGATTTTGAGGAAGAGAAGGTGGGGATCATGGGACAACAACAGACAAAATGAAGAGACATGTTGGATGGAAGCTCACCATGTGGATACAAGATGAGCAACACCAAGAATCTTGTATTTGAAAAGCAGAAGTATACTATGATCGTAGTGGTAAGAGATCAAGAAAAGGTAAGTCATGTAGTGGGTCAGATGTACGCCCACAAGTTCCACGAAACAATGTGCGCCTTCCTTGACGCCAACCCGGAAAACACAGTGGAGGTCGTGTGGTCACTGGACCACTGCAACATTGAAGGGAACTTATGAGCAGACAAGATGGCTAAGGCTGGTGCGCTGCTAAAGGCTACAAACAAGGGCACGCACTCACATGCACTGCAGATGTCGAAGGAGAGGGTCTTGGACGCATGGACCAAGAAGTGGAAGTTGATGCCCAAGACGGGCCATTATGTGATAGCAAACTGCTTCCCACCATCGCTGAGCCCACAAAAATATTCAAGGAGCTGAGCGGGAAACGGGAAGTGTTTGGTCGATGGATCCAATGCAGAACAGGACATGGATTCACTGGCGAGTTCTATAACCACTTCATTTTTTCCGAGGACGTTGACTGCCCCTGTGGCGAAGCATTTCAGACACGCAAACACCTGCTCTGCAAGTGCCCACAGTATGAGGGCCAACGGTACACACTCCGCGACGCCTCCCGGGATCTGTCCCTACCCGACATACTGTTCCTGAAGGAATCTGATGCCTTCACCAAGACAGGCAAAGCAAGACGGGAACCCGAGCTTCCCGTCTTTGCAGACAAACCCAACCCCCAGTCGGATGAGGAGGACGAAGAATAGAGATGCACAGCATGGTGCACTTGAACCCCGTGCTCCCTATGACATCCCCCTCCCCATCAGGTTCTCTCCCCAACACCCTTATATATCATGTCTCACCGCCCGTTGCAGTATAGAGTGCATGCCTCATGCCAAAACCTCCACTTTCAATGTAATCTTTAGTAACCTCACCAGAACCCCTCCTACGATGCACCCTTATTTATTGGTGTATACAGCCACTGCGTCTTATTAGTTAGTTTACTTGTTGCAGTATAGAAATGCAGAAACAAAACAAAAAAAAAGGTAAGTCATGTGATAAGTGCAGTGTTGTGATCAGTGTGTCATAATCCGTCAGGTTTACATTGGACACTTGGCAAGCACTTCTGACAGTACACTGCCAAGAAGGGCATCAATACACATGAGAGGCCAAGCTGGCTCTCTTAACATGGCCCACTGTCGCAAACATGAAGAAGATTGTGTCTTGTGAAAGCCTATTCATGGCCATGGCCATGCTCCCAGGAACAAAAGGCAGGAAACTCTGTGTGTGTAAACATGGAGTGCAAGAGGGTGGTGAAGGTAGTGAATGAAATTTACATTTGGGAAACAAGACATGCTGATTTAGGAAACGAGGACATCAACAGCACCATAGATGGACATGAAAACACACAAAAAAATAGGGACGGTCAGAGTAGGCAATTCAGCACTTTGCCAAGCTGATTTCTCGGTCAATTCACCACAGAATCCCTTGAAAGTACTATAATTGGACTTGCACTTGAAAATGCACTAGGTCTTGAAAATCAGTTTGCTTTCTATCAATTTGTATCTGATTGTCTTGGAGCGGAATTTCAACCAACAGCTCCTACCTTCCAGAATATGAAAAGGTTTGAAAAAAAAAAACATAATAATGGGCAAGAATCAGGCCTGAGACAAAAAATCGCTGATGGGAGTGGCAAAAAGTCAATGGGATATAATTTACTGCAAACCAATTTTATTAAAGCTGGAGACTATATCAGGGTGACCTTAAGAAACATTCTACACAAATTTCCGGGCTCAAATTCAATGGACGCAGGACAACTGCTACAGGTGATTCTAACCCCCATGTCACAAAGTGTCACATCTGAATGTCCATGAGAATGTGTCACACTCATTCTGACTTTTACTTATTGAAATCACCCTGTCTCAAATTTGTGTCCGCAAATTTGTGTCAGATGCATATTTAGGTTGCTCCAATGTACCTTTGAACTTTCACAGAACCTGGTTTGCTGTAAATTATATCCCGTCCACTTTTGCCACTCCCATCAGTGATCTTTTGTCTCGGGGGCCTGATTCTTGCCCATTGCTGAATGGTTTTTTTCTGAAACTTTTTTATACTCTGGAAGGTAGTACCTGTCGGTTGAAATTTCATTACTTACGAAGACGATCAGATAAGAATTGATAGAAAGCAAACTGTTTTTCAAGCACTAGTGCATTTTCAAGCCCAAGTCCAATCATAGTAAGGACATTTGAAAGCAGTTAAGGGGTGCTTTCACACAGTAGTATACATGTCTGGGGCTCTCTCAAAATTAAAATTCTGAAGTCCAACAATTCCGGCCACCTAGTTTGAACTGAGAAAATCAGCGGCGTTTTCTCAATCGATATTGGGCCAACTTGCATGAATTCAGGTGAAAATGAGGTGGCAATGGCCATGCACTTACAGAATGAAGCAATATGTCTCAACAACCAATATTCTGCCTCAACATATCCTTCCAAATGAGGTCTGGGTCATCGAAATTGTCTCAATATTGACGAAGAAACGGCTCCTGATCTAAATCAGACAGCCAGAATTTTTGGGCTTGGGAATTTCAAAATTCCCAAAATATCTGGGGGCTGTTTGAAAGCGTCGCTCAAGCGCTTTCGAACGCACCTACTTTCAACCAAATCCGTTCAGAGCTGAGCAAGAAATAAGGGACGGGACTTGGACGGGACTTTGATGTTTAACAAGCGAGCAATATGACAATGACGCACCGAAAGGGGATGGACAGAGTCAAGAAATTCAGGAACTGAGCACAAAAACCACGGGAGGACAACATCAATTGATCCATGATGATAACAACGTAACATTTTCTAGATGGGTATTTGATAAAACTGAGTGTAGGTAGGTAGGTAGGTAGGTAGGATTACACGGCACGGTCCCCCTTAGGAACGCCGGGGCCCAGGAAGTATCTGAGTGTACAGGCACTTTGTACACTACGGTCCCTGGACTTCTCCACTCCCCCGTAGCCGAGCTCACGGTCGCAATCTCCCGACTCGCCGCAAACGCCAGATTTTAACAAGGGAACAACATGACAATCACGCAGGGAAAGGGGATGGAGGAGGTAAGAACTGAGCACAAGAGGACAACATCAAATGATAAATGATGAAAAAGACGTAATAATTTCCAAATGGGCATCGGACATGCCAAGCAATTGATGGCAAAAGCGACCAAATTTTGGCGGACTCGCCGCCGATAAACGAGTCCTAATAAATTAGGACTCGTAACAACACACGCGTGACAGCTTTGGCCGGGGAACACGCCACTCCACATGCGACGACCGTCATGGTTCAACTACATATCTGTGAGCTAAGGCAGGCGAGGCACGAGCCGCCTGAGTGGGAGGCAAGATAGATAGTCCGGCGCCCTTTGGGCGCTTGTATCTCGTGACACAATGTGTCGAAAATTTGTAATTTGCATGACAAGGCCCGATCAGGGCCTATGCCGTAATGACAGCAAGCATTATAAGACCTGATCCGATAAGATGATAAGGGCCATGATAAGTAGTAAGATGGATAAGCTTAAGTATCAGAGCCTTATAACAGCTTATAACGCGACGAGCTTATAATATAACTTGAAGTTATAAGACTATTTTTAAATTTCCGACATCATAGACACGTGCTCATTCGATCTTTGTCGCGTACTTCTCCGCCACAGACCTCTGCCGCTCTTCCTCGCCTTCCTGCATCATCAATCGCGTATTTTTCGTATTTTTCGTGTCACCCACCCACGCCTGCTTCGGGTCATTTCATCCCGAGGCCGGAGTCTTCCAGCGCGTACTGGAGTGGTCCAGTGCTTTCGGCGGTATCATCCCCGATTCCAGCCCGTCTCTCCGAGCGAGGACGGCCCTCCATCCGCACACCACCTTCTCTGATCTCATATATCTCTCACCAAAATTGTCAGCGGCCGAAGGCCGCTGTTTCTTCATATTCTCATAAGCATATTACCGGCAGAGCGGCCGACGTCTACCTTGCAAGAGTCTTCCGTAGCATTCGGAGGTTCTGGAGACTCATGGCTAAGTCACCATTTCTACCTACATCACAGGCCTTGCAGCGCCGGGGCGCGTTCTGGATCTGAATGAAATACGAAATACTGCGCGACCCCAAACCGGTATTACATTTCTTTCTTTTCTTCTCACCACTTCCCAATCGGATTAGACCCGAGAACTTTGGCCGTCATCGCGAGTGCCTGTTCTGTTCATACCTTGGATAATCGCTCTCTTGAAAAGAGCGTGCGGTTAGTGACATACTTACTTAGTGTGGACGCGGCACGATGGACAATTGGCTTATGAGACTTTGTTGTGGAAGTGAAAAGAGGAGAAGCATTATAGAAATGTTTCAAGCCAAAGGACCTCGAGACTTCCAGGTGGAATTTTGTGAATTTGTTTGCGCAAAAAAAGACAATCAACCCCTATCTGTCACGTTAAACTTTTTGGTATCCCAATCGGGGAGACAATGGGCTATTTCAGACCAGCCTGGTCTCCATGTATAAAGATCCAGGCGTGTCTACGCGGGCCCTCTGCGCCGACCCCCCGCTCGAACTCTGTCGAACCACTAGCTTCGCACCCACCTTCGAAAATTAGGCGCAACAAACGAAACGCCCAACTAGGCAACTCGTTTATACTTCCCAGAGCGGGTCTTCAAGGACCTACATAACCAGCTTCTTGGCATCCAAGCCCTTCTCACAGCAATGCTGCTCAAATTCACCTCTCAAGACCTCTTCGACACTGCTCTTGTCGATGTCGCCACCGGCCAGTCTGTCTTTCATCTTTCGACCAGCATCACGGCCGGTCCGTCGTCCGGGCTTGTGCGTCGCGAGACAGAAATTCGCGACGGGCAGGCGCAATCGTTGCCACGATTGGCTGGGTGGGCCGTGTGCCGCAGACTATAACCCTGCTCGACGAGTCCGTCGGAGGACTCGTGGACCTTTTGCGTCGAACAGCATCCAGTTTATGTTTGTGCCTTCAGTCATTTTCAATGCTTCTCTGACTGCTTCCTGAAGCCCCAAAGAGATCTCCATCCCCACCCGCTTTGACACGGAATATCTCTGGACCGCCACACCGGATTCTCTTTATGTTCGCGCATCTTCTCCTTGCTACCTCCTCCTAAATCTAACGCACACCGCCAGCTGCTGGACTATGACTCCGACACCCGCATGGCAGAGCTACACATGCATGCACCTGCTCTCAAGTCGACGCACACGCCGATTCCCGGCCGCGGCGCGACATACCTAGAGCTTTCGCCACACCCTCAAGGTCTCGCGCCGCCTGTCGAGATTCTCGTGTCGCTTCTCATGTTGGAAATTTTGCGCCGCGGTCGCTTTGGCCTTCTCCCATACTCATTCGCGCCACCCTCACGCCTTAAGAAGGCGTGGGCCCGCCTTCGACCCCGCCGCAACACCGTATAACCCACCCACTCCTTGTTTATTAAGCCGTGCCTTTAGAGCCCGCCCACCCACTCTCCTTCATCATAGCACTGGTTCATTGGTTTCGTCGCATACTCTCAAATACTCTCAACTCCCTCGCATTGTTTTATTATTGCATCTCTCCCAACCAATTTATAGGTTCTCCCTTTTTTGCGGAAGCCGGCTTTGTCAGGCGTTGAGTGAGACCTTGTGGTGGAGCAACCGAGTCATGCTTGTACCCGATCTGTTCAGTGGTGTCGAGAACGCGCGCGCGTCCGAACTTGCAATGTGCCGAGAAATTAACATTGTGCATAACGACAGAGGCCTGAGCGGGAAACAAAGTTTCGAATATTCTAGCGTCCTTATTTTTCGAATTTTGTCTCTTGCGGCCGCATGATGATCTTGGTACCGCTCACTTTGCCTTCTCTGTGAAGGCCGAACCCTTCTCCCAAGAACGCAGTCCGCCAGAAAGGACCGCGGTTCTGTTGAACTTGATAACCCCGCGCTCCATGTACCCGCCAACCTCGTCCCAAAAACGTTCACTACCAACGATGGGTCACCACGGCTGAGTGCCTCGGTATTCGAACTCACCTGAAATAAAAATTCTGAGGTCCGTTCGTCCCCAGCAGGGTGAGCTCTTTGGCCTCGGCCGCGGTCTTGCCAGCGGGAGTGGGAGCCAATACGAGGACCATTTCCCCCCGCGTTCCAGGATTTCACTCCAAGAAGCTGAGTCTCCGGTAACGCGACACAATCCACCACATATTTCACAGGGCCAGCGGCAGCTGCCAAAATCTGGGCAGCAACATCGGGGGCCGAGCGGTCAATAACTGTGGCCGCTCCCAAAGACTTGACATAGTCGAAATGCGCGGGGAGGACGTGGTGATAACCTCCAAGCCGGAAAGTACCGCGACTGGATGGCTGCAGATCTGTGAGTTATCTTGTTTGAAAATTCAACAGAGAACAAACTGTATGCGCCAACGGAGGTGCTTCCACCCAAAATAACGATTTTTTCTCCCTGTACGCACCCTCTCCGCCGAGCCACGGGTGCGTGAATTTCAGCTGTCCGTAGAGTGCACCAGCAGCCGTGTTTCCTGCGACAGGGAATGATGCAGCCGAGTCGTAGTCGGCATTCGCCAGAATCTTCGAATAAAAATAATGGGACATTGGTCTCAGATGGAGAAACTACAAACCTTGGACGTAACTCTGACATCAGCTAGCGCGTACTAAGTAGGTGTTCAACTTTGGTTAATACATCGGAACCTAGAGTCACAAAAACAGTACCTGCTGAAACGCGCCTCTTTCTCCGGCACCGACGCCTGGCGGAGAGTTCGGAGTGCAAAGACAAGTGACGCGGTCCCCGACTTTAAACTTGGTTACACCCGGCCCAAGCTTCGTGACCTCCCCGGCTGCATCAACGCCGAGGATGGTCGGGAATTTCTGAACGAATCCTCTGTAACGGTCATGAATCTATAGGCACAGTCAGTGAGGGAATATAGGAGTGAGCTGTTCAAGACCTTGTAATCTAGAGGATTAAATGCCGCGGCTTCGACGCGGACCTGAACAAAACCTTCGATAGGTTCGGGAATGGATTGAGATTGAACAGTTTGGTTGAAGTCGGCTGAAGGAAAGACCTTCAGGAAATTCCCGACGGGGTGAAGTCGCGACTTACAATCGAAGACAAGGCCGAGCTGAGACATGTCGATTTCGTGCAGAACGGGCTGAACGCAAGGCTGCTTTTATAGTCCATGGGGGACATCTGAGCAGATAATTCCGCTGGATCACCAGCTCTTCTCCTAACTTGCCATTGGACGGGGTATGTTCCCGATAGCTAGACGGGTGGCCCGCCAGCCGGGCACCGACCCGCCCTGGCAATCACGGAACGTGTCATCGCGTCTGACTAAAGTTGGTGGTGGGTTCATTCCTGAAAGGCTTGTCATTGACGCGCCACTTGAAATTGCCAGGGCGAACATTGTGCTCGCAAGGTAAGTACGAAGAGACGGTCCGTAGTGCAAAGTCTTCTTTGACGTCTTGGTCGAAAAGGGAAACTCAGTGGCTGTGTTGATCGTTCCCCCTAAACTGTCTCCTCCACCATTCCTCGTTGAAGGACGCATCTCTTGACTGAGTCAAATCCGAGTCCGCAGAAATCCCCAGTGCAATTCAATTATTCTAACCAGTCTGCTTGGGCAATTTAGCCTCTCAAACTCTCATCATGCCCAGCGACATCGTCGAAGATTGGCAATCCATGCCCGTCCCCACACCGTATGTTTTCGGCTTCGCGCTCACGCCTGATCAATTGCGAACTGTCGTACACAAATGGCTGCCGGACCACACTGCGGACGAGTCAAGAGGCGACCGGTCTTACCATATCGCGCTTGTCCAATACTTCAGAAAACAACGGCTCGAGTGGACTGTTCTTAATACTAGCACCAGCTCAGGAGAGCGGCGATTTCTTTGGGTCATCGACGTCATCCCGATCTGGAAGTGGGACGGTACCGTTCCGGAGGTGCGGATGCCCGCCAAGAACATTGAGCAAGTGCAGTCCAAGTTCGGGCTGGAGTCGGTGGAGACTATGGGCCAAATCTGGCCGTTCGGGATGACCCGTGCGTTTTTCCCTGGTCCTGACGCCTCTTGCTCACGGGTCGATAGCGCCTGAATGGCTCATACGCAAGATCATTGAGAAGGGGAAACAAATCTGCGAGAAAAGGCGCACGGAGGGAAACAAAGCTTGATACATATATGTTCGGATGGGCAGCCACAGTTCTTGCGCCCGATTCCAGTGTTTTTTACTTGAGCCCTTCATCAATTATGGGCCTCATCGGCGCTCATTCCATCTTCGCCCCCCTCCTAACAATCCTTGAGGCTAGGCTGCGCGTAGGCTACTCCCCCGAGGATCCTCCTTACGGCGACCATTCTGAAACCAGGGAAGAGTGATTACACCGTCACCGGCGCGCACCGCCCCATCGCAGAGGAATGCCTCAGAAAGGTGGTGGAGTCTGCGATCACCCAGTGGCTCCCCGGGTTCGCGGAGCCTGCTCTCCCCGAACCAATTCGGACACATTCTTGCCCAGAATCCCAGCGGGAAAACACTATTTCGTGGCACCTGCGTGTCCACTACATCGCCCTTGGTTTGCTCTGGACAGGCGCCGCGACCGTCACACATGTGTGGGCTCATGGACCATTGCCTTCGTCTACCGAGCTCCCAGCTCTGCTTCGCCACAAACTCTCAATGGCCGACCTCGATCTCGAACTTGAAGACTTGTATGAGAAGGATCTGCGCAATTAGTTTCCCAAGAAGCCATTCGATTGACCATACCCGAGTCCATCGTCAGACTCGCGCCTCCAAATCGACTGTCGTCGCAGGAGCAATGGGTCCGTTCATCTGCGAAAGGGAGACCTCATGATGTGCACCAGCTGGTCGATGCATAGGCGGTACGGAAACCCGCCTCAAGCTCGTCAAGGGCGAGAAGAGCACAACGAGATGCCATATTGCGCTTTAGGGGGCGAGCCGCGACTGGTGAGTGCTTTCAGACGCTACCAGCTGCCGCAAACCTAATGCTCGGGCATGATTGTAGTGCGTCGGCAAGTTTGCCTCTCAGTCCCACGTCAAAACCGAAAGGGTTGGTATTGCAGAGCCTTCTAACCCATGGAAAGTCCGACTGGTGCCTCGCTCAAGCCTCGCTTTCGAGGTCGTATACATTATTTATACGCCAAATAAAATTATTCTTGTCGCTTTCCCTCCGACTCGATGCACAATAAAATACGGCTCCAAATACACCTTTGTACCCTTGAATATTCGAACCAAGAGAAAGATCGGACTTGGACAAAACAATGGAGAAAGAAATTTGATGCGCTAGTGCCGAATTTACCCACGTTTGTCTAACTTTACCTCTCTCCTCGATGAATCCATGAGCCTCGTGTCTGCCTCGACGATTCCTCGCTATGTCCTCCGCTATCGGTCCCATGCAATGGACGGGGTGTACTCGATTGTCGCCGGCCTTGTCCTGCGTGTCGTGGTCGACGCTGCAACTTTCCATAATATGAAGCTGAGCGGCACCCTCGTCGGTCTTTGGGAGGGTGTCGTCCTCCTCCATTATGTGAACAAGGCCCCTCGTTCCTCGGATCCGTATCTTGCTTACAGCGTACGGCTTTTTGTGGATTTTCTCTTCACGGAGAGTATCTTCAGAGCTGTGATTGTCATGCTATGGAGCACAATGGGAATGGTGCTTGCGGACGTGGCGCCCGCGGTATGGGTCGAATTCGGTCTCAAACGACACTGGAGCCGAATCCGACGCGATGTGTATCGCGGTACCCGCATATTCTCCAGGCGGCGCACAGTCCGTTTTGTGTCTGCGCCGACCATAGCGCCGACCATAGCATCCACCGCCAGATCCACTGTTAGCAGTGTCGACTCTTCGTCTTCGGTCGGCGACGCCGAGTCCACTGTCGCCACAACGGTCTTCCCTCCCTCAACCACCGCTTCCCGGACTGTTCCTCCAGACTCGCCGACTATGCCGACCATCCCAATGGCTCCGGTTCATCGGCCGATCGCCATTCGGAGGAGATCCTCCGTTCCAGGGACATTCCCCGGCGCAGCGTTATCGGAGACAGACACGGATGCAGGGACAGTGGTGGATGCGGATGAAGAGGAAGATGAAGATGAAGATGATTACGAAGATGAGGAGGACACCCCGGCGCCTATGTTCCCTTCGCAATCCTCCCACGTAACCATCTCCCGAATCATACCGTTCGAACCATCGGAGGGCACTTACACATTCACGACGTCTCCTCGGTCATCGTCTCCTGCGTACTCGCTGGAGTACTCCGATGACCCTTCTGCAACCAACCCCGTCGACATCCCGTCAGAGCTCGAGGAGGAGATCCTTGTACTCAGCCATGGACGGAGAGGGTCGGATGACCGCGAAACCACCCCGAAACAAATGATCATTGTTCTACCCCCCACACCAACCGAATCTTTGCGGGATTGGGAGAGCTCACATGGCGAGGAGGAGGTTCCTCCGTCGCCTTGGATGCCCCTCATTCCTGATCATGAACCTCTGGAGGAATGGGAAACTGTCAACCCTGAGGAAGAGGTACCGCCCCCTCCTCCACCGAAGGATGCAGACTCCCAGCGCGCTTCTGTGAGCAGCGACGATGCCAGTGTATCTACGGGTTCTACTACGAAACCGATTCCACACGAAGCCACTGCACCGACTGAAAATCACGATGCTCCCTCAGTCGATGTGTCCATCCCTGCGCCTCTCATGCCTCTTTCCCCCATCACCGCCCCCACCGCCCTTCCCGGTCATGCGCCGTCTCTCATAACCTTTTCCCCCATCGTCATCCCCGTTTCCATTCCTGATTCCACGCCTCCCACAACTATTCCCGTTCCTGATACCATACCTCCTGGCGAAACCTCTCAAGAACACGTTCATGCGCCACCTCAGACTGCTCTGGGCCCCCCATCGGTGTCGGAGTCAGACGCTCCCCATAATTCTGTACCGGAACTAGACGCACCCCAAGACCCCCTCGCAACTGTCCCAGAACCAGATGCCGCTCAGTATCTTTCAACCGCCTTTCGCACCCCTCCGCCCTCTTTCGAAGATCTGTACGGTTCGGAAGTTGGCCAAGATGCAGAACTCGAACCCGAACCCGAACCCGAACCCGTTGCCGACGCGCCGACCGATGCGCCGGAGCTACCCGAGTCCCCGATTGAACCCCCGGCATCCCATCATGGCTCACGACCAGCTACGCCGCCAGTTCCCTCCCCCTCCGGCTCTATCAGCCGTGCGCTCGGCCTGCGCAAAGAGGCGCTCGAGATCAGAGCGCGTATCGCGTCGCTCGAACGGAAGCGCAAGTCGTCGCTTGTGGATGGCGGTTCTATGGCCGCTGCTGTGCTCGCCAAGGTCGAGATGGAGCGCGCGGAGAAGGAGCTTGCGGAGGTTAACGAGAAGGCCGCAGGTGCTTTCATCGGAGGTGAGCCACCGTCATCTTGTGTGCATCCTGCCTGGTGCTGATTGTCCTAGCGTACAACCCACCGTCAGCGTCGCTCTATGAGTTCAACACGACCGGGTTGACCCCAGATGAAGCTGTGCTACAGACGGAGGCGCGACTGGAGAAATTACTTCTGACACCTGTGCCTCCTGTCGGTACCAGGCCGGAAGATCTGGTGCACGACTCCCCGAACCGCGGTGCGCTCAAGGTCGTAATGGAGCAGACCATCAAGGGCCGGCTCGTCAAGCAAAAACTGCTTGCTGCTCTCAATGGGTACGCTCTTCACTCTGTCCCTGACTTGGTTCTTATTCAGTCTGTGTTGCAGCAACGGATTGAACTGGTTCGAAGAAACGGGTCACCCAAATGTTGTATGCGTGTTGCTGCCAGTCTCGGCAGCGGCTGACGAGCCTCCTGCGTCCGCCGCAGCAAAATCGGAGCCTCCGCCCAAAGCCAACGAGGATGAGGACGATGCCAAGGAGTACTAGGTTCCTGGGCTGGTCCCAGGGACCTCATGATATTTCACGACTCTGTGCTGCTACTTACTGTCTCCCACATCCCACCTATGTATGAAGTTGGATTTCCTCTAATCTGTTGTGCATTGTATTCAATTTGCTTTCTTATCGTCAATGGAAATTTATTATTAAGAAGATTTGTGGGCCATAGCTTGAAGGATCTCAAAGTAGCGCCATTTTTTAGCTTTCAACTTGCCTGGGATCTTTTTTTCCCGTTGGTTGGTCTCGTTATTAGGGGCGTGTTTTGTTCTGCTCGAGATGAGATAGTCCCAGTCTCAATTGAAGACCTATACCGTATCAACCAAATACCATCCTTTTTCTTTTCTGTTCTCTACGCGGCCGCGGCGGTCAATCGTTAATTTAAATCTGGAGACCTGCCCAAAGGATTGGAGTTGGAAATAGCAGACGAGTGCGAGCCAGAGATTGAATGGCCTGGCATTCACATTCTCAGATTCAGTTAGGTTTATGCTGCAATCCGATTTGCATGCTCGAATCCAACTAGACTTGGAAATATGGGGCATAGACGGACCAGAACATTTATTTGACCATTATTCCATTCCTCGGCGGACCTTTGCTCATTCTCTCAGTTACTCTGCGCTTTGCATAGTCGCAACCGTTTCCGATAAATCAATTGCATTACGTTGCTACACTGGTCGATACCCGTACATACTTATATTTCGGCGCTTGTTGCATGCTCCTTGAGGAATAAGAGAGAAAAAGTACATGATGGAACGAATGAGATAAAGCTGTCCCTACTCAATCGATCACAATGCAAGCGCCTGAATACTTCAATTTGGCGCGTGGGGTTGAGGGTGGCTCATTGTCGTCCAGTTCAATAACCTCTGGAAGAGAGCGCGGAAGCATAAGCGGGAAAGGCGGCTGGTCCATCGATGCGTCAATGTGCAGCACATAGTCCTCCTCGACCTCGGGGTTGTCGATGGCATGGCTGTTCAGTGAAGGTCGGTCAACGCAGTATACAACCCAGGGAAGCACTGACCCAACGCGAAGATGCGCGCGCATCTGCATGAACGAATGATGCTGGCGACAACGCGTGCACACGTACTCGGGCACGCCGCTGTAGCATTCCCCGTACGTCTTCTCCTGCAGAGCCTCAGCTGCCTCCGCTTCCGTGTCGTTGAGGAGCCGCCACGCGAAAGTTTCCCCAGCGGCGGTGTGGTACATGTCGTGCAAGATCTACAAGCCAATGAGCGACGGATTTCGATCGAATCAGCGGAGGAGCCCACCGCTTTGCGCCATCGGAATACTGCGCGGCCCTTGACCTTATGACTGCAGCGCAGACAAGCCAGCCACGGGCTCACATCGTCCATGTCTTGCGCCGTCGTCATGTCCACGTCCAGCCCACACGCGCTCACCACAGACTTTGCCGATGCTTCCGCGGCGGGGTAGTATGATACGCGCTCGCCGTCGTAGTTCCACGGCTCCGAGTCGAGGTTCGTGCACAGTAGCGCGACGTCGTCGTCCCGATTACGGTGGCCGTGCTGCAGCTCGGACAGACATGAGTGCGCGAGGATACGTGGGTACGCGATCGGCTCGCTGCATCCGTTGCAGCGGAAGTAAGTCGTCGCCCGGAAGAGGAAGTCGCGGTTGTCGTTGTTGCGGCCAGGCAATAAAGCGAGCAAGCCCAGAGTCTTTGATTCGCGCCACTCCTCGAACAGCCGCGGGAGGTCGTCTACGAGGTCCTGGAAGCTTTCCTCGGTTGTGTAGGCATCCATTGAAGCGTCTTCTAACATGGCCTTGATGTGCTGCATGACACAGACATCGACAGCTCTTGGGTTGACCTCGTCTATTGGTCGCTCGTGGACGAAGTCTTTGAGAATTGAAAGCAGGAGGCGCTGACGGTTCTTGAGAAGCAACTTGCGCTTCCTGCGTTGCATCTTCTCCGTTACGGTTTGCATCAATTCTACCAATTGCGGCCTCATATTATCCCATACTAGATGGCGTCTTGAGAGCGCTCTGATAAAATATGCCTGAGGACGTACCACGATCAGTGAGGACACTCTCAGACTTGACCAAATTATGCTCAGACAACATCTCAGGTCGGGTATCGTTGATAAAGTCAACTTCGTCCGAGTAGCCCAGTTCACGGAGGCGTTGGCAAATTCTGAAAACTGTTATGAAATCCACCGACAATATCAGCGCGGACATACGCGTTTTTCCTCCTCGCTCGGGCCTCTTCACGCATCCGTTGCAGCCTGGCTAATCGTTTTGGTGCGGCCATTTCCGCCTGAGATGCGTGTGATTGTACTTCTTCAACTCGTTTCCGCCTTTCATCGCAGAATTCCTCGAATTTCTTTGGGTCGCTTTTCTTGAGCTTCACAAGTTGTTCATTGATTTCGGCGGCTTCTTCGTGGCTATAAACAAACTCTGGTACAAAGTCTTTAGCACTATAATGTGTGCATTATGGCCACTCACGGTGGCGTGCGGTGGCGTGGCGGAGTAAGGTCAGATTGACAAGGTTTCCCGGTACCTTCTTCAGGACTTGGTACGATGCGTCAAAGCTAGGATTTATGAGAATAAGGGATGTATAATATTCTAGGATCACACACCGTCCTTCCATGCACTTTTGGCAAAGACGCAATTGAAATGCCCATAGGATGCTGTGCTCTCCAGCAATAAAGCAAGACTAGACAAACATTGCACTAGTTTTCAGCCCAGGCTACGAACAACGTACATGACAATGGGGCGAGAAGGCAAGGTTCGCATATTGGGGTTCGTTCAAACCTTCTGGTAAGCCAGGAAGGTCGGGGTCGTTCAAAAATGCAGATTTCCAGATACTGGATCTTGCAGAGCGGCTCATCAGGATATTACGCAGGGCCTTGGTCGTCCTGGCAAGATTGAGCACATCCGGAGGGTCCAGACGGCTGAAGATCTGTTATATGGAAATGAGGTCTTGGGTCTTGATTCAGGGATTAGAGTACGTGCTCACCTCAAACAAAACGTCAAGCGGCATCTCGGGCAGCATCTTGAGTTGTCCTCGCTTGAACCGTTGAGTCGCTGGGGGAGCAGACTGGGCAGCGGTGGCGCTAGTAGACAGCACCCTCCCCTTGACGCGCTTTTTCGAAGAGGGCATCTCCACTCGTTTGTTGGTACTTCGAGGCATGAGGCGGGAAGCTTGGAATTAATGAAAGAGCTGGAAAAGGGGCAACTTGAATCGAGCGCGATAACGTGACCTCTCGGAACGGAGTTCCAAGCGGAGTCTGAAGGCCGCGCCCCTTTCATGTCTCTTGCTTCCTACCGCCATCTGCCGCTCTCTCTTTCTCATTCTCCTTTCTTCCCTTGGCCAGCTGAGTATGACCACCAACATGCCCGACGCGCACGACGCTCGCGATTCTCCTTCTCGTGAAAGCACGGAAGTCGGGCACTCGCACAACTCGTCCCCCAATGCCACCAGACGTTTCAGTTCGCTAATGGTCGGGGGCATCCACATCCCGAACGAGGAGGGCGTTCGTTGGTTCGAGAAGAAATACGGTAAAGAGCTGTCCAAGGATCACCGCGCGGATGCGAGCGTGCGCGTGGAACTCGAGCGAATTTTGACGGAGGAAGAGGGGGAGCCCCTCGGCGTGGAATACGCACCGCGTCGTGACGCCCCTTGGTACGACTTCTTGGCCGCGACGCAGCTGGAGAGGGGGATTTGGGAGCACGATAATCCTGTTGGCATCGAAGAGGTTTGTATACCAGAACAACAGATGCAAGGCGATTCGGCGAAAGAGGAACACATGCGCGAGATCTTGCGTAAACTGGGTACTCGTTCAAGCTTGTTCGAGCAGACATTGGGTTGACTATCCGTTGAAAGGCCTTCAGCCCGGGGAATTCAAATGCTTCTACCTTTGATTACGACCCTCTGTTCCATTTCTGGCTGTCCGGAGCGTGAAGCTGAATCGATTTGCCTTATATGATACCGTTGTTTGTTCTATAAAATATCACAGCTCCACCGTTCCACCATGAATGAACGCCGAGCCACAAAGGTGGTTTTGGTGCGTTCATTATCTGACAGACTCGACTCATCTCAGATCCTTCCCTGCGGGTATGGGTCGGCCCAGTTAACGTCAAACATTGTGGTTGTAAGCAGAGCAATTCGTTCCCCATACCATTCATTGCTGACCGTCTGCGATCAGGTATATATACGAGCGGCGTGAGAGGTATCCAGACATACCAAATACACTCCTGGCCCTCCAACGCTCTACCGCAATGTCATCTAGTCGGATTCCTTGCCTCGTATGTTTTGGATTCGCTGTTTTTAATCTCGTTAACGCGTCCCTAGCGTCTCCTCGCATGCCTCTCGGTCGCGCTAACGCCAGAAAATACACAAATACCACAATCGTCGTTGGCGCCCTTGGGAAACATCCACTGCGGAACCGAAATCTCAAAGAGACGGCAATCATCAAACATGAAACCCAGACGAGGCAGGGCAAGACGGCGGCGGTAGCAAACATGAAACATCACCACACACAATCCACCCATGACCAACAAAGCATATATACCCATACCACGCGCGAGAGGTTTCTGGCCGCCACAAACAAGCAAAGCCGTGGGTTCTTGACCGTCTGCCCCAATATCCACTAGTCTCTACAGCAGTTTCAACGTCTCTCTCTTTGTTGCGTCGAACCCTACGCCCTCCAACCATTTTCAGCGATTCCAATCATTCACCTGCACTTCATCCACATCTCCATTCCCGCACAAACCCAAAAATCTTTCATCTACCATCAACAATACCCTCTTTGCATTCTCCTCCAGCTTCATCATCAACGAGGCGCACGCATCTCCGTACCCGCAAGCCATGAAACTTCTTATCCATCATCAATTTCCATACCATTCGTTGATACCCGCGCCAGCCACGGAATCTTTTATCCACCGCCCAACTTTCATACCATTCGTTGGTCTTGTCCAATCCCATTATCAATGAGGCCGATGCCATACCCGCGAACATCACATCCCGGACACTCGGTCGTACTGCAATCGAATCCTTCGATCTTCATGGGGCGATCTTATTGAAAACACCCCAGCATCTGATCAGCTTCGAGTTTCGTTCACTTAGTAGTTGGACAATTAGTTTAGATATAGATAGTTCGTGAGGTCGGCGGGCACGTTTCTCTGGGTCGGGCTACCTTGGCAGCAACCTCTTCGGCACTGTGGCTGGCGCCCCATGTGTTCTATCTAGCTCTAGGTACTACCATCTTGGTACGTGCCTTCCCCTGTCCGCGTTCGCTATCTAATATCTGACGTTCAGCAGTTGCCTGTGGCTTGAATGGCGTATGTATCACCTCTTTAATCAGGTTCTGGATCTACTATCATTTTCGTACGTGGTTTTCTCCCTGTGTTGCCCAATCTAACATCCAGCAGTTGTAGCCTCCTTCAACTGTGTCCGTACATGGTGACAACGCAAACCAACTAACCTCATACGTTCCAACCCCCTTCACCACCGAATTGTTGGAACTCGGGGGCACGCATGCGAACCAAACGGCTGCAACTTGCCTGACCTTACTGTGCGATTCAACCATCTCATCATCCCTGTATCGCTCAAAATCTTGCCTTGGAGGCATGACGCAACACAACTGCACCATCCTCGCTTCACCGTGTGCTTTTCGCTATGAGCCTTGGCTTGGAGTCATGATTGGCGGCCGCTACCCAGAATCGTACCAGTCCGACTTGTATCAATCTACTCATCATCGCTGGCATGACCGCGGACACACACAACTTGGCCGCGATTCAACCTCTATTCGTCCCCATATCCACGGCACCTCTGGCTTCCTCCAAGCTCACATCATATCTGGCCGCGCATCACGATGCATACTCTCGTCCCTCATCCGACTATCCACGCAACCGCCGTTCATATGCGCTGGCCGAGGGTCTTACTACTTCCGTCTCACTGCAATAGCCTTGTAAGGCCGAGCAGCCAAAGCAACTTCTACAATGTGCGCATGCATATCGCACCTGCTATCAATCCGTACGCCCCTTCGAACCCAGTTCGAACGCCAACGCAATTATTTACTATGAGCGGCGCAATAGACCATAATTGGTTTTCGCCTGCCTCTTATAATTATCGCCCGACGACAGTTCCAGCCCGCCCGAAAAAGTTGCTCGCCCTTCCCCACAATGTATTTCCAGATTATTGTATTGAATTTGTTCCTTTATCTTGTGGTGATCTGCGTCATGTCGCTAGCTTAATGGATTTATCGCGCGATCCACGGGTGATTGCTTGTCCTTCGTGCGTTCGTTGCTCGAAAATTTGCGATCTGGGTACTATAATCGCACTTGAGCTTGAAAATGGACTAGAGTTTGAAAATACATTCGCTTCACCTCAGTTCTTGTCCGATTCCCTTCGTAAGTAGCGGAAATTAAACCGACGGGTCTCACCTTTCAGAATGTCAAAAAATATTTGGGGGAATCCGTTCACCACAGAGCGAGAAACAGGCCCAAGAAGACAAAGCTCTGATGGGACCAACGAAAGTTTGCAGGATATAGTTTACAGCCAATAAAATTTAGTGAGACTTCCGAGGGCCAATTATACAACCTAAAAAGACTTACCACACAAATTTCCGGGGTGAAATTCGAGGCGGGACGAGTTCAGCAGACGAAAGTCAAAATAAGCGTGACAGGTTCTCGAAGACAATCCGACGTGACATTTTGTCACAGGGTGGTTATACTCACCTGTAGCGGTCCTTCCGCCTCGAATTTCGCCCCGGAAATTTGTGTGGTGTGTCTATTTAGGTTGTATAATTGGCCCTCGGAAGTCTCATTAAATTTTATTGGCTGTAAACTATATCCTGCAAACTTTCGTTGGCCCCATCAGAGCTTTGTCTTCTCGGGCCTGTTTCTCGCTCTGTGGTGAACGGATTCCCCCAAATATTTTTTGACATTCTGAAAGGTGAGACCCGTCGGTTTAATTTCCGCTACTTACGAAGGGAATTGGACAAGAACTGAGGTGAAGCGAACAAATTTTCAAACTCTAGTCCATTTTCAAGCTCAAGTGCGATTATAGTACCAAACTCTCATCCTCTTCATAAAATTGTGTCTGTCTGAAGCTCAAACTCCGCCACTCTGCTGCTTCTTGCACATGCCGAAAGAATGTCCCGTTCACGGATCATTTCTCCGTCAATTTGCGAGTTCAACGGCGATTCAACTTCAGCCGAAATGAGCGCCCGTGGCGGAGCGCCCCGCAACGCTGTTGCTATGTCAGATGGCAGTCAGAATGCAGTCGGCACCGAGACTCACTGTCTACATATTCTCGTAGGCCGGTGGCTGGCCTGACCATACCATGTTGCGCCGTTCCACGCGACAAAAAGTCCAAGAGATTTCGAACACCGAGTCTCATGCTGTCCCCAAAACACAGAACACTGCTCCCAAGAAGCGAGCCAAAAAAGCTGCTCAACCTGTGTGCGTCGGAATTCGTTGTACGCAGCATGGACAAAGTATAGACTGCTATGTTTTTTAGCGAAACTAAACCGCAGAGAAAGCGTGGCAAGCTTCAATTCATGACCGAAGTTCCCCTCGACGTCCTCTTCGAGATCTTCGGTCAACTCTTGCCAGTGGACCTTTTGAATCTCTCCTGTGCATCCAGAACCTTGCGCGACATACTTCTAAGAAAGTCTGCTGCTTTCGTGTGGAAGCAAAGTTTCTTGAATGACCCCTTTCCTACCCCACCTCCCTGCCCAGACGACCTGAATGAAGCACAATACGCAAATTTGCTATGGCGCAAGCAATGCTTCGTAATTAATCCAGACTGCAATATACATAAGTACTAATGCACTCACCTTTCGTTCTCAGTTCTGTGGCGTTTCTACACCAGTGGTTATGTGGTCTTGCCGCGTTCGGGCCTGCGAAGCTTGTGTTCGAACGGCGAAGCATGTTTCCTTGTTCTCGTATGGTCAATATATCTGACGCGGTACCGCAGTTTCACTGACAGCGGTCATATATATCCTTTCCCACCTCCAACGAACACTTTTGAAACGGCAAGGACCCTCTGCTCCAAGTGGTGGTATCATCCTGCCTCGCGTCCAAGTAGAAATCACTGCATTAGTTTCTGTGTACTCCTGCTGATAAATCACCACAGCAGGCAAATATTTATGTCTCACAAGCGAGCTAGAGGCCATTCAAAAGCGCCTGGATGAGCTCGCCGAGAGAAACTCGGACACCGAAGAGTTTGTTCTTCGCTGCAACAAGGCCATTGAAAAGCACCTGGATGAATTTGCCGAGGCAAACTCGGACACCGACGAGTTTGTTTTTCAGTGCATGAAGACCCGAGACGTGAAAGCTGAGGTCTGACATCGTTATGAAAACTCAGGCCGTGAGTCTGATAAAACCTGTAGCATGCCGCTCTTTGTCTCAATTGGGAAACATACTTGAAGGCTAACCGTCGGAACGAGCTCAAGAATGCTGGCGAGAGCAGGAAAAATGCGTACGTGTTCCACATTCTTTTGCAGAGATTCGAGATCCATTTTATTCAAGGATTTTGGCCAAAATCGACGAGTTGGGTTGGAGTAGCGAGCTTTCCAATTACGAAACGAAAAAAGCCTTTTTGGCCCTGCCTGCTGTCAAGCAAAACAAAGAACTCACGGAGCGGGGTGCGTAATTCGGTTCACCACACTCTCATTTCTGACATGCGCAAACGACAGTTTGGGCCAATATTGAACCCGAGCTTGTTGTATGGTTTACAGAGGTCAAACATCAACGCTTAGGTCGAGAACGGGTTGCCCTTCTTCAGTATCGGATCGGTGGTCTCATGTCCGCTGCAAAAAAACCCCTGGAGGCAATTCCATTGTCTGTTCGCCCGTCCAGGTCTGACCTCTGTACCATGCCTGAATATCGTGCAATCCTGGAAAGCTCTCATCCGCCCGGTTACAGCAAAGCAGATTTTATGGAGCTCTTGGCTCATTTATCTGAACAAACAGATCAATGGCGGAACTCCAACATCAACATTTTACTGGAGTTGCTGCCTTCCGGTTCCAAGAAAGGGAAGAAAAAGCTGGAGACACATACTTTGGACCTGTGCACCACCTTTTTCCGTTGCCATTCCTGTCGAGAGCCGATTTCCTATCCAAGAATACTCAACCATGTTTGTTTGAAGAGAGGTCAAGAGCCCGACGACGAGGAGGATTACCTCTTGAGAATATTCTACAGATACGATGCCCCCTGGATCCATGGTCACAAAGGCATTGCTTTCGATACCGAGGCCTCAAACATTACGGCGATGCTGATAAAGTTGTGTGGTCAAGATCCAAAAACCATGACCACCGCCGCGATGGATGAATTGGATTCGCGGTTCGAGTGCCCGCGATGCGTTCATCCCACTCAGGGAAGGCTCGTCATGACGTGGAGGATGGCGGTAATTCTTCCTCAAAGTTTGAGATTGCGTACTGAGTCAAACGCACCCTGCAGCTTCTTCATGAGTTGGAGGATCACTATGGCGAGACCTTGAAGGCTACGTCGTACAGCCTTCTCGGGCCAGACGAGGTTATTGCTGCCAAAGAGCGGGAAGCAAAAGTCAAGAAGCAGGGTCGGCCCAGTTTACTTTGCCCGAGATGCGACGGTGCCTTCGTGTACACCCCACCGCAAATGCAAGACCACATGAAACAGGAGTGCGTCTTTTCACTTGTCGTCTTCATTTTCTTTGGTGAACTATGTGCAGGCATGCCGGCGAGTCTTTCAAATCAGTATTGCTCCCAGACGTTACCATTCGGATTCCTCCCTTCGCCGTGAGACTCAAGAACAGCGATGTATAGTCCTTGCAATTATTTGGCATTTTTCCAATGAACTATTATATCAATCAAAAAGAGACTCTCGCCAATTGCCAGAGTGCCTCGTCCTTCTGTCGCACATGGATGACTGGATATCGTACTTTCGTCTCGGGATGCTAGAGCACGTAGCGGAACTCCTTGTTTTCGACATCAGTAAGGTCGAGGAATCCCTAATGACGGTCAGCCAAGGTTAAGAGCACCGAGTGATAACAGCTATTTACCCTGTCGACCTTCTTGTCTATGAGCGTGCCGTCCGGCTGGACCTCTTGGATGTAGTACTCGTCATAGCTGTCCTTCTCTGCGTTATCGGTTTCACGGCGCTTGTTCTCAGCGGCGTAGACAAAGCGGATGGCGACAAGCAGCAAAGCCGATCCGACGGTGCATGCCGTTATTATCGCCCAGGGAATATGGTTTCTAGCAATGAGAAAGCTTAGAAACAGGCAAATAACCCCACGCGGGAGACGCGAACCTGGGCTGGTACTGGCTCTTCCACATGAATGGACCCACGGCGTTACCGAGACCGTACGCGATCAGGATCATTGCGTTGGCGGTCGTACCTAGAAAAACGTCAACTTAGTGTCGCGAGAAGAAAAATGTCGTTGGAGCAGACGCCGTACGTCTTGTATGACCAGCCGTCAGCGAACTGAGCCAGCCGAGCGAGATGGCGAATGGCGTGATGGCGAAAACTGGGCTCCACCGTTGAGCCGAATGTCAGACGAGGAGCGAAAAAGGCGCACTAGTTAACCAATACGAAAACAGGAGGCCAACTTTGTTGTGACTCGGGAGGGTATTGACCAAGATGGAGCCAAGGATAGCGGGAATGAACATGATTACTCCAGCATAGGCGCGACCGATCGGCTTGAAACCAGCGAGAGTGACGCCGGCCCAAATCGTCAAGACTAGTAACTCAAAAGTTAATCCAAGTCGATGAGGGCGAAACCCCGAATACTGACTCTCTACCACGCCGTCCACGCATCCGAGGAGAGTGGTTTGAATCGGGGTGAAGCCGAATTGTTTTACGATGATTTGTCTCTGGACTATGAGCTGGGGTTCGAGTTAGCCTCCGGATTGTATTTGAGTTTGAAACGCCGAGTTCGTACCGAGTTGATGATGTTTCTGATATAGAGTGTGAGCGAATATATTCGAAAAAAGGAAAACACGAACGAGAGGGCGGCGAAGAGGGCCAATAGCCAAATCTTTGGGTCCTTGACGGTCGCAATGAATCTATGGAATTTCATGAGACGGTTCCTCGGCGCCACAGATAAAACACACGCACTGGGGCCGTTTCCAGTGCTTGTTCTCAATACCGGCTTGGTTGACTTTGATGCGTTCTACCGCAAGGATCCGCTCCTCGATGGTCAAAAACCGCGCCGTTGTCGGGGAATCCGGGAAGAAGAACCTTCGGAAATTTGAGCGGAAGCATGGCAAGATGAATGGATGAATACTCACCAGAATAATATTGAGGTCACAAACGTAATGATTCCAGTGATGATCATGAGCCTGGGCGTCGGATCAGCGCAAGAAGGGATATAGCTTGGATGGAGCCAGACCATTGCCACGGCATGAAGTTGTGCGTCTGAAAAGTTTGTTAAGGTTCAATGAAGGGTGGTTCGCGTAGAATTGTAAAGCCTACTTTAGTATGAAGCACCCCGAAGGCCACAAAACCTAGGAAGATGACGGCGAAGCCGTTCATGAGGACTTGGAGGATAAGGTTAGTGATCCGTGTGAGCGAGATAGATGGCGCGCCTACACCAATAACCCACGCGCTTGTTCTATGACCCCGCGATGAGACCGAGAAAAAGATGAGAGGATAAACATACCTGCTCCTCTCGGGTGTAGAACATGGAAGTGACCTGGATATTATTAGAAGACGCGCTTGTTAGTAATTTAAACGGCATACGATCATGAAGCCAGGAGTTATGGCACCTGGAACCTATATTAGACTATGAACATGGGAAAAAGATTCACGGCGTACCCTCACAAAGCCCCATAATGAACCGCACGGCAAACAAGGCGCCAAAAGATTTGCAGGCCGCATGGGCCATGAGCGCTATTGCCCACACAAAAATATTAATAGCCATCCATTTGCCCACCGGGAAGCGTTGCAGCGCCTGCGCTTAATGATCAAAGTGGATAGGGTGGTAAACGCAAAGGTCGTACGAGGTTTTGTGGGTACTGTAGGAGAAGTTGAGCTCAAGAAATAGGGTTGGAGGAAGACGTAAAAAAGCAGACCTCGAAGAGTAGGTAGCTGAAGTAAAATATAGAACCCAGCCAGTTGAATTGGTTCTGCGTGAGATGTGCGCCCTGCCTGATTTTCGAACCTTTAGTTGGCTGTCATGGGCTCACAGAGAGATTGCCGCACTGTAAGCCCAACACAGCAGCCTGACCTAACGTCGTCTTGTCCGCGAAGGTCATTCTACCGTGTCGTTAGATCGGCCCCTCAACGCAGAACATTTTAAAATGCGTACAAATACATGACTGCGGTGGGGCAGTTCAACATGAAAACGCGACGATGAGACGAAATCCAAACGTACGGCACATTAGCGGCATGAGATGCAAATCGATCTTTCGCCTGGGAGTATATGCTTGGGCAGCAGGCGCAAAGAATTATGAACGAGCGTACCTGAGTTTAGCAGCGACCTCGGGCTCAAGCGTCACATTAGAATCCGCGAGCTGGGCCGCAACATCGACTTCGTCTGCCTTGAGGGCGATGCCGCGGGTGCGTTTCTCAGAGTGTTCACTGCTGGAATCCATGGGGAGGGGCTAAGACTCGGGGGGCGAAGCAAAGCAAAAGTGATAGGACGACGCGCGATATTTAAAGTAGCTGTGCCGTAATATGAATAATGATTAGGATTTGCGTATTTCGGATTCTTGGGTGCTTAAGTAGCCGCCGTTCTTCCTAAGTATCCGTGGAGGTCGGATCCAACAGTCAAGGTTTTCTCACCGCGGCTTGCAACGAATGGCCCTGGGACCAGAGCATATGGAATCAGGATTGGCGACAACGTTGGCGGACATAGGACAGCGCGTGAAGATACAGAGGCTCGGGCGGTCTTTTTCGCCGCGCGTAAGTTAGCAAGCCGCAAACGTAAATGAAGGGATGTGACGCGTGACGACGTGACCGTCACCCACATTTTGGATCGCGAAACGAATCTCTGACAGAGCATTTGAGCCTCTTTGAGCTTCGCCTGAGGTTGTGCGCTATACTGTGTCGTTCCTTTGAATTCTCCCTCCAATGGCGTCCGAGGGGGCACCCATTGAGAGCAAAGAGTGGACCCTTGACCCCGAGACAGAGTACAGATTTGAGCTCGATCCAGGTACTTCTCTTGCAATAAAGGTCCGTCGTTCTGAAACTCTCTCGCGATCTTGTCATGAAAAATTCGGAATAGCTTATTCGTGGCCACGCCGAGGTATTCGGGGCTGAGCTGGCAGCGAACAAACCATATCTCTTTGGTTCCGAGTGCAAGGCTGCTATTTTCACCTGGCGTGGGTGTATAATCGAGATAAGTCATCCACAACACCGCCCGTGGTCTTGTTTTCTTACCGTAGCCCCAACGGCACGTCACTGGCCATCCCTCGACGGAATATGTGTCCGAGGAAACGCCAATGGCCGCATACGCCAACTTACACATTGCGTTTGAGCAAATGCGCGTCCGTGCACTGAGGGATCTTCGGGGCTCTCCGGTCCCGGAATATGAGCGTTCAAAACCAACAGATCCTCCGCGAGTGTTGGTTCTCGGTCCGGAAAATTCAGGTAAAACAACGATCTGTAAGCTGCTCATAAATTACGCAGTGAGAGCCGGCCAAGGATGGTCTCCTCTTCTCGTCAACACAGATCCCGCCGAAGTGAACGGCATTTTATTTTCGTGTCGTATTTCCATTGACCGATGTTTCAGGGCGGCTGGGCAGTACCAGGCGTCCTGTCTGTCGCGCCTGTGCACACTCCACTTTCTACGTGCTCTCCGGGCAGTCCCCTGGGAGCGGCCGCAACGTCTGCACCGACCGCACTATCCTCCAACGCCCTGCTACCGCTCGCATACTGGTACGGCCATGCAGAAACTAAAAGAAACCCACTCTTGGTAGAACGGATCATCCGGAATATCGGCGAAAACATCAACGATAAATACCAAGTAGATCTTCAAGGTGGGATTCCCCCGGGTTTTCACAAACACGGCAATAATCTGGATCGCAGGCCGAACGGCGGGTCTGATCGTCGACACACCCTCTAGCTTTGCCTCTGGGTCCGGTAGCAGCGATGAGCGCCAGAGGCTTATCAAAGCATGCGTCGACGCATTCAAAAGTCCGTCCAAGTCTCGCCCCATCATCGTACCTCTCCGAGTCGAATATTTACGCCCATGTATAAAGTCAATGTCATCCTTGTCGTCGGGCACGAAAAACTCAACGTCGAGATGCAGCGCACGTACGCGAGCCGACTCACCGTCGTGAAAATTCCGAAATCCGGTGGTGTGCGTTCTCCGTTCGCGGCACCTCTCTTTCGATCATTCCTTGTATTTATTTTATTTATCTCGTTTGTAGGTCGTCGAGCTAGATCACATGTACCGCGAGCGCGTGCACAACTACCAGCTGCACTCGTACTTTTACGGGCAGATTATCCCTCCCCCGGCAGGCATCTCCTCCGCCTTGCTCGGAGGCGAATCCCTCTCAGACCTCGTCCTGTCCCCGTCCTCCACCGTAATCAACTTTGGCGACCTGTCAATTTTTCGGATCGGCGCGGGTTAGTCTTTCCTTCCCGTGTATTTTTTCTTGACAGCATTTCGTATTCGAAGAAACTAACCAACCTTGCTTATGCCTATTCGATAGAAACCATGGCCCCATCGAGTGCGCTTCCCATCGGTGCGGCGCGCGCCGTCTCGGAGACGCAGGCCGTGTCCATAAACCCCGCCACGCCTGGCTCGGGCCTGCTGAACGCTGTCCTGGCGGTTCTCGCACCCCCCGTCAACACGGACGAATCGGAGCGGTACGACGAGGAGATTCTCGACCTCCCTATATCGGGTTTCATCATCGTGTCAGTCCTTTTCCCTTCCTTTCCCTTCCCTTTGTTCCGCCTGCTCCGAACGTTTATTCTTTGCCCTCGCAACTAACATCCGTCTGCAATCAGGACAAATCTCGACATTCCACATCGCAAGATGACGATTCTAGCGCCCAACCAGGGCTCCGTCATCGGTCGGACTGCCGTTATCGGCTCCTTCGAGTGGTCAGAGTGAATAAGAATTATTTTAGTGCTTGCGCGCAAAGCGGCGCCACAAGTGTAGAATACAGTCCATCTATCCGTCCATTTCTATGTATTCACACCCGGATTACATGTACACGTAGGGCTAGCGCGCCCGCATTTTCTGGAAAGCGGCCCTCGCGTTCAAGTCAGAGTCTAGATAGATCGCGGCCCCACACGCCCCTACAATGTCGATTTTAGTTTTTTTTTGGTTGCCAAATTGACGCATGCGCCGCCACATACCGAATAACCCAGTCGATCATCAGCAGCGCGCGTGTTCGGAGGGACACCTGCTCGTTCCAGTACACGCTTCGCCACGCATACATCGCGACAAGGCCGCCCATAAACGAGTGCCCGCCCAAATCAAACACCGCCGCGTTCCCGATGTACGCGAGGCTCCCCAGATGCAGATACTTGAACGGCTTCGCGACCGCCTCGTCCGTATCAATTCCGAGCTCGTTCGCCTCAAGCACCTCTTTCTGGCGCGCGAGCTTGTGCAGCTTCTTGCCAATGTACTTTCCCTGCTGCGCGGCGACCTGCGCCGTCGCGGGCAGCGACGTGATCTTGTTCCCGATCTCTATCAGCAGCATTGTGAGCTCGTTGAGTGAGAGGCTGTTGTCTGCGTCCGAGTCGTACAGGTCGAAGAGCTGCTTGACTTCGGAGAGATGGTCGGCCGCCATCGGGATGCGCTGTTTGATGCGCGGGACTGCCAACGCTCGTCAACGTATAGGATATGGCTGAGAGACGCGACGCACCCATAATCTCCCACTCCCCGTAGTCAATCATCCCATTCCCGTCCCGATCCGCCTCCTGTACTAATTCGAGCAGGTGGCTCACCACCGACGTCTCGATCTGGGAACGTCAATTAACGTTCACTCTAATTCCAGCTGGCACGCACCGTTGCGCAGTCCCCGACCGCGTAGACCGTCCCAAGCGGCGAGCCCCGTACGCGCAGATGCGCGTCCACTTCGATCGCTTTCTTGTGTACCTGCGGCGTCCCAGGTCAGCATTGTATCTCTGCTCCCCACAGCTTAACGTGCCCACCTGATTCGGCAGCAGCGCCGTCACGCGCTCCGCAAACGGATTCATCGCGATCCCCGTCGACCACAGCACGAAATTGCTCTCAATCGTGTGCTGCTCCGTTTCGCCCTTGGCGTTCTTGACCGTATACAGGACGTGCTCTGGGGTGATGGCGCCCACGCGCGCGGAGGTGACCAGGTCGACGCCGTCGCGCTCGAATTTGCTCTCAGCATAGTTCGATATCGCCTCCGAATATGTGTTGAGGATGTGCTCTCGGCTCTGGATGACGTGTATCGACACCTCCTCGCGGCATATTTTGGGGTACTGCGTGCAAACAATATCAGTCAGTGGAGATAACTGGTGAAAACGGACGGACGGACGTAGTTTACAATATCCTCCTGGCAAAAGTCATAAATCTCCGCCGCGGTCTCGACACCCGTCGGCCCACCGCCGCACACGACGAAGCTGAGAAGGCGTTTGCGCTCCTCAGGCGTAGTCGTCGGCAGGCTCGCGGCTTCGAAGTTGTCTGGGAACCCGTTAGTATTCGATAGACGAGAGGACGGCAACCTGATCCACCCATAATCCTCCTCCGTATCTTCTGAGCGTCAGCGATGGTTTTGAGCTGGAAACAGTGCTCGAGGCCGGGGACACCGTGGGTGCTGGACGTCGAACCGACCGCGATGACGATTTTATCGTACCTGCGTTGCATTTATTAGCTCGAATCGATCAAATGATAAGACACGAGAGATGTGCAAGACGCGCAAAAGAGACGCGCAAGACGCGTAACGCGGAGACAGAAAAGACGCGACGCACGGTATGTACAAATTCGCTGTCTTCCCGTCGGCCGAAACCGTCTCGACCTCGAGGAGGCGCGCGCCCATGACGAGGTCTACCGCTTTGCCCTGCGCGCGAAGGTGAGTGTGAATTGAAATTTCCAAAACACCAAAAGTACGCTACGCACCTGAACGAAATGCCCTCTTAGCCGTGCAATAATCTTGCGTATGGGCTCGATGAGTGAGCGGACCTGGACCGTGCCCACCGCGGCCGCTGTCTCAGATAATGAATAAATGTGAATTGAACGCAGTAAACTGCCTACATGGCAGCAGTGGCGTAAACGTTGTGAACGTCTCGCTCGACACGACGGTGACATGGTAATCCCCTGGGTAAAGGTTCTGAAGGGTAGCCATTGCCTGCAAACCGATTATAAATGTACCGGTTCACCACCGAACGGAAAACGCGTACCCCCCACCCGCCGCCCACTATAACCAGCTTCGGCCGCTCCGCAAGCTTCTTGTGCTCTTCGTCCTCTTCGTCATCCACCGCGACCCGTACGATGGGCAAGTTCTTCGGCCCGCCTGTCTCGGGATGCAGCGCGAGCGGTGACACGGGCACGCGCTCGATATGTTTCTCGTTATACGTAAAGGCGTCGTGCACGAAGAAACCAGCGCCAACAGCGAAGATACCAACGACGGAGGAGAGGCAGAAGTAGCCCGTGTATCGCGCATAAGTAAAACTGCGCGTGACGAGACTGGGCGAGCTTTTAGTAGTACTATTGAAGCGTTTCGGGGTCCAGGTGAAGTCGCGGCGGCGGGGAAGAATACATTTTAGCTGCTGGATACGTGGACGCCGCAACGGCGCGAGCATGCTCAGCGTAAAAAAACAAGTCTGAACACGGTCGACACCGGGAAAGCTTGAAATACGATATGACGTATGTTGATCGGGTCTGTTCAGACCGGCAAAGAACAAATTTAGTGCACAACATTCAACACACTTCTATCTATATCGCAGGGGAGGCTTTCCGATTGTAGGCAGAAGCAGTCAAAAGATAATATTAATTATAGTATTGCGAATAGCAAAAAATTACATTGCGAATAGCAAATTCTGTCATTGTAAAAGTTGTGTTGGTGGGACTATGCATCGCTGTTCTTGAGTCTCACGGCGAAGGGAGGAATCCGAATGGTGAGGTCAGGGACCAGTACTGGTTCGAAAGACTCGCCGGCATGGCTGCACATAGTTCACCAAGAAAAATCAGGACGATAAGTAAAAAGACGCACTCATATTTCATGTGGGATTGCATTCGCGCCGTGGTATATACGTAGCCACTTCGCCACCCAACGCATTTCGCGCAAAGTAAACTGGGCGGACCCTGCTTCTTGACTTTGGCTTCCCGCTCCTTTGCAGCGATAACCTCGTCTGGCCCGAGAAGGCTGTACGACGTAGCCTTCAAGGTCTCGCCATAGTGATCCTCCAACTCATGAAGAAGCTGCAGGGTGCGTTTGACTCAGTACGCAATCTCAAACTTTAAGGAAGAATTACCGCCATCCTCCACGTCATGACGAGCCTTCCCTGAGTGGGATGAACGCACCGCGGGCACTCGAACCGCGAATCCAATTCATCCATCGCGGCGGTGGTCACGGTTTTTGGATCTTGACCACACAATCTTATCAGCATCGCCATAATGTTTGAGGCCTCGGCATCGAAAGCAATGCCTTTGTGACCATGGATCCAGGGGGCCTCGTTTTTTTGGAATATTTCTAGAAGGTAATCCTCCTCATCCTCGGGCTCTTGGCCTTTCTTCAAACACGCATGATTGAGGATTCTTGGATAGGAAATCGGCTCTCGACATGAATGGCAACGGAAAAAGGTGGTGCACAGGTCCAAGGTATGTGCGTCCAACTTTTTCTTCCCTTTCGTGGAACCGGAAGGCAGCAATTCCAGTAGAAGGTTGATATTGGAGTTGCGCCATTCATCTGTTTGTTCAGATAAATGAGCCAAGAGGTCCGTACAATCTCCTTCGTTGAAATCGGGAGGATCAGAGCGTTCCAGAATTGCACGATATTCAGGCATGGTACAGAGGTCAGACTTGGACGGACGAGCAGACAATGGAATAGCGTCCAGGGAGCTTTTTGCAGCGGACATGAGAACACGGATCCGATCCACAAGAACGGAAACCCGTTCTTGAATCAAGCGTTGTTCTTTGACCTCTGCAAACCACGCAACAAGCTCGGGTTCAATATTGGCCCAAACTGTCGTTTGCGCATGTCAGAAACGAAAGTGTAGTGAACCGAATCACGCACCCCGCTCCGTGAGTTCTTTGTTTTGCTTGACAGCAGGCAGGGCTAAAAAAGCTCTTTTCGTGTTGTAATCGGAAAGCTCGTTACTCCAACCCAACTCGTCAATTTTGGCCAAAATCCTTGGATTAAATGTATCTCCAATCCTTGCGAACGAAGAACAGACACGTACGCATTTTTCCTGCTCTCGCCAACATCCTTGAGCTCGTCCCGACGATTAATCTTCAAATTTGATTCCCAATTACGGCAACGATGCGCATGCTACAATTTTGTCAGAACTATGGCCACGGGTTTCAAAACGATGACAGACATTAGTTTTCACGTCTCGGGTCTTGGTGCACTGAAGAACAAACTCTTCAGTGCCCGAGTTTGTCTCGGCAAGCTCATCCAGGCGCTTTTGAATGGCCTCGAGCTCGCTTGTGAGACACACATACTCTCCGCGTCCTGTGGAGGGAGTTATCAGCGGGGAGCATGGAGAAATCAAGGCAGTTATTTACTTGGACGTGAGGAGCGACAATACCACCATTTAGGGCACAGGGTCTTTGCCGTGTCGAGAGTATTCGCTGGTTGATTGGGAATCCAGCTGCCCAATGAAGTGAAACTAAGCACCACATCAGAAATATTGGCCATAGGAGAACAGAGAAACATACTTCGCCGTCCGAACACAAGCGTCGCAGGCCCGAACGCGGCAGATCCATATAGCCACTGCCACTGGTTTGGAAGCGCCACAAAACTAGGTAAAAAAAGGTGAGCACATTACTTGTCTTGTTATAGTCTGGATTAATTACGAAGCAATGCTTGCGCCATAGCAAATTTGCGTATTGTGCTTCATTCAGGTCGTCTGGGCAGGGAGGTGGGGTAGGAAAGGGGACGTTCGAGAAACTTCTCTTCCACACGAAAGCAGCAGACTTTCTTAGAAGTATGTCGCGCAAGGCCTTGGATGCACAAGAGAGATTCAAGATGTCGACCGGTAGGAGTTGACCGAAGATCTCGAAGAGGACGTCGAGAGGAACTTCGGTCATGAACCGAAGTTTACCGCGCTTTCTCTGAGGTTTACTTTCGCTAAAACAAAGTCTATACTTTGTCCATACTGCATACGGCGGAAGTTCCGGCGCACCTGGGTTCATTGACAGGTTCGGCAGCTTTCTTGGCTCGCTTCCTGATAGGAGTGTTCTTTGTGTTGGGGATATCTTGAGAGTCGGGGTTCGAATCCTCTGTGACCTTGCGTCGGGTGGAACGGCGTAACATTTTTGGTGTGAAGAAAAGGATAGGAGGTCTGTCACGGTTGTGACGAGCACAGTAACTGACAACTTCAAACTCCGCTTGAAACTCCGTTCCAATAGGTCACGTTATCGCGATCCATCTCTTTCAGAACGTCTTCAGTTCATCCTCTCTGCGTGAGTCGCATGCCGCTTCCATTTTCTTAGCTGAAATAATTGGATCGTAGGTTTTGAGCGCCCAGCAACCACATGCCTCCCCAACCGAAACATGGCGGATTTAATGCAACTGATTCGTCCTTCTTTGTTCTTTTTGAACAAAGACGCGTTCCTTCGCCCGAGGAAAGAGAAACGATCCAAGCAATTTTGGTGGAAAAGGCGGCCCACCTTAGTCATCTCAATTCTCAGGTTCCCAAACGACGAAGCGGGAAGAAGGTCAAAGTTCCCCGCGAGCTGCGCACTGAACTCGACTATACGCGCTGTTCCATTAAATTTCATCGGGCTTTGATTTCACCCTGGAGACAGCTTCCCGTCGAGGTCATGTCTGAAATCTTTCTTTTCACGTTGCAGGCCGAAAGCGACGAACTAATCGTTTGGACGGACCATCGGCGAACGGGCACAATGCTCCTGTGCAAAATCTGTTCGGCATGGAGAGCCATCGCGTTGAGCACACCGGCACTATGGAATAGCTTATCCCTTACCTCACACGATCTTCGGCGTCCTCTTGATTGGGTCTCGACATGGTTGGATCGTTCTCGATCCACCCCACTGCGTCTCCAGCTATACTGGGATACTCTAGTTCCCCCCGATGTAGTGAATTCAATGATATCAACATTCGCCTCGCATCTCCACCACACTGTTCGACTCACGATATACGGTACTTGCAGTCTCTTAATACATTCAATGAAGGTCTAACCATCGATACAGAAACTTATCGGAACGCAGAGTCGGAACCTACCACCCCAGACCCAGAACATCCATATCCCGAGCTGCCGCTGGTCGAATCACACAGCTCACCCCTCTTGTCCTTCGTCGCTGTTACACTGCCTCCAAGCAGCCGGATGTGGGACTGGATTCACGCAGTGTGCAGAGCAGCGCCTCGCCTAACCCACCTCATCACATCACAATTTTCTCTTCATTCATTTCCGGTTGACAAATTGACACATTTGGACCTGAACTCGACGTTCCCCAGTCACCCTCTACCAATGTTCCAGGTGTTCCAGATTTTTGAGCATTCCTCGAATCTTGAAGACGTCGGCTTCGTCATTGAAGGCCCGGCTGTGACTAGCTCTCCCAGGAGCCTCATCGGCATGAAATCGATCTCCAAGATGGGAATCATCTCGGAAGAGCACCTGGGCCCGTTTCTAGAGCAGGCAGAATTCCCAAGTCTTGTAGATCTTCGCCTTGAGCAGATAGACTTGTGGCCCAGCCCAGAGTTTTGTTCATTCCTCTCGCGCTCGTCGTGTGCTCTGACGGCCCTCGATTTCTATGGGTGCTTCATAACCCAACAAGAAATCATCGCCTGTCTCCAGCACAAAGCTTGCAATACATTAGAAATATTTTCCGCGCGGGAATGTTTCCCCCAGGATGCGGATGCACTTCTAGAGCATCTTACCTACCAGGGGCCCGAGCACCGAATCTACAACCCGAATCTCATAGTTATTCAGCTGCATGAGATCCACACAACGGACGGTCATCTCTCTGCCATGGTAGAGTCGCGCCTTTTCGCAGCCCAATCTCCTGAGCCGCCCGCGGTGGCTCGGCTGAACCAAATTCGTTTCTCCTTTGACTACGACGACACCGCCTCCCATCCAGAGGACTGGAAACGATTGCGGAAGGTGGAAAAGATGGCGGACAACTCGGAGTTCGAGATTGGCTGGCCTGATCAAGATTATTGGTAACTGGAATTAATGAATCGATATTCCACTCGAGCCATCACGCCAATCGGACACCCACTTGTAACAAGATATGTGTAAATTATCAAGGGATTGTACATACTGGGGTTCGAAATTTATCCTGCGAAACGGAGAGAGATCGAGAAATCGCAAAAAAAGGCAACGTGAACGTAGTATTATACGGCACGGACAGGTATTGAATTTTCCAGGCTAGGTAGGACTCTCAAATTCTTCAAGAGCAAGGATCATTCAAACTCCGCGTAGAACCTCGTCCAAACGCGTCTTGAGACTTCACCGAAATCCTAACAGTGAACAATACAGTAAATACAAAAAATGCTACATGAATGCCTTCATCTTTATAGGCTTCCTTACGGCGGCGGAATTTCCCTCCTTGAATTTATATGTCACTCGGTATTTCTTTTCCACATTCTTCCTCTCAGCAGCCTTGGTAGTGCTGAGGGACGGCACTGTGATCAACCGACCAAAAAAGTCTGTTGGTGGCTAATGAACGAATGAGCGGCTGTTCTCGGACAATGGGAAGGCGTCCTACCTTGTCCGCAATGTCTACGACCTCAGCCTCCGTCCGCGCGCGTTTGTTCGGAGGATCAGACGCATCCGGTGGTGCCTTAATCGGGGAGCTGAGCGCGTCGCCGTCCCCCGCGGTTTTGGCTCTATTGCGAGCTATGATCACCCGTTGACAGAACGCGGATTATACGCACGAGGATTTTCCAAAGAATTCGTGCTTTCCTCGCTTCGCCCTCTCTACAACGTCCACCTTTCGCGAGATCATCTGAGCTTCAATCTTACCAATAGCTATCAGCAAAAGGGGCTCGCAAACGGTGGATAATCGAACCTCTCCGGCCACCAGGTGGCGAACAGCATATCTCGACACAGCGATATCGGCCGCCCGTTTGCCATCGTAAGTGACAAAGACGTCGATGGGACTGGGTAAGCTCGGTGAGCTGAACAATGCTGTGGAATAGAACCAACACTCACGGGTCAAGACGGTAGGTAAGTTGCCCATCCTCCGCTCTCTCCTGGAAGAACTGAAGCTCCAAGGTCGACATAATATCGACCAAGCGGAGTAACAGGGCGCGCTCTTCAGGTTTAATTACCTGACTGTTCACCTACGGAATGTCAGCGAACACTTATTTGAATGTCACTAGAGTCGCCGCACCGGTCGAAGTGGCGGAGATATGATTCTATTGATATAAGGCGCAAACTCAAGCTGGAGGATTGGCGTGCTGACGAGGTGGCGGTAGTCACCGCCATTCCGCGTGCTGGCTGTCTGCAAGCAGCGGGAGAGAGATTTGTAAATTTCCTCGTTGGCCCGAGTTTGCACAGTGCACTGGACAAAACCGGTGTTAGCCGGGATGCAACAGGGTTGCAAAGAACATGCCTCCCAGTCTGTCTGACTCCTTTCCACACGCTGCCCACCCCGTTCCTTGAACAAAGGATAAAACGCAACCAAGGTGTATGGTAGGTACTGGCTGAGCGCAAAGTCGCCATCGGAATACATCGCCGCTGAAAGCAGATCGAAGGTCACCAGCCACTCGTTGGCCTTTTCGTACCTCGAAAAGTTTGCATCATGTTGATGGAGGGTAGCGTAATGGGCGAAACTGGCTGTGTTGGAAGGTCAACTTTTTGAATGGTCGGTTTCGGCCTACTTACCGACGGCGATGCTACTTTCCCGACCACATCCGTCCACCTCTCTACTGAGACGACCAACGTACTTGATTTCTTCTGCTTCTGTCAGTCCAAGCTCCTTCACCCGCTTTCGCGTCAGTGGCGTGAATAAGCTGTTCACGACGGAAATGAGGGAAGTGTCTGCCTCTTTCATGCCCACAGTAGCGCCCCGGATAATGCCTTCTGTGACCTCTTGATTTCGTGCCTTGATGAACTACGAAATTGAGAGGATAAGCACAGGGACATGGACGAAGGAAGAGCCTCTTGCCTGCAGGGTATTGAGACACCCTCGAAGATCGCCTCTGGCGACGCCCACAAGAGTAGTGAGAGCTCGGCTATCGGCCTTCAACCCCTCAATTTCGCAGACCTCTCGTAATCGTTTTACGGTGTGGATATCCGCCGGTCTGACGAACCGAATCTGTAAAGCATGCGCCCGTAGCTTGGCAAGCGATGCGGCATTTTGGTCGTTACAGATGCATATGATGGGCCGTAAGATCGCTCGCTTCGCGTTTGGGTCCCGACCTTTGCCAGACCGACCTGGCATGAGACCATGAGACCTAGTTCCATAGAACAGCGAATAAGCCCACTTTTTTTCCATGGCTTGTCGGAAGTAAGTTGGATAAGTTTGTGAATGAATGTGTTGGACTGTGAAGAAAGCTTCGGTTAGTGCATGAAAGATATTATTGTAGTGGACATACGCTTTCACCAGCCCCAGTGGCCCCATCAATTTCATCAATAATTAGAAGAACAGGCTTGGTGCTCCCAACGGCGCATCCAGACTCGAGGGCAGGCCGGATTCGGTCGTCGATAACCGAACCAGAGCGCGCGTCACTGGCGTTAATTTCCATGACCTCGTAGCCAGCTTGTCGAGCCACGACATGGGCCAGTGTCGTTTTACCCAACCCAGGGGGACCAGACAGAAGCAACAGCTTGTCAAAGAATCAGCTGAGCCGGAATACAGTCCGAGGAAAGCAGCAATCCACCTTCTCCCTTGGTCGGTGATATTCGTCTGCGGCGTCGAAAGCCTCATCGTCGTCTCGAGGTCGCTTCTTCCCTTTTGTCTTTCCGAACACACACCAATCCCATTGCTTTACCCAAGTCATCGTCTCGCGCGCTACTCGTTCATTACCCATCAAATCGGTAAATTGGCGTGGACGGTATCGATCCACCCAAAGGGTATCCTCAATCAAGATTTCAGGATCAGAAGTAGACGCTACGGTCTGGCGATCACTGGACGAAGGATTGTAAACGGATCCAACGGGATACGCAGAAATAGGGAACGCACGCCTCCTGAAGTTTCGCAGCAGTTTCGATAGATAGTCCCTCCAGCAACCGATGAATTGGCACATCTAAAAGGTTCCCCATCCGTTCGGTAAAGTTTCCCAGTGGAACTTTCTGTGAAACATAAATCGTGGGCGCGATGTAAATAAGTCGGCATTTACATTTCGTTTTGCGTGGGATATCCTTGTCCTGCGCTTCAAATGTATGGTCTTCCCATCGAACGTAGTGGCCTTAACGGAGAAGGGTGGGACGTAGTCGGATACCGGAAGAGGAATTCCGAATGCTTGTGCAACTGTCGGTGGGTCGTCTTCGTCGTCATCTGAATAAAAGTAAGCGCAGTGCTGGGTTCGTGAGAGAAAAACGCGCCTTGAGAGGCCGGGAGGGGGTCATTGGCAGTGAACGTCGCCAAGCCAGCACCTAACACAAGATTAAGGGAGCCTCAGGATCCAGGGTGCTCATACCAGTTGACGAGTCGGAGAGTAAGCCATTGGGCGTGAATACACTGCTGGGTCCTTGACTTGAGAGGTGAATACTCGTTGTGGCATGGACAGCGTAGCACTGCACCTGCGGAGGGTCCAGATCCACCCAGCAGTCCATTGAGAGTGAACGAAGGTATCGTATCCGGCACTGGATCCAGTGGTTTGTCCAAGGATGAGCCCAAAAGCCCGTTCGGAGCGAATAAAGCCATGTCTGCAATTTGGTTGACGCGACAACAGAGACTCGGAGTGTGACAACGCGAAAACGCGTCGCGTCACAACGCCAACTCGGCAAATGCCGACTAACCTGATACAGAACTACAACCTGACTACTACCTGCGGCAGCGGGTCAACCAATTCCAGAGTGTATAGACTGTCTATCCCCAGTCCCAAATTATTCTTCGCACCGCCCGGCCGTGACCCAGCAGACGGCCTTCATTGCGACTTGATGTCTGAGATATCTAAATCCCGGCGGATACATCCAACTGAAGAAATCGCGCCCATTCCCAAGAGGTGCGGTCTTCAGAATCCCGCGTCTCCCACCTAGTATCCTGCTACGACTTTGGACTCAGTGTTCAGGTTTGTGAATATTTCACCAAGCGACATATCCGGGCTAACAATCATCCCAGGTCTCATAAACGCCATGTATGTTGTTCGGTCCCCTGTTGTTTCAACCCGTGCCGGTTGCATTTCCCCATGATAATCTACTCAGGGGACCAGTAGACTACTGGTCCCCAGGCCGTGACAACGCTCCACGAATATCTAAATGAAAATGACAGAGATGACCCTGGCTCTCGAACAAGCCATGGTCCAGGGTCGGCCGTTTTAAATGAAGTTCTGCTTTTTTTTTGGGGGGGTGGTACGATCGAGCCAAGAGCAACTAAAAAGAAGTTCTTTGTTCCTCGGTCCGTCCGGGATAACCATACGCCAAGAAGGCTATGTTTTTTGCCTCCTTTCTGTCCGCGTCAGGAGGTTCTCACCATTCCAACCGCCGCTTCCCTATAAAAACGTTAACCACTGCAGTTCTGTATTTCGCTAACATTCATTTGTGATGGGCGTATACGACGACCCATTCGGGTGCGAAATTTTTATTGTCCCTCTGATCCCTGCCTTCTGCCCTCTGACGGTATTAAATTTCAGGTCAATCTTGATCGGCTCATGGCTGGCCTCTATCCTGGCTGGCTTGGTGCTTAATCAGGCATACCAATACTTCGCGATGTATCCCACGGATTCCATAGCCCGCAAGGCCATCGTCGTGTCCAGTATGCTCTTCTGCGGGGCGGCGCTTATAGCCGACTGCGCAAATGTGTACTTGGCACGTATACATATCCCTGCTCGTCTACCTCTTCCTTGTTGATTGGGACATTTTGCAGCCTACGGTCACCTTCTGGGGTACGCATCGCCTTTGAATTGGATGAGATCGAGACTAATCCGAAGGATAGGGAATACAGAGCGTGTTCAGAAGCAGGTAAGTTACTAACTGTGCTCGCTGGTGGGCACTGCTTGGACTCCCCCCGGCAGAACTCAACCTTTAAATTTCCAGTATTGGCCCGTTCCGATGTATGTAACCATGAACACCTGCGTGGGGGTCATCGTCAACAGTTTTCTTATCCATCGATTTTATGCTCTGTGAGTTGGCCCATTCTCTCCCTTACCCTACCCCGTCAGGATTATCTCACACCACCGTCAGTTCGAAAAACATCGTAATCTGCATGGTACTATCCGCGTTCGTCATCATTGGGGCAAGTCCCTTTTGAGCCTCTCGAATCCAATACTCAAGTGTGATATTAGTTTGCGGGCTCCATTCTCGTCGCCATCACAATCCAGACGTTCAGCGCATTTTCCGCTGTTAGCGCGTTCCACTCCAGCGCACTCATAGCTTGTTCTTATCAGTCTCCCAGCGAAATAAAGCCGAGATGTCCGCACTGATATGGTTAATTTCGACAGCGACGGCAGGTACGTCCCCAGCATAACTTCCCAGCACATCCAGTAATTCTAACAAATGCGCGCAGATATATCTATCGCAGCCGCTCTGATCTGGAAACTCCGTACATTGAAGACCGGATTCACAGGGACTAAATCGTAAGCAATTCTTGAGCGAGCTTACTCTAGCGTATTTGCATTGAGACCCTTTGTTTTCCTTCTGTAGTCTGATCAACCGACTCATCATTCAAACAGTCCAAACCGGCTCCACCACCAGCGTCGTCTCCATCATCACCCTGGTTTCGTATATCAGCAAGAACGATAGCAATGGTGCGTTCCATCCCTGTCTGTGCACATGGTTTGCGTATGTCACATTAATATTTTGCTCAGTGCCAACGGCTTGCTGTTATCTCATCGGGCCTTTATATCTCCTGACGCTGTTTTACAACCTCAACCTCCGGCAGCACAATATGAGCCTCAGCGGATCGGGGCGCTCTGCATCGGACGAGAACGGTGTCAGCGGCGGGATACGGATGGATGGTATTCGTGAGTTCTCTCTCGCTCGCCGTACTTCCCAACCCGGATTCTCAGCGTTAAACGCAGATGTTCACCGCGTGACGGTGGAGGCAGCAGATCCGACTCGGAGTGTCGCACAGGTGAGCATCCCTTTCTTTTTGCTCTGGACTTTTGCATCATCCAGCAACCAAATTTAATTTTAATTTTATTGAACAGGCGGGATACAATAATTCGAAAGATGCTGAAACCGAATCGTATGGCGGGACGAAAGTCCCAGATTTATAATTGTTAAAATAGATTCCGCGAAGTGCGTTGCGATAAATTGTGGCGTACGCGGAACTCCCACATATCGAGCTGGATTCGTTCCCTTGAAATTGCGTCGCTCAAAATTATCAGAGCTGCATTGTTACGTTCACGAGAAACTAGATATTCCGCCCCGAACCCCGAAACATCCTCACATCTCCCTCGTCCACATAACCGACGACGATGCTGCCACAGGGAACGAGACGATTACTTTCAAGAGCTCAAAACGTCTGGAAAATTTCGTCAAGACGAAACCTCGTTAGCGAGGCAGGCGAGAAAGACTGGCTGTCTGGTTTCGGCTCTCCAGCTCACACGGTGTGAAGAACCCGTGGAAACAGATCGTGCTCAAGAAGATAGCTCTGCAATTTCTCCCTTAACGATGATCAGAACATACAGAAATAACACCTTCTAAAAACCAAAGAATTCAACGATGTCTGAAACCTCCCTCTTGGGTTGTTTGGCAGAAAACTGAGCAATTTTCTCCAGGTCTGGGTAGCCCATACACATTGCCAGTGCGACTATTTCATCGTCGCCGATGGGTAAATGCTCCCTCAAAATCATCTGGTATGTGGCCGGAGCTTCCTGCCACCCAGTTAGTTTCACGTTCGAATTCACAAGCTTTGGTCTGAATATTTACTGCGGAAATTGTTTCGAGCCCACGAGCGCGTGCAGCGATGGTAATGCTTTGAAGAAAATACCCGACATCCATCCAAGATCCTGGAGGGAATGGCACTCAGCTGTTGACCTAAGTTCGACCTTCAGATTACCTTGCGTGAGCCCATTGTTGATCGTGAAAATGAACGCAACAGGTGCGTCAAAGAATTCACTGGAAGGAATTGAATGGAAAGCAACCGGGATCTAACTGTTACTCACAAAATTCTGGTAGAAACTCGGGCTCGGGCTTTAAGATCTGAATGGTCGACATGCAACGGCGCATAAAAATGTTTCCCGAACTCAAATCTGCGCTTCGCATACTTCGCGGGAATGGGGCCTGCGGGATAGTAATGGTACTGGGCGGAATATGCCTCTGGGGTCTCCGTGTGCGCTTTCACCATCTCGCGACTAATCGCGTCCTTCAAGGCGCCTTACGATGGTTAGCTGTCAACTAGTCTCAAGTGTTGTGAAGATACCTGTGATACAATATACCTTGTCCCATGGCCTACAATATCATGAGGGCCGGAAAGAACACGAGAGTGATTGGAGCATACTGCATGTTGTTACCCGAGGGTGCACACCGTGCGGCGTCAATTATTTCTTCGATAGTTTTCTTCTCGACAGGGTTCGGAAGATAGTACCGACAAGAGAATCGATTTTTCATCAATGAGTCTGTAATTTCGACGGCATCGCTGTGTCTTTCCTGGGCCGCGGAGTCACGATTGCTTATAATATTGTCTAGAAATTTTAAAGACTGCAACGAGGTGAAGGCCATTGGAAGCTTACCAGGTACACTGTGATCAGGATCAGGGTGACCGGCTGGATATGCAGCTGTGAAGACACTCATGGGACTTGGCCTCGCGGGGAGTACTCCGAAGGGAGTTTGAATGTGCGTAGATGCTTATATATGCTGAGACAGGGCCTGGGAACCGCCGGCGCACTTCGGTAGTAAGAGGAAAGGTCTTGTACTAGATAGATCACAAGAACGACACAAGAATAGTACCGGCGTCTTGGTGTGAGCCGTTTGTGAGGGTCTAGAAGTTCATATGTGCGACGAGGAATAACACAAGAACCATACTGGTGTCTTAGTGTGAGCCGTTTATGAGGCTCTGGAAGTCGACGATGACTGTTCGTGGGAGGGAAGAGAATTGTAACTGGCCAGGATGCATTCCGCCGTTGTTCCGCCGCTGTTCCGCCGCCTGTGGCGACGGCGTCCTTCGGCCATCCCTCGAAAACGCATGGTCCGGCTTTCTCGATGGAACATGGATTTGGATTGCATTTGAAACTGACAAGCTTGGAGCACATGATCGCGATGTACCTCACGTGTCTGTGACACGACGCGTTTGCACGCGCCGCGCACGAAACTCCAAGAACGCCAGGCTTGACCAGCCGCTTACCTTCAGCACTGAACTAGTGTGATGATATAACAGTATTACAGTGTCGTCTAACGAGTCCAGCAATTAGTTCACTGTATTACCCTCGAAGGACCCTCCCTCCCGTATATTTCAGCTAGCAACCCTAGCACACCTCCATCTTCCAAACCATCTTCCTCCTCCGGCTCCACATCTACATGGGCAACAGCCTGTTTGCCGTCCACATACGATTCCCCAAGGCTACTACCAACGCCACCGTCGGGTGACCTATCTTCTTCCATGATATTGTCTCCGTGTCCCTGCGGCGTCGGAGTCGCAGTCGTGCCACGCGCCAGGCGCACGCTCCCTTGAGAGTCGCCGAGGACCGCTGTTTGCGCCGTGGACAGGCCGCCGAATATAGAAGAAGACGACGGGCCAGCGATGGCCGACATGCCCAAGACGCTGCCTGCGGGGCCACGCCGGCGCGTAGCAGCATGCTGGCTTTGCCTGAGGGCGCGGTCATACTCCTGCGCGCGCTCACCCAGACCATCCGGCATGCGCACGGATTGGGCAAGTTCTGCGGCGGGTGCTGCGGTTTGGCGGCGCCGCAATATCGAGTTCGGGTAATGGGAAGCGTTCAAGTCGGCCATACGGCTCAGATACAAGGACCCCGAGGGGTCAGTCGGGTTCCAGTCCGGGTTCGCCGCCTAAAGATGATCAGCAAGAGAAGAGACACCTGGTTCGGGGTGAAGTTACCTTGAAATTCAGGAAACTCTTCTCCATCTTCCCCTCATTCGAGACCATGCGCTTGTCGTGAATTTGCGCCGGAGCCCCAAACTGCCAATGGATTAGCATTGGTCGCAGCAGTATATCATTAAACTCACCTTGACGTTCCCGTGCCGCTCGAAGTTGAATTCCGCAAAACTACAGACATACCCCCGCCCGTCGACATGCACTGTAAATTCCCGGAAGAAATCGACGATGGCCGGCGCACAGTCTGGCAGCGAGAACCATAGAACAAAAGGAGTCAGAACGACCGATATTAGCTCCTCCGCGAAGATCAGGATCTTCATGGCAAACAGCTGTCCGAATTCCGTGTGAATCTACATAGTCCAACGGCAGATCAGTCAGAGCTACGACGCGAACCAACTCGACAGGGTACCTTCTTGCTATGCAACTGACCCTTCCATTCATCGGGCATGTAATGGGTGAACGTGATAACTTCGGTCATCAACAACTCGGGGTCGAAGACGCGGTTCTCTTCCGGTATCATGCCTCTCGCCACGGCCAGGACGGAACCGAAAACTCCAAGATAGAATAAGACAGTTCGGTGAGGGGTGATTTCGAAGTGCACGAAGATGTCTGGGTCTAGTACTGTTGCTAGAAATAAAACCGCGACGAAAGAGCCAGAAACGAAGGCCACAAAACTAAACCGAAATCTGAGTAAGACTAGGCGGCGAGAAAAAAACACCAACCGCATGATCAAGGTCAGATTTTCGTTCGGAAATTGACCGAGGTACATGTTTGCGAAGGGGTGGCTCTCGTCGAGTCGTCGAGCGAAGAGATGCGGCAACTCGTTGAACTCTCGAAACTTCCACTGAGCATATGAGGTGTATCGTCGGCCACCGATCGTCGAGGGATCTTTGTGATATTCCTGACAAATGCAGACCGCAATTCAGAGAACGGAAAGAAACCCATCAGACAAACAAACCTCAAAATATCGGAAGAAGGAATACATAAGGAGGTAGAGAACGATGAAAGGCGCAAACATTGCATTCAATATTCCCATGAATATGAAGCGCCGTTTCAGCCTAAAGCACGAAGGTCAGAAGAACGCGGTCGTGTGGCAAGATATTCGAACATACCCCTCGATAAGCACCGGCCGATTCTTGGACTTCAGGAACATCTTTCTGACCTTTCCGTGCCGATCGAATAGATATTCCATGAGGCAAAACCGGAGATTCCATTCCAATGCTCGTGTCAATATCTTCCCCTTCCCAGCCTCTTCAACAACGAATCGTTTGAGCATGTTGGGCAAAGGCACTCGTAAATCCAGCAGATCTTTGTTAAACAATGCGATTAAGTAGTTTTCTTGCCGTAAAATCCGGTTAGCAATGTCGTGAGCGTCTAATTTGGCCGTCGTTGTGTCGTTCGTCTTCTGCACCCTACTTGAAAGTGCAGTGAGCGGATTATCTTCCCGAATGGCACCGATTCGTCGGACAATTTCTGGCCATGAAATTGTTTGGATATCGGCCTGAAAGGGATGAATTCAGTCGAGAGGTTTGCGAACTGATTGAGGTTTTACGTCGGGAATCTTCAGCAAATGCGTGAAGAAGTTGTACATGTCCACCAGGCGAAAGACGCTCAGGACAAATGTGGCAATCTGCCACACATAAAACGCCACGAAGAGGATCCAGAATAAGAGGGTGAATCCAGAGAAACTGAACAGGCATAAGACGATATCCATGCAACACCAACACAGACTTACTGCGACACGCATCGACCAACAACGACGTCGGCCAGCTTCATGGATTGCCCGTGCCGGATACGAGAGTAGTCGACGCATCCCAGTAAAAACGTCGAAAATCCAATGACGAAGCCGACCGTTCTGTGGTGGAGCGGTATCAGAGCCAGGGAAATTCGGAGGAGGAAGGGGCGTCACCAACAGAAGATTGAGGCCGCGGGATAGAGCAATACTGTATATGCCCTTCCCCTCATAGTAGTAATACACTTCTTGCAGGAATGCGTCTAGGTTGTACACGTTGACCCAATTCCATAGCGCTCGTTCATAAGCATCGAGCCCACGCATCTGCTTGGCAGGTCTGTCGGAAGATGTTTGACTCGGAGGTCGGTCGTCAGTTGGACCCAGGCCTGGTCGCGGGGAGGTCGGAGAGGTCGCGTGAGTGGGCAAAACCGGCGGCAGCTTCCTGCCAGCGACAGAATGCAGAGGCTGCGACCTCCCCTCATTGCTGGCTTTGGATTTCCCTTTCTTTGCGGATTTCTTTGACGCGGCCTCGATCATAAAGCTCTGCGGAACCTCGTCGTCTGACGACTGCAGAGCATCCTCTTGCTGGATGTTTGGGTGCAGAGTATGTGAAGGGGCATCCCACGAGACATGATGAGCATGTGTGCGCGACTTGGACATGGGAATGTCCTGCGCAGTGCTCTGAAAGATTGTGCTCCGACTGCGGCCTGCCTCCGCGTGGGCTTCCTCATCGGCACTACTTCTGGATTCATCCTCTTCCTCCGGAAGAGGCTGGTACTGCCTCGCCATGGGGTTAAGCATGTTGAGAAACGGTCGGGAGCTTGAAATTGAAGCTCCACCAGGAGGATAGAAAGACTGCGACGCTTGCGTAGATCTGGACCCAGAATGTGGTCGGGGGGAGCGGCTCGATGAGCTGGGCATGATGGTAAGTCGTAGAGGACAGAGGCACGCCTCGAGACCTCAAAATCGTGGTGCTTGCGTAGTGCACTGACCCAAAAGGGATATTCACATCAGTGACAGGCGCGTTGCCGTGATTCGGCTGCGACGCGTCAATTGCGCGTCGCTCTTGATTCGTGCTCATACTTTTATTCATTCATACTCTTTTACTTCACATATATAAATTCCTAGTTGTTCTCCGGAACGACCGCCGTGCATTCGATTTCGAAACTGCTCGTGTGTTGAAATTGGACGCTGATTGGACGAGAAAACACGCACCTGGCCCCAAGAGGAAGCGCAGCTACTCCGACACAAGTGCGCGCCGGGAGGTTGTCCTTGTCGGCAAAGAACTAGGGTGGGTGAGCTCAATTCGTGAGGTATAGTCTGAATCAGTCGTCCGACCTCGGCGTAAGCTTCGTTCATTTCCTGAAACTCCTTCATGTTGGTCAAGTATATGTTTGCCTAAGACGATGTGGCGTGAGGGCTCTCTTCCTGGCAGGGAATCTACCTTCACAATGTGCTCAAGACCAGACCCGGCAGCTTTCAGGACGATAGACAAATTCTCGAGAGCTCGTCGCTCGTTATGCAATTCTGAGCCGATGCTTTCTTTGGGGTCTCAGCACTCACAGTCTGCGCCTGAATGCCACCTTCGACGACGACCAAGTCATTTGTACACCCGATATTTCCGGAACAGTACACGGTGCCCTTCGCTATCGTAGCCTGTGCTGGATCGAACGTCAGTTCGAAATGGTTCTGAGCTTGCTAGCCTCACAAAAAATAGGCAGTGGCGGAACAGCATCCTTGGTGAAAACTATTTTCTTTGACATATTGGATACTTGGACGGCACGACGGAGGGTGGAGAACATAAGTACTGATGTCTGCGATGCCGCGGCGGCCCGACGGCTAGCCGGTGTGAGAATTACTATTCAAGCTCCGCTTCCGTTTTGCACGTCACTTCCGCTCTTCTTCGAGCACCACCGTTTTTAACGTTCGCGAATTGTGAGTGAAACTCCCTATCTTTTCAGCGCCCTTCTGCGCTATGAGATGAACACTCAGTTCTGCTTCCGAACGAGAGCAATCAACCTCTTGTGGACACCAACTATACCAAACAACTCTCTGAACTTTTTTTCTGTCCTTCGAGTCTATGGCCATCTGCTAACACGTTTCTCTCGTAGTCCCCTCACACGTGGCGTCAAGACACCTTGGATGTGAGTGCACTCTTCAGACATTTTCCTTTACAGATGAAAACAAGTTCATCCATTCGTTGAGTTTTCCTCCATACCTGTTCTCCGGACCTCTTCCATCTCGGTGGAAGGTGTGCGTGTTGCCTCGTTCTGAGGACAATGTGCCGGTCTCGGGGTCTAGGCTCATAGTTGAGAGCCATGAAAATTACGGCTTCTCTGATCCCTTGGCAGCATTGATTCATATTTTGTGCGCTGGAACTTCCTGGAAGCTGACGTTCTTCTTAGCGACCGCCGACCTCGGGTGATTCTGTGGGATGACCGAGTAGGCAGCTTGGGGAATTCGAAAGTACATGTACAATAGTTCATTAAGTGTCAAGCTACATTGAAATGCAAAATCTTCCCAGATCCAAGATCGAAAGAGGAATGTAAGAAATTACCGCGTATTGGATACATGATCCAGTGCGCGAGTCCCCGCCGGCGGTCTATAAGGGGTGTGCTTCTCCAGTTGCTGTATTTCGCTCTTCACCTCTTTGGCGCGGGTGCCGCGGTAAGGGAAGGAGTCATTGCTGGATGCGGAACCCAGCCGAGAAACAGAGCCGCGTCCAACTGTGCTCTCCTTGTAAACCGTAGGTTTGGTATCCAGCGGTTTCGCAAAGTCGATGGATGGGCCTCCACGACGCGATCCTCCAAAGACGTCAGGCAGCGAATTTTGAGGAGTTGTCATGAAAGCCTTCGAGGTGAGACTTTCCGGTGGCCGGCTCAGCCGTGGTCCTATCAGGTTTCTGAGGACCTCTTTTGCCTGTGAAGTGACAGGAGAGAAGGCTACCCGGCTGGAACGAAGCGCCAGATCCGTCTGCTTGTCGTCAGCTTCGAGAGAAGGCTGTCTGGGAGTCGGACGCGCCGCGGAGGGAGGTGGTGGCATAGGGTGCACATCCTGGACGGTATGTCCTTCATCGGAAATCCCGCTTTGATCGTTGAGCAAGAGATCCTCGACATCCTCGACGTCCTGCGTCTCCGCAGCACCTCGGGGTCCTCGAGAAAGCGAGCTCCGAGAAATATTGTCTCTTTCGTCTTCCACCGGCCCCTCTTCCAAGGGCTCCAAAGCTTTCTTCTTCCCTTTTTGCTTGTTCTTTCTGGTAACTGCGTTGATATCGTCCGCATATGGCTCAAGAGATTTGGACCGAGCGCGCGTGTTGCGGTACGGAGTTGAAACTGGTGTAGCCTTGCGAGCAGTTCGTTTCGTCGGCGGAGTGGGCCGAACATTGGGCCGTGGATCCACGGGTAGTGGGTCAATAGGACGCGGAGCCGACATTCTACGAGGAAGTTGCCGCACATTTGCAGGTTCTGAGGGAGCTGACGGTGGATCTGAAGGCGGGACGTCGGGCTCTGGAGCTGTCCCGACCAGAGTAGCCTCGGTAGGTTTAAGAGGCGACGTAAATGGGGACAGGCCGGGGTCAGGACCGTCGAAAAGGCTATCGTCAGAACGATAGCCGTCACTGCGACGAGTGTGAGCGAATGCTCATATAAAATGAGAGACATCTCACTCATCATCCTCGGGGAGGGCCTTCTCTTTCCCCTTCGACGTGGTCCCTGCATCCAGGGTAGCGTCAGGATGAGGTGGAGGAGTAGAGTCTATCCGTGTTCTTTTCGCGGCAGGTCGAGGTGCAGACGCTGATATGGGACGCTTTCGACTCGGGGCTTCTTCTGCTTCAAGAAGTTCATCCTCCTCTTCCTCTTCCTCCTCTTCCTCCTCCTCTTCCTCCTCCTCCCTGTACACTTCATGCCTCTTTCCTCGAGAATAGCGACCACCGGCTTTCCGAGAAAGCTCATACTTCTGGTGCGGAGCAGGTTCGATTTCGGCAGCCTCTGCGGCGATACGTTCATCAAACCACTCTTGGTTCTTTTTGTACCGTTCGCGCCAGCTTTGCCAGGTATGGCGCAGAACCCAGTCGTATTCGACTGGATCAACTTCGTACTGGAGACGTTGTCGATATCGCAATTTAGAGAGGTAACCAAAGGAAATACATTATCCATCAGCTTCATGTATATGTTGTTCCCTAGGCGTCCACCTTCAGTCTTGTCCGGAATCAGAATAGAAAGGTAGCGGGTCAAGCGAGAATCGTCGTCTTCTGTGAAAGCAGTTCGCCTAGGAACAATATATTAGATAGATTCAAGCGACGACAGATCAATCGAACATACTCCCTGCCTCCTCCAACCCTGCCTCCGACCGCGCCACCCATACCTTTCTGAACAAAATGGTGTATGCATCTGCCCATGTTCACGGCGTTTTTGACCCAGCTCTTCGACTCGACATGCACCCTCATTAACTGCGGATCCTCGACCGTCTTGTAGGCATGTCGTATCTTGTCGCGCTCTCCAGTCGGATGCTCGGGGTCCACGAGGATAATATTGGATCCGACGTCCGTGGGGCTAATTTCGCCACCGTGGAGCTGGTCTGTTCAGCAAAGGAGAAATTTGCTGACGTGAAGTCGAATACCTCGATTTTACCCTCGAGCGCGAGGCGAGCACCTTCCTGTCTGATGCTCGGGTGCAAGTAGAACCTCATGGGCGTACCATTCTCGAAAACAAAGAGATTATCGTCGGGCGCTTCTTCCTCTTCTGCCATGGCTAGTTCAAGAGTACTGTACCATTTCGTTCAATTCGTATGTCACACGTCACACCCGATTTCTGGAAACCCTGGCAATAATTTTTTCTCGATTTTAGCGGAATTTGGAGATTTGTCGGAAAATTAAAAAGTCACGTGCAAGTACGAATTGAACGAAATGGTACAGTAAGTGGCTTTGAAGTTGAAGTTGAGGGGTGAATACGGTCACGTGTCGGCGCGGATCACTGCAGCCTACTTTGCAGCCTGCCGTAAAAGTGATCTCTAAGCTGAAGGTGACGTTGGATCCGCATTGACTTATATCAACACCTAAGATAGTTATACAATGTAGTTTCTCGGACTACGTGTTATGTTTCCTACTGCCCATTAATATGTGCGGCCATTTTTACCTGCAGCCTACTTGCTGCGCCGAGGACCGCGTGAAGACCAGACGCCGTGATATCAGTGTCGGTGGCAACACCCCAAGCGCTACGCTTCTTTTCGTCGGGCAGCTCATAGACTAGCTCGACGTACGACACGGCAACGACCTCGGCGCCCTCGCCCAGGGAGTGCTCCGAATACTCCCGCAGTGTGAGCGTACCCTCCACATGCGCGTGCAGCGCCGCGACGAGGGCCGATAAGGGCCCGTTCCCCTCCCCGTTAATTTTTCGGACGTCTTTGGAAAACGCGACCTCTCCGGTGATGAGGCGCCGACTCCCATCCCCGACGTGCTCCATTTTGTACGACGGCATCGAGATTCCTGGCGTGACCGTGCCCTTGGGGTCGAACGCGTACGTATCCCTGAAGAGATCCGTAAGCACACCGACCGAGATGTCGCCGCCTGCGTCGCGGGCCGCGCGCTGGACGACCTCGAAGAACGATGCCTGGAAGCGCCGCGGAAGCTCGAGGCCCAGAGAGTTGACAATGACGCTCGCGATGTCCGCCTGTCCGGAATGTGCGTTGAAGCCCACACTCAGCTTGAGTTCAGGCAGCGGCCTGTCGCCGATCGCTCCGTTCACGGCGCTGAGCACCGCGCGTAACCCGGATCCAGCGATATCCGAGTCCGAACCGACACCCCACCAGGATTCTGACGATTTACGATCGTCTGAACGTACGAGCTCGACGTATGTCGCGGCTTTGGCGTTTTGTCCGTCGGTCTCGCCGATAATGTGTTCCGAGTATTCTCGTATGGAAAGGTCGATGTCGAGGTGGGTCTTGAGGGCGTCCAAGAGGGCAGATAAAGGACCATTCCCATCTCCGCGAATAACTCTGAGAGCGCCATCAACTTTAAGGGTGCCATCGAAACGTCGACGCTCGTCCGACGCTTCGTCGCCAGACAGGTCCGACGGATCGGCAGTAGGCTCCGTGGAAATCTTGAAGTTCCGCAGGGTCAATCTACCTTTGTATTTTTGCCCGCCGTAATGATAAGTTTCCCGGAAGGCGGTCGTGATGTCGTCTACGGTCATTTCGCGCGCCTCTCGGTCGGAAACTGCCTGTACGACGTGGTAGAAAGCGATCTGCATCTTCCGAGGCATGTCCAACAGCAAATGCTGTTTGATGAGGTAGGCGATACCGCCTTTACCTGATTGTGAATTGACGCGAATGACGGCCTCGTAATTCAATCCAAGATCTGCGGGGTCGAGGGGGAGATACGGCATATCCCAGTACTGAGGTTCGCCAGCCTTGGCAGCCAGAGCGTGTCGTTCTTTTTGTGCCTCGAATCCCTTTTTGATAGCATCCTGGTGAGAGCCAGAAAAGGCCGTGAACACCAGCTCGCCAGCGTAAGGATAGCGGGCGGGTATCGGCAAGTCGTTGCATTTCGTGACTACGTCAATGACGCTCTCGAGATCGCTGAAGTCGAGGTTGGGGGCTATCCCTTGTGAATAAAGATTCAGGGCGAGATTTACGAGGTCCACGTTGCCTGTTCGCTCTCCATTGCCGAACAAGCAGCCTTCTATCCGTTCTCCGCCGGCGAGACACCCCAGCTCTGCGGTAGCTATCCCAGTGCCTGAGAGGGGGTTAATAGCGTATTGAACCCCAGGAAATATCAATTACCTCTGTCGTTGTGAGGATGCAGACTGATGATGACTTTTTCTCGTTCCGTTATTTTGTTACAAAAATTCTCGATCTTGAAAAACGTTAAGACTTCAAATGGGCCTAAAATTAAGCGTTACGCACCTGGTCGGCGTAATGATTTGGGGGAGCAATCTCCACGGTGGAAGGTAAGTTGAAGATGATACGATCGTCGCCGGGCCCGGCTTTACCCCACGCAGCCTTAACGGCCTCGCAGATCTCTATTGCGAAATCTGGCTCGGTCTGGGTGAATGTCTCGGGGCTGTACTCGTATCTGAATTGGGTCCCGTATTTCTGGGTGCATTCTTCCGTGAGTTGCCGGACGATTTTGGTGTGCTTTACGGCAAGCTCGACGGTTTGTTCTTTGGTGTTTCCGAAGACGACATTACGGAACGCGGGCGAAGTCGCATTATACATGTGGAGGATCGCGTGCTTTGCACCTGCGACAGAGTCCACCGTTCTACGGATCAGATCCTCACGGGCTGGAGTCAAGACCTAGCCAGCGATAAATTAAGCGGGCGCAGAGGTGCGCGGACGGTGTCCAGTCAACTAACCTGGATCCAGACGTCGTCAGGGATTTCGTTGTTGTCGATTAGCCCGCGAACGAAAGAAAAATCGGTGTCGCTCGCTGCAGGATATGCAACTTCGATCTCTTTCAAGCCGCATTTGATTAGTTGACGAAAGAAGAGAGTTTTCTGTTCAATAGTCATCGGGTTCGCGAGGGCCTGGTTGCCGTCGCGCAAATCTGTCGACAACCAGATGGGAGGCTTCGTAAATGTCTTCGAGGGCCATTGGCGGTTCGTAAGGGCCAAAGGAGTGTATGGCTTGTACTTTTGGGAGGGGTCGGCACTAGTTCGAGGTCAAGACACGGATAGGAAGAAATGTGCAGTACCCACAGCATAGGCATGGTGAAAGGTGAGTCAGAGCAAAGAGAGCGTGAAGGTCGGCCCCAAAACTTCCATACTTAAATGAGATCGCGATTCGCCATCAGCCGAAACGTGGATCGATGAAATCAAGTCCGAAAGGTCCGATTCCACAAAATTGACTCGACTTGGCTTTGCTAGAGACCACCATGGCCACTTTGACTGTATCATCCAAGCTCACGCCTTTTCCGTGGGCTGCAGTCGCCATCGCGTCGTACACTGAGAAAGCCGAACTTGTCTTTGATGAGACTGCTACTGGAATTACCTTGCAATTAGATGGGTCCTCAATTAGCGACGAGGAGGAAATCGTCCACACGTTGGCCAAGCTGCATGGCCTCTCTGAGCACATCTCCAAGGTAATAAAGGTCGCAAAACCTGGATCCTTTCGATCTAACTTCGATATCTCAAGACCCCCGCGTTTTTTGCTCTTGCGAAAACTTTATCTACCACCACGGCAGTTCCCCATATCATCGCGTCACTCGACTCCCTTGATGACCACTTTACATACCGCACCTTTCTCGTCGGCCATGAGATCACTACCGCCGACTGGATGCTTTGGGGTGCTATGAAAGGCGAGAAGGGTGAGACGTATGTGCCTGCAGTACTCATGTATTTTTGCAGGAAACAGCAGGATCCCAGGCCTCCTCAAAAACAACAACCAGCCCCATCTTTTGCGCTGGTTCTCACATCTTGAATCGCTGGACTGCATCCAGGGTGCACTCGCAAGCCTTACAACCGCAAAGGCTAGCAAAGCGCGATCGAACAAAACAGCTGCTGGTTTTGCTCTTGGACTTGCGGGTGCAGAGGACGGCAAGGTTGTGACGCGCTTCCCTCCTGAGCCCAGTGGCTACCTCCACATCGGACACGCAAAGGCCGCGCTGCTCAACCAGTACTTTGCAAAGATGTACCATGGCAAGCTGATTATCCGCTTCGATGACACGAACCCCAGCAAGGAAAGAGTAAGTATATTATCCCCTGCTTTATCCCTCACGATTAACGCGCCGTAGACCGAGTTTGAGGACACTATTCTCGAGGACCTGCATCTCATGGACGTTCACGGAGACGTCGTTACTCACACCTCGGACCACTTTCAGACTCTGTTCGACCTTGCCATCAAGCTCATAAAATCTGGCCAGGCTTATACCGACGATACTGAACAGGCGCAAATGCGCCTGGAGCGTGGTGACGGGATCGCCTCTGCACACCGAGATGATACCGTGGAGCAAAATCTCAAGCACTTTGAGGAGATGACGGCCGGGACGACTGAAGGCTTGCGATGGTGTCTTCGTGCCAAGATCAGTGTCGACAACCCCAACAAGGCTATGCGCGATCCTGTCGTTTACAGATGCAATCTTACCGCGCACCACCGTACTGGGTGCGTTTCCTTTGTATATTTGTCTCCAGATATTTATTGCGACGTTAGCGACAAGTGGAAGGTTTACCCCACCTACGACTTTGCTTGTCCCGTGGTCGATTCCGTCGAAGGCGTCACACATGCTCTGAGAACTAACGAGTACCGGGATCGCAACCCTCAGTACCAATGGATGACGGATGCGCTTGGGCTTCGCAAGGTAAATATATGGGACTTTAGGTTTGTGTCGTTATCTGTTTTGTGCGCGCTGTTGTTTATTATTCGCACAGTCGCCTTAATTTCATCTACACGCTCCTGTCGAAGCGCAAGCTTCATTGGTTCGTCGACCAAGGTCTAGTGCGCGGTTGGGACGACCCTCGATTCCCAACGGTCCGCGGTATGTCGAGCGGTTGTTTTCATGGAATTTATTATTAATAAGACCAACAGGCATTCGCCGGCGCGGTTTGACTGTAGAGGCTCTCCAGCAATTTATGTTGGCTCAGGGACCCTCGCAAGCAGTTGTTTCGCTTGAATGGGACTCCATCTGGGCGATAAACAAGAAGATAATCGACCCGGTAGCGCCTCGTCACTGGGCTATAGTCACCGAGAAAATGTGTGTGATTCTCCGTGTGATGTGATCTCCGCTGACGATCTTCCAGGGTTCCGGTCACCATTTCAGGCGGACCGGCAAGTCCTGAGATCAAGTCCTTGCCCAAGCACAAGAAGAACGCCGATATCGGAGAGAAGAAGACCGTCTATACGTCTGCGATTCTCCTTGAGCAGGAGGATGCCATTTCCTTCGATGACCAGGAGGAGGTATTCATGTTCTTGTATTCCATGAACTTGTTCGTTGACTTGAATAACAGATAACCCTCATGGACTGGGGCAATGCCATCGTCCGCTCGAAAACTACCAACGCTGCAGGAGAGGTCACGGCTATCGAGATGGAGCTTCATCTGGACGGCGACTTCCGTAAGACCAAGAAGAAGATCCATTGGCTGTCCCAGTCCACTGCCGCCCACCCGCTAACTCCTGTTATTCTCCTCGACTACGACTACCTCATCACTAAGAAGAAACTGGAGGAGAACGACAATGTTGCGGACTTTGTGACGCCGGTGACCGAGTTCCGCCTGGACGCCCTCGCGGATGCGAATGTCAGCGATCTGACCAAGGGGGAGATCATGCAGTTCGAACGCAAGGGGTATTATGTGTTCGACGGCCTGGTGAACGGGAACTTGGAGTTTATCCGGATTCCGGATGGGCGGGCCGCCAGTTTGGCGAGCAAGGCAGGTGCGCCTGCGGTACCGGCGGAAGCGGCCAAAGGTGAGAGTGCGCCGATCACGAAGATGTACGCTATGGAAAAGGTTTACGGGGATGAGGTTAAGGCCGAGGCAGGCACGACGAAGATGTACGATATGGAAAATGTCTACAAGGCATAGAGTTGTAAAATAATTTGAAGTCACAATTTGTACATCGTTAATGCAGAGCTATCTTCTTGAGTACGGTCCAAGTTTCTACAGCCCTTCACATCGCGTGAGCCAAATTTCTGGAGAGCTAAAACCGGATAGCCAGTCTTCCTCGCCTGTCTCGCCGCAGTTCAGGCTGACAGAGGGTCCGTCTTGACGAATTTTTCCAGAAGTTTTGAGCTCTTGAAAGTATTTGTCTCGTTCCCCGGCGGCAGCATCGTCGTCGTTTATGTAAACGAGGGAAATGTGAGGATATTTCGGGGTTCGGGGCGAAATACCCAGTTTCTCATGAACGTAGCGATGCAGCTCAACAAGCGCTGGGCTTAAATGGGCTGTGACGTACACGGAGCGGAAATAATGGTCCCCGACCTACTGAGGATGAGTTTAAATCGGTGAAGCGTCTGTCAACGAGAGACTATCGCTGACCTCGATGGCGTCAAAAGAAATGGGAAGTGAGGGTTGCGTGTCAGGAATGGATGCGAGGATGGTGTCTAGGGATGTGATGGAACCGGGGATAGAAGCAAGGGTGATGTGAGGCTCGAATGTGGGATACGAGGTTTCGGAGGTTGAGCGGGATGTAGGTCGATTCATAATTTTCTGAAGTCTCTCAGAATCGGTGGCAGAAGGAACAAGCCAAAGAGTCAAGCCTAATAGTATGATGGGGGTGCTCAGGCCACAGTGTCGAGTTCTGTGAATGATCTGCTCACCCATTCTGGACACAGTTGAAGAAAGAAGGAAAGCTGAGACTCTCGGCAATGATCGGCGTTCTAGATTAGATTAGATTACTGAACTGACAAATCCTCAACTTGGCGCTCATCCCCTTGGACTCTTGAGCTTGAATGTCCACTTCGAATTCGCCAGGTTCGCCCCCCAGAAAGCGACCACGCTCAGAAACTCTCACCGCCGATTCTGAGGATGCATCAATGTCTATCGGTCGTTACACGCAGGAGACTATCCAAGCATACCTCGACTCTCTCCGAAAGACGTCAGCGGACCTCGATGCATTTACCAGCCCCTTGAAATGCACCTCTCTTCTGTTTCCATCCCTGCTTAAATCTTCCATCCAATCCATTCACGCTCCAACTGGACAGTATCGATACAGGCATATGGGACGACCAATCTTTTCTGCGATAATGTCCGAAGTCCAGCGATTGGATGCCAATAGACAAGCCCCGATTCCTGTTGCTCTGGTCGGCACTTCGGGTTCCGGAAAAACTCATCTTCTTTCGGCCCTGGCGTCTTTCCTCTTTGCTCAGGTATGATTTGTCGAGAATACTTCATGCGCCATGATTGACAGTGCTCGCAGGGCAAACGAGTGGTTTTCCTGCCCGAATGTTGGTTGATTGAGGATGATACACTATTTTGGCTCAAGCTGGCTTTTGCCCTGCCGTTTGCCGATCTCCCACACGTCCTGGAAAAAATCCTACAGTTCCGAACGATCGACGAATTCATTGAATTCACTCGGGACTGTCGCGAAGATATATACTTCCTCGTCGATGGATTTGACCAGCTTCATGACTTGAAGTCGGTCATTTGTGCTCTCACTTCCCGTCACTTCCATATTTACACCACATACGCCCTGGACACCTCTCCGCCCACGTCGCGGAAAGTATCGTGGATACGTATTCCATCCGGACTCTCTTCTGTCGAATTTGCAGAATGGACGCGGCACAACGAAAGCCAGCTGCCCTGGAATCTCAACAAAGTATTTATGGAGTATCATACCGGTGCAGTACCTTCCTTGCTACGGCTTCTCTTCAAGTTTGCTGGCGAAGAATTCAGCGATATCTGCCCGAAATTGCGAATGGATCGCGAATTTCAGGTTATAGCAGACAATATTGTCGAGTTTAATACAGTCACTGTTGAAAGTGGTTCTGCGGCACGGAATTCGCGGTGGGTCCTTTGCAGACGCATAAATTTATCGCTGAGAATGGCTAGATATCGCATGTTGATGAGCGCATGCTTAACAGAAACTATTCCCGAAATACGCTCTGGATCCAATACCGCATTATACGATCCCCGCTACTTTTACTTCGACCACGACGACAGGGGGCATTGTATTTGCGGGTTGGGCCGCGAAACTATACTGAATTTACTTCGTTCGGAGGACCTTGGTTTGTTCACATCCGATGCTTGGTATTCAGCCGTCCGCTCTGGCATCCCGTCCATCCGCGACTCGGCTATCCTGCAGATATGCTTAACTCGCATGAGCGTCGGGGGCCTAACACAGGCGGATGCGCAAGGCAACGCTATGCGCATATGCACCTTTCGACAAGACCCTAACTTCGGGTGGATGTTCGAAGAGGCATGGAAGGCTCCCCGCGGGATGACATCGTTCCTTTGCATTCCAGGCCCAGAGGTTTTCATGCTCAATGCTGTGATATTGCGCATCAGTCCCAACGACAAGACGGCACACCTCATTCCGGTGCAAATCACGAGCACTCTCACATGTATCGAGCTCGCAACACGTTTCTTTGCCATAATGTGGCATAAATGGGAGAATGCGATCAAAGAGGAAGGATTCAGGGTGAGGGAAAATGCTTTCTGTGCCTGTTCTTCAAATAAAGCCATGCAGGTCGTCAACACGTTCGTCGCCATTGACAGTCTTACCGCAGAAAGTACCGAAATCTCTGCAAAGGCTGTCACATTCCGAGAGAAGGTCAAAGTGAGTCTTTCCATGTCTTTGTAAATTTTCCTTTCAAATGACCGATCGCCAGTTCGTATCTCCCGAATACTCGGTACGGAACCTCAACGTGGGTGTACTTGATTCCAAACTTGGGAGGATCCTGCAAGGGGAAAAATATCAATCCCCCTCCGCCGTCACACCGAAGTGATCTTTCCACAATATGTACAGGTCAGTGTTCTGGCTATGTATTCCAAGATTCCCATCTGACTGTCCAGCAGTAGTTTATCCCATGCGTTTATTCTCTCGATCGACGTGTGTAATATCATTTCGCCACAAGAAACATAGGAATCCTATTAGGGTCCTCGCATTGCTCCCCCTTTGACTCCACGAAACCCAAACCATCATAAAGACGCTTTGCGCCCTCATTGGGCCGATGGACTTCCAGCGTGAGCCGCCTCGCGTCATCCGGCAGTCCTTCAGTTCGTGCGCGAACCCATTCGATTCCAAATTCGAGCAGTTTCTTCGCTAGTCCTATTCACGACGATTAGATCGGTTACACCTGCTAAGAATAACCACAAACCTTTCCGTCTGTGTTCGGGATGCACCCACATCCCCACTACGGCGTAGGAAGTGAGAGTCGAGTGTAACCACTTCCCTGGCGTCAAAATCGACGCGGTACCAACCCATTCTTCTTGGACCTTGTTGTCCGCGTCTTTTGACACTGAACGCGCGATGAGCGTCACCCTCTCTTCCTTGTCGATCCGTGCTTTCCACTCTGCATGGGTATTCTTCGATTCCCCTTCGAATGTCGATCCGAATGCCTCTTGGTTGGTCTTGAGACCGAGGAGTCGCAGTTGGCTGTATTTTATTATCTCGTCCTCAGATGGTGGAACTGGGATTCGAAAGACTTCGTATGTTGAATTCGACATGGCCAAGTAATACTCTGGGTTTTGAGATTAGTGACCAATATTTCTATTCATTTGGCGGGAATGCCTTCGATTTCAGTGGGAGATGGTGGCGAAAGTCAAGAGCAGATAGGCAAATAAAGCTGAAATGACTCGAACCTATCATCGTGCACCGCCACCACTGAATTCAATGTGTGCCTGCTAGTACAATGTTTGACGATTTATTCAACTCGTGCTCCAATTAATACATGTGAACAAGAGTGGTGGATTCTTACAAAAGCGTACAACAGTCGGCGTATGCTCCGCACCTCAGTATGTGTACACGTTCACATTTTAGTGTTACAGCTGGGGATAGTTTGATGTGTAATGTGGCGATAAATGAGTTGGGAGAAATAGGAAGGGATGAGGGAGATTCACGCCCAGTTGGTGTCCGTGTGCTGATCATTTTTGAGGTTGACCCAAGTCCCTACACCGGCACCATCACCTGAATTGCTCTCGACGTCTGCCTCTGAACCTGTCTCAGAAAGGTCGTTGCCGCTGCTCTCGTCCTCCTCGCTCCGCACGGCGGCAGGCGGCTCTGGAGCGCGCTGAACCGGGGGAAGTGGGGGAGGGTGGCGAACAAACGGTTGAACGGGCAGAAGGGCATTGCGTACTGAGATGAGGAAGTGGGGGATGTTGATCAGAGTATCGAGGAGTAGAGGAGGGAGGAAGGAGGCGAATTTGTAGGTGCTCGCTGCCGTTGATGTCAGTTATCGCTATACACGCAGATTTACGCCGGGCGTACCACCAGCTCCAACGGAGAATCTCTCTCCTCGCAGCCAATTGCGTAGGCGGCCAATCCCAAGCCCGATGCCGAAGACAGAAGGACCAAATTGCCCGCCGCTGACTGTTCCGACGATGTTATCGACAAACACCGAAACATGGGTGGGTTTCCTCGGAACACTGTACGAATGGGCCTCGCTCAACGCCGGGCTCCAGCGCGACTTGGACGGCAATTCGGAAACCTCGTGCGACAGAGAGGCGAAGGACGGTCCGTAGGTTAATTTCTCAGAAGAACTCCATCCCTCCATGGCCTTGTAGACCTCAGTCGGAGAGATGAAGGTATCGAGAGGACCGAAGTTGAATGCACCGACGTCTACCACCACAACTTTGATGTTCTTCATTGCCTCCGACTTGTCTGTGAGGGCCGCAATATTAACCTCCCTTCTCAACACTTCGGCGGCGCGCAGGGTGCTAACAGCACTCATTGACTGTATAGCCGAGAACGGAAGTCCAACGCGGGCCACCGTGGCGGGAAGACACAAGATAATTGATTTCTTGGGCCCGTTGCGCCCACGATTTGGTCCTGTGCGCAGCATAGGGAGAAGAGCCTGGATGACCTGAAGCGGGACAATGTGCGTCGCGCTCAAATACGGGAGATACGCGCTGCGGAGCGAAATATGCTCTAGCGGCGCATGGATAGGCGGCGAGGACAAACTCAGAAGAGAGATCACGGAGTGGATATACGGATGAGCGGAAGGCGCCACGAAGGGGTCTCCTGCTGTCGTGATTGGAAACCGCCGCGAGAGAGCCGATGTTAGAGAGCGCAAAAATACGGTGACTGTGCTGGGCTATTTACAGGTCAGTCAGAACCGAACACATGAGAGACAGCGCCCAGACCTCGTTGGGATCTAGAACGAGTGCACGGACGTAGCCTTTGCATCTCCGTTCCAGATTATCGCCAAAGTCCGCGCTGGATACGCTGGCAATAACGATATATCCTTTCTTCTCCAAATCCAAAATGAGAGGAAGTGCCAGAGGTGTATCACCACCGAGAACAACTAGTGCATGCATATTAGATGACACTGTAAGAGCGCTGGAAATTGCCAAACCACGTACCGACGACCTGTCTACGCTCATTAGCCTTCTCCTTGAGTTTTCGAGCCTTCAGCTTTCTCATATAAACAGGACCGTAGGAGATTAGCCCGGTCCCTAGAATACCTCCTGCAATGATGCTCGCGGTCTGCCTAGGGTTATGATGGACCCATTCGGTAGACTGCTCGATCCAAGTAGGTTGCGGTGGCGGAGGGGGAGGGGGTGGTATCTCAAAGTCCCCGAGGCCACCAGGGAGGTGGACATCGGGAAACGAGGGCATCGGAGGACCGTAGCGTGTGATATCTAACCAGACCTGGGACAAGGTTCTTGGGATGTTCTCCAGTGAATGAAACATGTCCTCTAGATATTGCTCCATGTGCTCCATGGTGCTCCCCATTTCACGGAGTCAGAGAATCGAGAGCGGAAAGGCTTGAGCAAAGAGTGATGCCGAGGTGACAAATAGCCGGCCCGTGCGACTCCGTCAGTCGTCCTGTCGGCGCACCGTTCAAGTCTCATTCCATACAATGTTTACTGGATCCCATTTCATCTGAGCGCGAGGAACAGCGTTTCTACATTATCTCTCACATGTCTTCCAAAGAACTCGATTCCTTGCGGCCAAGACGACTCCACATCCCAAAAAGGCGACTTGATCGTTTTGGCGCACATACACCTCTCCCGACACCATATTTCTCTTCACATCCACCATGTCGGCGGCGCTATGGCCGAGTGGTTAAGGCGACAGATTAGAAATCTGTTCCGGTTTCCGGGCGCAGGTTCAAATCCTGCTGGCGTCGTTTCTTTTGGTTGAAATCGAGGATTTTTATCAACTTCCCGTTTGTCTCACGCATCAATTTTGAAATCTCCTCCTCAGACCCGAGTTCTGTCGGCGCTAACGAATGGTAAACTCTGGTAAACTCAACGTTTATATTATAAGGCTACCTCACGGGCTTTCCCTTTACCTTCCAAAGCCGTCGCCAGCCGTGCAATCAGCTGCCCCTGCGCCTCCACTACACCTCTCAACTCCGATATCTGTTTGCTCAGCTCCGTCTGATTATGGGCAAGCTTGCGATTCGAAAGGTCGGAGGTAGAAACCTGAGCTTGGGCAGTAAATATAGAGTCTCGGCGGCCACGATTTATGAACGGGGAGACCGGAGACTGCGGCTCAGCTTGCGGAGACTAAAAAGTGATATGAGCAACAAAGAAGCAAACAGATGGATGTACGACTAACGTCACGAGTCATTTGCTCCCAAACTAGACTGAATTCTCGGCCCAAGACAAAGCTCGGGAGGGCGATGAGGAGAAGGCCGAATATCAGGAGGGGCAGCGTGACGAGGCGACCGAGAAAGGACCTCGGCGTGATTTCTCCGTAGCCTACCGTGGTTATGGCTGAATCAAGGGTCAGAGTTGCTCGGGAGATCCGGAGGAAGCGACATACTAACTAGGACGAACCTGTGAGAAAAGGTTCAGTGAAAAATCTCTCAGGATTGGAAGAAAGAGGCTCACCATGCAGCTGCTGGTATCGACTTGAGGGGCATTAGGGAGAATGTTAAGAGAGCCACCAGCCCACTCACAGCAAACTGAGACGGGTCGCCGTCGGTATTAATGAATGTCTCAAGAAGGTCGTCCCACGTCCCTCTCTCAGCAAAATATCTACACGCTTGTCAGGATACCACTTTCCTGAGAAGTTAGGTCACTCACAAGAGCGTGCTGAATACAGTGAGGACCATGGTGACGAAGAATCCGAGAGCAAACAGAGCATGCTGGGATTGTCGAACCGAGATATACATTACTTCGATCGTTCTGGCACTTTATAAGAGGAATCACCACCAGAGGCAAAAGGACATACAGTAGTACGGTATTGTTGGAGCGAAACGGCCGGAAAACACGCAACAGGCGGAACATGCGCAATATGGAGAACCTGAAGAATACCGACTGGATTCTAGCGGTTGGTCAACCGAACGGTGGCAGCTAAATGAGGACTGACGGTATCTTGGAGCAACAATAGCTCAATGTAATATGGAACAACTGCAAGTAAATCTATGATCCCAAAGAAAGCTAGAGACGCGTTCAACGCTAGCTTGCGCGCAATATGAATGAAGGCCTCACAAACAATCCATCCCAATAAGCTGCGCCAGGTATTACTCCATGCCAAGCATCGGGCAATATACTCGATCGTGAACAGTGCGACCTAGACGAAATTAACAACGCAATGACCTCCGGTGAAATAAGCCTCACCAAACTAGTCTCTAGACCGAACCATACACTGGTTCTAATGGAGTGAAACGCCGGGACAGTCTCGAGAACTGTCACTACGGCAGACAGGACGACCAATGTCGTCACAAGTATATGGACCAGGAAGGCAGAATCTAGATTTCTTCACATTACAGTCCACGTCGAACACGAGGATACGGTCCTACCGGAGGACGCTGGCTGCTCGAGGAGGGCGAAAAGATTCCGTTTCCACTCTGGTGAGATGGCAGCCAGGGTTACTTCATCGCGAGACGGAGAAAAGTGAAATATTTCAGGGATGTCTTGAGCAGAGTGCGGTCTCGGTGGGTCTTCGGTAAGGAAGCGAGCAGAGACGTGGCGCGTCGTTAACTCGATGGGCGCAGAAGACATAATAAATTATTAGACCAGCTTTGGCTCTGTTGACTAAATTTGCTGAGCTCACGCCCGAGTCGGTAGGTAGACGCCGGTCCAACTCATGAACGCCGATTTTCACGCACTAATTATTTACACGAATTGCCGAATTGCCCCAAGTGGACGCAATATTCGCAAAAATTAAATAAACCGCCAAGTATGTATCCACTAATCGTCCTCGTCCTCGTGTACATACGGCGGAGGCTGCTGATGGAACGGCCCGGCCACCTGTGCTTCCAACGCAGCCAAACGCTCCTCCATCCACTGCATGTCCCTGTGCGAGGTGGTATTCTGGGGGGGGCGTTCTCCACAATGGGGAATCACCCATGGTCGAAGGTGCCCCATCTGAGTTTGGAGCTGTCGGACTCTCGGCGGAGGGGCCTTCATGCGGTGTGAGCAGCGAAACGGTGGAAGGACCCGCCAGAGCTACAAACAATAGTTCAGATCAAGTTCAGATGGTATTAGGAGAGGCGAGGGAATAGACCCACATCCTTTGGGACGAGAAGTCGGTATGGATACCGGGAAGGCATTCGAGGCTTGGCGGGCACGGGCAGGGTAATCTTCAACTCGAAGAAATTGGGATTGGGGCCGGACGGCTGTATCTGCTTGCGATTTTGCACGGCGTGCTCTTCGGCGACGAGTCCACAGGAATAGGACGCCCAATACAATGGCCACCACAAGTCCACCGAGTACGCCGCCGATGATTGCCCCCATGTTAGATTTGGATTGTGAACTTGCACTCACTGCTGTAACGGTAGTCATTCCAGATACCCTGCCACGAATAGTGAGCTGGTATTGAGTGTTACCTAGCGGGTACGTACGTCACTGTACTGTTGGAAAAGGTCAGGATCAGTCAACGAGGAAAGGGCGAAGAGACCAACGCAGAGGTCCCAAGTCCAAGTCCCTGATTTGCAGGCGAACCTGAAGCGCTGAATGCAACGTCAATTCAACGCAGACCAGCGTTCAGACACTACGCACGTAGGATTACTGGGATTACTGCATGTAAAATGGTCAGATAACCTTGACGAGTGGGAATGGGAGAACACACAGTTGGCTTGCCCCACTGGAATGGCTTGCCCCGCTATTACTTTGGCTTGCGCCACTGTTACTTTGGCTTGCTCCGCTGTCAAATGGTTCAGTGGGATCCGACAGGCAACCAAGAAAACTTACGATCCAGAAGGTGCTGGATTTGAGACAGTGTTACTAGGCTTTGACCTAGTCATGGTGAATAACTAGTCTGAAAGACACGGAGATGCTCACGAAGCCTGGCTATTATTGTTGGTATTAACGGTGGGGCTGTTATGACCGAGTAAAATTCCGGTGAAACGTATCTGGAGTTGGTGGAATTCACCTCGAAGATTGAGGATTCGAGCTGCTGTGACCCAATAAGTTCGGGAAATGGATTCAGAGTGTCATAGAGCTCACCCTTGAGTTTGAATCGGCTGGACAGCTCTGCATAACATTCAGTCCCGGGCGTTGACGGAGATGAAAAAACATACGGGGTGGTCGGAGGGGGATCCTCCTCCCCGGAAGTCACAATCGCGTAGTCGAACAAAGCATCCTGGATCGAAACCCCCGTGGTTGGGTCGAGTTTAAAGACCCAGTTCACCGTGTATGTGCCCGATGCGAGACCTTCCGCTGAGAAGAAAAGCGCATTGGGCACATACTGTTCCGTGCCGGTATAATGGTGAACTTGCGTCTCGCCGTTTAATGTGAATGAAATATCCGGCATTGTGTTGGCTTGGTCGATTCCGAAAATATAGACAGCAGATCCTGACAAGAGAATCGAGACGTGACAGACAGACGTCCGAAAGACCAACCTGTGAAGGTAAACGAGCCAGTAGTGAGACTGGACGACGACGGGCCATAATTTCCGTCGTGGTATGTTTGATTGTATGAGTCGGGCGGCCTTGAACTGCAATAACCACAAGGATTTTCTGGAGTCACGCCCGCCCAATTTGGAGTCGAGAAGAAGAACTGCGAGCTGGTGTCATCGATAGTTTTGTTGGTCAATGCACCGCTCGTCAAAGCGGCAAATAGAAGGACAATGAAGGAGCGTGGTAGCCACATAACTGGGCAGGTGGCGGGAGACCGTAAAGAGCAGCGCGAGCGGCTTTTGGATCATCAAACTTCAAACATAGCGAAGCGAAAGGTAAGATCGGCATCTAGTGAGAGCGGCAGCTGTTCGGATGGCACATTGGTGAGAATTCATGCGGGATCCGTGATGGAGGCACCAGATGCGGTGATTCCCTGAATTTCCGACGACTCTGCTGAATTGGCACTTGAATCTTGGAATGAAGTGAAATGCGGGAACCACAAGATGAGCCAAGACGACGGAAGGACCTGGAAGGACATGAAAACCGCGCCAAAGACATCAATGCTTCCCAAAAAAGGAAACATTGTTGAGTGGCGGTGTCTGTGTCTCGTCCGCCCGTTAACTCCCAACTTGCTCGGCCTACGCACAAGGCACAAGACGACAACCAAATCCAAGATTATCTTGATAACATCTCATATCGCCATTCTTTTCTTCGGCGCCATCTTCCCCCGATGTCTGACGTTGATGGGCCATTATCATTGCAACCAAATCCGGATTCCGGCTGCTGGCATCGAGATGGTGCACTCTGCAAGTCTGGACCGTGTCGTTTCGCCTTCGAGCATCTCAGATTTCCAGGGCCTGCGATTTTCTTATTCCAAACACTCATGTTGTCTCCTCAGTCACTAGTTCGATTCGGACACATTCATGATTCTCAGGGTTCCTCTCTCTCCGCTCTTCAGGTCTTACTTACCACTTTCGGCAATTCGTCATCATTCTATTTCTCGTTCTTTGATACTTCAGAGGCGCAGGCGTGATCCGTCCAGAGCTCAGTTGAAAGCTCTCGCTGCTATTTCCGAGTCTTGTATTGCCAAAATCTATTCCATCTACCCAGGCACAACGGTAGCGTCTCTGCTCTAGATAATCAAGTAAACGATTGTGTCTGTGGACTCCATGGATGGCTATAAAGGTCAACGGCCGTTGAGAACCTCAATGTAACCAGGGAGTACTAGTACGACTCTACAGCCCTACCGAAGCGTATTCGGACGCGTGTGGCCAATGGTATTTCCCAACAATCAAGCAGAAAAGCTGAATGGAAAGACAGTCACATACGGTAAAGTGAATTGATCAATAAATGTTGAGATGAAACATGGGTACGCAACATTTTTACTCTATTGACTGAGGTTGCCGGCGTCGCTCCGATTCCACGCGATCCATTTTTTCCCCGACGTTTACCTCATCACAGTAGTATCGAATCTCACTAATCATCGTCTTCGTCTACATATGCCGGTGGAGGATGTTGGTTGACGGTTAGTGCTTCTAACATCGCCACTCGCTCCTCTAGAACCTGCAGGTTTGCAGCACTGCTGTTAGCCGGGGTATTGGCAGGAGCTGCAGCTGGTGGTTCATCCGGAATGGGTCGAGGTGGGTCTGAGGGTGTTACAGTAGTTGCGTGGCCCTCAGTAGGCGAGGAAAGCGTGGTATTGGATGCGCCGGTCACAGAAGCGTTGTTCCTATGCCCTGTATCGTAGGTCAGCATAACTGCGTACATGTGGAAGACAGAGCGGGACGCACGTATTTTGGATCCGGATGTGGACAGAGATATTGGGACAGATTGCCCCTCCTCCTGTGCATTGGTTCGGGGCAAAGTTGACGTGGAGTGGAGGGGATAATCTTCCAGGCGGAGAAATTGCGTGCGGGCGGCTTTGTCGGTTTCCGGCTCGATGCGGCGCATCCGGCGGCGCAGGCGAAGCCACAAAAACACTATAATCAAAACACAGCACGCAAGTGCGCCAACTACGCCCCCGATGATTGTGCCGAGATTAGAGTTGGAGGTCGAACGCAACTGAGCCGAAACACGCGCCGAAGCAGTCACGGTTATGATTTCACCAGCGGCATTTCTACCAGGAACGATGAGTAAGTGAAGGCAATAGGTCCATATAATGCGTACGTCGTCACCGTCATACTGCTCGGTGTGGATTCGCTAGAATCGGTGGATGAAGCCGACGAGGACTTGATCCCGGTGGACGAGCTGGATATTGTGCTTGAAGCAGTACTACTGCCACTAAAGCAACGCAAATCAGACTTGTTCTCGCATTTGTGTGGAAGCACCCACGAAGAATGCGTGGTGGATCTGTTCAGCGTCAATAACACATCAATCCGGGAGTGAAGCACTCACGTAGCCTTGTTACTCGAACTGCTTTCGACCAGTCAAGTTAAACTAACGCGCATCCAGAGGTACAACTTACGTTGTTGGGGAGACTTTGGGGTGTCCTAGATAAAACTTGGGTCCCGAGGCCAATGTATTTAGATAGAAGCACATACGACGAGGACGGAGGGGGAGGCGGTGGGTCATCCTCCCCGGAAGTAACAATCGCGTAGTCAAATAACGCGCCTGAACAGGTAGTCGTATCCGCGACATTGAAAACCAGTTCACAGTCTGTTTCTGATCCGAGGGAAGTCCAGTCGCAGAGAAGAATACTGCGTTGTACACAAACTGCTCCGTGCCCGTGTAATGGTGCACGGAAGAGATACTGCCCAGCGTGAACGCGATATCTGGCTGCGAGAGTGCTTGGTCGATTCCAATGATATAAACAGCAGATCCTGTTACAGAGTCAAGAAAAGAATCAGACTCGGAACGAATGAGCCAGATACAGACGTCAGATGAATACCTGTGAAAGTGAATGAGCCCGAAGTCCCAACGGGAGCTCCGTCACGAATATTTCCGTCATGCCACGTCCCGTCGAACACCAAAGAACTGTTGGGTTGGGACGAACAAATGGAACATGGGGATGCGGGCGTGATGGTATTCCAAGTGCCACGAAAGAAAACTGCGAGCTAGAATCGTCGACAGTTGTATTGATAATGGCTCCACTCGCAGAAGCTGCGAGTAGGAAGACAACAAAAGAGTGTGGTAGCCACATCGGCAGGCGAGGCGGTGAGACCGTAGGCCCTAGAGCGCAGCAACAGCAGAGCCTCTTGAGGGACAAGGAAGAAAGATGTGCATATATCGCACATCACTTGTGAAAACTGCCGTAGTTATGCGATGGGCCGTCTCGAGAGCTCAATTCATTCCGGCCCGCAAACAAATGATTATCTGTTGGCGCCGTGAGAATACGAGCAGAACACGGACAAAATACACCGGGGTGGACATTGTTTTCGAACGAGTTTGCATTGTAGGTTGAGTCGAAGAACGAGGAGTTACAAATCGTGGATTAAATATAGTGCCCTCGTCTCCGTATCCAAAAAAAGGCAATTCCTTTCAAGTTGAACAAGAATAGCCCAGCTCAAGATAGAATGCTCTCAAGAACTCAGCTTGAATGAAAGGGAGACGGAGAAGGAAATGGGCGCCGACGACTCGGAGCATCATGATTGTGATCCTATAGTGCCAATTTGGGTGCGAGAAGGATGGACAGAAACAGTCAACAGAAACAGAACGGCGGCCGCAGGATTAGAATGCGCTCAAGAGCTTGAGCGGGCTTTGAGCGGGAGGAAGCCAGGAAAAATAGGCAGGATCCGCTGATAGTAAGTCATCAGCACCATGGCCTGGGCGCACGATTCAGAAGGATGGCAAAGAGAGTGAAATCCAAGATAGCTTGAGCGGGACGTTGGAGGGGAGCGCTAGGAGTGACGGAAAAAAACGGCCGCACAGCGGGCGCCTAATCGAAATAATAATGGATGAAAAATGATCAATCCATACAAAACAAAACGACGCCGGCAGGATTTGAACCTGCGCCCGGAAACCGGAACAGATTTCTAATCTGTCGCCTTAACCACTCGGCCATAGCGCCGTGAGGAGTGTTCATATGGAGAGAAATACGCTGTCGGGAGAGGTGTATGTGAAGGAAGAACGAGGAAGAATGGATCGAAACTGTCAAATTGCCTTTTCGGGACGGTAAAGTCGCCGGACGCAAGGATTTGAGTTCCTGGGAGACATGCGAGAGAGACGGCAACCAATGGTGCCGAAACGCGCCCAAAAACCAGATGAAATGGGATCCAGCTAAACACCGCAGACCAAGGAGTAGGTCTCTACGCTCTACGTTGAATTCGCGCGCACTTACTTATGTGAGGTGAGTTTAGTAATCGGATGTAATAGTCCGAAGCAGTGAGCGAAGCACAAGCAGGACCTTCACTCCAAAGGCACTCCATAAACATTCATCCTCTGTACTTATATCAATGACGGCCAGTTACCACTCCAAAGAAGAGAATAAGTTTTAATTCAAGCAGTAGTGCAACGGCAGACAACAAAAACGAACGGACGGCGCCGGGGTGCATCGAAACAAAAAGTCTAAGTACGACAGACACCACGACACGAAAACAGAATGAATTATATCCCGCGCCATTTTTTTAATATTGATTGACCGCCCCACCGTGCACTCCGCCTGCGTCCGCAATTTGACTTGAGAACATTGAGACGTTTAGCCGGCCATGTCCTTGGCGAGCTGATCGGCCTTGGCCTTGACGTCTTCGATAGTGCCGGCCTGGAGGTAGGGTGCGTTAGCACTGAGATGGCAAAAAATCGTGCAGGGAAAGTGAAAACACACCATATAGAACGCTGACTCGGGCAGGTTGTCGTGCTGGCCCGTGAGGATCTCCTTGAACGAACGGATGGTGTCCTTGAGCGACACAAGCTTCCCCTCGTACCCCGTAAACACCTGCGCGACTTGGAAAGGCTGCGACATGAATCGCTGGATCTTCCGCGCGCGCTCGACGGTCAGCTTGTCCTCCTCGGACAACTCGTCCATGCCCAAAATGGCGATGATGTCCTGCAGCGACTTGTAGTCCTGGAGGATCTTCTGCACGGCCGTCGCGGTGTCGTAGTGTTCCTGGCCGACCTAGAGTGCGTGACACGTCAGCATTGGGCGGGCGTAAATGAGGAGATGGCTTACGATACGCGGGTCGAGCATGCGGGACTTGGAGTCGAGGGGGTCAACAGCCGGGTAGATACCGAGCTCGGCGATACCACGGGACAGCACGGTGGTTGAGTCCAAGTGGGCGAAGGTGGTAGCCGGGGCAGGGTCAGTCAGATCGTCGGCAGGGACATAGACGGCCTGGACGGAGGTGATGGAGCCTTTCTTGGTGGTGGTGATGCGCTCTTGCCTGTCGGGCGGTGGTCAGAAAACAACACTCCGTCACACAGAAAATATACGTACATGCCACCCATGTCAGTGGAAAGCGTGGGCTGGTAACCGACGGCGGAGGGGATACGACCGAGCAGCGCAGACACTTCGGAACCGGCCTGGGTGAAGCGGAAAATGTTGTCGATGAAGAGCAACACGTCCTGGCCTTCCTCGTCACGGAAGTACTCGGCGATGGTGAGGCCGGTGAGGGCGACACGGGCACGGGCACCAGGGGGCTCGTTCATCTGCCCGAAGACGAGAGCGACCTTGGATTCACCGTCGAGCTTGATGACACCGGTTTCTATCATTTCGTGGTACAGATCGTTACCCTCACGGGTACGCTCTCCGACACCTGAAGTACGATGTTGAGGACATGAAGCGAGGGTAAAAAAGTACTAGGGCCTACCGCAGAAGATAGAGACACCACCGTGAGCCTTGGCGACGTTGTTGATGAGTTCCTGAATCAACACGGTCTTTCCGACACCGGCACCGCCGAGGAGACCAATTTTGCCACCACGGGCGTAGGGGGCAAGGAGATCGACGACCTTGATACCGGTCTCGAGCACCTCAGCCGTGGTAGACTGGTCGACGAATGGCGGGGGGTCGGCGTGGATGGGGCTGAGCTTGACACCCTTGATGGGGCCGCGCTCGTCGATGGGCTCACCAATGACGTTCATGATACGGCCGAGGGTGGCAGAGCCGACGGGGACGAGGATGGGAGCACCCGTGTCGATGACCTTTTGGCCACGAACAAGACCCTCCGTACCGTCCATGGCAATGGTGCGGACGGTGTTCTCACCAAGATGGGACGCGACCTCGAGGACGAGCCGGCCGCCAGAGAAATCCTGGACCTCGAGGGCGTTCAAAATGGGGGGCAGATTCTCCGTCTCGAACTGCACGTCAACGACAGCACCGATGACGGTTTTCACAGAGCCGACGACGGCCTTGGCCTCCGTTGCATACGTGCGAGCTATACGAATATTAAGCACAACTAGACCGTTTTTTCGCTGATTCTGACTGACCTGGGGTGGATGCAGAGGGAGAAGGGCGAGCGGCCGCGCGCTGCTGGGAAGAGTGAGCGGGGAGGGAAACTCTAGGGAGAACGGCAGCGGTGGAGAAGAAGGCATTAGTTTTGTTTTTGCTGTTGACCGCTCTCCGGGAGAGGCGGGCGACGGCGCCGCGCGAGGTGAGCATCGTCGACGAGGTGGATGAAGAGGCAACTTTCGCCGTGAGAATAACCATCTTTATACCCGACAACACCCGGTTATCCCCGATACACATGCGTAGCATTCGAACCTTGCGGGCGTAAACAATTCTAGTCAAGTTTATTTGCAGGGACTTTGACCAAGATGAAGGGGCGCTCAGTACTAGAATTTTCGTACAGGCAGACATGCGTGAAAAAAATTGCGGCAGGTAGCTCGGAGTCTCGTCGATGCTACAATGGCTACACAAGCAAATCGGAGATACAGGGGGCACAAAAACGAAAAATGAGAAAAGTGGAAGAGACGAGACTCGAAAAGAGAGATACACCACGAAGCACAGTACGCTCAACGGAAGCGTCGTAAACTGCGGCCGGCTGTATTGTGCCAAGAAAGATTGGAATATATCCACCATGCAAAACGACCAACTCGAAGCTGCCCCTGTTCATTAAAATTCTGATTCCGTGGATTCAATGTAGATACTAATGATCGTCGCCGCCTGAATATCGATATATTCCGGTTGACTCGAAACCGGCGCACGCCGCAAGCAATCTGGATCGACTGTGAGAAAGGCAGAAGGAGGAAAACGAGACTCGCTGTGTCTGCATCCAAGAAAGCTTGTAAAGATGGGTACTTTGTTGCAGGGCACATGGACGTCTTGCATTCGTGACTTGGTGGAGACGCTGGGTGATTCTGTGGGCGAAGGAGGCAAAACTTCTGGTATTCACCGGCCGCACGCCGGAAACCACTGAGGAACGATGGTCTTGGGCCCCGGATTTTCCTACTCTATTTCCCGATGCTTAATTTCAAACTTGAATCGTAATAAAGCGAGCATGAAAGATGCCAAGTAATAGGTCGTCCGGGACAACTGCAGATTTCGGGACGGTGGACCACCAGATAGTACATATAAACATGCGCATTGATTGACTCTTTTGGCTCCGAGTCTTGAGCGGAAGAACAGAAAAAGTGGAGGCAGATTGGACGGAGACCAGACTAGGAATGAGTACTGTGGGGGATCTGTGCGCTCCAGTCTCTGATTAATATCCGAGCGCATGGGATGGGATTATCCAGGGAAATGGAAAGTGAGCTGAATGAATCTGCGCGTTCCGGTTATTTGCGGGTGGATAACCGTTTCCTCGAGACAAAAGTTGGGACAAAAAACTCTATAGCACAGGGTTTCAAAGGTGGCCCGAATTTTGAACTAGTCCACGCCAAAACCGCCCCAGATCCCAGAATTGCTACAAAGATATCACGGCGGAGGGTGCAATTCAATGAGCACTGTGGGCGAGACAGACAGAAGTAGAGGCTGTTAAAGGGCTCCCGTGTCCGGCAATCTTGCGACCAACACAGACATTAATGGATACAACTCGGTGAAGGATACAGCACGAGGATGGATTGAAGCGAGTCGCTTGCACCGCTCTGTTCCCGATTAGGCAAGTCCTTCTCTATTTCCGTCCTCCAAATCAAGCAATCCTCCTCCTTCTTCCTGCGCGCAACATGGACGACGAGACCGCAGAGATTGAGCTTGTATGTTTTATACTCGTATAGCTATATCTAGACTCCAATCCCCCGCAGCTAGAGCAAAATCTAAATAAAACGCGTCAAATCTCACAACGGATGACCAGTATGTTTATATCCAGCAAATAATGCCTTCTGTGGACTCAATAACCCAGCAATTCTCAATAGCTTTGATACCAGACTTGCTAGGCTCGAGAAATCTATCCTTCCGCTGTATACTTCGACACAGATTCTGAATCGACGAGCGAACAGTATGCCTTGGTAACCGCTTGGAATATAGCGCAGGAAGCTCACACAAAATACCCTAGACATAGAGAAGGCCTTGCAGAAGATAGACGAAGTGGCCAGCAACCAGGAAGGGATAGCGGCCGAGGAAGCACTCATCTTACGCGGGTAAGCTTCGCTGATTCTCCAGTTACCCCGATAACTAGCTCACGCGACTCTATAGCCCTCAGCCGGGGCAGCTCCCTGTCTACCAGGAGGCGCTAGAACGCCTAAACGCCTCGATAGCCTTCAAGTCGTCCGACCGTGATTCTCTGGACACTGCCCGGCTCGTGGAGACCGGCGCAAAGAAACTAACGCAACTCTTCACCAAACTCGTTGCGGAGGCGTCGACCGGGTCCACACCTTCACCCACTGCAGAGATATCCGCCGCGCCGTTCCCGCCCGCGATCCTTGGGACGCTGCGACCGCTGGTGGCATTCATGCGCACGCTCCCCCTGCCCGCAACCCATCCGTCGCACCAGGCCGCCCCAGCGATCATGTCGACGCTCAAGGATGCGCAGAAGGGGTACGCTGACATGCGCGGGACGTGGAGCCGCAAGTGCCTCGAGGCGCAGGGGAAACGCGTCATCGACCGCGCCGACACCGTCGACTCGATCGTCGCCGGCAAGGATTTTGGCCGCTGGGTGGAGTCTCTCCTGAGCGTCGCCGATGTACGATGCAATTCTTCATTCGTCACATGCCTCTGACTCGCATGCAGGAAGAGTACAAGCACATCAAGGAGCTCTGCCCCCTCAGCACTCCAAATGTCGTCGCCTCATCCTACAACACCCTCCTCAACCCAATCCTGTCGCTCTTCAGCACGACGCTCACGTCTCTCATCGCCTTCATCAAGCGCTCACTGCACAAATACGCTTTCTGCGCACTTGCGTCCTATGAGGCGCTCCTCGCGCTGCAGCCCCGCTGGGACACCCTCCTCTCACGGCGAGGGTCCGAGAACGCCAAGGCGAACGAGCTGAAGGATGGCCTAGGCACGCTGCGCGGCGTCTGCCTGCGCTCCTTCCCCGAATTCCTCGCGGACATCAAGATGGCGAGCCTCGCAAAAGGCGTGCCAGGCACCGAGACGAGTGTCGGCGTCGCGGACTTTGTCATCAACGCGGTCAAATACATGGACCGCCTGCCGGAGGTGCACAGCGCGGCGGCGGCGGCATTGCTGCAGCTCGGGGATGGGAACTGGAAGATGGGCGAGGGCGTGACGGTCGGCAAGAGCACAAAGCTAGGTGACGGGGACGAGCAGGTCATCCTCGAGCATTTTATCTGTGCGTCTCCGTTCCCTTCGTGCTCGTACGAATGCGATGCTAACCCAACGCCCCGCAGACGACGTGGTGATCACCGCTATCAGCAGCCTCACTGCCATCTCGCGCTCACAACGACGCCCCGCGCACGGCTCCATCTACCTCCTCAACAACGTGTCCTACCTGCGGCACAACACCGTCCTCGAGCCCGCTCACGAGGCGCTCCTCGACTTCCTCTCCAAGCCCGCACAGGACGCGCTCAACAGCAACTTCCGCACCGCCAAGGCCGCGTACTTCGACGCGAACTTCTCGCCGCTCCTACAAACTTTGACCGATGACGCGGGCGCCGGCGGGAAGAGCGGCGGGAAGGCGGCGGTAAAGGAGAAGTTCACAAAGTTTTACGAGCTGTTGGAGGAGGTGTTGGATCGGCATAAGGGCGCGCGGCTGTTGGAGGATGACCCGGACGGGCGGATGGCGATTGGCGAGGATGTGATTAAGCTGGTCGTGCCGAGTCTGGTACGGTTCACGAATAAATATCGGGAGAAGGAGTTCAGCAAGAGTGCGTCCCAAATGTTTTCCCTGCTTGAGCGCAGACGCTGACCGTCGATGTATTGTTTTGCAGACCCTCAGAAATGTACGCTATCCGCTCTTGATGAGGCGGGCCCCACTAACTGCCTCCCTCCTTTCTAGATATCAAGCAGTCGTCCGACGACGTGGAGCGGCAGCTGAAAGCCATATATCGGTGATATCTTGTCGCAGGACGGATTGTATTACCATTGCCTTGTATTTTACTCCTTAGGGTTCGTGTACAATAGAGCTCACGCTTTTTTGAAGTCTGGGAAGCTTACCGTCCCTTGAATTGCACGATATACAATTGTTACCCAAATCTAGTACAAAAAATATTTGTCCAATTTCCATCACTCTCACTTTCGCGAGACCGTCGCGGTGATGAGGCCGCTACGGGAGCGCATCAGCCATGCATGATAAGAAAACGGAAACACGCACCTTGGGGTCGCGATGGGCATGAAGACCTCCGCCTGGGCTCTGCGAGCAGGGAAGCAGTGAAAACAAAATGAGCGAATAACTAATACATTGGAGGAAAAACACACGGAACGAGATTCTCGACCCCAAGGTACCCCATATCGACAGGGATGTAGTGTTTGTTCGGCAGCGCGTACGAGACGGTCTGTACGCCGCTGTTCTGCGCAAGGATGAGGCGCGCCATGCGGTAGAGCGTCGCCTGGACGCTGGCGCTGTTGTCCGACGCGAAGGTGTCGAGCGTGACTTTGCGCGTGGTGGCAGGGACGGCGGAGTCCCAGACGCTGCCCTGGGCGATCTCCGCCTGCAGGCGTAGTAAGTGATGCTATTGAATCCACGGAAAGAATAAGTGTAAGTAGGGGACGTACCGGGATAGTGAATTCTTCGACGTCCGCGTCTTTGGGGCTCGGGATGTCTACGGGCCCGAAGGTGTACGAGAGGTCGATGGAGGTGGAGAGGATGCGGTCGTCGACCTCCTTGAGGGTGGTGTACTTGTCGCGGACGAAGCCCGTGAAGGCGGATTCGGTGGTCTTGAGGACTGTGCTCATTCAATTTTAAAATTCGAGAAGATATAGATTCGGGAGGCAGCACAAACCGAGAAGGTCGGATAGCCCGGCGGTTACGCTGGCGACGAGCTTGTCCTTGCCTTTCGAGGCATCGACCTGGCACAGATATACATATCATTGCGAACCGAGGAAATACAGCGCAGACAAAGTACCTCGACCTTGACGATCCGCTTCTCGTCCCCATCGCGAAGGAACGAATGCGGATGGTCGACAGACCCTTGCTCTCCGGAGACGGGGATGCGCGACCACCGCAGCTGCTCTACGGTCACAACTGCCTTGTGGATGTGCGCGTACTTGGAAACGAAGTGCGTTCCCAGATGCAAGGCAAATCGCTCTGGAATAAGAACGTGCGGCGAGATTTTCGCGATATCTAGCAAGATGCAAGAGTTAACAGAGTTTCCTGGGAGCATCTACGAGAGGATAGGCGCACAGTATGTGATGTTCTTGACTGCATGAAGCATTCAAGTCAATAGATAAGTACCGAAATGCAATGGCGATTCACGCACTCGAGTCCGTTGCAACCACCACGGAATTGTCCGCCTCCGTGTAACTGGGTTATCTGGGTTATAATATCGCCAGACCGATAGCGCCCGCCTACCTAGTTTCGATATCGCCCTCGAGCAGTGCCTGCACGTTATATTCCACGATATGGTGCCATTTGCCATCTCGGACCACGCGTAGGACCCGCACTTTATCCTTACCGTACCGCGCGTGGCTGAGGAAGGTCTCGTCGGACATGATGGTCAAGAGCAAGGTGATATTCTAGGCTGGTCGGAGTAGGCGGCGTCTAGAATTGTCCCAGATCGCGATATCGCGGCGATCATGTCAATCAGTGGCAGTGCGGCCTTCCCGTTCCTAGACAATGTCTAGTCATTCCATTTCACCCTGACCTCGCCGCACAGGATGCTGAGCCAGCTGTCAAGCCCCAGTCATACATTTCAATTTCTGGATCTAAACAGCAGCATAAATTGACCATACCCCAATGGCAAATCTATTTCGCCGATTTTCCGTTGTCGTCGAGTCTCAGGATCGTCACAAGACCGTGCGTGGATTCAGTCGACACAGATACTTGCCTGTTTTTTTTGTCACTCGAACGACGCCATTCAAGTTGCCTCGGAGCCCATGCTTTTACTCGAGTATTCCGCGCCCATTCCTGTTTGCTCCAACGGGTTTCTTTGGCTTGCTGTTGTCATTAATCGATGCAACTCGATTCTAGTACTTTCGGTTTGAGGGATCCAACGAGCGACATGAGGGCAGCACGAATGTCAATTCGACGGCTGCCCACAACTTGAACAAACAACCGTTTTGTTCCCGATTAGGCAAGCGACTCAAGATGGTCAATCGGGGACGGGAGCGCAGCAGATATCTCTTCTTTCCTGACAGATCAAGGGATTGTAGCCATCCTTCTTGATTCTGATATGAATTTCATTGAATCGTATTCCAGACGTGGAAGGGATAATGAACTGAGCACTCTGAGACTCACTGGCACTGAGAGTCTGATTCCTTACTTGTTGGCTTCCGACCCACGCTGCATATCTGAGTTTTTGGGGGTTTACTTTTTTCACAAGATCATTGCTATGGTACACTCTTTGGGTATGATGTTATTGCAAGGTAATCTCCTAGTAGCAGCGTCTGCATCACTACGATTGGTATCATGATTCCGGCTCGTCATTCAAGGATGTATCAATCAAGATCTCCTTAAGGGCTGATGGTGAACAGCTGGGTCGCGCTCGGGCTGGTGACGGTGCACGTCTGCTGGTCGAGCAAATTATTGTTGTTGAACAGGCAGGTGTTGGCCTGGTTGGTGGGGGCGAGCGGGATTGTCGTGCTCGTGCCATCAAAAGTGAACTGCTGCGAGTTGGTCGATCCACCACCTTGAATTCATTGTTAGAACGTGATTCGAGACATAGTAAGGGGAAGAAATACGCACCGCCATCGGCGCGGCCACCACAGGAGAAGAGGATGACCTGGTTGCCAACGGCGCGGCGAGGGTCAAAGTTGAGACATCCTTGGATCTACATGTCCGAGTGAACTTGGTTCTCTAGGCATAGGCAAAAGGGATGTCACGTACAAGGCTGCTGACGAAGAGGGCAGTTCCGGGAGTGTCGTTGTGAACACCTGCAGTGATGACGTCCCACTGCTGCCCAGCGCTCCCGTCGCAGGCCCCGATATTGACGGGGACGAGGTTGTTGCGAGAATCACCAGTGCCAGGAATCACGAAAAGGCACTGGCCGTCTGAGGTCTTGAGAGCGGCACTCGAGAACGCACGGGTCGCAGTGTTGTCCCGTTGTTGCGCCTGAGCCTCACCAACAGGATCGATGGTGGTAAGTGATTCACCAGCAGGTAGAGCGACAGATGCGGTTGTGGCAGGAGAGGCAGCGGCAGTCGAGGAGGCCGAGGTGGTCGTGGCGGCCTCGGTGGTGGCGGCAGCGGTGGTGGAAGCAACGGTGGTAGCGGCGGCATCGGTGGAAGCAGGGGGCGAGGAAGCAGAAGCGCTGCCGTCGATGGTGAAGAGCTGGGAAAGGCAGAGTGGTGAGCCAATTATTTCATCAACAACCAAATCGAAACATACCTGGCCGGCTGTCGGGTTAGAAACATCGCAGGTCTCCTGGTCGAGCTCCTCGTTGTTGTTGAAGAGGCAAGTGTTGGCCTGGTTGGTGGGGGCAAGTGGGATCGTGGCGCTGTTACCAGCGAACGTGAACTGCTGCGAGTTGGTCGATCCACCGCCTGCAGTCGATTATTAGAGCGGGATTCGAGTCGGACGCAATGGAAAGGTACGAACTGCCGTCAGCGCGGCCACCGCAGGAGAAAAGGATGACCTGGTTGCCAACGGCACGGCGAGGGTCAAAGTTAAGGCATCCTTGAATCTACGCGCAAATGAGATCCGTCAAGTATGAAGGAAACGACCACACTTACAAGGCTGCTGACGAACAGAGCAGTCCCTGGCACGTCGTTGTGTATGCCGGCGGTGATGACGTCCCACTGCTGCTCCGCACTACCGTTACAAGCGACGATATTGACGGGCACGAGGTTGTTGCGAGAGTCGCCGGTGCCAGGAGTCACCGAAAGGCACTGGCCATCCGAGGTCTTGATAGCAGCAGCGGAGAACGCACGGGTTGCGGTGTTGTCGCGCTGCTGCGCCTGAGCTTCACCAACGGGGTCAATCGTAGTGAGACGTTTATGCATGACAGGAGCAGCAATGGAAGCCCCAGCGCTGAGAAGCGCGAAAAGAGTGGTGGTGAGCATTCTAGGAGGTAGAAAACGAAATCCAAAAAGCAAAAAGCAGAGCGCGGAAGGACTGTGAACAACCTGACTGGCAGGAAAAAAGACCGGGAGGTGACCAAAGAGGTGACCAAAGAAGGGGAAAAGAAAATACTGATCATCGAGGGATTTTGTAAACCATTTATATTGCAGGAGGAGGATGACCGATACCAGATAACGAAATTTCTGACAGAAAGGAGATGAAACGTGCAACAATCTCAGAAGAATCAGTACGTAGTCGCAGAATCTGAGAGAAAGGAGCGAGCTTGAGAAAAGTTGATATCAAAGTCCTCGGTATTTGAATTTTTCTTGGCTTGCTGTAAGTCCTCAGGCCTCAGGACGAAAATTCGATAAGGTCCGAACTTGAGGCCGCGAGTAATATTCGAGTCCAAAATCTTGTCACTGTGAGCTACTTCTCTGTGAGCTGAGGTCAACATCCATGTGATTTCTGTCTCCTTACTGTCAATGAAATCGTGATCGTCTCATCATGCTCGCGACGATCCGACGGAAGGAAACCATTGCCAAGCCTTGCCAGCGGAGAGACTCGGAGCGGGGAGAGAACACATCGGGTCCGGTTACTATCCACTCTAGATTAACGCCAATGGTGACCTCAACCAGACCGAGAGTCGACTAGAAAACTGGAACGGTGGTATTGTGGTAGCTTTGGTGCAGCCCAAGACTCGATACACAAGCAGGGTCTACCCTGGTCTACCCAGGCGTGAATAGGAGATGACAGGCACAAACTTGAAGCGGGAGAAGAAACGTCAATCAATAGAACATGTCAGAGTCCGATGGGATCAATCCGACCTTTTGAATTAACTTTGTTGGTCTCCGTCTCGAAGTTGTGGGCGTCGTTGTTAGTTGGCGACGCGTCAACAGAGGCCAACTTTCTTGTCCTGTGATTACTGAGACCTTCCCTCCTGCCGTATTCCCTCTCAATGAACTCCACCACGATCCATGTGCTCTCCAACTTGAAGCTTGACTCTTGACACACGTTGGCGTACGGCCCGCCGTCTATTCCTCGATATATACTATTCTTCACTCGCCGCTTCGCTTATAAACTAATGTTCACGGTGGTATCGCCCTCAACCAAGTCGCCAATATGGGCCTCGCACATATCCTCATCGCAGCGCTGGTGTCAATTCAGTCTGCGTTTTGTGTCTCGTTTGATCCTCTTCATCATTCTGGGCCCGCCTCGCCTTATTTTGATGCACCATCCCAGGACGACATTCCGTATGAAACTCCCACTGGGTGTGTTGTTGATCAGGCCGCGTACATCGTTCGACATGGCTCGTAAGTGACTGTATCGCATCTACTCTTTGACAATGTCATTCCCCATTTGTTTTAGACGATACCCAGAACCCGGTTCATTCACCGGATGGCAAGATCTTTTCGTCAAATTCCAAAACAATTCGTATACCGCCGAAGGGCCCCTTGCTTTTATTCCCTCTTGGGTACCTCCGGTAGACGATATTCCTCACGAGCCACTGTTTCTTTCGTCGACTGGGGCGCTCGAGTCCTTCTCTCTTGGGGTGGACTTGAGGAAACGCTACCAATTCACAAGTGGGGGAGAAAATATCACTGTCTGGTATTACTTTCTACTTTTATCTTTTATCATTCAACCTCGGTTTCGACCCTCTCCCCTCCCCCCTCCGCTCCTCACTCGCCATATATACTGAAACACAAAAAACAAGGGCTGCATCTCAGCAACGCGTCCTGGACACGGCTACGTTCTTTACTCGTGGATACCTCTCTCAGGGAAATTATTTGACGGCTCTTTCGTCGAATCGCGGCTCTATCATCGCCCTTGCGGATTCCGTCAACTTCACTTTTGCCAACTCCCTCACTCCGTCCACGGGTTGCCCGTTGTACGAAAATGGCGATACCGGCGCTACCTCTGCCAATGCGTTTCGTGCAACATACCAGAACCAAATTGCAGCACGGCTAAACAAATTCCTTGATGGTCTGACCTTGAATGCAACCGATATCGGTGTCATGCAAGATCTCTGTGGATTCCAGGCTGAGATAGACGGCGATACGCGCTTCTGTGACATTTTTGAGGGTGGGTCGGAACGAGATAATTCTCAAACTTCCTGTACAAACCGCTTTTCTAGATTCCGAATGGTTGGTTGTTCTTTCCCTTCCCGAGCGTTCAACTCATGCTGCCAGGTTGGACTATGAGTATGCGGATGATCTCAACTATTACTATGGGTAGAACATTTACCACTGCCCTTCTTTTCACTTACCTGTCGTAGGTCTGGCCCTGGAAACCCCTTCTCTGCAACCGTAGGCTTTCCTTGGGTGAAGGCCGTTTCAGACCTCTTTGCATTGGGTCCGGGTGAGACCACCCCTGGTGGGAACATAACCCCGCCTGCGCTTATCATGGGCTTCACTGTACGCGGCCCGCAGACATTCGGATATCTAATCAGTGACTAATTGCACAGCACGATAACAACCTTCCGCCCGTCATCTCCGCCCTTGGGCTTTGGAATACGTCCCGCGTGGCGGGCGTCTACCCTCTGTCCCATACGGCGCCAAATCCGCTGCGTCAATTCCGTTCGTCGTACCTCGTCGCATTCAGAGGTTACGTCGCACTGGAGCGTCTCGCATGCTCCGCGCCGGCTCCAGACAAAACCGTCCATGTCGCGGGCGCGCCGCCAGCGAACGTCTCCACCGCCAAGTATGTTCGCGTCCGGGTAAATTCTTCTTCGTTCCATTTCATAAGTGGAGATGACTCAAGGTTCCACACAGGTTGACCGTGCGCCGGTCGCGATTCCAGGGTGCACTTCGGGCCCTGGTTCCAGTTGCCCGCTGGCGCAATTCACCACCTATATTGATAAGAGCCGTGCGGAGGCCGCCGGGGATTTCATCCAGGTGTGCGGCCTGCAGAACGTTGCCAACGCCACAGGAGAAGCGACATTCCTCACTGTTGCGCCGCCGGACATCCAAGAGAGCCTCGTGGGCCTCGATTGAAATTTTCGCCAACAGGCAAAAACTGTACAACGGAACGTATTATCAGTTTCCTCAAGCTTTTGTGAAATAAAAATAGCTTTTGAATTCACGCCCAGGAACGAGCGCTCCAAATGAGGCACCACTAACGCCAGTGTCCTGATATAGCGATTTTGATGGCAAGTCCGGGAATTGGCGAAAATTTGTGAGAGAAATTTGAGGGGAGTAGCGCAAAATTTGTGCTTCGCTCGTCTTATGAATTCTAGCTGAGAACGACAATGGAAAGAGATCGAAACTCATACAAATACAAAACTTTAGGCAGAGACCATCTGATAAAATACAAGAGCAATCATAGGGGAAGCGGTGGCGCCGCGAGGCTGACTCCGAGGGCGAAGGTGACGAGCGCGAGAGTGAGAGCGGCATCGACGACGAAGGGCGCGTGGTCATTCTTACTTGTAACGAGGGAAACTCGGTTGGTTTTGGAACAGGAACCGGCGCGGGGAAACCTCAAGGCCTGACCGTCAGTTGAGTTCCAGTGCTCTAAACGCGGATTACCGTGAGGAAGAGGTCATGCAAGGCTTGTGTCCAATGGGGCAACACTACTCCTGTGCCCCAATATGGCAACTTTGATACAAGACTTGCTTGTGACCAGTCTAGAAAAGGCAACGGAAAGAAAACGAAATTCAAGAGGATCTATGTACAAGCATTCCTAATTGTAGGAAATAAAAACATGATAAAATACAAGGACAGTCATTACTGCCGGCGCTCAGAACCGGTTGCGGCGGCCCGATGCTGAGGGCGAAGGTGACACCGATGCCGATGCCGATGCCGATGCCGATGCCGAGCGCGACGCCGAGGGCGAAAGCGACGCCGATGCCGAGCGCGAGAGCGACGCTGACGCAGATGCCGAGCGCGACTGTGAGAGTGACGCCGAGGGAGACAGCGACGCCGATGCCGAGCGCGAGAGTGAGACTGACGCCGAGGGGGACCGCGACGCGGACGCGGACACTGATGCGGATGCCGAGCGCGAGAGTGAGAGCGACGCGGAGGCCGACGCCGATGCTGAGCGCGAGACTGAAAGCGACGCCGATGAAGCCGACGCCGAGCGCGAGGATGAGGACGACGCGGATGAGGATGACGAGGGCGCAGGGCAGTTGTACGAGTATTCGAAGTTGAATCCAGCCGCTATAGGAATCGAATCAGCATCAACGCAGGAAGAGAATGACGAGGGCAACTTACGGCAGGTTCCGTCGGCGGATTGGGCACAGGTAGCGACGGGAGCGCCGCACGCTTGTGGGGTCGATTGACAACCGCTTCCGGAATTGGGGCTAGAATAGGGCGTCGAGCCGCTGCACTTGAACGGCTTCACGTTGGGGTTCGGGTTGCCTGGGTTGCTCACGACGCCAGTGGTAGCCCAACCGCAGCATGTTTGGCAACTGTATGCCTGTCCGGGCCTGGAAGACGACGTCAGAGTAACCTAGAGGGGACGCGTGGATGAGACTTACAGTGACTGGAATCGTCCCTGGGGGGCGCCGTAGCAGAAATTCTGGCGGCAACCTGAAAATTTGAGGATATCAGCTCAGTCTAAGAAAATCAAGGGTATCTTACTTGGCTGATACATTCCAGGAGGGCAGGGAATGGCCTGGGCGGAGCCCGTTGTATTCGTGAAATGGCCGACCGGGGTGACGATGCAGGCAGAAGAACCCTTTTCTTGAAGAAAATAGGTGAGTGGGAGTCATCGGTGGAAGAGAAAGAGAAGCGTGCTAGGCTGGTGGTAACCGGTGTCGCATGCTTGGACGCTCGTGCCATCGGGGCACATGTAGCCAGGGGGGCAAGGAGTGCAACCGGAACCGGAGGGGTACTTTCCAGCAGGGCAATTGGCGCGTCCCACTAGTCCACCGTCCTCAGGTCTACAAAAGATGATGATGAGCAAGAAAGTTCAACAACGACGTCGGTCAACACTTACTGGGGAAGAGCGGCGACGCGGGAGAGCATCAAGGCAGTAGCAACAATGGAAGATGCGGAGACCATGATAATAGCAGATATTCAAGTGGTAGGCAGGTGTGGAAGATGCGGTGAAGCTGGATGTTAGGCAAAGGGCGTGGTTGAATTTATACCTTTGGTGGTCCATTCTCTGGGATAGCGGAAGATTTACATCCGTCGATGACATCGATTCGAAAGCGTCACCGCGGAAGAAGAAATACATCCGCAGGCGGAGAATGGAGGGGAAACTTAGGGGTCGGCGCAAGAGATTCTCGTTGAAGTTCAAGCATCAGACTTTTGACATTTTGATTGTGAGGTTGTACAACCCCGAAAAACCCCGAAAAACCTCTGAAAACATCGAAACCTGACAACGTCAAAACCCTATGTCCCGAGCCCACAAGCTCGACCGTTCAAGCCCCCGCCAGGGCAGGATTTTGCTTTTTCTCACAAATATCTTTGGGGAACAGATATATTAGAGTCCTTAGAAAGTTTCCAGAGCCCCCTTTTGTGACTCTGGGAACATTTATTACCTTCATTTACTGCCAAGTTGTGGGTCATTTGAGGTTGTGAGGTTGTCGGGAATACCGGCAACCTGAAAACCCCGGAAAACCCGCAATCAAAATGTCAAAAGGCTGATGAGTTCGCCGGCAGTACTACCAGTAGCAGCGTTACAGCCTGAGAGCGAAGCATATTTCATGTTTCCCCAACCTCGATATTTCGAGAAGCAAGAGCCCCATAGCTGAGCAAGAGATGGAACTGAAACAGAAACCTGACAGTGGAAAGAGGTAAGCAGCGGATCCCGGGCCGGACTGCCGATCCTTTGCTACAACTTCGATCTTCTCCCCGGTCCTCTCGTTCAGTCGCAATTCAGTCGTGCGTTCTGAACACGCAATTCAACCTGGCTGGCCATCTGGCTCGTGCCTCTCAATCAATTGTGAATTAAATGGCCCCCGAATACTGTAGTATTTCGTTCAATTCGTATAGTCACATGTCACACAGCCAAAAAATTACGAAAATTTTCGTAAGTCACTGAGTCACAGAGGCAATTTTGAGCTTAGCCGAGCTGGCCGAGGTTAGCCGAACGTTAGCCGACCATTGCCGGCGGATCAAATGTCCCAATTTGGATGCCGTACGAAAGGGTCAATTCGTACGATGGTGTCACACCCCAAACCCTCGTACGAATTGAACGAAATACAACAGTAATTCTAATTACCACTTGGTTTCTTGACATTTCAGGATGCATTATTTGCTTCCGCAATGACTATTCCACCTTCCGCTGTCAATGAAAGCCCCTCTCTCGGTTGAACGATCCAAAAGCTCAATCTAAACGTATAAATCCAGCAGGACTTTCAGCTTTACAACTTCATCTCCACCTGTCTGCCACCTGAATATCTGCTATTATCATGTTCTTCATTGCGTTTCCCTTTGTTACTACTGCCCTGATGCTTTCCACCGTCTCCGCTCTTCCCCAGTAACTGCAACCACGGTTATCGTTGAATTTTGCTCATCCCCTTTTGCAGACCTGAGGAGGGTATACTTGTGGAACGCGCATCGGCCCCATGCCCTCCTGGATCGTACCGCTCCAACAGTACCGCTTGCGATTCTTGTCCTGCTGGTAACACCTGCGATGGCGCCAGCGAGCCGAGACCATGTGGGACCGGTTTCTTCCAGTCTGGTAAGCTTCAAGTTTTTTAAAAAGATTTCTCAAGTGCTTTCGACTGACACATTCCCTCCAAGACACGAACTCTACTAAGTGCTCCCCAACCGAACCTGGCTATTTCACGAATATAACGGGCTCAGCGGCGCAAACTCCTTGCCCTCCCGGAAGGTATCAGCCATGTATTGTACCCGTTTATTCCCTGCGAAACAGTATTCATATCATGTTCTCAATTTTCCAGATTTCCAGCAGTCATTCTGCTACAAAGCTCCCAAAGGTCGGTTCCAACAGCAGTACGCCCCATCCAATGCCAACGCGTACTCTACCTGCTTTGACACAGTATTGCAGGTCCGGAAAGGCGTTCGCCTGTGAAACGTGCTGCGGATGGTCCACCTCCCTGCCCGAAGACAACGTGAACCTGTTCAAGTGCAGCGGCTTGACGCCTTACGCGAAGCCTGGTTCCAACGGAGGCTGTATTGAGAAGAACACGGCCCAGTGCGTGACCCCCGACACCTGTGCGCAATCCGCCGACGGGACTTGCCGTGAGGTTTCACCTCCTGGTTTTGCACCACATCGATATTGACTTGTATTCTTCTAGCCGCCGAGACCATCAGCAATTGAGCGCAGTTTGTCCAGCAGTTTTGCTTTGTACTTGTACATTTTCTATAATGGGTTCTTGGGGCAGTTCGAAAAAATTTCTATTGGGCAACCGTTCTGATACTCCAGATTCCGATACTTGGTAATATTTACACTTCCAGCTCTGTCGCTGATTTTTATTAATGCGCATGGATTATGTATCTCTGGCCTCTCGCTCCTTCTCGCTTTCCATAATGGCCTTGATCATCTCACTCCCCAACACGCCCGCTTCTTCAAATCTCCCCTCAAAGAAAACCCGGGTCTCCTCAAATCGCCTCCGATATAGCTCAAAGCTCCCGAAACTAACACACTGACTCCACTGCCGCGCCGCAATCACAAACTCTAGATCGTCGCGCCTATGCCAAGTGTCGTACAGCCCCGACTGTATCGCGGCATCCAGCATCGTGGGCGAGCGGAACAGGTGTTCCGCCACGCCGAGGAAGAGCCGGAATATCGGTGTTGCGGCGAGTGCCAGGTGCAGGAACGGCTGGATCTTGAGATGCGCCCAGCAGTCCACCATGGCGAGCAACGATAAATGCGAATTCGCGTTATTCTGCACGTTCCCATTGGCGGAGCCCGGCGGTGGCGTACGTCCCAAGCCAAATCGGTCGAGGACGTCCGAAGAGAGCAATATTGGTGCCCGTTTTTTGCCGCTGGCGTTTTCGTCCTCCCCAAAGACCATTTGGCGGGCCCATTCCACGCGCTCGCGAAGCCGCTGCGCGCCGCCCTCGGCGGTACCCTGCAGCATGAGCTTAAACAGCTCCGTCGCGCTCTCCGCGAACTGGTCGATCTGGATCTTCGCGCTTGGGTTGAGTATCGCCAAGCCGGCGTAGACGTGCCATGCATTTGAGTATATCCGCAGCGTGATGTTTACTTTTGCAGTTTCTATTCCGCCGACGTACAGGCCCTGTTCCCAGGGGTACGATTTTACGGACGCCCAGGCCGTTCCCATGCTGCAAAATCAGTGAAAATCAAGCCATATTTGTGTGCATCGGGAGGAATAACCTTAAGAAGGCGGCATGCGTAACGGCTTGCGTATTAGCGGTGACGAGGTCGTGCTCGTCGTACGATAGGTACACGTAGCGCGATCCGAATGAGCGAAGAATATTTTCGACGAGGTGGAGAGCTTCTGGAGGAGCACGATGTTGTATCAAGACCTGTCGGGAGAGCGTGAGTTCAATCTTCTCGAAACCATGTATACAGAAATCCCACCAACGGGTGGCCAACTGGCGACACGCTCGGACCGTGTAATGAATGGCACGAGACGATATGCACGTCTCGCGGGAGATATTTTTCAAACGCGGCCTTCTCGGGCGCCTTCACCGAAGTTTGTCCAGCGACCACCGCGTCGAGCTTTGTAGCTGAATCAGGTTAATGGGTGCTCGAATTACCTGATTGAATAAAATTGCGGCACGCACAGGGACCGAATTGCGCTACAACGCGGTCGATGAACTCTGCTTCCACAGAATACATGATGAAATCCGACGAGCGCGACACAGCGTGGCCATCGGGACACACCGTAACGCCGGGGACGCCTGTCCGCAGTTTGATTTTAATCACCCAGGAGGCACACGAGCAGCAAGAAATTATTCGAACCGCTGTATTCCGCCTGCAGAGCCTCGTATTTAGCCGGCAGATCGCAGACATGGATTCTTTGCCGACAGAATAATCAGTGACGCGGATCGTCAGAGTAATTCAGGAGAAAAGCACTTCTTCCACCCTGCGCTTGAGAAATGCTTTGCGTACATTCGGCCCATGGCGCCCATGCCGATGAGTCCGATGGTGGGTTGCTCCTCGAGAGGGCTAGATGGGCTGACATCGTTCCAGCTGCGCACCATTGGATAGAAAAGAGGTCAGAGGAGTAAATAGGCAGTGGTTGGGACGGAGAGAGGGATGGGTTTTAGTGTGGCTGCGAGTCAAATTAAAAGGCACGGTCACCTGATGAGCTAAAAACGAATAATGACATAAAGTTCGCGTAGGCAACGCGTCGGCCTGCGTCGGCGTTGATCGTGGACCGCGTCGGCGTTCACTGTGGGCCATTGCACACAGCAATCCTGAGCGCCAAATACAATTATTCAGATTACAACAAGTAATACACGCGCAGGAATCCCAGCTACAGATCAAGCGAAAACGACATCCTCCGCAGCGGCGGGATATTCTCCTTCTCGTCCCTATTGTAGCTGCAGCAGCTTCTTGTTCGTGTCTTGGGCTTGCCGACTTGTACCCCAAATTTATGAAGAGGCTGCAATGCGCGTCAACGAAATGGACGTATACGCGCAACACGAGGGAGATATTTGAGATTACACACTTGATTCTCGCATCCTGCGAACAGCTTTCTCGGTCGGTTCGGGAGGACGAGGGGCGTGTTATTAGATTTGGGGATGGCCTTGGTTTTGATCTAAAACCATGGCGTCAGTGGTCAACGGGGTTCAACGCGTTGTTCACCTCCGTCGCCGGCGTACGACGGCTGACACCGGGGGAAGAAAGGCGCTGCCCACGGACCGCTCGACGTTCAGGAGTAGTTCGTTTCTGTTTTGCAATTGAAGCGATGGTGTCCCTGGACGGGGACGGGTGCTCTTGAACTTGAAGCAACGCGGACACGTCTGGGCTAATGCGGAGGGCGAAAGTCAAGAGAACGAGGGGGAGCTCATCCTCTTCCTATTTAAATTTGCTGTTCGTTTGCTGCCTCGCTCAAGCAAAACAAAGAGTACGTACCGCGGTGTCACAGTCAGCACAAGGTGGAGGTGGAGGATGGGATGGCGACAGTGGGAGAAATATTATGTCGGTGGGACTGGGAGAAACTGGGGCAGACATTATGATTATCGGAAGAAATCCAATATTCGGTTGGGTTCGACGAGAGTCGTGAAAAGCGGACAGCAGGCCTGCGGGATCTAGAAGTGAGCTGAGCTGGGAGACATTAGAGGGAAATGTTTGAGACCCACCCAACTTATTATTGAGTGAGAGACCGTGAGCTGGACGTGAAGTAAAGAAAGTCGGGCCGTGCGCAGCACTTCAAGGGCCGAATTAAACGTGAGAGGAGACGTGAGGGGCGTTAGGATTCAAAGTGAAGCTAGCGGGTTATAAATATTGGAAGCTTTACAAAGGTCTTTGTGGAACCCATTTCGGGTAGCCGCCGAGCGGCGGCAGCGAGGCAACAAAGGACGTCGTAACAAAGACATTCAAGTCGCCCGCAAGCGATGCGAACGGGCACGTTTATAACGCGCGCACAAGTGGGGAACGCTGGTTATTTTTCCAGAGTGACAGACGGTTGTACGGGATCCGTATCGTTCTTGCACTCAACTTCTCAAACGGCACTGTCCTTCTCCAAAATCTCTTCAACGCGGCGGACTTTGTGGTCATTTCCAGTGCCGGGAGCGATTTCGCGATCGATGCGAGTGCCGATACGAATGTCAGTCGCGACGCGGGGCGCACCGCGGGCATGCACGGCGGCGTGGCAGTCGTGTATTGCCTTCGACACGGCGCTCCATGGGCCTTCTGTGCAGCGGGTGGTCAATCAGCGAATCCCGGCCTTATACGCGGCGGCAAGGTAGTACCTATGTTTGTTCCGTAGCCACTAAGTTACAAATACTGAGCGGGCGCGACGGACAAACAGGACTACGCACTGCATCTGCAGGAGGTGCTTTAGGTGACTTATATTATAATTGCTTGGGGATAACCTTGTACGTGAGGCCGGACTTTTGGAGAACGCGTTGACATTCTGGCGTTTGTGAAGCGACGGTGCAGTGTAATCCTGCCTGACTACTTACCTGCAATATATTCGGCTACAGAGCTCTCGCCGGTGCCAATGGGGATGAGGCAGAAGTCTTTACATTTGAGGGGTGAGTTGAAGCCAGAATACAGGCAGTATAGGCACCTGCAACAGCATAGAGATCGTCGCTCATAATGGCGTGGAACAACAAGAATTGTTTGCATATTCGCACGGTCCCTTGTCCTCTTTACCACAAATCCCTATAACAGGGAATAATGCCCGCTACATCGCTGCAATCGCGTATTACCGCATTCGAGTCGCTTTCAGGCCCGCAAAAGGCGCTGCAGACGCCCTTGTCGCCGCGGGTGATCCCCTCGACCCCACCGCGGGCATCCCCTTCACCCTCTCCGCCAAATCTCGGCCGCAAATCGTCGCTCATCGACCTCAAGATTGACCTGAAGGACTGGGTGCTCGATGACGGATCTCCTCCGCGCTCTAATGGCTTCAAAAAGACCCCTACACAGGCATCGTTTAACGGCGGAGATGATGCCTTGATCCATTTCTCTCCACCGAAGCCATCGAGCGTGAAAGCGCCGCCTTTACCACCTCGGAAACCGTCGCTTTCCTCGTTAAAGTCTACCGCATCGCTTCCTGTGAGGACGAAGCCGCCTGCGTTGCCCCCGCCGACTCGCAGAGGCGACTCGTTGACCGTGGAGCACACATATCCCCCCGAACTTTCCCGTGGACACACCCAGGACTCCTCTGTTTCGTCTTTCCACTCCGTTTCTCTGTCAGATAGATCTCCCAGTCCGAGTCCGACTGCAGCACAGCACACAATAGAGCACACGACAGGCAGCTCCGCAGAGTCCTTTGAGGAATTATCCTCCTCTGCAGCATTTGCTAGCCCCACTACCTCCGCCCTCATCTCACACGACTGGGAAAGGGCAATGGCCCGGCGGCAGCCGCCAAAACTCCCCGCCCGGCCACCAGCGACGACTATTTCGCCTCCCCCTACACGCCGCACCGCACCGCCGCCCCCATCAGACCGCGCGTCCATACGGAGCTTTGCCTCGGCTTCCTCCTCTGCCTCCGCGTCCACCTCCAGATCCTCCAAATCCACCCACATCACCCCTATTGCCGCGCTCACCGCGCGCCCACCACCCGTCCCGCCAGCGCCGCGCCGGCGCTACGACGCGCTCTTCTCCTCCCTCTTCTCCGCGCACGCCCAGCGGCCCGCGTTGCTCGTGCCGCGCCGCCGCACCGCCGCCGGCTGGCGCGGCCTCTCCGTCGACCTCATCCGCGACCCCGCTGATGGCGCGAACGGACAATCACATTCCCGGCCCTCGTTCGATGAAGACGCGGAGACGCTTCCGGGCCCTATCATCCGCGTCCTCTGGGCCCGCTCGCGCCTTCCTCTGCCCGTGCTTTCTGCTATATGGTGCGCCTCACTTCCCATAATTAAATTCAATTATGCTAATCAATGCATGTGCGCAGGACGGAATGCGATCCCGGCCGGACAGGTGCGCTCGATCGGGAGGCGTTCGCGCGCGGGATGTGGCGCATCGACGAGGAGCTGCGCCGGGCGGAGTCGAGTCGCACAAATGGGAACGGTGGCGGGTGGCGGCGGGGGTTGCGGTGACGGTGAGATTGTATTATTGTTATATTGGACATGCGCACGCGTACGACTGCGACGGCATACTGTATCGCTATACCTATACTGCTAATTGCTGGGATCTGGCTTTGGGTTGCGGAGTCGGCTAGCAGTTGATTCCGCGGATCGGCCTTGTCTTGTTTAGGAACACTACCGTCTGCGGACTAATATGGCAATCACTTGGCGCTCTCTGCATATTGAATTCGGTGTCTTGTGTGAAGCGGATAATTCCCCCCGACAGACAAGCCCCGAGAATGCGGCTTCTGCCAATTCGAGCGTCCATCCTTGGCTAAGGCCTAATATTCATTTCAACAATACAGGGCTCCAAGTTCAGACAACATTTACATTTGTATACTTCTATTCCTTTTTCTTTTCAAATTACGCCTTTTCAAAAACGTACAAATACGCCAACTTCTTCAGTTCCTTCACGCTCTCCTCGTCCGCCTTCACGACTTTCTCGTCATTGAACAGCACCCACACGTCGCCTGCCGTCCGTATGTGCGCGACGTAATGCCCAGAGTGCACCGACGGGCCCTTGTGCGAGACGAACGCCTTGAGCCTGTACTTGACCGGTACGTCCTTCGTCCCGGCGAAAGCAGCGGGTGCGGGCCCGGCAGCGGCAGCGGGCGCAGGTGCATCGTCCGCGCCGGTGTCGTCCGGGTGGTTGAACAGCCACTCGACAGCGCGCTCGGCGTTTCCGGACTAGATGGGCGGCGTCAGTGTGCAAGTAAGAGGGCAAAGAGAATTCGTACCGTCTCTCGGAGCGCCTTCCTAGCCTGCGCGGATGTGAAGCCCATGTCAGCCAGCATGGCGATCTGATCAGCCGTCGGCTCCGAACCGCCCGCCGCTGCGCCGCCTGCCGTGGGCGGGATTGGCGCATCGATATCTAACAGCGATGTCAGACAAAAAATGAAGGGTGAGAGCACGAAAACAAACCTGGGTCATCCATGTGCTCAAACAGCCACGTCGTCGCCACCTCCGCGCTGGAATTCCCTGTCGCCAGCAGGGCCTTTTGGCACCGGATAACCGGGAATCCCATACCCTCGAGCTGGGCCATTGCGTTGGCGTCGAATTCAAATTGCGGCGCGGCGGCAGCGGCTGCGAAAATAAAAGACAAGAGTTCAGAGAACGCAGTCGGCGAAATGCGCAATAATAATCGTACCGTTACTGGGGAGCTCAACTTCGTTCGGCTGCAACCCGACCCCGAGGTGCTGGGCGGCAAAGACGAGCTCGTCGCCATCGGGGAGTATCAGCGGGATGTCTGTGGATGGAATCAGCGGGAGAATGCTGAGCGAGCAAGGCTACTCACCCAGTTTGGTAGGGACCCAATTAATAAGCTGGAACTTTTTGGCGTGTACTACGAGCACCTCCGGGAAACTCGCGAATTTGGCCTGCCTGTAGTGTTTGTGAGATCAAGTCCCCAACTAGCGAGCAGCAGCGTACTTGATGGCGTGGACACCAGCCGCACATGAGGGACAAGCATATTCCAGGGCCTCGGGTGTCAAGACTGCGTCGAGGCATGCGCCGAGCGAGACGGGCGCGTACAACGTCTTCCCATCGGCGTCTTTCCCGCTCTCCACAGCAGAGACAGGGACACTCAGGACGTCCATGGCGTCACTCCTGTAGCTCACTTTGTTGCAAACGCCGCACTGAAGCCGTTGCTCCATGCCATATGTGAACACCGCCGTCGCATCCTCTGATAATGATTTATCAGAGGATGAAAAAGGAACGAAAGCAGTTTCCTACCAGCCGAGCGGTCCTTATACTTGTGAGCATCGCGGCGGAGAACGGTGATGAGATGCCCCAGGAACTCCTCCGAGTCCTGCTGCTTCATCGTCGAGAACTCTTCGTGCCCCTTGCCAATGAGCGCCTTGAATCCCGTGGGCCGCAGTCCCTCTTGGAAGACGGGGTCGTTGATGCTGCTCGTGGATCCGTGTGCTGGATGGGAGTAGCGGCCACTCAGAAGCCCGTCCGCCACCTTGCGCATTTGGCATTCTACACAATCGGCGGGGAGCGACTCTGGGCACTGGGCCGCATGCTCTGTCACCGCAGAGGGCGAAAAGTAGCGCGCTTTGAAGGCAGGGAGGGAAAATATCGTTTGGATTACAGACGCCATATAACAGCTGTTGCCGAGGTTGGACAGGCCTGTTAACCCGGGACCAAAGACGGGTTCCAGTGCACGACCGTCCTCGGTTGTGAGAGAAAAGTCGTATTTCAGGTTGTGTTCGATTTGCATCTCCGTCATGCTCTTTTCCGTCTTTTGCGCCGTCTTGACATTGATTCCAAACACGGCAAGGTGTTCTGAGAGTGCAGGGTCAAGCTTGGCGTCATTGCACGTGTAACAATAGATGTCTAGAGAGAATTAGGGGGAAATCGTCAGAGAGAAATCAAACTTGCCCGCTCCACCCTCAGGAGTGATGGTGCCAAGCTTGACGCTAACGGGATGTCCGGTCTCCTCAAAGTGCCTCAAGCCGTGGCCGTTGCCTCCCGTAACGCCGCCATATTGAACGCGACCACACCCAAGAGACCCACACGTCAAGCATAGCCACAAATTGGACGTGAGTTCGCAGGCGGCACAGTGCGCAAGCCCAGAAGCGGGTACAGCGCCAACGCTCGTCTGCTGAAGTAAAAGGGTGTGCTCGCAAGCCTCAAACTCCTCCTCCCAGGCTTTGACCTCCGATTGACGCGCTGAGGAGAGCGAGAGCATCGTGTCATTGGCCAGAGCTTTCACCTGAGCGCTTTTCAGCTCAGGACTGGCCCCAAGGCCGATTCAACACACCTTGGAGTCATTCAAGGCGTCAGGGATCTCTCGTCCCTTCTCAGAGTCGCATGTCCAGCACTTTATCACCGTGCTGTGTTCATACTTGTCTTCTTCTCTTTCCTCCACAATAGCAAGCTTAGAGATCTTTGCCGGAGGCTCCTCATCTTCCGCCTTGGACTGATGAGCCAATTATCTTCACACAAAGACGCTACACACCCGTTTGGTGGACGGCTTTTGCTTGCGTTTCACGTTGAGAGTAAACCGATGGCCCGATCTTTGGAGATGAGTGCGCATGTGGTGTCGCTCTCCTGTGCAACCACCATTGAAGCAGCTGAGGCATACTTCGATCCCTTGTGGGCCATCCTGAACCTGGTTTGTAGGCGCCGAAATGACTCATGCTGGGACCTACCTGGTTATCGAAACATTGGGTACATTCTTCGCGATGAACCGACTGGGATAGTTTGGGAGACGAGAGCCGCTGCAGATCAGCCAGATGAGCGCAAGCCATGTCGTGGTTTGTGGTGGAGAACGTGATCGTATACCGCACGGAATATCGGGCCGCCTACGAACTTTGAAAGTTCTCACGGTTGATCTCTTGTTCAACTCTTCTGGACTCTTCAGTAGATCGGAAATGGGTCTATTTTCAGACGCCAATATCTCAATCTAGCAATAATGAAAACAATCTACATGCCTCCTAAGGCCTAAGGTCCTCGGGCGTCAAAATTGGCAGGAAGTGAATCTTCAACACCCGAACAAGACAGTTCGAGTGATGTGATGGTGATGTGACGACGGAGGGGAGGGCGATCGATCGCAAGCGATGCAAGCGACGGCAAGCAGGTGCGTGCCAGCGGGGAACGAAAAAGGACCGCGGAACCAAAGGGAACCGATCGCAAGCCAAAATTGAACAGCACAGGGGAAAGGCCCGGAAAAAAGAAAATGAGGCAGAAAATGTGAGGCAGAGAAACCAAGGACCACGAAATGAATGAATGTAGAGGAAACTATCAACTACACGCCGGCGGGGCTGAATTCCCCGCGCGAAGCGCGGGAGGAAAAAAAAAATCAAAACACACCCGAAGGAAAGACCTAGATACCTAGATAGAAAGATAAATGTGAACGGAAAAGCACTCACTCCATAGGCTCCAATAGGGTCGCCAGGCAATTGTGGCTAGGACTTGATGTAGGTAAAAGATTGGGTGGAAATGGAGGCATGGTCAATAGAATCACACTGCTTGGAACACAGATAGAGGTTGAGCCTTAAGGAGGAGAAGCCGTAGAACTTACAGGCTACTTAAACTTACAGGCTACTTACTTATAATCCGCGAGTACGTACGGTACGAAAGATAAGGCGTGGTGATGGTGGCTGGCAAGGTAGCCATCGGCTGTTGTGACTCTGCTGCCTCGCTTGAAGTGCCGTACACAGTTAACCTGCCGCGCGATGGCAGAACTGTCTTTTGACACACCTGCACTGTCTCTTTGATGCCCTTTTTGACACCCAAAGACGTTTCTTCCCTGCGAAATCGAAACCCGAAACTCAGACCCCCAGAAAAAAAGACATTCCAGTCGGCTATCTTGTGGGCTAGACATTTCTGTCCGTCGGCACACTAGGTTACCACACTAGGTTATCCGATATCCATCAAGATCTACGTCAGGTCTCCGTGGGTTAGCTCGGGCACGCGTCCTTGGGAAGTAAGTACCATCCAGAGAAATTCATGTCCTGAACGCGTTTTGGACGTGTTTAATTTTATCAAAGTGTTTCTACACACTGCAGGCAAGTGTAGAAAGATACAAGGTTGAAGTCATTATTTGAGATTTGGTTTGGGACGCGTCAAGAATTGGCCACGCCTGCCAGCCAAATTTTGACGCGATACACGTGATCAGGACGTACGCGTCGTTTGTCCGCGAAGCCTGCGAAAATGATATGATAAACAACCGTATGGCTTGACTTGTCTTTTGCCACCCGACGAACTTACACGTTGCCGCGCACGCGTCGGCCCCACTCCTGCTTGCCGTGCCCGTCGCCACCACCAGTCCCCAAGACCGTACCCCACCGCTGCCCAAGACCGTACCCCACCGCTGCGTGCCACCGGGAAACCGCCGCCGGGAGAGCCAAGCAGTAGCGTCGCCGCGCACGCTTCGGCTTCTCTCGGCGGTAGTGCCCCCGTCGCCGCCACCGACCCAAACCGCCCTCTGCTACTTAGAGGGTTACGCCCGCGACCGTGGCCGAGCTCGAGTTTGAGGCCCAACTTTCGTCAATCAACATATCCCCGGCCTGTCACAACGAAGAAGATGTCATGGACACTGTACGTGTGTACGACAACGAAGAACTAGCCTGCACGGCTACTCCTTGGGTCGGTGAGGCGGCCCCCACCAATCCTATTTTATTGGGTAACCAGACGAAAATCGCCACCAACCCCTTGACCTCCCATCTCCCCTCCTCTTCCCCAGGCGGGCATTCCTCGCGTCCCTCACAAGTATGAGACTGTGTTTCATAAAGGCGAGTGCACCCCAGTCAGTTCTTCCTCTTTTGCCACAAGCTTTACCTATGCACCGCAGCTATAGGACTCCTCCTTGCCGCTTGTGAGCTCCGCTTGCTCCTTAAATTGCCCAATGCGTCAACATTGCCGCCTCCGATGCCAGCTGGCGCGGGAAGGATGCATTTCATAAAAGTGAGTGCAGCTTACTCAGTTCTTTGTCTTTTGCGACACACTCACTTATGCACCGCAGTTCTTGGATCCTCTCTTGCCGCCTGTGAGTTCCACAGCTCCGCTCACTCGTTTCATGGCCCAATGCATCGTTGCTGCCCCCAATGCGGAGGTCATGAATAAAGGTTGTCCATCGGAAAAGTGAGTACGTCTCACTCGATTCTCCGTCTTTGGAGAAGAACTAATTAGTGCGTTGCGTGGTAGCCTCTTCCAGCATTAAACTCCCAACTCATCCTCGCTGCCAGTCAGCTCGGTCTGGGCGCTCCATCACCTAGTGCGTTGCCGTCGCCATGCCCCAAGGCTGTCTCTGACCGATGTTATCTGTACTCAAATAATTAGAACGTGACTTGGTAGCCTCTTCCAGCATTAAACTCCCAACTCATTAGGTTTCCCTGAGATGACTCTGCTCGCTGTTCACCCCCTTTCGCCCAGATTCTTAAGGTCAGTATTGATCTGATCATCCTCTCACTCTGTATTTACCTCCAATGAAGGATAATCCCATCCGCTGCGCAATGTTATGTCGTGCATTGGTCAGTGTCTCTGGCTGTATATATGACACACGTTGACCAGTCTCTCCAGCTCCGTGGTTTCACGGCCTGAGTGGTCAAGCTGCAAGTGGGCCGCAAATGCGAATCCACATTCTGGGTCCCTCGTGCTGCTAGTGTGCTCATGGTTTCGTGTATCTTTGTCGTCGCCGTCGTGGCTGCTGGGCCTTTCTGCGAACAAACCGCGCGACGGGGACCTTTGAAATAAGGTAAATGTATCGCATTTTCCCTTTTTTTCTGCCTGATCATTTAAATTGTAGACGGTGTGATGTACCATCGGCAGATGCGCTCTCGACGCCGGAGACGCTGTACAGCACAACCCGCGCAAACTGAAATCTATCTCGGACAAGTGAGGCGATCAACGTCGTCCATTTCGATCTGAGACACCCCTGATCTTGACCTTTTACCAGCATGGGCATTCCTGGACTATGGCAGGTATACGCATTACTGTTCCTGCTCCTTCATCACACTGACCATTCCTGCAGGAGCTGCAGCCTATCGAGCAGAAGATCTCTCTTCCCAATCTCGCAGTGGGCACGGGCTTCATCGCAAATGCTACTGGAGCTCGAGGATTTCGCATCGGGATTGATGCTAGGTAGGTCTATTTTCGTATTTTATTCCGGGATTTTGAAAAGAATGTAGTGGGTGGATGTATCGTGCCTGCAATCTGCACGGTACTACGCAGAATCCTGAGCTGGTGGCTCTTTTCTCCCGCTGCAGCCGTCTCTTCAGGCTCCCTTTCATACCCATATTTGTTTTTGATGGACAGGGGCGTCCGTCCACCAAGCGCGGAAAGTTCATTCGCGGCAATGATCACTCACTGGCTGCCCCGTTCCAACGGATGCTTACCGGCTTTGGTTTTCAGTGGTTTACGGTTAGTACTCGCATCATTATTTTATCTCTCTTGCTAACAAGGAGTTCAGGCTCTGGGGGAAGCCGAGGCGACTCTCTCTGCAATGACGGCAACTGGTATCCCGGTCAGTGTGGATGCTATCCTCACTGACGACTCGGACTCCTTTGTCTTTGGAGCTAACACTGTCTTGCGAATGTATGTATAGCTGGTCGTAGTCATGTAAATATCACTAACGTGCTTGTGATTTAGCCGCTCGGAGGATAACGAAAACTACGAAGCCTCTCGATACTCAGCCCATGATATCGCCCAGGTACTGGGATTGTCGCACGAGGACTTCATCTTGATTGCAATACTCGCTGGCGGAGATTATTCAGTAAAGCGTTTGATTTTTTTTCATTTCCCGTCCTAATATCAATTATTCTAGGATGGCCTCATGCAATGTGGGATCAGAACGGCAGTAGGCCTCGCCCATGCGGGTCTCGGTAGGCAGCTTGCCTCTGGCCTTTCCGGTCTCTCGGACCACGCGTCAAGGGCTTTCCTCGCGACTTGGCGGCAGGATCTTCAAATGGAGCTTCGCACGAATGCATCTGGCTTCCTCCCGCACCGATATCCACAACTGGCAGCGGATATTCCCCCAGACTTCCCCGACCTTGATATCATCAAGCTCTATTTTCATCCCATCGTATCCGGACCTTCCGCCATGCAACCCCTCGTCTTTCAGCCTCCACGACTCGACATTCTTGCCCGCTTCGCAGAAGATTACTTTGCGTGGGGTGACACCATAGGCATTCTCGAACATTTTGCAAGCCAGCTTTTTGCCGGCTTTGTTATTCGGGAACTGGTGCATCGCGCTTCAGCTGTTGAGGACCCTGCAATCCAGCATCCTCCATTGATTATCCGGAGGATCGTAGGGGAGCGCCGTCATAAATCTACCGGCTATCTCGCAGAATTGCGCCTCGTGCTCAACCTCGACCCCAACATTGTCACCACTGTGTTGCAGGCGATTGCCGGCCGACACGATCCGGAGCTGGGTGTACAGGCAGATGTCGCAACCTGGATCGCTTCCAAGCTCCCCAAAGTAAGGGTCTGGGTGCCGCGATCCATGGTAGAGCTTGTGTGTCCCGATATTGTGCTTGATTATATTTGCGCAAAAAGTACGTGTTATTTCTTCATACCTTTCCCACCATAACATTTTGTAGCTTCCAAGGCCTCCCGCAACGATAAGACAAAGGTTCGGCAGCGCAAAAGTCGTGCTGATGCTACTTTATCGACCGGAAAACTCCAAGGTGAGCACACTGTCTTTTCTCTGCCGTCATCTGATGCATTGCTTTTCAGGACATTCTCTTTCCTCTCCCAACTGGCAACAAGGCTCATCCTCATTGAACGGCCACGGTGAGTGCGGCATAACCATATCCAATTTGAATGAGCAGCTGATAATTAACTAGGGTCGCTTCTGCGCCGCGAAAAGAGGTACACCGCGATTGATATTACCTACGAGGGCAAGGAGGTACTTGAATTGATCACAGACTCGGAAGGGGAGTACTGACCAATGTGAGACCTCACAAACGGTATATAATGTCGTGTTTATCGTTCTCCTGATAATTTTATCTCTTTCCCTCTTTCCTCTGTCATGAGCATCCTCGCCAAACCTCAATACGCGGGGATACTCGGTGCCCTCCGTCCAGTCGTTCCTAATGATTGGGATTCTCCCATTGACGATGGACCTGGCCAAGACGAGATCGATGACGATATTGAAGGTGAACAACAAACTATTGAGTTTGAATTCGGAGATGAAGATGAGGACATCCCGGACTTGATTGATGATTCCGATGACGAGGACGAGGACGAGGACGAAGACGATGAAGATGAAAGTGTAACCGCCACTCGCGATTCCGATGGCGACACGAAGATGAATGACCTGCGTGCGGTCATCAAGGAGGCGTCCAAGGGTGTTATTGAAGGCACGGACACCGAATACAAGAGGTAAGATTATACTCTCCGCAAAATCAATTCTCTTACTCCAGATTCTAGACTCAATAAACAATGCGAAAAATTCGTTCACGATGCTGGTTTCATCAATGAGCACGAAACCTTCTTCACCAACAAGGCTCACCCACAATCTGCAATTTTTATTGTTGCATGGATTATGAGTCGGTATGTTCTCAAATTAGAACTGGGATATAGTATTAATTTCTATTTGAGTTGTGACGATATTGAATTGGACGGAAAACCCAAGGACTCCAGCATTCCGCGAGACTCGTATAGCCATGCTCAAAAGATGCGTGCTTCAGCTACTTATGGATTCGGGCGCCTCAACGGACTGGGATCACTCCCATGGCAAAAGAGCGAAGTCAGCGGCAACATGCTCGGGAATCCTTCCATTTCGGAGGATGTTTCACGCTATATGGTCAGCCTTCGGAAGAAGAAGGTCTGTTTTGTTTTCATTCTGCTGCTAGCAAGGTCGCTCATTTAACAACAGGTCCGTGCTGGAGAAGTTGCGACTAGCGCGCGTGCTATCACTCCCGTTCGTAGTGAATTGATCTAAATTCTTGTGCTCAAATAATTATAGGAAATCTTAGCGAGGCTTTATCATCACAATAAAAAGCCAGAGGTTGCGGAAATCAAGCCCGTTAAGCCTCGCAAGCGCACTGCTCCAGCAGACATTAATGAGTGGGGTGGGGGCCGCAGTCGCCTCATGCTTCACGCCGTCTATGTTATCGCATTTTTGTGTTTACTCCGCTTTGACGAGGCGCTGAAGATTCAGATCCATGATATACGACGACGCGATGAAACTTCCTTCGAGTTGAACTTGCCTTTTCGGAAAACCAGCCAGTATGGAGGTGAGTTCAATCATTTTTGTTACGTCCTTTGTGCCAACTTGCCATGTAGAAATTAAACCTTTTGTACTGCATGAGATGCCCGAGGACCAGGCACATTTATGTCCTGTGAGAGCTCTAACTGCTTGGCTTGCTTGTTCGAGGATTAAAAACGGATATTTATTTCCTACCATCACTGTGCGCAATCAGATTGGAGACTCTAGTAGACCAATGGCAAGTAATTTTCGCTACAATTGGCAGTAAACTGATCCATTTCCCTGGTTAATAGAAGTCGGAAAAATTCCTAGAGATGTTCCGCAACAACCTATTGGACATTGGCATTGATCCTTATCCCTACGGTACTCATTCATTCCGTCGGGGCGGGTGCCAGTACTTTGCGTCCCATCGTCGTTGGAGCTTACGTCGCATTTGCGAGTGGGGTGGATGGAGCATGGAGTTCTCGAACTTGACCATTGTCAAGTATTTGATTGGGTGGAACGACGACCCAACAGAGCTGCGGGAGAATTTCCTGAACCCAAACCAGCAAATAAGGGAGATGTGCCCTGCCTGTGGCAGGAATTGCCCGTGCGGCCGTTAAATAATTATGTCTTGAGTAAATGTATTCTCCGATGAATGGAAAACACGATGAAATGTATAGTGAATATAAGGATGTACGAGGAATAAAGTGGTGGAAGTAAACTAATTAAAGACCTCTGAGGCGTTTGTATTCTTTGGCAATGGAACTGGCCTTCGACATGACCTTCTGACTATTGGTCTTGCTGTCCCGATAGCTGAACTTGACCTCAAACTCGTCACCATACTCCTGTCTGGCCTTCGCCGCAAGTTCCTCGTCCTCGCCCTTGCGTTCCTTCCGTAGCGCAGCACAAATAGCAGTATAAGACATTTTACCGCTGCCGTCGGATTGGAACGTGCTCCAGAATTCATCCGGAGTTCCTTGGCGGTAACGCTCAACGAGAAACTGCCCCAAAACAGTCAAACCCGAAGGAAACAAGACAAAATATTAACGCACCTTCCATTCAGTCCAATTGGACTTGTGCGCTGACCACAAACCAGTATTTTTGAAGATCTTGGGCCAGTAAATGAGGGCAATGGCATGGTTGTCGACGGTTATGACGGAGTCGTTCTTCCAGTACAGAGATGTATCGTCCCACATCTGATTGAGGCGTTCGATGTTTTCGGCAAAGGATGTGGCTGGAACGGTGATTCGTGAAACATCGTTGATGGTGGCTACAGTGCCATCACCAAGATGGACGGAACGGCTCGCCTTTGACGCAGTAGGTGGTGATGCATTGGAAATACAGGATGCAACAGTGGGGATGGTCGAGTCGGCCGGTTGTGGTCCATCAGTTGGACGAGTTGAAGAGCCAGTTCTGTGGTTGAATGTTTGTCCGATATGCAGGTTATCATGAACGAAGGTAGGTGACCAAGCTACCGCACCCGCTGGATTGAAGGATAGGTTCTGTTCACATATGAGTAAGATCTCCGAAAAGCAGTAGAAAAAGTACGTGCCATATCATAATTGGAAAAATTGTGCAGGGAATCGAGAGTGTGATCGTACACAATATATTCCGCTGGGGTAATAACAGCAGATGAATCCGATGTCCAGTGGCCAGGTCCCGAGGCCCCCGACGTAGTTATTGCAATAAGTCGATCTTCAATCACTTGCATTCGGTCCTGGAGGCTGCGGTCGTCCTAAATGGAACTGTTAGGATTAATAAATATGAATTGGGTAAAACCTACAGGCGAAGCTGCCTGAGACTTGGATGCTACGGGAGGATTTTTCTGCGCAGGTTTGTAGGGAAGCCTCGCCACTGTACGATCTGCCTTTGACCCGAAATGCTTAAGTACATGTCAAATGAAGAGCTGAGGATAGACATACCCAAGTTAACAAGTCCTTTATTTCGTCAGCTGTTCTAGTGTCCTTGGACCGTTCCGTTACGCGTTCAGTGTCAATAACGGCAGCCCGTCGAGCCGTCGACCGCTTGGGTGGCGACTTTTTAGGGCCATCCCGAGGGCCTTTGTGGGCTTTCCGTTTGACGTGAGAGGAATCACTGGGAAATAAACCCAATTCACGAGAATGACACAAAGATATCTTAGGTGGACGCACCAACTAGTAGGATCATCACGGAATTTCTTGCTAAATTCCCGAAGGCGGTCCAAAAGCACAGATTTGTTGCCACTGACAAAAAGGCGATAATTGCGACACATATCCTTCAGCTCGTCAAGTTTTTTGCCAGTTCTGCAAGTCATCAGAAGAATCTATCAAGAAGTTGTGAATTCTTACAATGCTCGTTGCTCAGTACCCCTGGCCTTCATAGGAAAGGGCAAGATCTCCTGCTCCGCACCCGCAGCTGCTACCGCCTGGGGGACCACAATGTGTAGTGCATCCTCCATGACCCTGACCCGGATGAGACCGTACTTCCAGGCGGCAGCAGCACAGAGCAAGCAAAGGAGGGCGAGGACGGCGTATACAAGCGAGCGCAGACTGTTGTCGAGGAAGTCGAGGATTTGCAAATTGAGGTGGCGGGCCGCTGCGCCCGCCGAGACGGCGGCGAGCACGATCGACAATACGAGCGATCTGCCAAGAGTAAGTATTGCGTTTCGGCCGACGGGAACATAAATCCGAAGGGAGACAGTTCTAAGCGAGACACAATCCGCCGCATCAACCGCATCAAATGGGAGATGCCGGCGTGACAGAAATGTCTTTTCGGGGAGAGAAGCCGCTGCGCCCGCCACCTCAATTTGCAAATCCTCGACTTCCTCGACAACAGTCTGCGCTCGCTTGTATACGCCGTCCTCGCCCTCCTTTGCTTGCTCTGTGCTGCTGCCGCCTGGAAGTACGGTCTCATCCGGGTCAGGGTCATGGAGGATGCACTACACATTGTGGTCCCCCAGGCGGTAGCAGCTGCGGGTGCGGAGCAGGAGATCTTGCCCTTTCCTATGAAGGCCAGGGGTACTGAGCAACGAGCATTGTAAGAATTCACAACTTCTTGATAGATTCTTCTGATGACTTGCAGAACTGGCAAAAAACTTGACGAGCTGAAGGATATGTGTCGCAATTATCGCCTTTTTGTCAGTGGCAACAAATCTGTGCTTTTGGACCGCCTTCGGGAATTTAGCAAGAAATTCCGTGATGATCCTACTAGTTGGTGCGTCCACCTAAGATATCTTTGTGTCATTCTCGTGAATTGGGTTTATTTCCCAGTGATTCCTCTCACGTCAAACGGAAAGCCCACAAAGGCCCTCGGGATGGCCCTAAAAAGTCGCCACCCAAGCGGTCGACGGCTCGACGGGCTGCCGTTATTGACACTGAACGCGTAACGGAACGGTCCAAGGACACTAGAACAGCTGACGAAATAAAGGACTTGTTAACTTGGGTATGTCTATCCTCAGCTCTTCATTTGACATGTACTTAAGCATTTCGGGTCAAAGGCAGATCGTACAGTGGCGAGGCTTCCCTACAAACCTGCGCAGAAAAATCCTCCCGTAGCATCCAAGTCTCAGGCAGCTTCGCCTGTAGGTTTTACCCAATTCATATTTATTAATCCTAACAGTTCCATTTAGGACGACCGCAGCCTCCAGGACCGAATGCAAGTGATTGAAGATCGACTTATTGCAATAACTACGTCGGGGGCCTCGGGACCTGGCCACTGGACATCGGATTCATCTGCTGTTATTACCCCAGCGGAATATATTGTGTACGATCACACTCTCGATTCCCTGCACAATTTTTCCAATTATGATATGGCACGTACTTTTTCTACTGCTTTTCGGAGATCTTACTCATATGTGAACAGAACCTATCCTTCAATCCAGCGGGTGCGGTAGCTTGGTCACCTACCTTCGTTCATGATAACCTGCATATCGGACAAACATTCAACCACAGAACTGGCTCTTCAACTCGTCCAACTGATGGACCACAACCGGCCGACTCGACCATCCCCACTGTTGCATCCTGTATTTCCAATGCATCACCACCTACTGCGTCAAAGGCGAGCCGTTCCGTCCATCTTGGTGATGGCACTGTAGCCACCATCAACGATGTTTCACGAATCACCGTTCCAGCCACATCCTTTGCCGAAAACATCGAACGCCTCAATCAGATGTGGGACGATACATCTCTGTACTGGAAGAACGACTCCGTCATAACCGTCGACAACCATGCCATTGCCCTCATTTACTGGCCCAAGATCTTCAAAAATACTGGTTTGTGGTCAGCGCACAAGTCCAATTGGACTGAATGGAAGGTGCGTTAATATTTTGTCTTGTTTCCTTCGGGTTTGACTGTTTTGGGGCAGTTTCTCGTTGAGCGTTACCGCCAAGGAACTCCGGATGAATTCTGGAGCACGTTCCAATCCGACGGCAGCGGTAAAATGTCTTATACTGCTATTTGTGCTGCGCTACGGAAGGAACGCAAGGGCGAGGACGAGGAACTTGCGGCGAAGGCCAGACAGGAGTATGGTGACGAGTTTGAGGTCAAGTTCAGCTATCGGGACAGCAAGACCAATAGTCAGAAGGTCATGTCGAAGGCCAGTTCCATTGCCAAAGAATACAAACGCCTCAGAGGTCTTTAATTAGTTTACTTCCACCACTTTATTCCTCGTACATCCTTATATTCACTATACATTTCATCGTGTTTTCCATTCATCGGAGAATACATTTACTCAAGACATAATTATTTAACGGCCGCACGGGCAATTCCTGCCACAGGCAGGGCACATCTCCCTTATTTGCTGGTTTGGGTTCAGGAAATTCTCCCGCAGCTCTGTTGGGTCGTCGTTCCACCCAATCAAATACTTGACAATGGTCAAGTTCGAGAACTCCATGCTCCATCCACCCCACTCGCAAATGCGACGTAAGCTCCAACGACGATGGGACGCAAAGTACTGGCACCCGCCCCGACGGAATGAATGAGTACCGTAGGGATAAGGATCAATGCCAATGTCCAATAGGTTGTTGCGGAACATCTCTAGGAATTTTTCCGACTTCTATTAACCAGGGAAATGGATCAGTTTACTGCCAATTGTAGCGAAAATTACTTGCCATTGGTCTACTAGAGTCTCCAATCTGATTGCGCACAGTGATGGTAGGAAATAAATATCCGTTTTTAATCCTCGAACAAGCAAGCCAAGCAGTTAGAGCTCTCACAGGACATAAATGTGCCTGGTCCTCGGGCATCTCATGCAGTACAAAAGGTTTAATTTCTACATGGCAAGTTGGCACAAAGGACGTAACAAAAATGATTGAACTCACCTCCATACTGGCTGGTTTTCCGAAAAGGCAAGTTCAACTCGAAGGAAGTTTCATCGCGTCGTCGTATATCATGGATCTGAATCTTCAGCGCCTCGTCAAAGCGGAGTAAACACAAAAATGCGATAACATAGACGGCGTGAAGCATGAGGCGACTGCGGCCCCCACCCCACTCATTAATGTCTGCTGGAGCAGTGCGCTTGCGAGGCTTAACGGGCTTGATTTCCGCAACCTCTGGCTTTTTATTGTGATGATAAAGCCTCGCTAAGATTTCCTATAATTATTTGAGCACAAGAATTTAGATCAATTCACTACGAACGGGAGTGATAGCACGCGCGCTAGTCGCAACTTCTCCAGCACGGACCTGTTGTTAAATGAGCGACCTTGCTAGCAGCAGAATGAAAACAAAACAGACCTTCTTCTTCCGAAGGCTGACCATATAGCGTGAAACATCCTCCGAAATGGAAGGATTCCCGAGCATGTTGCCGCTGACTTCGCTCTTTTGCCATGGGAGTGATCCCAGTCCGTTGAGGCGCCCGAATCCATAAGTAGCTGAAGCACGCATCTTTTGAGCATGGCTATACGAGTCTCGCGGAATGCTGGAGTCCTTGGGTTTTCCGTCCAATTCAATATCGTCACAACTCAAATAGAAATTAATACTATATCCCAGTTCTAATTTGAGAACATACCGACTCATAATCCATGCAACAATAAAAATTGCAGATTGTGGGTGAGCCTTGTTGGTGAAGAAGGTTTCGTGCTCATTGATGAAACCAGCATCGTGAACGAATTTTTCGCATTGTTTATTGAGTCTAGAATCTGGAGTAAGAGAATTGATTTTGCGGAGAGTATAATCTTACCTCTTGTATTCGGTGTCCGTGCCTTCAATAACACCCTTGGACGCCTCCTTGATGACCGCACGCAGGTCATTCATCTTCGTGTCGCCATCGGAATCGCGAGTGGCGGTTACACTTTCATCTTCATCGTCTTCGTCCTCGTCCTCGTCCTCGTCATCGGAATCATCAATCAAGTCCGGGATGTCCTCATCTTCATCTCCGAATTCAAACTCAATAGTTTGTTGTTCACCTTCAATATCGTCATCGATCTCGTCTTGGCCAGGTCCATCGTCAATGGGAGAATCCCAATCATTAGGAACGACTGGACGGAGGGCACCGAGTATCCCCGCGTATTGAGGTTTGGCGAGGATGCTCATGACAGAGGAAAGAGGGAAAGAGATAAAATTATCAGGAGAACGATAAACACGACATTATATACCGTTTGTGAGGTCTCACATTGGTCAGTACTCCCCTTCCGAGTCTGTGATCAATTCAAGTACCTCCTTGCCCTCGTAGGTAATATCAATCGCGGTGTACCTCTTTTCGCGGCGCAGAAGCGACCCTAGTTAATTATCAGCTGCTCATTCAAATTGGATATGGTTATGCCGCACTCACCGTGGCCGTTCAATGAGGATGAGCCTTGTTGCCAGTTGGGAGAGGAAAGAGAATGTCCTGAAAAGCAATGCATCAGATGACGGCAGAGAAAAGACAGTGTGCTCACCTTGGAGTTTTCCGGTCGATAAAGTAGCATCAGCACGACTTTTGCGCTGCCGAACCTTTGTCTTATCGTTGCGGGAGGCCTTGGAAGCTACAAAATGTTATGGTGGGAAAGGTATGAAGAAATAACACGTACTTTTTGCGCAAATATAATCAAGCACAATATCGGGACACACAAGCTCTACCATGGATCGCGGCACCCAGACCCTTACTTTGGGGAGCTTGGAAGCGATCCAGGTTGCGACATCTGCCTGTACACCCAGCTCCGGATCGTGTCGGCCGGCAATCGCCTGCAACACAGTGGTGACAATGTTGGGGTCGAGGTTGAGCACGAGGCGCAATTCTGCGAGATAGCCGGTAGATTTATGACGGCGCTCCCCTACGATCCTCCGGATAATCAATGGAGGATGCTGGATTGCAGGGTCCTCAACAGCTGAAGCGCGATGCACCAGTTCCCGAATAACAAAGCCGGCAAAAAGCTGGCTTGCAAAATGTTCGAGAATGCCTATGGTGTCACCCCACGCAAAGTAATCTTCTGCGAAGCGGGCAAGAATGTCGAGTCGTGGAGGCTGAAAGACGAGGGGTTGCATGGCGGAAGGTCCGGATACGATGGGATGAAAATAGAGCTTGATGATATCAAGGTCGGGGAAGTCTGGGGGAATATCCGCTGCCAGTTGTGGATATCGGTGCGGGAGGAAGCCAGATGCATTCGTGCGAAGCTCCATTTGAAGATCCTGCCGCCAAGTCGCGAGGAAAGCCCTTGACGCGTGGTCCGAGAGACCGGAAAGGCCAGAGGCAAGCTGCCTACCGAGACCCGCATGGGCGAGGCCTACTGCCGTTCTGATCCCACATTGCATGAGGCCATCCTAGAATAATTGATATTAGGACGGGAAATGAAAAAAAATCAAACGCTTTACTGAATAATCTCCGCCAGCGAGTATTGCAATCAAGATGAAGTCCTCGTGCGACAATCCCAGTACCTGGGCGATATCATGGGCTGAGTATCGAGAGGCTTCGTAGTTTTCGTTATCCTCCGAGCGGCTAAATCACAAGCACGTTAGTGATATTTACATGACTACGACCAGCTATACATACATTCGCAAGACAGTGTTAGCTCCAAAGACAAAGGAGTCCGAGTCGTCAGTGAGGATAGCATCCACACTGACCGGGATACCAGTTGCCGTCATTGCAGAGAGAGTCGCCTCGGCTTCCCCCAGAGCCTGAACTCCTTGTTAGCAAGAGAGATAAAATAATGATGCGAGTACTAACCGTAAACCACTGAAAACCAAAGCCGGTAAGCATCCGTTGGAACGGGGCAGCCAGTGAGTGATCATTGCCGCGAATGAACTTTCCGCGCTTGGTGGACGGACGCCCCTGTCCATCAAAAACAAATATGGGTATGAAAGGGAGCCTGAAGAGACGGCTGCAGCGGGAGAAAAGAGCCACCAGCTCAGGATTCTGCGTAGTACCGTGCAGATTGCAGGCACGATACATCCACCCACTACATTCTTTTCAAAATCCCGGAATAAAATACGAAAATAGACCTACCTAGCATCAATCCCGATGCGAAATCCTCGAGCTCCAGTAGCATTTGCGATGAAGCCCGTGCCCACTGCGAGATTGGGAAGAGAGATCTTCTGCTCGATAGGCTGCAGCTCCTGCAGGAATGGTCAGTGTGATGAAGGAGCAGGAACAGTAATGCGTATACCTGCCATAGTCCAGGAATGCCCATGCTGGTAAAAGGTCAAGATCAGGGGTGTCTCAGATCGAAATGGACGACGTTGATCGCCTCACTTGTCCGAGATAGATTTCAGTTTGCGCGGGTTGTGCTGTACAGCGTCTCCGGCGTCGAGAGCGCATCTGCCGATGGTACATCACACCGTCTACAATTTAAATGATCAGGCAGAAAAAAAGGGAAAATGCGATACATTTACCTTATTTCAAAGGTCCCCGTCGCGCGGTTTGTTCGCAGAAAGGCCCAGCAGCCACGACGGCGACGACAAAGATACACGAAACCATGAGCACACTAGCAGCACGAGGGACCCAGAATGTGGATTCGCATTTGCGGCCCACTTGCAGCTTGACCACTCAGGCCGTGAAACCACGGAGCTGGAGAGACTGGTCAACGTGTGTCATATATACAGCCAGAGACACTGACCAATGCACGACATAACATTGCGCAGCGGATGGGATTATCCTTCATTGGAGGTAAATACAGAGTGAGAGGATGATCAGATCAATACTGACCTTAAGAATCTGGGCGAAAGGGGGTGAACAGCGAGCAGAGTCATCTCAGGGAAACCTAATGAGTTGGGAGTTTAATGCTGGAAGAGGCTACCAAGTCACGTTCTAATTATTTGAGTACAGATAACATCGGTCAGAGACAGCCTTGGGGCATGGCGACGGCAACGCACTAGGTGATGGAGCGCCCAGACCGAGCTGACTGGCAGCGAGGATGAGTTGGGAGTTTAATGCTGGAAGAGGCTACCACGCAACGCACTAATTAGTTCTTCTCCAAAGACGGAGAATCGAGTGAGACGTACTCACTTTTCCGATGGACAACCTTTATTCATGACCTCCGCATTGGGGGCAGCAACGATGCATTGGGCCATGAAACGAGTGAGCGGAGCTGTGGAACTCACAGGCGGCAAGAGAGGATCCAAGAACTGCGGTGCATAAGTGAGTGTGTCGCAAAAGACAAAGAACTGAGTAAGCTGCACTCACTTTTATGAAATGCATCCTTCCCGCGCCAGCTGGCATCGGAGGCGGCAATGTTGACGCATTGGGCAATTTAAGGAGCAAGCGGAGCTCACAAGCGGCAAGGAGGAGTCCTATAGCTGCGGTGCATAGGTAAAGCTTGTGGCAAAAGAGGAAGAACTGACTGGGGTGCACTCGCCTTTATGAAACACAGTCTCATACTTGTGAGGGACGCGAGGAATGCCCGCCTGGGGAAGAGGAGGGGAGATGGGAGGTCAAGGGGTTGGTGGCGATTTTCGTCTGGTTACCCAATAAAATAGGATTGGTGGGGGCCGCCTCACCGACCCAAGGAGTAGCCGTGCAGGCTAGTTCTTCGTTGTCGTACACACGTACAGTGTCCATGACATCTTCTTCGTTGTGACAGGCCGGGGATATGTTGATTGACGAAAGTTGGGCCTCAAACTCGAGCTCGGCCACGGTCGCGGGCGTAACCCTCTAAGTAGCAGAGGGCGGTTTGGGTCGGTGGCGGCGACGGGGGCACTACCGCCGAGAGAAGCCGAAGCGTGCGCGGCGACGCTACTGCTTGGCTCTCCCGGCGGCGGTTTCCCGGTGGCACGCAGCGGTGGGGTACGGTCTTGGGCAGCGGTGGGGTACGGTCTTGGGGACTGGTGGTGGCGACGGGCACGGCAAGCAGGAGTGGGGCCGACGCGTGCGCGGCAACGTGTAAGTTCGTCGGGTGGCAAAAGACAAGTCAAGCCATACGGTTGTTTATCATATCATTTTCGCAGGCTTCGCGGACAAACGACGCGTACGTCCTGATCACGTGTATCGCGTCAAAATTTGGCTGGCAGGCGTGGCCAATTCTTGACGCGTCCCAAACCAAATCTCAAATAATGACTTCAACCTTGTATCTTTCTACACTTGCCTGCAGTGTGTAGAAACACTTTGATAAAATTAAACACGTCCAAAACGCGTTCAGGACATGAATTTCTCTGGATGGTACTTACTTCCCAAGGACGCGTGCCCGAGCTAACCCACGGAGACCTGACGTAGATCTTGATGGATATCGGATAACCTAGTGTGGTAACCTAGTGTGCCGACGGACAGAAATGTCTAGCCCACAAGATAGCCGACTGGAATGTCTTTTTTTCTGGGGGTCTGAGTTTCGGGTTTCGATTTCGCAGGGAAGAAACGTCTTTGGGTGTCAAAAAGGGCATCAAAGAGACAGTGCAGGTGTGTCAAAAGACAGTTCTGCCATCGCGCGGCAGGTTAACTGTGTACGGCACTTCAAGCGAGGCAGCAGAGTCACAACAGCCGATGGCTACCTTGCCAGCCACCATCACCACGCCTTATCTTTCGTACCGTACGTACTCGCGGATTATAAGTAAGTAGCCTGTAAGTTTAAGTAGCCTGTAAGTTCTACGGCTTCTCCTCCTTAAGGCTCAACCTCTATCTGTGTTCCAAGCAGTGTGATTCTATTGACCATGCCTCCATTTCCACCCAATCTTTTACCTACATCAAGTCCTAGCCACAATTGCCTGGCGACCCTATTGGAGCCTATGGAGTGAGTGCTTTTCCGTTCACATTTATCTTTCTATCTAGGTATCTAGGTCTTTCCTTCGGGTGTGTTTTGATTTTTTTTTTCCTCCCGCGCTTCGCGCGGGGAATTCAGCCCCGCCGGCGTGTAGTTGATAGTTTCCTCTACATTCATTCATTTCGTGGTCCTTGGTTTCTCTGCCTCACATTTTCTGCCTCATTTTCTTTTTTCCGGGCCTTTCCCCTGTGCTGTTCAATTTTGGCTTGCGATCGGTTCCCTTTGGTTCCGCGGTCCTTTTTCGTTCCCCGCTGGCACGCACCTGCTTGCCGTCGCTTGCATCGCTTGCGATCGATCGCCCTCCCCTCCGTCGTCACATCACCATCACATCACTCGAACTGTCTTGTTCGGGTGTTGAAGATTCACTTCTCCATCGCCGCCGCCGAACGGCATTCAGTCGCGTGGTCGAAAGCCGCCGCCCGGGATGTCCAAATACCGATATAAAGGCTTCGGGGCTGAGCAGTGTCTCATCTCCCCCTACCATGCTGCGTTGGTCCGAGTCCCTCTTGGCTATTCTTTGCTTGTTCAGTGCGCAGGCTCTCGGAACCATCCACACCCTCATCATCAGCGGAGATTCCTCTGGCGGCGCGTTTTCGACCTCTTTCGACGATGTGGATCACACATTTAAGATCACTGGAAACAGCTTCATAAACGGCGCAGACTGGATCACACTCGTTGGCACAACGAGAGCGTACCTTACTTTCAGAAACACTTCGTTCGTCGCGGCTTACGACGTGTCGCCTTCTGGCGGGTTAACCTTGGCGGGCTCTCCAGTCACTGTACCCGTTCCTGTCTATGTCGGAGTGACCCATAATAGCAGCTTTTTGTTCACAGGTAACGGAGAAACCATGTTCGGCCGGTGTCTAATCCTCCATAGCGTCGTATCCCAACGGGGCTATCGCGACGGTGCCGCTTTCTCCTCAAGGACTACCTATTCCCCCTGCAGCGACCACGACTTTCCCGGCTCCGGACCCACTGCCCTCTCCTCAGGACCAGTCAAGGTCTCTATTCGTCTTTATGACTTATTCACTTCTCATCATCCCGTTTACTGATAACAGGCCGCACTCTGGAATTGTGGATGTCACAGTACGCATTTCTTGTACACTGGATCGCTGGTATTTATCTAAATCCAGGGCCAATACTTGATCTACCCCGACGATGGGCTCGATGTACTCCACGTCTACAAAATTGGTGCTACCTCTGCCACGTTCCTCTACGACCAGCCTTCTCCCAAGCGTCCCTCTGGACCTCGCCACGCTGTCTTGTCGGGCTATCCCGTGATTCCCAGCTGGGTTCCGCGGTTGCACGTCGTAAATGAAGAGGACAACAGCGTGGAGACTTGGATGATGCACTACACCCCGAACAACCTCTCCTTGAGCTTGCAAGGGTCGGCCGTGTCTACCCTCGAAATACCCGCCGGCATGAATGTCTCAACCGCCGCCGAACTTCTCATTTCGCCAAACGGCAGTACGTCCTACTAGTAATCATCTGGAAACGAGTTTCTGACCGTTAGATGGCGCGCCACGTGTTAGAGCAAGCGGTGCCAAGAAGAACCGCTTAGAGGCGCCGGCATCTTGATAGATTCGGTTAGAGCCGCGGCCTCTGTATAGAGCCTCTTAGAGCACCATTTCTCCTTAGAGTCCCGTCCTCTACCTACTTCTATAAAACACCCTTGGTTTCTACCTACCTCTACAAGCATCACGCGCTGATCTGGAAGACTTCTACAACTTGCGAAAAATCGTAAGTCCGTTGCCGACACCCACGCGTCACATCAAAAAATGCCAGCGCATGCTCTCTTTTCCTCTCACCATGTCGCCCGAGCCTTCAAGTCCCTCCTCCCACTCAGCGCTGAGGGATTCCCGCTTTCGAGCCCTCAAGTTTCTTGTCTCCATACATCAAGTCCTGCTCTCAAGGCCTGCAGCCAAGTCCTCAAGTTTTGCTTGGTCTCTGTGTTCTGCTGCTTGCTGCTCGGTGTCTTCGTTTTGGAACTTTCCTACCTAACGCAAAAACTTTCGTGGGATCAAGCAAGGATCAAGTGCTTCTTCGATAACACTGCTCTTGGACACGGCGGTGTGCCTGGTCATCTTTTATGTATGCTACGAGTGTATGTACTAGATATTGCGGATTTATTTATTATTTGGTGCCTTTTTTCCTGTGCCTGAAAAAGCCCTAGGAAGCCCAGTACCTGCTGTGCGGGTTTGCATCTATGTGGCTCTACAGCCTCTAACGCTCTATTGATCTAAGGCTCTAAGGCTCTACGCGACTCTAAGCGGTCTCTAAGCGGCTCTATATTTCACAGGGTGGCTTCTAAATTTAGGGGGGATGGCTGCCACGCTAACGATCTACAAGCCTCTAAGTGGCTCTATATGGTCAAGTCCGATTTCCAGATGATGTCACAGACGTGCGATTTCGGCAATCTGAAGTTTTCTACTTATCAAAGAATACTTGCTCGCCTCCAACCGCGACGCGGTGCTACTTGGGGCTGGATCCATCGCGGTGTTCCGAGTCAACCCCCCGAGCGCTGAGACCGCTCTCACACGCATCAGCATTACAAGCAGCGGGGGAGCGAATCCGCGGAGCATGTCGTTGGACAAGGTAACAATCCGGAGACTCTTTATGCGTCCTTGATTTATTTTGTATTGAGTTTAGACCGGAAAATGGCTGGCAGTCGTGAATGGCGACAGCAATAGCACATCTATGTTCGCGTTTGACCAAGAAACCGGCTTCCTTGCGCGGTATCCAGTGGCCAATTTGACGGGGGTTCGTATTCCCATTGCAATTTGATTGTATTCTTTTTGAAATCTTACTACAGATCACGGTCCCGGAGACTGTTGTGTGGCTTGAAAATCGTCAAACTCCGACAGCTACCGAGGCCGAGATCTTATACCTCCAAAAACAAAATGAATGACCATCCAGAATTCATTCCGTTCACATAAATTTTCTTTATCCTTTTCACAATGCACGTCGACATTTGAATCGTTTCCTGATTTTTGGTATCCATACATGCAACCTCGAGCTGCAGCCAATAATACAAGTTGCACGAACACACCTGCATCTAAATATCATAAATCATGAGCTAGTTGAATTTCATTATTGCCAATGCTACGACTGACCAGAAAGTAGTACATTTCAAGTTTATCTACTGAGTTGGGATATGCGTAGCAAACTCAAACATCACCATCGACCAAGGTCCACACAGGATCGTCTTCTTTCCAAAAGTGCTCGACCTGCTTGGCGTCCCGTTTGTCCCGCGTGCGGTACACGCTGTCGATGAGGCGTACATCCTCCGGACTATAGAGGAATCGGGCAGCAAGACTGGTTGTAAACTTGGCGTAGCTCTCCTCAGCCGGGAAGAAGCGCTTGACGTTCGCATCCAGCGCACGACGCGTCGTCAGCGAGCAGCTACTCCCCTCGTCTAGGTCGAGTTTCCGGTATACGTGGAACTCGCACAGATTCGAGCCCTCAACTGCCACCCTAACCTCCTCCACGCCTTCAGCAGAAAACGCTGTTCGGCCGAGGGCGAGGTGGCGCATTGTGGGGTTCTTGATGACGGATACCACGGCCGGGATGGCGATGTCAGTGATGTGGTTAAAACGCTGTCGATGAACACGGGTGGTTTGTGACCTAGCCAGGTCGAGGGAAATAATGCGCGGATGGGTAGAAAGCGACGTGCAAAGGGCAGAAACACCTTTCGAGGTTACTCCCGTTGAAGCCATACTGAAGCGTAGTAGGCTCGTGTTGGAATTCAAGGCCTCTGCTATCGGCAGAGCTCCGGCGTCTCCAATTGGATTTGAACCGAGGTAGAGAGTTTCTATTTTGCACTGGGAATGCCCCAAGCACCCAGCGATTTTTCTTGCGGCTTTCTCTCCGATGCCGTTGGCATTGAGGTAGAGGTGTCGCAGCGGTAAATCTTGTCCAGCAATCGCGCCCATTAGCCTGGCCACTCCTTCGTCCCCGATCTCAACATTCTCCAAGTCCAGTGTGCGTAGATTGGGTGTCTGAGTGATGAGGCGGATGAGGTTGGGAACCGAGTCCGGTGATAGTGGATTCCGCTTCAGCCAAACGTTGGTAATGCGTGGATTATTTACCATTGCGTCAACGAGGAGCTGGAAACCGGGAGCACGTATGTGATTCCCGGCCAGATACCAAGTCTCGATTCGCGAAGGGTGATCTACGATAAATCTCGCAATGCGGCGCGCGCCTGTAGTGCTGATGACATTATTCCCGAGAAGAAATTGGGTAACGACAGTGTTTTTCTCCAGCGCATTCAGGAGCTTCCCGATATGGGTCGGGCCTACAACCATTTTGCAGAGGTCCAGACGGCCGTCGTCGTATACGACAGACACCTCGCTTGAACTCGACCATGGGCGTATTCCACTTGAGTTCCGTGCCAGGCTGGAGGCCAAGCGCGGATGTCAACTCGTCGCGGATATGTTTCCCCTCCGGCGCCAGGACCTCTTCGGGATCGAGATTCATGTGGAGAAATTGGAAGACATCCTGGTGATACTTGAACGATATATCAAGAACAGAATGGCAAGAATATCAACCTTGAAGTCATCATCTGTGCCAATTTCGACAGGCATGGGCAGCGCCATGGGGCCATCTAAGGAAACAGGATCATGGGCTTGACCAAGCCATTCTCCCTACAAATGTGTAAGCGATTGTGAACGCGACCACTCGAATTCAGCGAACCTGCGTCTCAAAAGCTATCGCGTCATTGAGGTATGCCTGTTGGCGAATTAACTCGAGCTCTTTCCGTTGGCGAACCAGGCGGGGATTGGGCACATAGGCAGGAAGGACACAATCAATATTAATGGCGTTTGGAAGCCGGTGTGCGTATTCTTCAGCTTGACTTGTCGAATTTGCACCGTGCGCAATGCCGCATTCCGGGTTTAATAGTTGTTCTGGCAATCCGGCAGCTGGTGCAGTCTGTACGAGAGAACACTGGGCGCGACAGGCAAAAGCCAAAGGTTTAAGCAACCGCGAAGTGGCTGCGCTACAAATCATTTGCCACAACAGTAAGCTCAAGTAAGGCTCATGAAGATGTGCTTCCTGTCTTGCACACCGGTTGAACTTGCGGTGTGAGTTGGTTAGGGGCAAAAACAAATGGAGCGCGTCACGAAGGTCACGGTCACGCCCAGAAAATCGTCTGCGGTTCAAATCCTGAAATAAGCATAACAAAGATACTTGGTCCTCAAACTCGGTTGTACGCATTCTCGACCGCGCTCTTGAAGCTCTCCAGGGAAGAGGCCTTGATATCGGTCCTCTTGGCCTGATCATCCCAGCGACGGAGGCCAATCTTTGCTTGCGCCAGAGGGTCCTCGTCAAACTCCTTGACTTCAGCCGGTGTGAACGGTCCGCCCTGTAGCAATCAGCATCATCCCAAGTGGCAAGCAACGAGCAAACACACTTGGTGCTTCAATGATGCCTTTGACGTCGACGAGAGCGCTTCCAGGTACCCTGGTTCTGTTGCCGTCAAATAGCGCTTGGCGACGACATGTGCGCCAACCAGCTCGCACACTTTCGACGAAAAGCCTAACGAAGCCAAGTACGCAGCACCAATGGCTTCGTGCGAAGCTTTGCCGACGCTCATACCGTTGGTAATCATGTCTTCGGTGGTCGAATCGGGCAGGAACTGGCCGACATCGTGGAGCAATGCGGCGCACACAGTGGCATCGTCGGCACCCGACTTTTTGGCTGCATCCGCTGTTTGGAGCGAGTGTTCCTGTGAGTAGATCAGTATGAAATGGGAAGATTGGTGAAACGACCCACGAGCTGGGAGATGGCCTCGCCGATGTAGCTGGCTTGCCCTTGGCTGGAGACTACATTAGAGCCTGTTTATTCAGAAAGATGAGGCCAGCTTACGCTTCCAGAAGCTGGAAGAGCTCCGTGACGACTTGATGGGCAGATCTTTTGCTGCCCTCCAACGCTTGGGTGTCGTCGTTGGCCATGGCGAAATGTCTCCTTGCTTTTCACAGGTGTCCGGTCCGACCTTCCGTACCATAGGACAAAGCCCGCCTATTCGTCCTCGTTCTTCTTTAAACAGTATCATTCTTGACCAGCTAATCCCGATAGAATGACACTCTGTCCAGTCAGTTGATAACCATCGCATTGAAGAACTGGGAACTGGTTGGCGTGCGGAGTAAGGGAACCACGAACGACCATCCATCCCCGTAGCTTTTTTGACGCTTTCGAACTCTCACGAGTCTCACCGCAGGTCTCAACCTTGAACGTTTCAACCGCGACGGCTTCTTTGATTCCATACGCCAAAGATAGGCGTGATGAACCTGCCTGAGATGATTCGGATGAGTGGCGAACGTGCGTAAAGAGGCCTTCGTTCGAGCAAGGTCCCCCCAGCAATACCATGTCGTCCCAACGCCCCATTTCCGTGTCCAAAGATGACGACTTGGACGCTGAAAAGACGCCTGTCCACGACGCTGCTGAAACTATGTCTGGCGATACCAAAGACCACCCTTCCACTCAACAACGCAGACATTTCTACAACGCCAAAACCAAAATCTCTGCCATCTTCTCGGTCATCTTCGCAGGAATCGCATTATCGAGCGACGGCTACAACGCAGGAATAATCGGAAACATGAATTTGCTCTTCGCGGATCTCTTTCCCTCGGCCTTGACGCCCGCCATGAAGACTAGGATCAGTAACAGCTTCTTCATAGGCGAGGTGAGCCGTCAGCACACCTGCAGGTATATTAAATTCTGTTCGCTGCTAACTCGGTGTGGCGTTGTTAGATCGTTGGTATGTTGTTCTTTGGAAGCATTATCGACCGCATTGGCCGCAAGAGCGGCGTCTTGATGACCACATTGGCGCTCATTGTCGGCATCATCCTCAGCGCCGCCGCGCATGGCGGAACCCCGCAAGGTCTCCTTTGGATGCTGCTTGTGGGGCGAGGTCTTGCCGGAGTGTGAGCTCACGCATCTTCCTGTTGTGCGATTAGACAGTGCTGACCTGGGGAATAGCGGTGCAGGCGGAGAATGTTAGTCTCCAACTAAGTATCGCCGAATAAACGCTAACCTAACGCAGATCCCGTCTGTGGCACCGCAGCCATCGAAGCGGCAGATGAAACCGAACATGCAAGTCTCCTTCCCATCTGGTGCTCCCTACCATAACCTGTTCTAAGCGTAACGTTTTGGAACTTCCTAGGTCCGAAAATGGCGCGGCTTTCTCGTCGCGAGCGTCGGCGACCTTGCCATCGACTTCGGCTTCGTCCTCTCCGGCATCGTACCCCTCATCGTCATGGCCGCGTACGGATTCGGCCTGACCACCGTCTCGACGCACGGGTACGCCGGGATCTGGCGTGTCTGCCTCGCGCTGGGGCTGGTCCCGCCGTTATGCGTGTTCTACTTCAGAATTAAAATGCTCAATTCCACAGCGTTCCGAAACCACGCTATGAAGGGCCGGCAGATCAATCTCCGGGTATTGACGCTCGCGGTGAAGAGGTATTGGCGTCGCATTATCGGAACATGTGCCTGTGTACGTTTCAATCGTATCTTATGCTGCTCCAAAATATTGCTCAAAAACGGCCTTCCGTTCAAGTGGTTTCTGTAAGTTGCTGCACTGATCCCATTGCCTGTTTTCTAAATACCGCGAGTCCCTAGTTACGACTTCTGTTCGTACCCCTTCGGACTGTTCTCCTCGACCATCATCTCGCAACTCAATCCCAACAATACTGTCATGCGCAACATTGCGCTCGGGACTTTGATCAAGTGGGTCCACTGTGCACAGTGCCAGAAAGTTTGTATTTTCAAACTGACTCGTGTAACAAACAGCGCATTCTATCTGCCTGGGTGCCTCGTTGGCGGCCTCATCATCGACAAATTCGGCCGCAGGAACACCCAAGCGTTAGGTTTCGCTCTCCAAGGCGTGCTCGGGATGATCCTAGGGGGCGCGCTGGGTCCGATCCAGAAGAACCTCGCCGCGTTCGTCGTTATGTGTGAGTCAATCCGCTTGCTCCTCTCCAATTAGTTTTCACCCCCGACCCTGTGTGCCCTTATTTCATTTCATGTAGATGGACTCTTCCTAGCAGCCGCTGAAGCCGGCCCTGGCATTGCAACAATCCTCATCGCCGGAGAGGTGTATCCTACTGCCCTTCGAGGCCACTTCGTCGGCTTTTCGGTTCGTTTCGTCTACTTGCTTGAAATAATAGCGGACCTGAGATTGCATCGCCATAGGCTGCATGGGGCAAAGCCGGGGCGGCAATTGGGACACAGGTGTTTACACCGATCCAGGACGCCTTTCCGTCGACATTTAAGGGCCAGCAAGCTGTTTTTACCAGTAAGTCTCCATAGCGGTAGCGGCCTGTAGGGCTGAAATTGTGTTTAGTCGGCAGCGCCGTGTCCATCATCGGTGCATTTGTCACGATGTGGACAATTCCCGGGGTATTTACTTGTACCGTCCGACCTTTGCGGTGTATGATGCTGACGTTTGGACTGGGCACAGACATTGATGGACCTCGAAGCAGAAGACGAGTCGTGGAAAGACTATCTCAAGCGCAACGGTGTCGATACCTCCGACATGGGGGAGCCGTTAGAAGCATCTGCGTCCAAGGGTGTCAAAGCCGAGATGGAGCATTTAGGATGAGCGGCAGTTTTGGTTATCTTGTACTTACTTGGAACCGTGTTATCATCTGAGCTGCATATCCCACTTACTCATGAAATTTTGGGATTTTGGTGTCGCCGCTTGACGCTGTCCACGGCAGTTCACCGGCTTCCAATTAACCGTTCAATTATCTGCGAAGCCCGTACCACGCCCAGAAAAAAGCTAAATGCGTGTGTGAGCCGGGTGCGATTATTACCAGCGTTCCTTCAAGCCTTCAACCGGAAGACTTTTCTGAGTCTCCGGCCGTAATATGCGGCGATAGCTTTTCTGGGTGAAGGTGCACTGCCACTTGCCAATCTCGTTTTCGACAGCTGCCAGCATTCTTTTACCCCGGTTTTATTGCATTTACATCTCTCTCTAATACAGGACTACTCCCCCGACATCCTGCAGAAATGCGGGGACTATACACCGCACTCTTTTCTGTTTTATCTCTTGTCTCCGCGTCCAAGCGCAGCTACGAGACACACAACTACTACGTGGTCGAGCATGACACTCAGCATGCCACTCTGGCTGCAGTATCTCGCGCACTGGGCGTTGAGATCGTCGAGCGGACTCATTTACCCAATACCTGGCTAGTTAGAGCTGCAAAAATCTCCGGAGTTGAACTTGCTGCGCGCGGAGAGCAAGAGCGAGACCCTGTTCTCGACACCTACGCGCGGTTTCGGGCACGGTCCCAAGATCCAGCGCTGGCGGCGCGAGCTGACGATGAGGCTCGGACCGGAGCAGCTATCAAGTATCTTTCCCGACAAACTCTCCGTCAACGAGTCAAACGTGCCCCGGTCATTCCGAGGCAACAGGCGCCTCCCTCCCAGGAAGATGCTCGAGCTGTAGCTTTGCGTCTCGGCATCAGCGACCCTCTTTTCCCCGACCAATGGCATCTTATCAACGACCAGGCACGTTCCGAAAGAGCTGGCATCAATTTATCCTGAGTCTTATCCAGGAGCCTGAACATTCTATGAATGTAATTCCGGTCTGGGAAATGGGTTACACAGGGAAGGGTGTAATCTCATCCTTTGTCGACGATGGTCTCGATTATACTGCTGAGGATCTCATCCAAAACTTCGTGCGCATCTTTCTGCGCATCTTCACCCAACCTTACATGTACCTTTGCGCAGGACGCCGACGACTCGCACGACTTCAATGATCACGAGTCTTTGCCCACGCCCAAGCTTAGCGACGACACACACGGTACACGGTGTGCAGGACAAGTTGCTGCAGGCAAAAACAACGCATGTGGTCTCGGTATCGCATACAACTCCAAGGTCGCCGGCGTCCGCATTCTCTCGGGCGCAATCACCGACATCGACGAGGCCGCTGCCCTTAACTACGGCTTCCAGAACGTCTCCATCTATTCATGCTCTTGGGGACCGCCCGACACCGGGACCGTCATGGAGGGACCCGACTACCTCATCAAGAAGGCTCTCCTACATGGCGTAAATGCAGGCCGGGATGGGAAGGGCTCTATATTCGTGTTTGCCAGGTGCGTAAAGGTAAAAATCTCGTTGCAATGTGTAATTCCGATCTTGTAGCGGAAATGGTGCGGGTTCTGGAGACCAATGCAACTTCGATGGCTATACGAACAGCATCTATTCGGTGACCGTCTCCGCCGTCGACCACACGGGCAAGCGTCCATACTACTCAGAGGGCTGCACGGCGAACATGATTGCGGCGTATAGCTCGGGCAGCGGAAAGGCGATCGTTCGTACACGACTCGATGACCCAAAATGTCTGCTTATTATTTCCCTAGACGACCACGGACAAAGGGAAGAATAAATGTGCTTCGACTCATGGCGGAACCTCTGCCGCGGCGCCAAATGCGGTGGGTGTGTTTGCGTTGGCCGTAGAAGCCAGGTAAGCCTCAGGCGAACTTTCGTAACCTCACTGATATTCGAAATTAGACCAGACCTGACATGGCGTGACATCCAACATCTTTGTGTCGAAACTGCGCGCATGATCAACCCGGATGATGAAGACTGGGACACGACCGCGACGGGACGCAAGTATAGCTCCAAGTACGGGTACGGCGTCCTTGACGGCCTGCGATTCGTTCAGGCTGCGCAGGCGTGGAAACTCGTCAAACCGCAAGCCCGGTTACAGACTCGGACCATACAGATCGAGGGCGGGACAATGAAACCCATGGGCAACTACACTGGCGGCGAGGCTATCGGTCCTGGGGGTGTGTCGAGCGTGCTGCCTGTAAAGTGGGATCAGCTGCAGGATGCCAACTTTGAGAAGCTGGAGCATATCACTGTCAGAGTTTGGATAGAGCACACGCGTCGCGGGGATGTGAGAGTCGAGCTGACGAGTCCTAGCGGGGTGAAGAGCGTCTTAGCTGAGAAGCGGAAGGGAGACAAGGCTTCCACGGGCTATCCTGGTGGGTCCTTCATGACAATCAAACATTCCTGCACTCATTCACCGGGAAAGGCTGGATTTTCACCACGATAAAACATTGGTTCGTCGTCGTGTGTCACTTGGCAAACAGACTTTGACCATCGTTGCAGGGGCGAGGAAGTCGCTGGTGATTGGACTCTCAAAGTGTCCGATGAAGCGTCTGCCACGCACAGCGGAAGCTTCCTGGGCTGGGACATGGTGTTCTGGGGATCGGTGATTGAACCGGCGAAAGCAGTCCTATATGAGGCATCTCATGAGGACCCTGTTCTGCCCCCTCACGATGAACCGCAACCCCTGCCTGTCGCCTCCAAGACGAAGTCGTACTCGAAGCCCACGGTCTATCTATCGACCGAAGGAGGCAGCACTCCTACCACATCGGCTTCCACACAACCTACGTCCGATCCACAAGTAGACCCGGAGGTAGACGCCGAAGTGTCTGTAGAAGTCCTGCCCACCCCGAGCAAACAGCCCTCAGAAATCTCCATCATCGTGGATGGCCTCACGCACAAACTCTGGACTTACATCATCCTCCTCCTCGGCGCCAGCCTCGTCGGTGGAATCTTCCTCTGGCGATGCCGGGTGCGTCGGTTGCGGGCGGCGCCGTACATCGCATTGCACGGAGACGGGAATGGCGTGGCGACGGCGGGCGGCCGCCGACGCTCGACTGATTCGGACGACGCTGATGAGCGTACAGGGCTCAATAGCGAGTCGTACCATCACGGCGGCTTCCATTCAGGGTTCTTGGACGATGAAGATGACCATGAGTATCCTCCGTCGGCGGGACGCGACGAGGGAGCGTGATCACCCAGACTATAGATTTGTTTGTACGAGTCCGAGCTTTGTTTGTATGATATAAATTATATATGAGGATTTATTTGGGACGGCGTCAGATGTCGAGTACACCAAGATCCACCCAAGTACATTGCAGCGGTACAACAAAGCAAAGAAGGAAAGCAATAATAGAGAAAAGAAACTAATCCACAGTAACAAACCGGATTTTTGAACCATTGGCTACGCGGGTCAAAACGTTGAGGTCCTCGTACTGTAAATGTAAAGCATTTAGCGCATTGTAGCGTGATTTATAGGGCAACTCGCCTTAGCAATGGTCTCGTTTAGTTGCGCCTCCGTGAAACCCGCCGTCGTCACCCGAGCGCGAATATCGACCAAAGAAACCTCTTCGGGATCACGGCCGTACTCGTCGTCCGAATCATCCGATTCCGAATCGACGTCCATGTCGCGCTCGCGATTCGGCCCTCTCCCAAGCCGCTTTTGTTTCTTGCCGCCTTTCCGCTTGCGGCTCGGTGCGCCAGCGCCAGCCATCTGCTTCATGAGGCGAAAGATCTGACTTATCGCGGATTTGTCTGGGCCCTGCTCCGTGCCGTCGTCGTCGTCCAGGCTGTGTTTGCTGCACTCCATCAGGCGCAGCGCTTCGTCGACGTCCGGGAGCTCCACCGCATCGGAGAAACGGAGTCGCGCGAGCGCTTGCGCAAGACGGAGGACACCGAGCAGCGTCCGCGCGGACGTATAGGTGTGCGACTTGTTCTGCTCCGCGTCCTCCTTGCCCATCTTGCGCAGCCGGACGAACGAGTCGACGACATAGCTCGACACGGCGGGGGGGACGACGGGACGTTTTTCGCGAGCCATTGCAATGTAATGTCTGGTACGGCGTCGTTAAAATCAGCGGAGTAAGGGCGTAGGAGTGCATACCGCATGATATTGGGCTCGACGACGTCTTGGTCGAGCTCGGGGTGCGTGTTGTGCATGTGCACATATGTGACGTGCTGGGCGAGTCGCTCGTCATCGTCCCGCGAAGGCTTGTCGAGAATCAAAAACAAGAGGTCAAACCTCGACAGCAGGGCGGCCGGAAGATTGATGTTCTCCACGGGCGAGACCTTCGGGTTGTAGCGCCCGTAGAGAGGGTTGGCTGCCGCGAGAATAGATGTGCGGGCATTCAGGGTGGTAGATATGCCTGCTTTGGAAATTGAAATCGTCTGCTGCTCCATGACTTCGTGGATCGCAGTCCTGTCAGCCTCCTCCATTTTATCAAACTCATCAATACAGCAGATGCCGTTGTCGGCGAGGACGAGAGCTCCACCCTCTGTGGAGAATATTAAGCAATAGCAGAGGTTTTTAAACGAGGTACGCACCGAGCACCATCTCGTCGGTGACAGGATCTCTCATGACTGCGGCAGTGAGACCGACTCCAGAAGAACCTTTACCAGTGGTGTAAACGCCGCGAGGCGCGATTTTCGAGATGTATTTGAGCAATTGTGACTTTGCCACTCCAGGATCGCCCATTAAGCAGACATTGAGATCTCCTCTGATTTTCATGCCATCCCCAGTGACTTTGGTAACACCGCCGACGAGGAGAAGTAACAAGGCCTTCTTCACGTCGGCGTGGCCGTAAATTTCAGGAGCAATACTCTCCGCGAGCTTGCTGTAGATTCCAGGGTCTCTCATGAGGTCAGAAATTTGCTGCGCAATCTCCGGCGTCATCTGCATTTCGCTATACTGCTTTTTCTGTTGGTAGATGCTGTGGGCTTCGAGATACGTGTCGTGGAGGAGGCCGGCACGGATGGCTTGAAACCCGGTGTATGGAACGGGGAGGAAAATTCCACCAATGTGAACCTCGTCGCCCGGATTCATGAGACGGGTAAGGTTTCCATTTACATGGACTGTCATGGACCGCGGAATATGCCCGACAGGTACTTGGTCGGCCTAGATGATACATATAAGCCAAGGCAATGACCACATACAATTTACACACCATTTCTTGGATTTTAAGTTCCTGGAAAGGACTGAAGCGACATGCTCGCGTCTGCATGTGCAAGGTCCCTGTGATGCCGTTCTTGGCACACTCTTCGGCGTTTCCGCAATCGTAGAGGGGGGAGAATGTCTTTGACGGGACTTCTTGGAACGTTTCGGAACCGCAAACATCGCAGGTGTACGCGTTCACTTGGAGCAGGGGTTTGACCTCGGACACGCGCGTCACGATGCCGCGCACAGTGATCAAGTGTCCAATGTGAACGCTCCGAACCTCGCGAACAGCCATGGCGACATCGCTGGGGAGGGGCTTGAGATACAGGTTGCTGTATGCAGAATGAGATTAAGGACAGAAGAAGTGCTAGACCACGCACTATCGTCGAAGTATGTGGTCAGGGAACCCGGTTTGGTCCATATTCTGATTCCGTTCGCGTCGCTGGTGCATGATAACGTCGATGACCTCGTCATGCTCACTGATGTCCTTTGTTGGGGGAATGTCTTTCATAACGTCGTCTACTGCTTCGCTGAACAGCGTCACATAGCGACTGGCGTTGTCGCAGATGGAACGGACGAGCTTGCTCACATCCTCGCATCCTGCGCTTCCATTAGAAAAAACACGCTCGGATGAGGTGGCATTTGCGCACAGATGATTTGAGGATGTCCTCCAGCTCGATAACCAGCATCTGCTGCTCGCGGTTGGCTATCCGTTGCTGGGGGACGGGTTAAAAGCGCGCCAAACACAGAATCAAGGCCCAAACCAGCTGTCTCTTGTACTTGAATGCAATTGTAGAGGCTCCCGGCGCGTCATCCGCCGCGATATTGACATCTGCGAGACCAGCAGCCAAATCTTTTTCAGGCTCCCCTTTGAACGTTTCCAAAAAGGTCTTGATGATACCTAACACGGGTCAGAAGGGATTAAGAGGATTAAGACGCGTGCTGAATGAATCGTACCCTTCTCAACATCGTAATCGTGCTGTATGTTCGCGACTACAAGCCCAGACATGGTGGAGGAAGTTGTATCGGTCACACACGATGTCACGCGAGTTAGGGTTTGAAAGCTGGGACCTATCAGAACTCACCTTGCGCGCCTCAAGGCTCAGTTCTCAGTGAAGGCTCTGGAGCGTTGCAAACGACCATGGCTTCGCCAGATTTCTGGATTTCGGTCCCCCTCTAAGCTTCTCTCCCCGGAAACGCAAGCCAAATCGCACCCCTTCCCCTTCTCGTAGTGCTTCCTCTCGTGCACCAAGCCCCAACCCCTCTCCGACAAAGAAAATCCGTTTTGACAAGGACGTCGATGTTGCGACGTCAAGGCTACTGAATTTCCAGCTCTTGTCCAACACTGACAATCGTTCTGGATCACCTTCAATTTCAGAAGATGTGTCCATTGATGAACGTTACTGCAGTGGTAGGCTCGATTTCCTCACAATGGCTGACATTTCATCAAGTATTATAGTGAATTCTACAAGCAGGGACTCCGTTGTATTTCAGTTCCCCACAGCATGCATATCGGAAACTTCTTTGAACCTGCACGAAACACTGGGCGAGGGACTTCCAATCCGCCGCCTTCGAGACTTCACCATTTTCAATTGTGATTCGGACTTGAGGTTAATTAGTGCGACAGAATTGCTTGACCCTGATCTCTCTCATGGCATGTATGGCGCGTCTGGTATCGTCGACCTGGTGCAAGACGACGAAGATACCACCGAGGACAGTGAGGACGAAGATGACCAGTCTTACCGCGTCAAACTCCTCACAATCACTGGATTTGATGTCCATGAGTTTGACGATGGTGAACTCAACGAGTGCGTAATTCTGCATACATATATCCTTTGAGAGTAACCAATTCCACCAGGAACATTTACATCAAGACCGGGAACGCCTGGTATCTCCTTGATATTCCGGCCAAAATCTACGAACCTTTCTGGAAACCCTTCCAGGTGCAACATCAATTTGCCCACCGTGTACTTTCGATGGCTCTCGACGATCCCCGAGCGACGCTGGCCCAGTTCATCGAGTCCTTGAACTCTGAGAGCGGCGCCCAGGGGCTAACGAAATCTGCATTCGAATCGGACGCGGTCGTAGGTCTTTCTCTTTCTTTCAATTAATCTGCGCTCAGAGCTGCGACAGATTGCATATATAACGGGCGCGATCGAGCAAGTTATTGCGGACGCGCCGATCGCCCGTGTCCCGCTGATTCGTAGCTTTGGAGAACGTCCTCCCTCTGCGCTACCACCCCCCAAACAGGAATATCGTGCTCCGCGAGGAGTCGCGAAGAAGGCGGAGACGGTGCCCTTGGTGACTCCCATAATCAAACGGGTCCTCGACAAGCATTTGACTTCGACTGTGTCCGTTGTCGGAGCCGAGTACGAGGAGGCAAACGCAGCCATAGCGAATGAGCTTTGCGATGTGATCGAACACCACAATGACCCAGAAAGTATGCGCTGGATGGAAGCCCTAGGTGAAGGGAAATACTCCAGCGTCGAAATGGATGGTGAAACCTACGAGGTGCAAACGGTATTTTTCATTCACTACTACCAATTTACGCGATGAGATAGATCGGGGATGTTGTCGCGGTGGCACCAGGGAGGGACAAAAACGCGGATCGGGAGGATGAAGAATCCGAGGCGGCCAAACATTGTGTAAATAAATTCGCGAACAACGTTTGGTTCGAATTCTTTCGACGTTTTTATGCTAGTTGGCGCTGAACTTGGAGTAGGTTTATACGTATAAGTTATTTCTACGACCACCCCTATGACGAGGAGCACGATGAACCGCGGAAGATGTTGCACGGTCAATGGTTCACGCATGGTAATGCCTCCTTTCGCATGACTTCTTTTGTATAATATGGTGTTCGACAGGGAGCAGGACCATCCTGCAAGAGACTGCACATTCCCAAGAGCTCTTTCTCATGAATGAGTGTGACGGAATCCCCGTCGCCTCGATATTCCGGAAATGCGAGGTCCGCTTCCCGGATATCCACGAGGCGGAGGAACCCGACAAGTCTGACCCGGAAGACCGTAGTTATTTTTGCCGGTAAGGACTACGCATTGTGGTTCCCCAAGAAGGTCTGAGAACGAACTCCATAGGTACCTATACGACGACGAGGAGCATTCATTCGTGACTGTTCCCGGCGTACTACCATCCCCTCAGTGCGCCAACTGTGAGCGGAAGGCCGCAATAAAACTGTACAACCGCCCGCGAATCGTCGATGACGGTTTGGCGCTGCACGGCCGCATCTACCACGTAGACGATTTTGTCTACGTAAAACCCGACTCGGTCAAGAAAGGCCACGTCCTTTTCGTTGCCCGCGTCATTAAGATCAATTGCGGCCACACCGACATCACCGTCGCCCCCGACGTGAAACTCAAACCTCGTCAACTCAGAGTTCGCCACTATCAAAGAGACGAGGATGATCCGGTGTGCATTTTTCTTTGCGCTATAATCTCGTTTTTTCCAATCTTCTTGACTCGCAGCGGCTAATACGCCGAACGCGTTTAACCAATTGCGTTGACCCAGAAGACCTCGACGGCATCTTTTTTGTTCGCCCATTCAATCTCGACGAGACCGCAGAACAGGATGCTTGGGTCGATGCCCACTCGGATCATTTCTACACCGTCGGAGACGCAGAGGACGACTTCAAGCACTGCGAAGATTGTCTCGGAAGCCATTTAGAAGAGCTTGAAGCTGCCCATGCGTTGACCCTGCGGTTTGGGGACAAGATTCCTGTTCTAGAGGTGTTCTCAGGTGTGTGTCTTGATCCTATTGAGCTTGCGGACACTAATGTCTCGCAGGCGCGGGGGCCTATCACAAGGCTTAAACCAGTCCGGATTCTTCGAGACCCGGTGGGCTGTAGAAAAATCGGTATCTGCAGCGAAAAGCTTCGCGTAAGTTTTGGTCGCTTGAATTCTTGTCTTTTTCAACAGCTAGACCAGGCTCAATCATACCGAAGCCAAAGTGCTTTGCACAGATATTAACGACCTCTTGAAGTACTCGGCCGACGTGCGAGACGGAAAGGAACCGGTTCCCTTGAAGACCTCAGATAAAGTCCCCACTTGTATTCCCGACGAGTGGATCCCCAGAATGGGGCAACCTGGACTCGTATGCGGCGGTCCACCATGCCAGAGCTTCAGTGGTGCCAATGGGCACAAGGCAAGAGTTTAGTCGTAATTTTTCTGGTTTATGGTATTGATGTAATGGTGAACAATTTCAGAAAGCAGACGACCCTCGGTGAGCGAGGCTTCGGGCCATCCATCACTCCTTTATTCATGTATTTCTAGGTCAATTTGCCGTTTACGATGCTCAGCGTAGCCGAGATCTACGAACCAAATTTCTTCTTGTTGGAGAACGTAATAGGTCTTCTCCAACATAAGGTGACCAGCAAAGCTGGGGATGGACGGCTTATCGAAAAGGCGATGCTCAAACTCATTATCCGCGGACTGCTGGCTCTGAACTACCAAGTCCGGTTCAAAGCTGTCGAGGCTGGCCAGCAGGGTTCTCCACAGAACCGGCAGCGGCTAGTTTTCTACGGTGCGAGGCGGGGTTGCAAGTTACCTGACTTCCCGGTCCCTACGCACGCTTTCCCAAAGGCAGCCCAGAAACACCAGCTATTCATGAAGAATGACTATATTCCACCCGCCAAACGAGGACGTGGTCCGGACGACGATCATATCTTTGCACCTCATGCCACTGTCACCGTCGAAGATGCCATTGGGGATTTGGTGAGTGGACATTATTCACCGTTCCCCAACTCTGATTTTATCATTATTTCTAGCCGCGTTTTGACTGGTGAGTGTTACCAATTGAATCGTATCCCTCACGCTAATCCTTAGATCTAGGATCAACCCTTATGAGGTGATGGATAAGACTACGGCCGACGCGGCCAAAATCAACGACCGTATCGCGGAAGGGATTCAACAGTTTGACTCATCGACGGCTCCTGTCGGGTTTTCTGAGCCAGTCCCATACGCGACGCCGCCAAAGACGCGCTACCAACAAGCGATGCGCGGGAATCAGTCCACGGTCGAGAACCATTACACCAGCCAGGCGTCGCCTTTTGTGACTGAAGCATCTGCGACGGTTCCATTGAAGCCGCATGCGAATCACCGCTGTAAGCGCTTACATATTTCCACTCTCCTCAAGTTGAAATGTCGTCCAGCGTTGCCGAAAGCGTTTTTCGGTCCTACATCATTGAAAGAAACCGACACCATATGTTTTGGACGACTAGCTGCTGACGGGTATTTTAAAACGGCGGTGACATCCGTGGCGCCTCGGTCTCGCGGTAGCTATGTGCTTCACCCCAACGTGAGTTCGACCTTGCCGTCAGTTTTGCTCTGCCAGATATTTATGATAAACCCTCCGCAGCAATACCGACCGATTTCAGTCCTGGAGGCGAAACGCGCGCAAGGGTTTCCTGACAACTACATTCTTTGGTCCGGGGCCGAAAGGTGGACCGGCAAGATTGCAGATGTAATGCGGTTATGTCCCCATTTTTTTTGATTGAGCTAACCGTGATATTCCTCAGTACTATCGTCATATAGGAAACGCCGTGCCTGTCCCACTTGCAGCGGCACTGGGGCGAAGTCTTGAAGCCGCGTTCGTCGAGACTTGGAAGCAGATGAGGAGGGAAAGTAGCCCAGAACTGTGAAACATTCGTGATTTATGACTGTAGCAAAAATTTGCGTAGAATCTGTATGTACAAGTTGTATTGAGAATGTATCGTTCCTCATTGTTGCGAATTTTCTATCGAGTTTCTGCGAGCAACATCGAAATCGCCTTATTGGGCCACAGGAGTTGGCTCTCCACCATCATCATGCCCATTGGACCGAGTATTCCTACTCATCTTCTTGGCCGCCAATCTCCCAGCGGTGCTGCTGAAGAGGAAAGTCTTCAAGTAGCTGGTCCCCAGCTTCCTCCAAAGGCGCCGCAAGACGAAGGAGACGACTCCGACGATGACTATGCACCAGCCCTGCCACCAGATATGGTCGCATCCTCTTCGAAGAAACCGGTCGTAGGACCCACAATGCCGCCTGCATATCCCCCCACATACAGCCGACATATTCAATACCACGCCGACGACTCAGATGATGATGTCGGTCCACGGCCACTGCCAGCGGGGGTTGGCTTCGAAGAGCGCGATGCTGTGAAGGAGTTTATGGACAAGGAGGAGAAGCGGCGCCGGGAGGTCGAGGAAGCCGCGAAACCCAAGGCTCCGAAGCGCGATGAGTGGATGCTCGTCCCGCCATCCTCCTCTGTGCTCGGAAACCTTGACCCCACAAAACTCAAGCCGCGACAATTTGCGCGCTCGGCTGCCCCCTCCAGAGACACAGACAATACACTATGGACAGAGACGCCTGCGGAGCGGCAGCAGCGTCTAGCGGACGAGGTTTCTGGTAAGAAGCGGCGTGCAGTCAATAGCGGGACGCAGTATCCGCCGCGGAAGAGCTGGAGACGCGCAAGCGCCAGCGTATCGACGAGGAGCTGCGGCGAGAAGTAGACGAGCACACGCGCAAAACGCGTGGGTCTGCGCTCGTGGATATGCACGCACGCGCAGGCAAAGGTGAAGAAACGGACGAGAAAAAAGGTATCTGGGATCGCGACCGGGACATGGCACTGAGCGGGCGTCTCATGGACGACGGTAAACGGAAGAAAATGTTGAACGAAGCCAAAGGATTGGGCGACCGCTTCTCGACGGGCAAGGGAGGGGGATACTTTTGAACAGCGCGACATTCACTGTAGTCTTGCGGTGGTTATGACTTTCCCTCTTCTTCCGCCTCGCTCGAGAATTCAGCGCCCGCTTCTCAACGTGCGTGGGAGGGGGATATGTTTGATACAGCGCAGCATTCACTGTAGTCTTGCGGCGGTTATGATTTTCCCTCTTCAGCCAACCCTCCTTCGCCCAGCACTTTATTGGACGGCCAAAACTTCGTCCGGATGCTGTGTTGGTAATGAATACTTGCCAGAATATCAAACGGCTGGATCTTATTTACTTTGCTGAAGTTGCACACGAACAAGATAGGCCAGTCATTGTGAAAAGATAGTCGGAGAACTCGATCATATGCGCTGCTCGTCGTATCACGTGTAGTGCACAGACTGGTCGCCGGGACATGATATTCCTGCATACGTCAACTCAATATCCCGTTCTATGCATTCCGCGCCCCACTGTCGATCCCTTGCGCCATGCCAGACAGCGATCCCCGCAAAGGGAAGCTCCTTCTCCTCGTCCTTGTTCCAGGTATAGCCATGCACATAAGCCATGTCGATATCCGCTGGCGACGACCTCAAGCGTGAGATCAATTGGCCCATTTTTCACGCCCACTCGTGTGTTTTATGGCCTGCGGTTGTGCAAGGTCTCTGCCTCGTCGAGGGTCGGACATTGGCGGTACTGTGGATGGGTCGAGCTTCGAGCGCGGTTTTACACTCGTCCCTGCTCATCTGTCTCAGCGCGATTTCATCCTACGTATGATGTGTCCTCACCAGGTGTTGTAGACACCGGGGACGCGCCCATGATGAATGGCGTAATACTTGGTCCGACAGGAGGCAGGGAGACAGATAAGATCGTGAGAATATTTCAACCCGTCCCAAATAAGCACATGACCGCGTAATAGCAACACGTCGACGCGTCATTGCCAAAACCAGAATATAGTCCAAAAATGCGTGATATGAATGTATCAAAAATGCGTATGATGTTCCGAGCTAACCATGCTATCGTCCTATGTCCAAATATTTCATGCCGGCTTCCGCTTCTTTGGTCGGACAACGTCCAACTCATCCGAATCGGGTTTTCGTTTGCCAGTTGGCCTGTGCTTCTCTGCGACGTCGTCTTCGTCCGAACTACTGCTTTCTTCACTCTCCTCGCGCGAGGCTGCCGCTAGAGCCCTAGCACGCACTTCGGGGTACTCCGCCCGCATCCCCAAGCGCGTCATCTCCGTCGTAGAGAGCGCGTACCCTTTCTGCTTCTGCCCGGGCCTCTCCTTCTTCGCCGCGACGTCCAAATACCACGTATGTCCCGATTTCGGTGGAGGCGACGCGTACCGGAACATCACAAACGGACTCCCGCCATCATCGCTGATCTCAAGCGCAAGAATTGAGTTCCCGTCGTCCAGGCACTCTGCACCGTAGTTCTCTTTCCACTTGAACGAAACGAACTCCCAGTGGTTGTCGACGAGGTTCTTATTATCCCGATCCTTGGCGCGCTTGATCCCAGAAAAGCGCGCCTCTTTGCCGAAGAGCCGTACCGTGCCCGTGATATTTTTCAGGGTTGGCTTCTTGCCCCCAGGACAGGTGATGGTGAGGAATCCGGGGCTCTCCTGAGCTGGTACATTCGCAGGGTATACGATTTCGCCAGGTTCCGACACACCAGGCTCTGGAAACTCGTAAAACCAGCGGTATGTTCCGCACAGCGTGTCAAGCTTCATCGGCGCTTTGCGCTGTTCCTGTAGCGAATAGTTCAGCGCCCTGGCAACAGATGACTTTCTTGAGGCGAAAATCTCACTATACCAACTATAACTTCAAGCGCTTCAGCGTCATAATATTTGGGGTGTTCTAAATCATGCGTGCTCTCCTTCGGGTCGTACCAGTCCGAGTCGGCATCCGGGGTAGACAGAGGACTGGAATGCGTGTCATTCATGAGAATCCTCCAAGTTTGCGGAGACAATTAAAGGCGCGGAAAAAGAAGAGGAAAATGGCCGCGAGCGAGCACCACCAAAAATGGTTGGGTTTGAGGCAGTACGCGGCGTTCTCGGGTTAGGGTTAGTGCGAAACGAGGCATGTCAAACACAGGCAAACACGGGTGTTCGAGAACGGTAAGGTGTTGAAATGGAGAGTCGCAGTGCATTTGGATTGACTGGCCCGTTTTGGGTTCAAACTTTGCGGACCAAGCGCAACCTCTCGTTCCGGTTGATCTCGGAATACTGATCTCGGACGCCGATCTGGATGTTTTGCTTCGTCGGCAAGAGCGCATTGCAGCATCATCGTGTAAATCTCATGGACAATCACGGGTGAAACTGACAGTATCCGACGGCGTATCCCAGGTGAGAAGCAGCAAAAAAATACTGAGTCCAATTATATCTTATCCGTTCAAAGATCCGCCTTCTCTTTTTCTACCAGCTCATCTACGGATTCATTAGCTCCTATCTCTCCAGACCAGCCGTTGGCCTCCAGGAATGCAGCGAATCTTGCGTCTTCCTCACTAAGGTCGCCTCCAAGGCTACGCGAAGTGGTCAAAACCATTAAACTTGAAGAAGTATTTTCCACTCACTCGTTGCGAATAAATAGTACAGTGACGAGCATGCCGGCAAGACCGCAAATGGCCGCAACGATCTTCGAGAAACGTCAGCGGCGATACCAGAGTGCGATTCGGAGACACCCACGAAAGTCCAACGGGGCCCGAGATTGTTGCGGATCGGGGTAAAGGCTTGGGTACCGAGAACCGCACCCGTTTTGCCAATAGCGGCGCTGAAGCCGTAGCAGGTCCCCCGGACGGCCGTAGCGTAGGATTCCGACGAAGTTAATCCAAGCCTGATGTCAATCTTCATTATTTGTGGTGTTGCGCCGAGAAGAGGAAGCTCACATATCACCAGGTCCAGCGTTTGCGAAGCTGTTCATGAGACCGTAAAGGACGACGAATCCGGCGACGTTCTGGATGACCTTGTCGTAGGCCAATCCAACAGCGAGTCCTGAGGACATCAGTCGCACTCAAAATAGAGATGCGGGATGCATACCGAAGATGAGGTAACCAGAAAACCCGCTATTTCCGGTCAGCGAGTCCTGAACTTAAGGTACTTATGACATGTGGAGAGGAGTTATTTACAGGATCATGGTGTTTCTCCGTCCGAGGCGGCTTGAGAAATGTATGAGGGAGAAGTTCACTAATGACTGCAAAAGCTTACTTCACAAGAGCTGCGCCAACAAAACACCCAGGAAGTGCGATGACGCCAAGGAGCATCTGGTATTCCGCCGTTTTACGCACAAGCTCTGGAGACGGATGAATACAGAGAATTTTGGCTGCTCAAATCGCATACCGTGACCCTTGGCCTTGACAATCGACGAGATGATCACGCCGGAAACTGCAAGACGTGAGTCGGATGGCAGACAAAGGGATTCAGGAAAAACTTACAGACCCCATTGGGGAAAACGATGAAATCCTAACATCGCACAGTGAATATTTTTGGCGGGCGTAAACTGGGGTTAGGGTTACGTAGAGGAACCAGGCGCCAGCCGTCCCGATGAGGCTTCGCCAGTAATATCTGAGTGTCAGCATGTACGGGACATTCTTTTGAATGGCGCCCTTCCGGTAGAGCACCGAGTTGAGCATTTTGAGGCGGAAGTAAAACACGATCAGGGCTAGCGAGGCTCGTCAATTTCGCCAACGGAAAATATCAATGCCTGCACGCACGCGGGACAGCGCTGATGCCGAAGACGGTCCGCCATACGACGTTGAGGTTGGAGGTCAGTCCACCTGTCGACATTCAGCTGTTGATACAACTTGGGCACAGAATAAATCGACTTACCCGCCGCTTGGAAGACGATAAGGTAAAGGATGCACGCTATGGGTCTGAGATCACGCTGTTAGATCCAAACCTTCGCCTTGATAACCTTTATTAATTACCCTCCGGCTCTGCATTTAAATTTCAAAATGATGCGGCTTCAAATAGAAAAACAGGCTATACGCACGAAAGCATTACATTCGTGACCTGTCAGAATGACTTAGCCCTTGATGAAAAGCGTGCCAGGTTTCAGTGCACCATGATGAAAACGGGTCCTCGTTGCTTCAGCATACGTTCACTTCCAAAATTTCGGCTCTTGACCAAGAAAACAAAATTTGACATACTTTGCGGCCTCTGCCGCTGAGGTTGATGAACTGGGATATTCACCTCCAACGCCCAAACCTGTTATCCCGCGTGCAATCTAGATGATGGTCTCAGCACTAAAATACGTTGTCGGACCGACAATTTCTCACCGTGAACATCCAAAGGAACCCGTGGAAAGAGTCGTTCGCTCCCTTGGCCGCGGTACAAAGGATGATGCCAATAACGATGAGAACCTGTGAATGACCGATAAGCATCTATCAGGGGATATAAGCCAAAAACGTGCAGTGGAGAGGACAATTCCCCATTTTCTGCCCTTGACGTCGCAAATATATCCAATTGATAGCTGGCCCAAAATGGTGCCTAAAACGATTCAACGAATGAGAAGTTGCTCACAAAACATCCAAAAGCGGACCGTACCAACAGTAAGGGCGTTCGAAAGTTGCGTTGACCAGGCAGAATCATAAGCCGCCGAACCGAAAACTTGTCCAAAGACCACGTTTGTGAGGGACATTATATTCTGTAAAGGTTTTGGGTGTCAAAAACCTGCCGTTCCCCAATGAAACACCTTACATTTTGAAGGCCATCGCTAATTAAAGCAAAACCTTTCGGTTGGCTTCAGAAACTGTGAGCGTTCGATAGCTTCGAAAATTCTGCTCACCGGCGCATGCGATTGTAAATGCGCTGGAGAACCTTTCCTTCCGTGACAGCTTCTCGAGAACGAGCTCGGGGACCTCAGGCGTAGTCTCGACGACCTTGGAACTGTTGGAAATGACGCTCATCGCAGTAGCAGTCGTGGATGGAGATTACAAGGGCACAACTGTTAATCGCATCCAGATTCCATTACACCCCGTTTATATAATCGGCAAAAGAGTGCATCACGGATACGCCAGCTCCGTCCATGCAGGCGCGACGAACGTGTGGAAAACGACGCCCTGCCGCGGCGCGAAGATAAAGAGACATCGGCAAGCGAGACGGACTGTCACGAAGATCAACGGTGTTACGGAAATACCCTCCAGTTTCGGGCTTGGCCAGTTTTCTTCAAATATTCTATGTTCGCCGACGAATCGCCGTCTTAGAGTCCTCGATCCGTCGGTGCCTAGCGGTACTACTTCAGTTCGGCACGTTCGCCGCGGTTGCGTTGTGAATTTTAAGGAAAAATCAAAAGACCTGACAGCGTTCAAAGCCCATGAGGGCTACTGGTGGCGGACCGTTGTGGTCGAGTTGGACATCTGGCAGCGTTGTGGCAGCGTCACTGAGACTATCCGATCCCATCATCTGTATTCGACGCTTTGACCGATTTTGATGCAATCAGACTTGGCGCGCTTTCTAACATTAGCAGGGTCTTTAAAATATCCTCTGTTCGCCGTCTTAAATAACTCCAGATCCGCGAATGGTATCCAGTGCTATCCAGCGGTGCTTGAAGCACGTTCGTCTCGCGCTGGTACTTTGAAACAAAAAAAGAAACATGGTTACGGCCTACCTTTGTTCAGGAAGGAAACGCGGATTTTTGAGGGCGAAAATGTGCACAGCCCCGTCCAGAAAGCGCCTTCCAATTGAGCCAGGTACGCGACTGCTGCCAGCAGTGGTTGTCGGTTATCTTCCACTCTCTAGTATAGTTCCGTATTGCATTCGGCGTTTGGATTTAGCAGCCAATCCTTCAGAGTACTCATTCAAAGTCAACCTAAATACTGTGCACATCATATGCCTTCAAAATGAGGGGAAGGCCGGTACTGCCATCCACCAGCACGATGGGGCGCTGGGGATCGGTAGCAGTGCGTCCGACTCCTCCTTCTGGCACCGCCTTTTCCACCTCGAATGCACGGACAATTGTGAAGAGCATTGCCTTGATTTCCAGAACTGCGAATCGAAATCCGACGCAGTTGTGCGGCCCCGCAAAAAAAGTAAGAAGATTGGCCCAAACTGAGGGGATTGCGCTGACTTCGGCCGGGATTTTCTCCCAGCGCTCAGGCCTGTTGAGTAGGTGTTAGCGAGTTCGTCGTTTTTTTTACAATTCCCACAGCAAAGAAAATGGAGACCCACTTCCACTCTCTCGCATCTGGCCCCCAGGTATCTTTATCTGTATTAACTGCTAGAATCGGGATGTATATCGTCTGCCCTTTGGGAATGCTGAGTAGCCATTAGGATGTTTGAATGATGAATGTTTGGGAACTTTACACGAGGAAATTGTGTGGTTTTCCTTGCTCGTCAACATACGGTTTCGAAAGAGGCAGAACATCTTCCTGCGCGGCCACGCGGTGCCGGAACGTGATGGGGGGAATAAATGCGCAGGGTTTCTCGGACCACCCTGGCAGTAGAAATAAAAAAGTTTCCAGAGTGTGCAGGATATGGTTACCACTCGAGATAAGGTAACGAGTTAAGCTCCTCCATCGTCGGGTTGTCGGTCGAAATTGTGAGCAACTCCTCACGGAGTTTTGTCTGAGCTGTGGTATTTACGGAAGCGCGTGCAGGGCCCACGACGCAGCGACACTGGTGGTTTCGTGCCCTGCTAGAATGAACGTAGGGATCTCTGTATGATGTGGTGTCATCAATTTCAAGTCGCTGGTGAAGGTATTCTTCCATACGCGAGACAAGTTCCCTGTCGTTCAAACACTGATTCGCGGGTATGTCGGTCGACAAGTTTGCTTTGAGAAGTGCGGAGAGCAGGTCACGCTTGCCGTCCAAGTTTTTCTCCCCATCGGAGGCTGCAATTGCTGCTTTGCTCTTTGCCAGAATTTGGTTCCCGATGGAGTAAAACTTGGTGCGGGCGGCCATGAAAAAGCGTTTTCCAGGCCAAGGCTGAAAGGTGGCTGTTGACCAGATGCAACAATCATTTTGTCGTACTTACTACAAGCCCGAGAATCGGGATATGAGACTCCACGAGCCAAAATTTGGCATAGCGACTCGAAAGTGGAGAGAGGAAGATCTCCTTCAGCACTTCGTTGAGCTCGTTCGGTTTCTTATCCAAGCCCAGGGCCTCGAAGTCATAGCCGAATCCTAGTGTGCATTAGTGACGAAGTTGAAAGACGAAAATCATTCAACGCGCCAGCTTTGCCGATGATCTCCAACGTCATTAGTCTGATCCAGGAAAGAACCTCGATGCGGTTATTCTCCCGAACCTGCTGCGCCCAGATATCCCGCAGCTAGCCATCTATTTATCAATGTACTCATCAATATGAATTAATGCGTACCTGAATCGCTTTTGCGATGAACACCTCCGTGACGACTCGCATCTGGGCCACTCCGAATGCTGGATTCTACAGGAGTCTTGTAGATTGACATCCGCTTTTTGTGGAACGATACTCAAGTAGAACTTACCACGATGCGTCTCTAAATTCCACGCCAGTCAGATCGTATTTGACATGAAAGAGCGAGCAATACGAAGCGTTTATGATCATCCACGTCACGGACCGCGAGAATGCCTGGGAGTGGATAGATGAGAGGGTACGTATCTTATGCTCTTAGTCAAAGTTACCGTTTCCAGTCAACAGGGCAGCCCTCGCACGGGCGAAAGAGGCCCTTGGGTACACATTACTGTTGCTGAGGATGTGTTGTATGGCCTTGGTATCTGACATGTGCAACTCGGTGATCTGTAAATTCATTTATATCGACAGAATGAAGTAAAGGCGTTAAAACACACGCCGAAAATTCCCTTGAATCGAAAGATGGAACCAAACTCATTTCTCCACCTGTTCGTCAAATCAGGGTCCTCCTGAGCGGATCTCAGGCGTTGTAGGTATTGGGGACGGGGGCGAGATTCACCATCATTTCTTGCGAATTCCCAAGAAGCAGACTAGGACTTTGGGGACCCGCCATGTGACGGAGGGGTGAACTCAGCTCGCGGTATACGATTGGCAAAGCATGGAAAAGCACGTAGAAAGCAATCGTCGCGGCGACGGGAAACAGGATCTGTGAAATCATCTTGGTCGTAGTAGATCAAGCATCAAGGATAGTCGAGACCACCTTTACTTTATAGTACGCGAGAGCGCGCCCTACCATTTCCGTTCAAATTGAAATGACCTTCGAACCCATGACCTATGATTCAGCGGCCCAAATATGTTTGTCAAAAATGCCGTATTATGTCGACAGTGGCGAGGGCCAAAGCCGAATTTTCAAGTCCATCGAATGGACCTCGTTTTCGCAGATTGATCCCAGTTTTCAAGGCGTCAGAGATGAGAATGCGGGATCTTATCAAGGAGGCCCAACAAGAGGATAATAAGTGGCTTTGCCAAAACGGGGGACTAAACTTGGAGTAAACCCATGTGAACCCATGACTTGATTGAATGGGAAAGTGAAGCAAGGGAGACGCCCGCGTCGGCTGCTCTGCCGATAGGTGTATTTATGGGATAGTAAGCCTCGGCCACTGAGAATGAGATGCTCAGATGGGAGATATATGCTAGATCCGAGTGGGTGGGTGTGCGGCGGATGGAGCGTCCTCACTCGGAGAGACGGGCAGGAATTTGGATGATACCGCGGAAGGGACCGGCTCCAGTACGCGCTGGAAAGCTGGGGTTTCGAAGATGAGATAGCCGAGACATCCAGGCGCGGGTGAGTGGGACACGAAAAAAAAGCGATTGAGGACGTGAGGACGCCGAGGAGCGAAGAGGAATCTCTGTGCATGTTGTGGCGGTACACAACAGGGTCCGAGTACATGTCTACGCGTCACGAGCGATGAGCGCTCGGACAGGCGGCTATCTACTTGCACTCTAGTCTTCCTTCAACCAGTGAAACAGAGGTGAAAGTTTACCGAACTTTTTCACCAATATTTTCACTAAAAAAACCGAAAATTTCAACTAGTGATAAGGTCACACCGTACACGCAGCGGCCCAAGCTCCTGGTCAACTCCACGGAAATGTCAAAAAAAATCAGTTAACATTAACAACGCTACGCCTCTACTTTCTCATCAGACACGCTCCCCTCCTCTTCTTCCTCACCCGGTTTGATGGCATATGCGATCTTTTCAAACGGCACAACACCAATTTTGCGGACCACCACCCATGCAAAAGGCAGAGAGAACACGACTGCAGACGAAATCGTAAAAAAGGCACAGGGCGGTCGAAGAAAAACGGATACGCACTGAGCCCGACGTTAAGGCCGATAGAGAGCCAATTCGTCGTATCGCTGGACTTGATACCGTATGCGACTGCCTGTCCAGCGCATTCTACGCCACGGAGCGTACCGGTCATGTACGAGAGGGCAATGAAGTCGTCGGACATTTGCGAAATGATCCAGTAGAGTGAGGTCTGGGTGGCCATCGTCGCGAGGTCGAAGAGGATGAACAGAATGAACGTGCTCGCGAAGATGCGGCCCGACGTCCAGTCGATCACGGGCTGCTCGTCTTCGAGCTGTTTGGTCACCACGGCGGTCCACACCCAGAGAGCGAGATTCAGGACCATGAGACCAACGAAACTCCACCGTGCGCGCTGTTTGATCGAGAGGCGCTTGTTGTCGAGAAAATAGCCGATCATGAATCCTCCGGTAATGTCGCCAAAGGGGATCACAAATGCGCATAATGCTCGGGTGCGAACATTCATGAATTCCGTTTGTAAGGTCCCAATGTACGACCCGTAGAACCACGAGGTGAAGAACAGCGGGCACAGGAGCAGGATCTAGGACGCAAATCAACTAGTGAAGGGGTAAAATAATTCGAGGCCCACATCTGGCGAGCAAACGATCTTCCACCATTCACTGAAGGTCTGTGCCCAGCCAGTCTTGCGGAAGACGATCTTGACGCCATCCTTTCGCTGCACTTTCTCTGGGTGGGAGAGCAGGAGGGAGATGAAGGGTCCCGCGCACATGATCCCGATGATGACGAGGTACGTTTTGAGAGATACACCTCCGGACGAGTCAATCTGGTTGTTCAGACCAAAGATGATGGCCCCTCCTTTAGGAGGGCGTTCAGTGCCCAATAAGCGGGGAAGAGAGAAGAGCGCACCGATAACTGGAGCGGCATTTCGCATGAATACCCAGAGTGCCAGCATGCGGCCTCGTCGGTCGGGTTCGGGATAGGCTGCGAGGGGGTAAATTGGAGTTGCAGGGCGGGGACAAACGCACAGGTAATGACCGGGCCCTCGATAGTATACATGAGCCCATCTGTCATTCCAGAAATAATGGAGCCGAACATCAAGAACCATTGCGTCCCGTTCTTGGAGTTCAAGTAGAGACTTCCAGCGTATCTGATTGAGAATGAGTCGGAGTCGAGGCGAATTCGGTGGACGGCTTGGCATACATGATATCTCCCGTACTAGAAATCTAGCCGCGCTATCAACTTTTTTTTTTTTAAAAAAAGGGAAGTTGACACTTACAAGCAAAGCCGCGTTCACACCAATCTTGCTGACAATGATGCCTCCCGTGAGACACATGAAAGCCATGAATGCGTATCCAGCGGCCTGAAAGACAGCGGTTAACAATAACTTGTGGCAGAAATTATTTTGAGCAATATACTTACTGCTGTAGCATTAGCGTACCAGGGAGTGGCCAAACCTCCCGCTCCGAGCGAGCTCAGTGCATTGTACATGCCCTTCAAGTAAAATCAGGTTCAATCTTTCATCACATAGTAAAAGAAAGCGTACCGGAGCCTATAAATCCAATCTAGGCGGATAGTTTCACAGAAGAAAAAATGAGAACATACGCAGAAGAAGACCCCGCCAACCACAAGGACCTGGAAAATTGTGCTCCGATACCAGTGAACTTTGTACCGCAGAGCAGCTTCGGTTCGGCTGCTTGCCGCGACATCGTTCTTCAGCTCAAAGACTGTTGCCATGCTAGCCTCAATTCGCTATAGAGCAGGGAAGAAGATAACGACTCCGACTCCGACTCGCGCTTGGCATAGCTTCCTTTTTATACTCGGGAGTCGGCGTGAGAACCCGAAGATAAGGGAGAAGCTGGTGAGACCACATGCAAGAGTCGATAACCGCATAAGAGATGGCATTTACAACGCTTCTTGAGAGCCCTCAACCAGCCTGAACTTATCCACCAGCGGAGACCAGCAGTGACTTGAAACCTGAACAGCAAAGACAGCCTGAGTACAAGCATTTCTGAGTCCAATCATCGTTGTTGTATTTGAGAGAATTTTATGAAAGATCTGTTGAAAGAATGTCACTTGGTTGACCCTTGGTAAAGGCAGGAGACAGCAGAAACAGCCAAGACCAAGATCAGCAGTTCGAATCAAGCAATGCGAGTGGCTGTGCTCCGGCTTGTATTCTCGATGCTCCTACTTCCATGGACACTCTTTTTGTTGTTGACTCCAGCATTTGCTACCCCAGCCAAAAGATTCTACAACTCACACAATTACTATGTCCTGGAACACGACCCGTCGACCGGAGCGTCTTTGAACGATGTCGTGCGAGCCCTCGGTGTCGAAGTCGTAGAGCAGGCGGGGGAACTCGTCAACCACTGGCTGGTCCGCGTAGAAAAGCCTGGCTCAGGGCTTGACGCCCGCGGGAGGCATCCGACAGTGTTGTGGATACCTACAATCGTCTGCAGAGCGACCGCCGCCGTTCAAATCCGGTTGCTTCATCTGTCCGGTATTTCGCGCGGCAAACACTGCGGCAAAGAGTGAAGAGGGCGCCGCCACCCATTCCTCCACCAACGGATTTCAGCTCACAAGCAGTAGCCGACCGACTGAGCATCCAGGATCCCTTGTTCACGAAGCAGTGGCATTTGGTGAATGACGAGTACCCCGAGCACTCGATGAATGCGTCCTCGGTCTGGGAAGAAATGGGGCTCACCGGGAAGGGTATAATAGTACGTGCATTTCTCTTCGTTGATTACCGCTGACCTTTTAACTGCTCTAGTCGTCGCTGGTAGATGACGGTTTGGACTACACGTCCGCAGATCTCAAAGACAATTTTGTGCGTTTCCTTCTTTCTTTGCACGTGTCTCTTAACAACCGCAGGACGCCGCTGATTCGTACGACTTCAATGACCACGAACCGCTACCAACGCCAAAACTGTCCGATGACCATCACGGTACTCGTTGTGCGGGACAAGTGGCCGCAGGCAAGAACACCGCGTGTGGGATCGGACTCGCCTATGAATCCAAGGTCGCCGGTGTCCGCATCCTCTCTGGACCCATATCGGACGTCGACGAGGCAGCGTCTCTCAATTACGGCTTCCAGAACGTCTCCATATATTCATGTTCCTGGGGACCTCCAGACAATGGTGCCCTCCCTTTTCTTTATTCGAGTTACAAGGCTGAAATTTCGTTCAGGCCAATCCATGGAAGGCCCGGGGTACCTCATTAACAAAGCCATTGTGAACGGGATCAGCAATGGGCGGAACGGCCTCGGCTCTATATATGTGTTTGCCAGCGGAAACGGCGCAGCGCACGGAGACCAATGCAACTTTGACGGCTACACGAATAGTATCTATTCGGTGACCGTCTCCGCCGTCGACTACAAGGGCCTACATCCCTACTACTCCGAGCCTTGCGCGGCAAACATGATTGTGGCTTATAGCTCGGGCAGCGGCAAGTCAATCGTGCGTCTGCCGGTCTTTATATTTATCCTCGACTTATTTCCTTCTCAAGGTTACGACAGACAAGGGTGAGAACTCATGTGCGACTACGCACGGGGAACATCTGCGGCTGCTCCCAACGCTGTCGGCGTGTTCGCTCTCGCCTTGGAGGCCAGGTGCGTACCACCTTAGATTTTTTCCAAATAAAATTCAACTTCATAACAGACCCGACCTGACATGGCGCGACATTCAGTACCTCTGCGTCTTAACTGCGCGCCAGATCAACAAGGACGACCCTGACTGGGAAGCCACCGCCATGCCTGGCCGCTTCTACTCGTACAAATATGGCTACGGCGCGCTCGATGCTTACGAGTACATCAAGGCCGCCAAGACATGGACTGTCGTGAATCCACAGGTGTGGTTTACCAGCCCGACGATTCAACTCGAGGGCGGCACCATGCTCGAGGCCGAGAAGTACTCTGGCGGTACTTTTATCGGCGAGGGCGGCGTGTCGAGCTCCATCACTGTCACGCGAGAGATGGTCCGGGACAATAATCTGGACAAGCTGGAGCACATCAATGTGAAGGTGTGGATTGACCACGGGAAGCGCGGGGATGTGGAGGTGGAACTGAGGAGCCCCAACGGGATCCGAAGTATGTTGGCGGGAAAGCGGACTGGGGACAAGGCGACCACGGGTTATCCTGGGTGGACCTTCATGTCGGCGAAACACTGTAGGCTTTGCGCGTACACGCGGGTGCTTATTTATTGATAACATTCCAGGGGGTGAGGACCCAGTGGGCGAATGGACGATTAAGGTGTCCGACCAGGGCCCGGGTTCCCAGTTCAACGGCAGTTTTCTGGGTGGAACATGATCTTCTGGGGCTCCGCCGTCGATCCCACCAAAACAAAGTTGTTCGAAGTCCCCCTGACGAAATAAATGTTATGCTCCCGCCGCATGAATCGCCTCCGCCACCTCCATCAAGCGTCTCGGAGGTCTCCCCAACCACTACGAAACAGCACACGAAGCCCACCGCCAATCTCCCGGGCGACCACGGCGATGCGCCTGGCGAGAACACCAACGCCACTTTCCCTGGGGGGCAGGAGGACACTGAGGTTCCCAGCGCCTCCCCCTCGTCTTCCGGGACGAGCACGCCGACAGCCGACGAGGGCTGGTTTTCGGACATGTCGAACCTCCTCAACCGCCAGGCATGGTTCTTTGTCGCTCTCGGCGCCGTTGCGGTGTTCGGCATCGGCGCAGGGCTGTATTTCTGGCGCCGGCGCGTGCAAGCGCAGAAGCTGCGGGACTACAGCTCGCTGCCGGAAGGCGACGTGCTGCCGATGAGCGGGGTGCGAAGTACGCGCCTCGGGAGCGGGGGCGGGCGCACGAAGGAGCTGTATGATGCATTTGGGGAGGTGTCGGATGGCGAGGACGACGATGCGGATGAGCAGACGCGGTTGAGGAGCGGGTATGATGACGACCACCGCGCGGGAGGCTCGAGAGGCCAGTATCGGGATGAGCCGGAGGCGGAGGGTAGCGCGCGAGCGGGTGGGGCAGCTAGCCCGGATAAGGGGAGCGATGGGAGTTGGGAGCATGCTTCTTGAAAAAGCGGGACCGTTCTGTTGGATATGCTCCAGTGTACAAAGGTATTTATTCCACATTACAGTATCTATAATAACGTAGGCAATGTGGAAGCTGTAGATGTGTTTAACATGAACAGATTAGAGTTTGTGAAGCTTGTGTGGGTCATGGTGTTTGCGCTGTTACCATTATATCACTCACCTTTCGCTTTCACTCGACAGCCTGCCTCGTTTCCTTTACTTCTGCGCCCATACCATTGTACCACTACTTGAAGAACAAAACTCTTCACGCAGCACCCTATTGCGTACTCCTACGATCACTTCTACCTTGATTATCCAAGACGAACCTAGCCATTTCACCCACGGAATCTCATCTTGATTGCTCTCGACTTCGATTCGCCAGGTTGGTCGCTGCGATGGCCGTATACACAGACGAGGCCCTCCCCTCCTCTTCCCCGCCTCCGCAAGAATTTATAAGCAATCCCAACACTAACGCCAACCCTTTTCTTCGACGGCTTGATTCTGAAACGCTTGAGTCGCGAACGGCGCGCAAGATGGCACGTCTGGGCCAGATGTTGTATTTTCAATCTCCTCGAAGACGAACTCGACCCCGCCGCCACATCAAATCGCGTCAACAGGATTGTACGACTCGGAAAATTCAAGTTTAAACCAATTTGAAGGGCAGGCGAGAGCGAAAGGCGAGGATTCGGGGGGGGGGGGGGGGGGGGTTGCTGAATTGCGACTCGGTGATGCAAGGGTCGATGCAGAGAATGTGCTCAAATGAAGAGCAAGCGCGCAAAGTGCGCGACTACATAAATTTTATCTCTGCCTGGTTCCTTTCCCTCTCAATCTGGTTTCAATTACCTCTTTTTTGTATACTTCCAGTTCGCCTCTTCCATGTTTAGACGTATATTTATATTTTTTGGGAAGATTCTAGAGATGCCTTATTTGGTCAGTGATCAACTGTTCTCTTACAGCGATGAGCGGGGAACGGCGGATGCACAGGCGGCGGTCGAGCGCCGGTGACGATGGGGATTCATTGGTGGTCGTGACGCCGCCCCCAGAAGCGCCTGCCATGGGACCGCCGCCTCGAACTAGGGTTCATTCGAGTCCGCAACAACCAAGACATCAGAGGAACGCGTCTATCTCTGGTCTGCCTTTGAATATCGCACCCCCACCCACTGCTGGTCCATATCGCACTGCGTATCCAGCATCGCCGTTTCGCACGTCCTTCAGTCATGTCCGCACCCACTCGTTTTCTAGTCCCTTTTCTCCTACCTCTCCTTCTCCTTTGGCTACCAGCACCTCCTTCGCGGACCAGATGGATCTCACAGCGCCTCCTCCGCCTCCGCTCCCCGCTTCTCACTCGGCCCCCGAAGTCGAATCAGCCAAACCGCAGTCTCGTCGACACACTCGCTTGCACTCGCGCAATCTGTCTGTCTTCTTTCCTCGGCCTGGTACGCTGCCGCAGCACACCATCGACGAGGATGGCGCCCAGGAGCTCGAACTAGAACCACCACGTACCCTCGGGGCAGGCTTCACGTTTGGCAAAACTCCGCCTGGTGAAGAGCCAATGCCGACCCCACCACCCCTCACCCCTCCACCTCGGCCAGCCGCCGCGGCCACCACCACAAACACTCCGTCTCGCACACGTTCTTCTCTTTCCTTGAGCCACACAACAGCGAGTCCGAGTCCCTCGTCACTCAACCTACCCCGATCCCCGTGTCGCCGTGGGCACCCATTTCGCCGTTTGTGGGCGAGACACCGGTACCGAGAACACCAGCACCGGCAGAGCAAATATTCCAGAAGCCGGTATCCACTACGCCGTTTCTCACCGCAGCTACCGCCCAATTCCTCCTCGGCGGCACCCTATGGGTCCAGGGCCAGCAAACAGGCTCGCTCGCCGTGACCGCCCTCGGTTACTGGGCCGTCTTCGACGCAATCGGCGTCGCTATCCCCCACATCACTCTTGTGGTCTCGAAACCCTACGCCGCCGCACGCGCGCGCCCCGTCCTCCTCTTCGCTCAATCAGTGTATCTCATGTTCTCCGCTGTCTACGTCTGCAAGGAGGCCTTTGAGCACCTCCTCCTCAGCGCGAGTGCCGGCGACGGGAGCGCTGGGGATGGCCACCACCACCACACCGGCGACGAGGACGCGGGGATTGAGTATCCCGTGTTCACCACCCTCCTCGCGTTTGTGACCCTAGCACTCACCGCCTTGCTGGTGGACAACCACGCGGGCCTCGTCGCGCTTGCGGGAAACCGCATTCCACCGCTGAGCACGCTCCTCCGACAGACCTCCGTATACTCCCCGCCCGACCCCACCTCCCCACCCGCGCGTGCGCTCTCGAATCCTTACGCACTCACACCCATCGTGCTCGCGCTGGGCATCCTGCTCACTGCCGTCGTCGCCCCCGCGACGCAGCACCGCATGTTCGACCTCGCCGCCGCGGCCGCGGGCAGCGCCGCGACCTTCGTCGTCGCGTACCGCGCGTGCACCGTGCTCGGCGCGATCCTCCTGCAGACCGCCCCGCGGCGCGGGGCGCGGGGCGCGCGGATGGAAGCGTTCTTGCGGGCGATGCGAGACGTGGAGCGGCATCCGCAGGTGCTGCACCTGCCGGCGCCGCATATCTGGCAGCTGGCGACCGCGGGGGAGAAGGGTGGGACGGGCGGGGGAGCAGGGGTGGGGTTAGGGAAGGAGGAGGACGCGCTGGTGGTGACGCTCGAGCTGCATGTGCGTGCGTCGCTCCCGGACGATGACGTGCTGGCGCTGACGCGGTGGGTGCGCGAACGGGTGGCGGGCGCGCTGGGACTTGGTGGGGAGGGCGGGCGGGGCCCGCGGCAGGAGGCGGAGGTTACGGTGGGGGTTGTGCGTGGGTAGCGTGGGTGTACTTACGGGCATGGACGTTCTCGGTAGCTGACGCATACGCTCTTTAATTTTTACTTATCCATTGCTTTCGCATTCTTTTGGTCTAGGGTACACCGCAAGCGGCAATCGGCGCGTTTCAAATTTAAAGAAGATACTAGGCAGTTGTGCAGCATTTTTACACGGAGAGCCCAGTCTGATGGGGATCGGAATTTCATTGCATTTCAGTTCTTTTCCAAGTCCCTTTGCCAAATTAGGGCCCCACTACGTCTGTTCCCGAATTAGGAAGGAGTCAGCAAGAACGGTGTTTGATGATACAAAACTACTCTACAACATGATTTTCAAAGGAAAGAAAAACTTACCGAGACGGGTTGCAGATGGCGCCGCTAACCGACTACGAAAAAGTTTAAACTGCAATATGCAACGACGCCAGCAGGATTTGAACCTGCGCCCGGAAACCGGAACAGATTTCTAATCTGTCGCCTTAACCACTCGGCCATAGCGCCGCCGAAAGAGTGGATGTGAAGAGAAATACGATGTCGGGAGAGGTGTACGTGAAGGAAGAACGAGGAAAAAACGGACAAAACTGCGCCAGAACAATCAAGTTGCCTTTTTGGGATGATACAGTCGGCTTGGACCCAAGGAATTGAGTTCTTTGGGAGACATGTGAACCATGGCTTGAGAGTGTCGGAGACATCCAGAGTGATAGGAGGAAAGTATGGGATTTGGTCGAGGTATGAGGTTGAATGAGCAAGATCCGATGAAAACAGACGAAAACGAAAATTCCATTAGAGCAATACAGCCACCACACACAACTCAGACGGCATTTATAGTAGGAAAAGCCGGATTGGTGCAAACAACTTTAGAATCTGGAGGCTCCCACGCCATCGCCCAGTGGAGATATCCGAAATGATAGCAAGAATGGGTGTCGGAACTTGAATCAGGTTTTATTAGGCCAAGTTAACAACTTTTCTCCCTCCAGTTGAGCTTGAACAAAGTAGATATTCAAGCCCGAGTCTGCTCATTTGTTTATCATTTGTTTAGGGTTTCTAAGGTCCCTCAAACTAAACGAAAATTTAAACGGTTTAAGCTCCAACCATTTCCGTTTTTACTACTATTACGCAACTGGAGCAACCTGAGCGAAAATTTTTCAATAGAATTTTGCCATAACAAGAGACAACTATCCCTGGCTGACAGCCTTCCTTGGGCCCGTCATTTCATCAGTAGTGGTCGCTATACCATAAACTAGTCAGAGAACCATGATCTTGCCAGGGCATCAATATAACACACCTGGGTTAATCCTCATCCTTACATAATCATTACCACTGAAGAAGTAGGTATTACCTCTGTGCGGACTAGTCAATATTGCATCCACAGTGTCGAAGGCCACGTCGTTCAGCACAGACCAATTGTCTCTGATAAGCTTTGGGCCAGATCCAACCACTTTGTCGTCATTTGTTCCAGTGTTAACCTCGACGCGCATGTAATAATTATTGCGGAAGAAATACGCAGTCCCATCACCCATGAGCATGGTGGCATCAACAGTGTTGAAGCCGAGTGATGGCCACTCTTTGACAATTGTCTTTGCCTCAAACACCTTTTCCCTGGTGACAATGTTGACCAGGATATACTTCTCTCAATAGAAAAAGTAGGCTTCCTGTTCTTTGTTGGCTGGGTTCGGCATTACGGCATCGACAGCCAAGAATTTGGCCTCATGCAGAGCCGGCCATGCATTAACGATGCTCTGCACCCCATCAGGAGCTATGGTATTCTCTAGGTTACAATCAGTATTGAGTTGCAAGATCACAACACGTGTATCAGTGAAGAAGATTGCATCCTTCCCACTTGGAAGAAGCGTGCATGCTCGCCGTACACGGGATGCAGGTGAAAAATTTGACGTGTCTGGGTCTGGTCCATGTATATATCTGCTGAGATTAGAGAGTTTGTGTGGATCCACCCGGGTGGCTTCTAGGGCATGTGGAGCCGGGTGGCTCCAGTGTTCGGTGGCTTTTCTAGGTGGCTTTCCCAAAGTATGTCTCATTCTAATTACATATTTATGACCATGATGGATCAGCATACTGTGCCTCTGGTGTCTTTGTGCCTCATCCTCAGTCTCAGGAGGACCTGGATAAGATGTTTTCTGATGTTATGGAGTTTCAGGTGCCTTTCCTGCCTCTAGAGCGTGTTTTCATGGTCATTTTGCAAGTTGCAGTTGATGTATGTAAGCAAAAGGATGTCATTTGAGGTTTAAGAGCAGGAATGATTTCATTCAGCAAGCCACCTGCTGATATTGAAGCCACCTGGCTCCACATGCCCCAAAAGCCACCTGGGTTGCTCTAGGTGGCTATCACAAACTCTCTATTGCCGTTGTTCTCGTCCATGTCATCTGCATCGGTGTTTTCTTGAGCTGCATCATGACGGCGGTGAAGCTCGTTATGGGGGGGATGACTGGGTCCCGGAGCAGATCCTGGAGCAGGTCCTGGAGGGTTATGACCATCAGCACCATGGTCAGGGGGATCCAGGAAGCGGATCATATTTGTATGCTCTGGGAGTTCTGGGAGTTTGTTGGCTCATGGAGCATAGGTGCTGTTTAGGAGTGGGTTGAAATAGATGTTGTGCCATACAGCCACAAGGTTACCCCTGTGGTCATATTTGGTCGCGCTACAGATTAGTGCAGGTCTAATCTCTCTGATGAATGTGATTTCTTCTTGCTCTGGGTACCGGACATCCTGCTGGAAGTTGAAGGTAGCGAGAATATCGACACCTCCATAGGCAAATATCTTATAGTGGTACCGACTGTCAATAACGAGTGGACGCCAGACCTCTATAGCCTGCCCGTTCCCAGCTAAAACCGGCCTGGTGGTGGAAATGAAGATAGACCGCATGTGATCATCAATGAATCTGTGCAGGTGTAGACTTATATTGTCTGTTTCACAGAAGTCGTAGATGCTGACAGGTACGACTTGAGACCCCCAGTGGAGGACAGTCCTAGCATGACAGAGGCTCAGCAGCCGCTGAAATTTGTCTCCCGTCAGCCACATGAACCGTGTTCGGACTCATGGTCGGTGCTCTTGGTCGTGTTTCCGTGGAGATCAAGCAATTCAGCCGGCCAAAAATTTTGGTAGCTTTTTGTCAACTGAGATCCCTGAGCCATGGAAGAGCGGCTCCAACAAAGAGAGAAGCGTCACTCATATCCTTGAAAAATGTAGATTAATTAGTAATTAGAATAATGTCTCCGCGATTTGGAGAATACATACGTTAAGACGAGGGTTGAAAAAGGGTCCTGGAGCGAGGAGGGTGGTAAGGAGCTTTAAGAGGGCCTTTGCGAGTGTGATGGTGCCCTGAAGAGAAACTTCCTTGAGCTGTCTGCAGGTCTTTTATACTCAGGACAGATCAATATGGGTGAAACACGAATGGTCATTGGCATGACTGCCTCAAGTTTGGAAAAACAGAACTGAAATATGTTAGATCACCTATAACAGTCCAAGCCTCGTGTCCGGGACGCATCCTTTTGGGAGGTTGAGCCTAAGAAGCGACGTCGGGCCCAGGACCTGTACTGTAGAATATTATTAGTACAGATTCTCCTTGCGTATAGAACTACAGAGTCAGGTATGACCTTGAATCAGCGGCTTCAGCTGGGAAGGAATCTTTACCTTTGACTGTTGGTATGGTTCAGATCTGCTTCTTGGGTGCTTCAACCCCAAAAATCAACCAAAGACTGGACTCGAATAGTACCTTTGATAATATCCTTCACAGGCAGCCCATACAGCCACTCATACTTGTCGTAATCTTCCTCTAGGTCGTATGCAGACCCATCCTCATCCTTGACATCTGTGTCTGCCACATCTGCATCCAGCTCTAGCTCAACCTCCTCCTCCTCCTGAATAGTGACACGATGGCCGTTCGACCAGACACCTTCTCGAATCGCTGCAGTAGCCTGTGATTGTGCAGCAGCAGCTTCATCGTCATCATGATCCACCAGGTACAGGGGAGTATGCACATCCAAGCTTAAGCCCACATTGGCAGCATTCCCCTGAGCCCTCGGTGTCATGTGTGCAGGAGGAGAAGCAGATAGTCCGTCACCTGTACTAGGTTCTGGTAGGAATATGGGCAATCAGTCATTTGCGGCCGCAGAGGCTTGGCCATCAAAATTGATGTCCATTGAAGCACCGACAGCAGTGTCACGGGCCTTCTGCTTGCCCTTGTGGCGAGGAGACGGTGATAAGAGTGGAGACGTTGCTATAAATATCTGTTGCCGGCCAGGACTGAGCCCAAGAGTTGCAAGACGTCGAGCCGCTTTCACGACCTTCACCAAAGGCGGAGCTTTGCTGGTGAGATGATTCCACTCAGTCTGTCGAGTAACCCGTTTATTGCAGCTACAGCTACAGACATGCTTTGTATTCTTTTCTTTGGGCATTTTGCGCAGGGATGCGGAAACAGAGAGCAGCAAGGTATTATCAGTGGCATGGGAGGCCGTCCCGAAAGAACGTGATAATTAATATTGTGACTGGCAGTTCCGGAAAACATTTCAAAATTGAGTCACAAAAGTCGTCATCATTGTCCTCTCCCCCATCCTCCCCAAGTGAAGCAGCTGCCTCTGAATTTACCATGTCGTCAACTGTGTGCGGTGAGCTCAAGCTTACCCATTCCATTGATTCAGCTGATAGATGCACAGGCCCAGGGGGAAGGCCGTCTGGATCTGGTGCCAAAAAGAAAAACAAGGACCAAGACGAGATTGCCCGTCTCAAAGGTAAGGACCTTCAAGGAGTTTGATAGGCACTGACGAGTGCCTTTATGTGATGTAGCCCAGCTCGAAAAGCTTCAGGAAAGCAACAAATTGCTCCAGGAGTCCGTCGCCAGAGGTGGTGTGGATGATCAGCCTCAAGATGATATTGTCTGGTTTGAGAAACCCCCCGGTGAAGCAGGAGACAAAAAGAATGGGTTTATTTTGCAGGACGCCATGGGTCTTGAGGACGACAAGGACTTGTACTCGTCCATCCAGGTGAGCATATCCGCAGAATGTGGTAATGGAGAAGTGGCGACTCAGAGCTGACGAGGATACAATTGCAGCGTTCTATGCACAAAGCAGTCACCCGAGCGCACCTCAACCTCACTCTGGACTACTGCAAGCAAGCACCTGAGAAACTGGGCGCCGTCTACAAGCTGGTAAGAGGTGAGCTGTCTTCTTGATCATCACTGATGTCTGATGAGTAATAGATGTGTAAGAATCATAATTACCTCATGCAGAAGCGCTTTCCCTTCAACTGGGCGTCTGCCGAAATGGTCAAACAGTATTTGCGCAATCAGTGCAGGTACGCCGTAAAGATGCAGCGCCTACCAGCTCGCAAGGAGCAACGCAATCAGTGCACAGAAGGAACATCCTGTGCTGGTGCAAGCAACCAGCATCACAAGACTACGGGTACCATACGCCACATTGATGACCAAGTCGACCAGGACGAGGATGAGGACAAAGAAAGATCTGTCGGCGGCGAACCAGGTATGTTGTTCTTCTGTGTCTGATAACCATCATTCTGATCCAGTTCCTTGAAGGCTCCGACGATTAAGGAGGCGAATTGTCGAGTCCCAGCTGCAATACATTGTGAGTTTGGGGTGAATTTCCTGATATACGTATCTCGATTGATTCGCTATCTGTAGTTTCTCATTCCGGTACTTGTGTGTTGTGGTAGCTTGTATCTGTGCTTCACTCGGCATTTAGCTAGTAGTTGTGGTAGATGGGATTAATATATGTGGCTTGCATGTGATTTGCTAGGGTGAATCTGACCCGATAGACGGATGAGAAGTGGCTGTCTCCAGACAAATGAAAACAACCCATCAAACAGGTGACATTACTCAGCAATAAACGGGTGAGAACGACTTGTCAAACGGGTTATATTACCAAAAGTCGAATGCGTGAGATTCACTATTTTCCCGGGTGAAAAGAGCCTGCTGCTGATAACCCGAGGCCTGGGTTATATTCATCAGGCTCTCAATAACCTGTTCAATGGGTTACAATAACTGCGCAGAATATGGGGTTTTTAACGGGTGAAGTGTCAAAAAAACTGGATGATAGTAGCCCGAATGTACCCCGTTTATAGATAGGGACTTTGACCCAGTCCCTGGGTGATTTCTGCAACTTCTGGGGTATATCCACCTGTTGCACAAGTTGTCTTCACCCGAACAGTGGGTTAAGAACTGGGTGAATAAAACCTGAGCAGAGTCTTACAGTGTTGTATGCTACAGATGTCAATGGCCCCCCGCCGTGAATAATTAAAGTACTCCCAACAAAGCAATTAACCTCTCACAGACGAAGCTTAGAAGACGGGAAAGTGCTGATTATACGGGAGATCTGAATGCTACAGGGAAATAGGCTGGGAATTCCTGGAATGTCTGCAAGATAGCATGAATGAACTTTGCCAGAATTACCACCACCTTTTGAGATGAGATAAGGGCGATGAGGAAGTTGTAATCTGGTACTGATCCGTATAGGCTGTGTGTGGCAGGATCAAGTCCAGCCAGCACTGCCAGGAATATGATTCTATGGCCCACCAAATGAGCTTCCATAACACAGCCGAATAGAGCGTGAACCTCGTCCTCAACCGATCCGCGACATAATCTGCACAACCTCCACTCCTGTGAACATGAACCATACCTCAGTCATTCAATACTGAGGTTGTTGTCACCCAAGATAAAGTCTGTCAGCGCCTTGCGATGTGACAATATGGCCACATCAGTCAGATAATGTCTGAGCCATCGTGGTACTGTCTTCAACAATCTATCCTCATCCATCTCCACCTAGTTGCATAGCAAATGTGTCTTGACTAGGCGGTCAATGTCCTTCTGCAGATCCTCATTGACAATGGTAAAAATCTCCTCCTGTGTTACCTCAAGCTTGTCCGTGGATAGCAAGTCGTTTAACTGCCAAATTATCACCTTAGGGAGCCGTTGGAGCATGATCAACAAATCAGATGCCTTTCCCTCATGACATAGGGCAACCGAATCCAGCAGGGTGTTGTGAACCACTCGGCCTGGGCCAGCCTTGAGCATATACCCCAGACGGCCAAGGGCTAGAAGGAGTTGCCAAATCTGCACAGGCATCTGCCCAGTCTCTGTGAATAAAACAGCCAGTATAGAGCCCGAATTGAGCCTCAGCAACTGACACAGGAAGGTATGCTGGACCTCCTGGAGGTCTGCGAGTGGTCCTGGGTCCGTATCTAGGGAAATTTCGCCTCTGGAGATAAGGTAGCAGTCTACACGGGCCATATATAATACAAGGGCTTCACACACGGGTAGCGAGCCGATCCTGTGCTTCAGTGTTACGCCCGTGCATCTCCGACCCTCTCCGGATCCGTCTGGACTCGTCCGGCTCCATCCGGATCTCTCTGTCCTCCGTCCAGATCCTCGGATCCGACTTCCCTTCCTTCCGGATGTGCCATCTGAACTCCGGCTCGCGTCCGTCTCACTTGCTGTTGCATCCGGCCTTGGTCGTTGACGCACGCCCTCGGGGTTTTTACGCAATGAAGATTTACTGAGTGTTTCCCCTTCTTTGACCATATGACTTATGCCCCACATGTATTCCTTATTGTCTTTATTGTCTTCGCTTATTCCTATTGTCTTTACTTCTTCTCCAAACGCATCTGGACTATCTCCGTACTTAGTATAAATACGTACTTACTTCGGATGTAACCTCAGTTGATAATTAACGTGCTTTGCCTCCGCATTGCTTCATCATCCGACTTCTGTCCTATTCCCTATCCGACCTTCAGAGCCAAGTTAATTGGTGTACCCTTATACTCTTGTGGTATCGCTTTACATCCGGACCTTCGTCCGGCCCTCCGACACTTCGTCCAGCCATCTGTCCTTCCGGCCCTCCGGCTTTCCGGCTGTCCGTCCTTCCAGCCGTTTTCCTTTTCTTTCTGGACACAGATATAACATTCAGGCTGAATATTGCATTGCTGGCTCCCCTCACTTTGGATGCTTTGACCTTGTAGTGTTTTACGAAGATGTTTCTGTGGACAGACATGAACCATACACCCACGTACTTGAACTCGAAAACCAGCTTGACAGCCTCATCACTGCACCACAGGGTCAGGACTGTGGGTAGGAGAGGACCAAAAATCATCCACTTTGATTTCCTCCTGCTTACAAACACCTGTTTGTTTGTGCCCCATTTATTGAAGTTATGAACTTTTGGCTGGAGCGCTGGGAACGAGGTGGACATGATCAAATTGTCATCAGCTTGTTCAGCCTATGAAACTGGGTGCCCGTTCAATTGCACGTCATCCTTGTGTGGTGGCAGGCAGAAGTCTGTGAAGTAGATATTCCAAAAAGTAGGTGATGCTGAATCACCTGTTAGGAGGCCAGTCATTGACCTGAAAGGTACCAAGTACTCGTCGCCGAACTTCATGGCATATGTCATACGCGTGTACACCATACACATCAGGTCAAAGAAGGGTCCTCCTACCCCCGCCGTGTATATGTTGGTCCATAGTCACCCAACATCCGGGAAAGAGAATGCATTTGTCAGATCACCGAAGAAAACATAGAGTGTTTTCCCTTCAGCATGGGCCCGCTGGATAGCGCACAAGAGGATGAACAAGTTGTTGTCCATTGTCATGAATCACCTGGGTTCCACTTTTTTTGCGCAACGCGTCTGTGTCACGGGACTCATGACGCGACCACGGGACCTTCTCACGGTTGAAACCCAATCACGGGTTTCAAAGGACTTGGACACAAGAAGATGTTAAGGGTTAGGGAACCCGCACAGTTGGTTCCCCTAACCACATACAGGAGCTCGATCACAGGCTTCAGGGACCAAGATATTGGAAGATGTTAAGGGTTAGGAATCCCGCACCATCAGTCCTCCTAACCCTCAGACACTATGGTGATAACACACAGGAGGTAGGAGCATCACACATTAATGCTCCTTAACGTTGCTATACAGGAACTGATCACGATTGTGTTAATTTATTCATAACATATATAAGCACGGTAGAATCTCCTTGTATAGTAGATTCTACCTCGTCAAATCTCAGGTTTCTGCTTTGGCTTGACTTAGGGATTGTCTCCACCTTGTTCCACTTCCCCCCCCGTTCTATTGTGGGTTGCGTCCACACCCCGGGTATTATACCTGAGTGGATATCATACCCTGTTTGACTCGTTCCAGGTTCCGCCTCGCATCCCAACCCACAATATACGGCCTCCTAATGAGGAGTCCGTTCGGTTGGTCTTGTTGCCCGGGGACCGCACCAGTTATTAGCGGCTGTCAGGTTTCTCCTAGTTGAGGTTCTCGCTGGGTTGCTCGTCGTTTAGCCGACCCAGAGGCCGTTGCTGACATCCATCCAATGAGCGGGCTGAAATCCATTCTGGGACTCTGGGGCGATCTTGTATGCTACTGTCCATTTGTGTAAACGGTCATCCAAAAGTAAGGTGAGCACTTTCAAGAGACAGCATTCTAAGCCTATTAGGCAGTAGCTCTCTGGGTCGTCAACTGCTCGTCCCTACTTCAGAATCCCGATTAACAATGTAACCAGCCATTTCTAGGGTGCATCAAGGTCGTTGAGACATGCATGGAAGAGTGTTACCAGTGCATCATTTGGTATCGTCAAGATTTTTGAGTATGAAAGCTCGTCAATCCCAACCACACTTTGGAATGATTTCTTCTGGAGGTTTTTATTGACCCTCTGGATATCTATGACTGTGATATGCTGCGTGAAGAACTGGCCATTCATGTGATCTGTAGTGACACACAGGATTGATGCATTAAGAGACTGGATGAGGTTGTGGAGGTTTGCATTGAACTTCTCCAGGAGATGTGCGGGGGAATTAAGTCTTGCCTTGAATGAATCATGGAGCTGATCCAGAGACACTCAGGGCCTCGTCGGCTTAGTGTCTGTCCACTCTCGCACGAGACTCCAGAATGGTTTACTTGACTTCCTGTTGCATGCCAAGAGCTTTAACAGATTTTCCTTCATTATCTCCCTCTCCCTATATTGTGAGTCAGAAGAAACCAGAATGGTGTGCACCTTCAGGTTGTACCTCTTCCTCCCTCAATGTGCCACATCTGGGTCCAAAATATCCCTGATATCCACTTCTGGGAGTTTCACAGTCTCTGTTGCATCAGGATATTCCGGCAACTGAGTTGATACCTTCTCAATTCTGTCCAAAGGCTTTGCATTTGAATTGGGGAGCACCATCAGTGGAGCTGTATACAGGAAAGTTGGAGCTCCCTCCTGGAGAGCCTGTCTAGCAGCTGCTCTCGCTCCTGCTACCAGTGGGTTCTCTCCTATGTTCGACACCCATCGGAAGTCCAGTGGTGCTAAGTGATGGGCTATCCACGCCACAGCACCACTCAATGCATCTCCATTCACACATGTCCATCCCATCGTCTCATTTTGTCCTACCCAATAACAGAAAGAATGGATGATGTACTGTGACGGCATGTAGATCACCAAAGATTTGTCCCTCGGGAAATCTCGCACTGTGCACAATACCACGAGAATTCCTGCCAGACCATCTGTGCTGACACCATCGACCCTGTAAGTATTGGGAGACATGTGAGATATGGCAACCTATAGAGACAAACAATTCCGAAGGACTGAGTACAAGCTTTTTAGGGTGGTGGATGTAGCATGTGGTGTGCCTTCCAGCTGTTTACCCATATATCAAGTGCAATAACGAGTCGGTGGGTGAAACACTGGTGATAGGATAGTGGGCCCAGTCCGAGTGCACTCTCCAAGTGAGTGATAATACAGGTGCATGAGCAAGGAAGCAAAGTACACTGGTGTAAGGGCAACCTCAGCTCGGTGTGGGAGCGCGGGAGACTAGCGGGAGAATCCGAAGTAACTCAATTGACAGTACTAAATACAGGTTTCTAGAATACGCACCTAGCGGGAGAATCCAAAGAGAAGAAAGGATGAGGATTCCCACGCTAGGCGAGGTTTTTATAGGTACTAGCCAGTAGCACATGTCCGGAGTGATCGACAGTGGTCTCGAGCTTGATCGCATAGCATGTGCCAGTGAGAGCGACCGGACAAAGGGGAACAGAGGGGGACGGAGTCCGGAGGGACGGAGGATGACGTTCCGGACGAAGGCGTAGGCTGGGGCGCAGGACCGAAAGCCGGATGGTCGGGCGAGGTTGGACGGTCGGGCGAGGCTGGACAGACGGACGAGGCTGGACGGACGGACGAGGCCGGACGAAGGATCGGACGAGGAAGTGGGGCGGTGCGATGGGCCGGAGCCGGACAGACGGACGGGCGGACAGGTGGTTCCCCTGACAACTGGGGGCAAGCTGTGAATTACAGGCCCTGTAAACTCAATGTAAATGAGAGGGAAACTTGATGTTTTCTCAGTAAATACCCATCATTTACAAGGACAATTCTATTTGGCAAACCCAAACTTGAGGTTGCCAGGGTTGCCAAATAACATTTTTCTATATAGCAACCCCATGTGCATAAATGTTGTGGGCTGGTGTACCCAGCTGATTTAATCTTTGGGATCAATATATGATGTTGCTGCTTTTGGATACAGTTCCTAATTGTGTCTCTGCTTGAACAACAGGTTTTTTGCTCCAAATGCGAGTTTCCAGGTTCAGCTGTGAATCATCCATAATTTTGGTCCAAGTCATATTAGGCTGTTAAGTGAATGGAAACTGAGTTGGGAACAGACTTCTAAACACAAAAACAAAGGTTTTGGCTGACTAGGATTTTATGCCATGACTGGTCACATTTTGTTCTGCATGTCAGGGGAACCCTACGCTTCTGTGGTTCCCTGTTGCGTACGCCATCTAGCTCCGCTTGGACATCTGGACACTCTGGCCCTCCGGCATCGTCACCTTGCCCAGATGTCCTTCCCTTGGTGTCCCACTTTCTGGACACCTGTAAGGATGGCTATCCTCACACGGCATTCATCTATGACAGCTTAGTCACTAATTCATATTTAAGAGAACATCTTGTACTTATCTCCTTTTACGCTTACACACCGACTACCACCATCTTGTATCTTCCATCCGTTACTTGTAGCCTGGAGTCTCGCCGTTGGAATATACCATGGTCCTGTCTGTTTGCGTGACCTTGTCAGTGTTTCTGTCTAGTCGACGACAGGCTTTCAACACCCTCCGTCTCAGATACCCTACCCTTCCAGATGTTCCTCCAGCCCTTCCAGACGTTCTGTCCCTTAGACCTCTCAACTTCCAACTTCCGGATCTGGATCCGCACCTCGGGTTCTGGACCCGGCTCCCGGACTCTTCCGACGAGCCTTGGACATCTCGCTCGTCAAGTCAGCACTCCCCATCGTCCCTCCTCCTCCCTCCTCTTCATTCTCCTGACCTCGCCATGGTCACCATGTCAGATCCCTTTCCCTCCTCTGCTCCGGATGTACAGCCCGGACCTCCGGAACCTCTGTACGCCTGGTCTCCCGGATGTGGCCTACTGCCATACAGGCTCGCACCAGATACTATGGCCTTTGCATAGTACATCCGCTCTCGCCCCTCTCTCCAAGGATCTTCCTTCTGCCCAGGCGAGTAGATACTTCCTTCCTCCCTTGTTGTAGATAGTTATACTAAGGATCTTCCTTTCTGCCCAGACCGCTCTTCACTGAGCTGTCTCCAGTTGTTGCCCTTACACTGCAATGACCTCTGTTTACAGGCTATTTATTCATAATTTCTCCTGGGCTGCAAGGTACGAGCCAAGTTATAAAGAGTCGGTCTACAAGAGACTAATTTGCAGGTGAATCCAAACCCCAGATGTCAGACAAGGAGGATAAAGACAAATAGCAGCGCCCCCAGCCCCAACACCTCCGCCTTTCCCCCTACCACATAAACCCATGTCTCTCATGTCACACTGACCACTGGGACACGGGCAGCTCTTTGCTCAAGCCTGAACCCGAACCCCAATTCCGATGTAATCTTGACCATTCCCACTTGACCCTACACTTGTGGCACCCCCTTATTTATTGGTGCCCACGGCCACTGCATCTTAGTAGTTAGTTTACTTGTTACGGTATAGAAATGCAGAAATTAAATAAATAAATAAAGTGAATATCATGTGATTTTGAGAACGGCGGCTTGATCCGAACCTAATCTTGCTCATGTCCAGCTATGTACGACTCAGGACTCAAAAGCTATCTAGCATGGTTTCAGGAAGTCGTTCGCCCAGACCCAAGACCAGATCTCAGCACTAGTGATACGCTCACTCCCCGCGAACTTCCCAAAGAGGCCGACATAACCACCACGGTTATATATCAGGCGACGAGCGATCCAAAGCACGCACTGTCTGAAAATCCGACCGCCGAGTTGAACTTGGGCTTCGTTCAAGGCGTGCTTGCAGCCTTCGGGCCCGTGGTCAAGCCCAGTAATATGAATAATTGGACCCTCGAAGACTGGCCCCCCGGCGTGCCGAAAACTGTGACGAGAGAGGAGATGTACTATTCCTATCTCAGTTGGGTCATCTACTGGAGTGCCGCCCATGCTATGCGGGTCGTTATCGATCAAATTTACGCTGCGGCATCGCAAGACGTACCCGCGCACCTACGGGGTGAGCCCGATATCCTGCGTGAGGAGGACAAAGATAAGGGTGTCACAGATCTTTTGCTGCCCGTACCGACCGCTAGTGTCGACACCTACTGTCCACCTCTTGTTCTCCACGAGATAAAGCGCGCGAAAGTTCTATTCGCCGACGTATCCGTGCTGCATAGCCTTGTCGCCTTGGCTAGTGATGGCCAGGGCTGGAAGTTCCGAGACTATTCGACATCAAAACAAACTGAAGTTCGTGCCTATAAGTTGATCATCCAGGTATATCCACCTTTCATGATGGTTTCACTCAAGTTCTTAACTGAAATACACCAGATCATAGAGGGATTTTGCCTTTATGGGTCTACGCATGCCATTATTTCTTCCCAAGAGGAATATCTGCTGGTCCGTCTCTCGAATTCGTACCAATTGTTTATCAGCGAGGTATACAAGATCCATGGTTCCATCACCCAGCAAGACGACATGGCAAAGCTCGTATTATACTACACACATGCTGCAATAGAACCCCCATTCTCCTACCCTTCTCTCGACGCCAGTGTGGCTACCGCAGATTCCCTGTCCACGGCGACGGATCCTGGCTCCCTGTACGCAGTCTCCAGCAGTGGCGGGTCTTTCTTCTCCACTTTGACCCGCGCCCACTGGTGCACTGTGCCCAGCTTCCCTGCTCATCTGTTCCAGCCCCATGAGGGATTCTTCCGCATGGGCAGCCTTCTTCGACGAGTCAAACTCTCCCCTCTTGACCAACTCTCTCGCCATCCTTTCTCAGCCCGCTTCTTCGGGGAGTGGGGATTTAATCGGCATGATGGAGACATAAACATCACGCCTGGCCAGCTCGTCTCCTGGTTCTTTGCCATTCCTGCTGTGGCTAAAACCGCTCACGGCCCGCATGCGTCAAGACGACTTCTCCGCGAATTTGAGGTGTACAAACACTTGCACGCCTTGCAGGGTTGTGCGATCCCCAATCTCGTTGGGCTATATACCAATCAAAGTGACGGCAGCCCAGTCCTTATCATAAGCCATGCAGGCAAGCCATTGGAGACGTTCGCGGTGCTCAGCCTGGATAATAGGTTCTATTGTACTGTCTTCAACTGTGATCGCTCTGACCATTCCCCTTAGGCGTCGTCTCCTCAACAATCTCATTTGTGTCCACGAAACCGGGATACAGCACAATGATGTGGAGCCGCAGAATGTCACAATGTCCCCGAGCTCCGGCCCAATTATCATAGACTTTGATCGTGCACGGCTCCATCACGCTTGTAAGAGAGACTCTTGTGAAGAGCTCCGCCAGGTCGCCAATAACCTTCAATTGGATCTCGGTGAGTTTACTATATACTGCACCACTCTCTGTCTCGTGTTGATCTCCGGCTATAGGATTGGAATTGTCGGCGGCAGCCTAGACTCGTTGATACCAGTCACGTTTTTCGTGAGGAGGAAATTGATGATAGTCGATCAACCTGCCGGCGAAAAAGAGACTGGAAGATAATCACCGGCGCTTAGTACGGTCGAGGCTTTCCCACGGAGGTATTTTGGACTTAGACAAAATTTCGCTTTGGTGAAAAATCAAACTCAGGGGAACGGAAATCTGAAGAGACAGTTCTCTTCCAAGTGTTTTGGAAAGCCATATCTACTATTTTAAGAGTACAATATGCAGTATTGAGGGTACCAAATCGAAATTGAATTACGCCGACCTGTTTTGGGATCTCCTGATCCTCTCCAATTCACCGATCGCCCTTCATGCCGCCCAAGCGCCCTCGAAAAGATTCAGATGGCGACTATCGTGCCCCGTCGACGCTGAGAGGATCCAAACGCGCCCGAGCAGACCAACACTTCTTCCAAACCAGTAGCGCTCCCACATCCCCGCGTCTCTCAGCTGCTCCAGAAGTCGCAAATCCACGCGAATTGGATCGCTCGGGGACCCTACATAGATTACCGGACTTGATGTCTAGACTGGTGGACCCAAAACCCGGCTCCACACCGAGAAACTCTGGCTCTGGCAGTGGAAGTGCAGCGGAGACCCCGAAGAAGCAACGTGCTGTATCAGAAACTCCGACACCAGTTGCTTCTCCAGCAACGTCGACTATATTCGAACCCAGTCCATTAAAGTCTAAGGGAGGTCGTCCTCGGGTCAAACGAGCCACCAGGAATCCACGACACTCTACCAGTGAAATGACGCCGGTGGAGAGGGAGCAGTTGCGGGTCGAGGCAGCTGCAGCTAGAAGGGTGCGGGAGAATGAACAGAAGAAGGCCAAGAGGGCGGAGGCTGCTGAGACGCGTCGCGTAGAGCAGGAGGCAGCGGCACAGGTCCAGGCCGAGAAAGACCATCTCCGGGCACAAAGTTTTTTCGCCAAAATCACAGCGTCCGAGGAAGACGGCGGAGCAGGCTTCAGAAGCGTTCGGAGCTTCGTCGACAGCCTGTTTGCCACAGGTTGCGGCGGCGATGCCCAAATTGCGACAAACTTGACGCGTTTCTTGCAGAACAATGGCGGAGACGTCTTGCAGAAGATTGTGGACCGGGTACCAGAGGTTGGGGAGGAATTCCTTGACAGGAAGTTCGACGAGAGGCTAGAGAACCTGCTAAAGGCAGAGGGCAAGGCAATCCAAGAGCATTTGACCCGGCACTGGACAACAAATGTTACAGAACTGCTCAAAGAGTTCTCTATGGAGAAGCTTGGAGACGATCTTCAGAAAATTGCACCCACCCTCTGGAAGATCCTCGAGCGCGTGGCTATCCCAGGTCGAGAAACGCGAAGGGAGAGCAAGGGTGAGTCGAGGCGAGAGAAGAGTTTGGTTTGTGGGTCCCGCTTTCCTTTTTGGGATGACACTTACTTCCCACCAGATTTTCACGTCCGTGTGTGCCATGTTGAGCATGTCGCGCTCGCAGAAAGCCAATAACTATCAAATCGTCATCGGGATGTTTCTCCTCGCGTCCAGATCTGCCAAACGAGAGATGGAGGTGCTTGCGCATGCCGGCTTGTCGGTCTCTTACTCGACAATTCAAGACCACATTCACACCCTGTCAGCCGAGGCTTTGATGCGCTTGAAGCAGCTTGTGAAAGAGCAGATGTGCTCTATCGTCTGGGACAACTTAAATATTGCGTTTCGAGTAGAGTCTCAGAGGCTCAATTCTGCCAATCATTTTGACAACGGAACAACTGCGACAGCCATCCCAATTTGGAACCCATTCACCAACGGACCTACAGCTCTCGGAACACTCCCCCTAGAGATGAAACCCCCACGTACCTCGACGTTTCCCATCATTGACTGGACACCGGAGGATATATTGCCGTCGCCGACCAATATGGAGCAACTGAGCCAATGTTGTCTCTGGCAAATCAAACGGCTTGCTCTCGAGAACATTCCCGGCCTCGCTCATGTGAAGAAGGATTTCGAAGGGTGTCCGGAAGTCGACCCTATTGCCGTTCACAAAACCGAGCAGTATCCATTGCCTGCCATGCACGAGGATGAGTCTAGCATCGACGGCACGATCCGCGTGTATGAACGAATCCTCCAGAACCTCGGTATTACCAACGAGGACCTACGTGCCCACGGCCTCATGTTCACGGATGGCGATTTGCTAACGGATTCGTTGATAGATAAGGCATGTCTAGTAGCACCTTCCGCTGATGTTATCTAATCTTTGTTTTAGATTGAGTCTGCACGCAGGAATAGTGACGGCGAGATTGAAGGCATGAAGGCGTCTGTCCGCCGCTTCGGTTTATTCCACGCAAAGATGGCTGGCGCCCGCCTTGTTGTGAATGAGCATTGGGGGCAACCGAACTCGGTTTGGCCGGGGAGCCTCTGGTGGGAACACAACAAGCTTTTAAAGCGCAAACCGATGACGGCGGGATGGAAAGCAAAAAAAGCGACACCATGGAAACCTTCACATGAACTCCTGCAGATATCATTGGCTGCGCACGTCAAGGACGGCTTTCGGATTTACTGCGACAGGGATGATCTTGATGCTTGGGCAGCCACTGCATCGCTGCCTGAATTCAACGCTGTTGCAGAGCGAGTATATTGCAATCTTTTCTCTACTGCCGCGCTCGATAAACTCCGCACGCTTCGCCCAGAACTGCGTGACATTACCCACGAGAACGTCATTCTTCTCAATCGTGATGCTCTATTCTATATCGAGTTCGTCTTCGCCATCAAGAAAGGTGATATCGGCCGTGTCATCAATGTTCTACGGGTTTGGATGGTGATGATGAGATCCAGCAAAACCATGCCCAAGTATGCCGACGCAACATTCGAAACACTGGCTCGTATTGATCGTTACGATCCCGTCCTGAAGTATGTTTCCTTTCATGTCCCTATGCATGTCCCATTGACGAGGACAAATTTCAGGAAATTCTTCCTGCACAATTGGCTTGTGAATCTGACTGGCCTTCCATTCAGTTTCAAAGAAGTCGACTTACTTCAAGAGCATCAGAATTTCTGGGCCAAGGTAGTATCTGTCTTCAAAACTATTATTGTTATTCATCCTTGTACCAGATCATATACAATGCCAAGGGCGTCAACCGATCCTGGGAATGGCTTTCCATGATAACCGTCTGCATTTTCACCCTCCGCCAAACTATGCGCACCGTCCAAAAGAGCTTCAATATTCCTGCATACGGCGAACATCACACAGTCCCAGACATGAGTTCGGAGATTCAAAAGCTCGCGGACGCCTTTCAAGACGAAAGAATCCAGGAGTATATCGTCAATCGCCCGTCAAATGACCCATCCAACAGCACCGCTGTGACGCCTGTCCGTGACCTTTTCGAAGAGGGATCGAAATATGCAGACACCCGAGCTGCGTTCAAGAAATATACACGAATGGCGAAGAAGCCCGAGAACATCGGTGTGGTTGAGGTGATGGAGGATGGTGTGCCGCCTGAGCCAGAGGAGAAGGAGGACGACACGATGAATGAAGATTATCAGGTCACAGAAGATGACCTTCGTGTTGACGATGAAGAGTTGTATTCAGATCCGAGTTCACTGCTTAGTATTGCGACTGATTTAATTGGAGCTTTGTAATTTATTACGGTGGGGGTACATTGTGAAGTACAGATAATTCCTGCAGCTTGGTATCTAAAATTGCCTGAAGATACTCAGCATCTTGATAAATAGCGGAGTCGTCACGATTGTAAGATCGAGCGTTGGCAAACATGCGGTGCCAAAGGGCTGCATATTCTGCTGTAGACCGAACAAGCTTTGAGTGCGAAAAGTCTCGAATGTGAGGCATCGAAATTGGTTCCTTGATAAGTTCATAGTAATCAGGGTAGACCTATACAATTGGGAGTCAGCGCAGGCACATTGAAAGGAAAGGACATACAGTTTTTCTCGGGAGAGATAAAAATACCTGGCATCGTTTGACAGGCTTGCCTCTCCGAATTATTGTCTCTGCCTGAATTGCCTGGTAGCAACCGTCAAAGACCAAGGTGAGCTTCTTTCGCATATCCTTCTCGGCGAGAGCTATTAGAGCTGTGTATGCCCTTTCCTGTTCTTTCTCTTCCCGAGCTAGACGCTCTAAATCAGGGAAGGCGAGTAGCCGCACTCGAATGGCCTCTACGACTTCCAAGCCAAATTTCGAAGCCCAGGCCCAGTTGACCGCCTGCTTGAGGGCATCCAATGACGTGATTGTGCGAGCCCGATTGGCAAGCCCATCAACAATTAAGTTGGACATAAGAATCTTACCAGTGACAATGTATTGTCGAGGATATTCTCGCTGTGCAATTGTGTCACGGAGTATGAGCAATGTCTCCTTCACAGCGGCAGCAACTTCCTCAGTTGTTTGGCTGTTCTGACCACGCCCGGCTTTGGCTGGTCCACCTGTCAGTCTGACAGTCTCGACTGGGAACAGATTCGGGGTGCAATTGTCGCAGCAGCGGGCACCTGGTGGGGCAGGGTATGGCAGAACCACTGCAAAAAGTACATCAGCGCCAATGTTGAGATAAGAATAATCCCCTACACTTCGAGTTATTACCAAAAAACTTGTTCTAAGGAATGCGGCGGCAACCTGTCGTCACAATGTACTCTAGCAAATATCGGCGGTCGCGTGCTTCCAGTACAGTCATGGCTTTCTTTCCTTTTGGCTTGGGTGCTTTGTCTCGCTCGGGCTCTTCCTGCTCTATTGCTGCATCTCTGTCCATTTGCTCCCCTTCCACCGCACCTTCCAGCTGCTCGGAGGCTTCATCGTCGTCATCATTGTCTGAGAGGTCACCCTTTAGAATGTCGAGCTCGATTTTGTACTGCATGTAGGCAGCGTTTGTGATGTACAGGATCGCTTCTCCCAAAAGCTCAGCAGCCCTTGCACACCGTCCGATTTTTTGTACAAGGGAAAGGAAAGATTTCGGACAGAGCCATAAAATGACCCGCAATACAAGCATGAAGTTTATTCCCTTGGATGAATTTTAGATATACCAAATAAATGAAGACAAGACTCACCATTCCGAGTGCATCTGTAGCTGCAATCCCCCGAAGTGCTCCGTTCTTTATTCGCTCTTGAATGACCTTTTTGCGGGCCTCGTCGATATGTCGATGATAAAATTCAAAGGCGTCTGCCGGAATTGTCTCTGGGCGGTTACTGCGGCAGAAGTCCTGGATCTTTTCGGTCGTGACACGATCTTCTGCATAAAACAAGGTCTGCACAAAGTCTTGTGGACCCGTTGCCTCGCGTGGAAAAAGGGTAATGAGGTCCGCCAGAGTATCTAGCGGGTGCTGAATTATTCGCACGGAAAGTGCAATGTTTGGCTTGTCATTTGAGACAGCTACGTGGGGGCAGTTTGCAGGAAGCCCGAGCTTCTTCCGTATATCAGCGATTACATGTTTGGGCATGGTTGCCGAGCCAGCGACCACAGGAACCCCACTCGGGAGGCGGCCCACAAGAATAGCAAGCTTCGAGTACTCGGGTCGAAAGTCGTCATTGCCCCACTCGCTGATGCAGTGCGCTTCATCTATGACGAGAGAAATAATGTTGTCAGCGAAGACATCGCTGGAGAGAACGGTTTGGTGGAATTTATCAGAGACGCCCATTTCGGGACTAATTAACGCGACGCGGTATTTATTTTGAGCAACGTCCTGCCAGAAATACTAAGCATGAATGCAAAATAGGTAAACACGACTCACTGCCAGGATCTGGTCCCGTTCTTCGCTTGTGGAAGAGATCGCAACAGCAGGTACACCTTTTTCTGCTAGATCAGCTGCCTGGGACTCTAGTAGTGCGGTGAGAGGGCCGACACCCAAAATAATCTTTTGGCAGTTTGGATCGGTATTTCCTGGAGCCCAATGGTAGAATAGTGGATACCAGAAGGCCAGAGTCTTCCCTCCTCCTGTTGGTACATCCAAGAAGGTAGATATGCCTTTGAGGGTGTTTTGGCCAGTTTCTACTTGGTACAGGCGCAAAGAAGGCACATTGAACAGTGCGCAGAGGTTCCTAGACGCTTTCTCGACTTTTGTTGGGTCCAAGTCAACGAGAGGCGTGAACGGCATTGAAGCTCGAGTGACGGTGTCTGTTAGGGGGTGATCGGCGGTAAATTGATTGTAGCGGAGTTCTGTGTGGCTTAAATAATCTGATATTTATGCAGTATACAAAATGAGCCATTGAGAACAAAACTGTCGATTCAGATTTTCAAGAATACAAGTTTGATTATTTGGGAGGTCGAAATTTTTCTAAGTCAAAAATACCTCCGTGGGAAAGTCTCGACCGTACTAAGCTCCGGTGATTATCTTCCAGCCGCTTCGCCCAACACCTTTGATCGACTGTCATCAAACTTGCCGGTTTGTGTGCGAGCGGCTGGTTCGAGCCTAGCGGCAGCCCGCCAGAATTTCCGAAGCCTTTCTCCCACGCTCCTTTTTAGGGGCGCCATCGTGACCCTGGCTTGTGTCGTATTAGTCGCTGGGGAACTTGGGGAACGAGCTGGACGTTTCTAGTTTTGCTTTCTATTTGCTCAGAAATACGCACAAGAGAAACATCTTGCAAGTATCTTGCTGTGAGCTCGTTATTTCCATGTCATAAATAACCCCAATGTCTGAGCCGTTCAGTAGGTTTGCGCGTCTTGGTGACAGTGACGGTGAACTGGTTCAGCGGCTGAGTGAAAGGCTGCAGGTTATGAAGTTGTGCTTAGGCTGTTGATTTGGAAGGCAGGTACCCACCGCGACCCATCTGTGCCCCTCTTCTCTCTTCCTCGTCCTTCTGCGCACTGAATCTTGATTCTTAGGCTTGATGCGGGTCTGCCCTACCGATACAACCTTTCCACACAACCATTTCTATGCCCGCTGCGAACCCCACCAGCACCTTTGCGACTGCCTTGTAGGAGGTGTAAATGGCCACCTCGGCGCTGCGAACACTGGCCGCTGCTAGAGTTCTGGACGGATAAGCTCGAAACGCTGGTAAGCATCGATATCGTGTGCGGATTTCCCACTCCCATTCTGAAAGAGGCTGTGGCAGGTGATATGGTTAAAAGTTGACTCCAGATCGTAACCAGAATATGGAATAGGTTCTTTCAAGTCGAGACTGGTGAAATGAAGGCGGTAAGTATTCAGTGGATGTTGTGGCGGACTTGAGGTGTGGA